>OZ012740.1:672162709-673387709 GCA_963859935.3 Lathyrus sativus
TGCCATCTAGCAATCCTTCCAGAGAGCGCTTGCTTTTCAAACACATACTTGATCGAATCCATCTTCAATATCAGCATGTTTGTATGGTTCAGCATGTACTGTCTTAGACGTTTGGCAGCCCACGCCAATGCACAACACGTCTTTTCGAGCATAGAGTATCGAGATTCACAATCCGTGAACTTTTTACTCAAGTAGTAAATTGCATGCTCTTTCCTTCCTGTCTCGTCATGTTGACCGAGAACACAACCCATGCTGTTCTCAAGAACCGTCAGATACATAATCAGTGGTCGTCCCGCTACTGGGGGTATCAACACCGGAGGTTCCTGCAAGTATTCTTTTATCTTTTCAAATGCCCTTTGACAATTGTCGTTCCAGACCACCGCTTGATCTTTCTTTAACAGTTTGAACAAAGGTTCACACGTGGTCGTTAGGTGAGAGATGAACCTAGCAATGTAGTTCAATCTCCCTAAGAATCCACGGACTTCTTTTTCTGTTCTCGGTGCTGGAATCTCTTGTATTGCTTTTATTTTTGTCGGATCGACCTCGATTCCTTTCTTGCTCACAATGAACCCCAGTAGCTTCCCGGATCTCACTCCGAAGGTACACTTGTTAGGGTTCAGCCTCAGTCTGAACTTCCTCAGCCTCTTGAACAACTTCAGCAGATTAACCAGATGTTCTCCCTCTGTTTGAGACTTGGCAATCATGTCATCGACATACACCTCAATCTCTTTGTGCATCATGTCGTGAAAGAGCGTTGTCATAGCCCGCTGGTACGTTGCCCCAGCATTTTTCAAACCAAAGGGCATCACCTTATAACAGAAGGTTCCTCACGGGGTGATAAAGGTCGTTTTTTCCATATCTTCCGGAGCCATTTTGATCTGGTTGTACCCTGAAAATCCATCCATGAAAGAGAATACCAAAAACTGAGATGTATTGTCAACTAACACATCAATATGCGGTAGCGGGAAATCATCTTTCGGGCTCGCTTTGTTTAGATCCCTATAATCAACACACATTCGAAACTTGCCATCTTTCTTTGGCACAGGCACGATATTAGCGACCCAAGTGGGATAAGTAGTGACAGCCAGGAACCCAGCACCTCATTGCTTCTGCACTTCTTCCTTTATCTTTACAGCCATGTCAGGACGAGTCCTTCTGAGTTTCTGCTTCACAGGCGGGCAATCTTCCCTCAACAGCAGACGATGAACAACCATATCGGTATCCAAACCCGGCATGTCCTCGTAGGACCAAGCAAATATATCACTGTATTCGCGCAGCATCTCAATAAACTCTTGCTTGATGTCAACCTGCAACGCGGCCCCTATACGGATGTTCCTGACACATTCTTCAGACCCTAAATTGACAATATCAATCTCTTCCTGGTGAGGCAGAATGGCTCTCTCCTCTTGCTTCAACAACCGACTCAACTCTTCTGATAAGTCACTATCCTCAACAATCTCCTCCTCAGCTTGGAAGATCGGATGCTCGAAGTCTAAATGAGTCATAGGAAGTCTTTGGTCGATGTCATCTGAAAATTCATGAATCCTGCGAGGGAAACAGTTAAGTGCTTCAAAATGATATACAAGCAAAATACATAACCACGCTGCCATTTTATTGAAAAATAAAAAACAGAAAGAAAAGGATCACAACATTTGAATGTAAAAAAACATCGTCATTTATTGATCATGCAAACATACAGGTAAATAATTAGGCCCTAAAACGAGGTCAGCGATGCCCCGGGCAAGGCATGCGATCATACAATGATTGAAAAAACAACACATTACTGTTTGGTGACTTGGATGACGTCCTGGATGGACCAGTTGCATAGACTTTGTCCCGGCGTGCTAGGTCGAATCCATGCGTCCATGTCGCAGTCGCTATCCACTTCCTCTGTATCAGACACGACACTAATCCTTTCAAAGCTAACCCCTCCGGGCGTGAACACCACAGGTCCCTTGTACTTAGGCGCACTCTGTGAGGGAGATGGGCGGTACCCCAAGCCATACCTATCTTGCTTCACTAGTATGTCCAGAACCTGCCCCCACTTCTGAGTCTCTCCTGCTTGCACCAACGCCTTGGCTTCTTTATATGAGGAGACGGCCACCTCTTGCCCTTCACTCTTCACCGGAGCTTCTTCTTTAACCTTCACCCCTTCGAACGCCTGACACAGCGTTTCATGAATCTCTCCATCTACCTCCACGTATTTGAAGGAAGACAAATGACTGACTAAGATATCCTCTTCGCCACACACCGTCACAATACTCCCCTCAACCATTTACTTCAGCTTCTGATGGAGCGTAGAAGTTACTGCCCCAGCGGCATGAATCCAAGGTCTCCCGATCAAACAACTATATGCAGGTTGGATGTCCATGATGTAAAACACTGTATCAAACACCTCCGGACCTACCTGGATGGGTAACGTTACGGACCCGAATACCGACCTCCTTGTTCCGTCAAAGGCCCTCACCACCAAATCACTAGGTGTGCACAACAACCCACGGGTATCCAATTTCAACAGGGATTTCTTTGGTAACACATTCAACGAGGACCCAGTGTCCACCAGCACATGGGATAAAATAGTGCCCCGACATTCAATAGAGATGTGCAAGGCATTATTGTGATCACGCCCTCTAGGCGTTAGGTCAAAATCCGTGAATCCCAAACCATGCCCAGCATTAACATGTGCCATAACTCCCTCCAGCTGATTGACTGAAATCTCTTGCGGCACGAAAGATGTCTCAAGTACCTTCAACAGGGCATTTCTATGCGCCTCAGAACACAACAATAACGATAATATGGAGATCTTTGACGGGGTCTGCTGCAGGTGATCTACGATCTTGTAGTCACTTTTGCGAATTAATCTCATGAATTCTTCCACGTCTTTGTTTGTCGATTCTTTCTCCTTACTCCCCGAAGGTTCCCCCTCAACAACTTTATTCTTACCCCTGGCGAGCCTCTCTGCCTCGACCTCAGGTGAAGTGAAAATTCTCCCGCTCCGGGTTATACCACCCGCTCCCACTATGTTATCTACGGATCCCGCTGGCGGATCATTCAAGTCAATCTTTTCCCCATTGCAATACACTTCAGCACCGTAGCTCCACGGGACTGCCTTCGTGCTCTCATAAGGGATTGGTTTAGCTTTGGTAATAGTAATGGTCGACCTTTTCGATGATGCCGAAATCGTCACTGATTTGAACGGAATGGTGATCGTAGCAACCTCGCTGCGCTCTTTTTCAGATTCTGTCTCAACAGACTTCTCTCGCCCCACAGACCTGTCAAACTGCAGGATTCCTTCATCAATCAAACCTTGAACTCCCCTTTTCAACTTCTCACAGCCCCCAGGTTGAACCAAACAGTCAGCACACTCTTCACTGCATCCGGGGCAGACACCTCCTTTCAATAAGCGCTGCTTTACGTAACTCAAAGGGGTTTTCAGCTTGCTCACTTCCGAAACCAAGTCCAACTCATCATCTGTCAGGATTGCATTGGCCCCAGCCCCACCATGCTTGGGCATTGGCTGTTGCGTGATATTGGGACCGTCCTTCCCGAAGTTAATAGCCGTACTATCAAGCAAATTCTGTACTTTATGCTTGAAAGCTAGGCAATTTTCAATATTGTGCCCTGGTGCACCCGAATGGAAGTCACAATGCTCATTAATATCATACCCGACTGGTGGCTGGCCAGTTGGTGGTGCTAAGGTCCTCTTCTCGACTAGCTGCAATTTCAACAAAGCTTGAAGAAGTTCTGCATATGATACCGGCGGTACCTCGAATACTCTCCTCGGTCGCGGGTTCTGAAATCTGCGCTGATTATTATTTGGCTGCTGCTGAGCCTGCTGCTGTGGTTGTTGTCTCTGCTGCTGAGGAGGCCCTGGAATGGTTACACTTGCAACCTGCGACTGCTGATGCCAGTTCTGACCTCTATTTCTCCGTCGAGCATTGTATACAGCGTTGGTATCACCCTGCCTTTTGCCGCCAAACGTCTTCTTATTACCTCTTGCGGAACTGGACTCAACCGCTTGAATTTTACCAATCTTTACTCCGTTTTCAATGCGCTCCCCCATCAAGATCAACTCATAGAATGTACTCATCGAAAAATTGAGCAACCGGTCATAGTACATTCCAGAAAAAGTTCCTATGAACATATCCATCATTTCGCGCTCCACCATCGGAGGGTGTACCCTAGCAGCCAGATCCCGCCATCTCTGGGCGTATTCCTTAAAGCTCTCGCTAGACTTTTGAGACATGCTCTGCAGCTGGACTCGGTTAGGGGCGAGATCACTATTATATTGATAATGTCGAACGAAAGCCTCTGCCAGCTCTTTCCAACTCCTGATCTGAGTAGGTTCCAAGCTCATGTACCACTCCAGCGATGGCCCTGACAGGCTATCCTGGAAGAAGTGCATCAGCATCTTTTCATCCTCAGAATACGCGGGCATACGCCTGTAGAACGCGCGCACATGCAACCTAGGGCATGTATCCCCTTTGTACTTATCAAATGACAGCGCTTTGAATTTCAGCGGGACCCTCAGCCCTGGGACCAGCCCCATATTTGACATATCCAGCCCAAGAGCATTCTGGCTGGCTAATCCATTCACTTTCTCTTCTAGCAATCTCATCCGATGGTTGTCATCCCTAGCTCTTTCGTAACCCTCATTCTGACCAGAAAACACATCCTCCTGACGATCCTCCCAGCGAGGTACTGCATCGTATCCAACATAATCTGCATCACGGCCCGGACCCGTTTGGAAGTACCTGGGGTCGTACCTCAGATCTCTTGAGCGTTGTACGCACCAGTTCCATATCCAAGATTACCATAACCATAGTCACCAAACCCAGCCTTGGTGCCAGCAATGTTGCCATACCCCATGTTCATACCATTGAAGCCATGGTTACCATTATTTCCATTCATTCCAACATTCTCAGCGCCCCCATTGAAACCCTGGTTGACATTACCCACAAATACCCCAACAGTATCTGCATTGGCATTCATATTACCGGCGTTCCCACCTCCGCCTGCAGGACCAGTTTCTCCAGCATTCAAACCGGTTGCGGGAATAGCATCAGCACTTTGACGATTCTCGATTCAGGGAGAAGCAGCAATATTTTCACCATGCGGTGTCCCGTTGTTTTCAGCCCGTGCGACCAACGGTTGAACCAGAGTCTGCAGCTGCTCTTGTCCTTTGGCGATGGTCTCCATGGTTTGCATGAGCATGGCCATCCTGTCACGCATTTCTTGCATTTCACTCTGCACGTTGTCCATGATCTTCTTGTGATTAGTTCTGGTAGAGTAACGGTGGACCCGCTTTTCTGCAATCCTGAAAATACCTGGAGATATGGATGAAGAATGATAAGGAACATGGATCACAAACCTGTAATGCAATGTGATTTATGCAAACAACAATGCAAAAATGCTAGCGTGCATGTGTGCGTTGGGGATATTTCCCCTCCAATTCCAGTGTCTAGGTAGCAAGACAAGAGAAACCATAAAGACAATATTTAGAAAAACCCTCATATATTGGAATAACAGTCTCGTCAAGGCGTTACACAACTATGTTCCATACAACTGATATGATAAAGGAGGATCCCAACCAACATGTCTGGCGGTGATCTCAACACATAGAATACAAGAAAGAAGTCACGTGCGGGTACGATCGCAGAAATTCTCGAACAGCTTCTTCGTCTCTGGGTGATCCGGTCGATAAATCAAGCCTTCTATCAACTGATCCCTTTTCTTGACCGTTCCTTGGATATCTCTGACAAAATCTTCCCAAGCCTTATCCTGGGCACCATCCTCAGGTTTGGGCCTCTTGATGTCTGCTCTGCGCTGACAATCTTCCAGATTCTTCATGGCATCAATCAGTTTGCGTTCGGCCTCGTATCAACGACATGCTTCTTCTTCAAGTTCCTCAGTCTTCATTTTAACCTGTTCTGCCAACTGAGCAACCTGTATCTTTAGCTCTTCTTCCCGTTCTTTGCGTTTGGCCATAGTAAGGTCCCAATGCTCTCTGAATTTAGCTAACTTCGTGTAGGCCCTTTCCAGCTCTTGTTTCTTAGTAGCTAATACACTGCTAACTGAGTCTACATCTAACTCCAGACGCTTCTTGGTTTCAGTCAACTCCAATAAAGCATTCTTCAGATGTTTCAAAGTTTCAGCCTGTTGCTTGGAAGAATATCCCGTTTCAATCTTTTCATGACGAAGCTGGGCGTTCTCTTTCTCTAAAACTTCTTTAGCCTTTGCTAACTCTTCTTTCTCTGCCATCAGCTGCCTGTATACCTGTATGTCTATAGTGGTGGGCTCCTCCACCGGAGAAGGATACAATGGCTGAACTGCAGGATAAGGCATAAGGAATTTCGTAGCTCGTTCACGAATCCACTCCACATGCGGACCAAGAACTCGAGTACCCCCTTTGCTAAGTGAAGACTTTCCTCTCTTATGCAGGTTCTTCCATGCTTTCTCAAGCTTGATCAACATCTCTTCCTCTATTTCCCCAGTGAGATACAGAGATTCATGTATCTCCTCGGGCTTCGGCGCTTCCTGAGGTGCATATCCAAACTGCCTGATTAATAAGGAAGGGTTGTAATTGACACACCCTCTCCTTCCTATCAAAGGAACATTAGGGAATCCTTCGCATCTGTATATGACCTCAACTCCTAACACCTCCTCATTAACCCACACCACATTCTCAGAAGTCAACCCCATCAAGCGCTCAGGCCATCCTAAAGAATCAATAGAGGTGACGAAAGGCCCTGACTTCGGCATATGACTAGTAAACCACCTGCACAGTAGAGGTACACAGCAGGAGACATTCTTTCCTCGCCGTTTCTCATTTTTGTAGTGAGTGGAATGGTGAATATCTCCCAGCAAGGTAGGAACTGGGTTCTTTGCAGCCAGAATATAGAAAGCATCTGCATCAACAAAATCAGGTTAGTTTGGAAACAATACAATGCCATAAACACACACAGCAAGGATGGCATCAAAAACAACCCAGACACCCTTCTTAGCATACTCCCGAGCCTTCTCTACCAAAACACCCAATGGAACTCCCCATACATCTCCTTTTCTGATCATCTTCCCTGTCAGCTCAAACTCTCCTAAGTACAGAATAGCAGATAGCTCAGCCAGATTAGGCTTAGCGTCCGTGTGATAGAAAGGCATTTGCTCGCGAATCGGTATATCCAAGAGTGCAGAATACTCCTCCAGGGTAGGAGCCAAGACAAAGTTAGGAAATACGAAACACCTGAGCTCAGCATTATAAAACTGCAATAGGGTGTAAACACCGCTGATCTCATAAGCCGAGGGCTGGTAAACATAAGTTAGGATTCTCCCATATGTCTTCCTGAAATCTCCCATCACCTTCTTCCCAGCAATAGTAATTAACTCTGACAACAGACTGATATCTGGAGACGGGAATCTATAGGGTAACACTCTCTTCATGGCTTCCATGTCTGCTAGGAAACAACCACCGGAACTGGGAGGGAAAATATGTACCTGCAATACACACACGTTAGTTGGATGCAAATGGTAATGCAATAATGCAGTATGATAAATGATGCAATCAATGAACGCAGAGGCCATGCTGTAGCCTGAAGAGGAACATCTCTGTGATGTCAAGAACAGAAAACCACCACAGTCACCAGAACCTCATGACACTGACTATCATCCGACACCCAAAATACCAATACCCTGGTAAGAAATCCATCTGAACCTCTGTCTCTGACGAGAAAACCATCTGATAATAGTATCAACCTCAGACAAAAAATCCATCTGATCCAAACAACACACCTGTTAACGAGCCAAGAAACCCATATGATAAATACTGAATCACGGTTTCTGAAGGCCAGTTTTCCTGCAATAACCCAATCCCTCTCACAGGTATGGACCTAATCCACGGACAAAGGTACGACATCCTATGCGGTCATCAGCGTCACAGACTTTCATGAGTGACGATACGATTCCCAGAAGGAGTGGCATCATCAAGTCATGAAGAAACCTCACTTAGCCGACTTCCAATTGATCGGTCCCCAGAGTCGACAATCCTCACGTCTGGACTCCCCTCAGATCCTCAGGATCGGAAAGGAGCACCTCAGAGAGAACCTCGTCTGAGCGCAGATTTCGTAGGGAACTGTGTCTGCTCAGTAAACAGGTTCGTCTACTACTCTCCACAACTATGTCTAGGTGCATACTCAAGCCCAGGTCCGGCTTCTCACTCATAGTAACCTCCCTCTCCCACAGCAATAATCACAATAATATAGTGCTGAAAGTAAATGCGGAAAGGTAAAGGTGCAGAAAAGTAAAGCATATATACAACACCCAACAGATAAATAGGCAAGCGCTAGGATTGACTCGCGTGGGGGGATGGGAAACGGTCCCAGCATAAGGGATGGGGAAAGTCCCTAGATGCTACATCATCCCCAGCAGAGTCGCCAGCTGTCGCTACTACGAAAATCGGCGCCGGCATGACAGAAGAGTCGCCACCGTGCGTTATTTATCCCAACGGAGGGAAAGGAAACGCTCGAAGTAAACCTCGCAAAAATCGGGAAAGGTATGGTCGTCGCAACCAAAACCTGGGTTCGGGAGTCGGTTACGCAAGGGGAAGGTATTAGCACCCCTCACGTCCGTCGTACTCGACGGGATCCACGCTTGGTGTTTATAAGGAAAAGGGTGTGTTTATCTATCTACGCTAGTGGTCAGTCTGAAAAGAAAAGAAAAGGACAGGACTCGACAGAACATATGCTGTTCTGGGCCTACGTACTCCCTCGTGCAATGGGAAAGTCAGAGTCAACGTAGTTCGACTACCTACGTCTAGACGGGGGGAAAGGTTGCTCGCCAGGACGTCGCGTCCTGTGCCTACGTACTTCCACACGACATGGAAGATCAGAGCAAACGTAGTTCGGGCTACGCACGACACAAGCTGTTCAAGTGTTTTTAATGGGAAAATGCACCTTAACCAAGGGTTTTCACAGTCCAGGAGGACAAAAGGTTTTGATGTTTGTTCAAATCTTTTGACGGAAGAAATGAATTCGCTTTTGTTTTATCCTTTATTAAGTGTTTTTCTGTTGTTTTGAGAAAGGAAAGAGACACCCTAAAACTATGGTTGAAAAGGGGAATCTACCTAATGTTATCATGCCTGGTTAACCAACCTAATGTCTATCATAACTCCTCCACAGCAGAGACGTTAGAGCTCCTAAGGGATCATGGCAAAAGCACTAAACAGCAAACAGGGAACACTGCAAAGTAAAGAAATACTAGAGATATGCATGAATGCAACAACCAAACAAGCAAGGCACAAAGGCCACACACCACAGAGGCAAGGGAGCTCAGCTCTACCAAATACCAGCAATCAAAGCCACTCAATAACAATCAAGCAGAAGGAGGACCACCTCAACTTCTCATGCACACAAGCAGGCTTATTTCTAAGATGCCCCTATCTCAGAAATATTTATATGAACCCCTAAGTCTAATGCAGCACAGCACCATACAAGTCATCAACACAAAGAGCAGGCTAACCAGCCTGGTAAACTCCTATCCAAAAGCAAGAAACTAACCCTGAGCAGAACCCTAAACAACCCTAAAACAAAACCCTAATCTACCTCTGAGCAAAGTCCTAAGCAAAACCTTACACAAAACCCTAAGCGAAACCCTAAAGGGAGAACTCAATCCCATTCTTCAAGCTTCAAGACAAGCTTACCAAAGAAAGAGAGCTAAGTAGACAGACCCATAGTGCCTTCCTCAGGAAAGTACTAGGAGGCTTCCACTTAGGAACCATATCCCATGTGGCTCAACAACTGTGAACGGTTTACATTCCTCCTCAGGAGAAACTAAACTCACATGAAGGCTCCAACATCATTGGATATTTAAGAAATCTTACATGAACTAAGGGAACTAAGTGAACAGACCCATAGTGCCTTCCTCTGGAAAATACTAGGGGGCTTCCACTTAGGAATCATATCCCATGTGGCTCAACAACTGTGAACGGTTTACATTCCTCCTTAGGAGAAACTAAACTCACATGAATGCTCCAACATCATTGGATACTTAAGAAAGCCTAGATGAACTACAGGAACTAAGTGAACAGACCCATAGTGCCTTCCTCAGGAAAGTACTAGGAGGCTTCCACTTAGGAATCATATCCCATGTGGCTCAACAACTGTGAACGGTTTACATTCCTCCTCAGGAGAAACTAAACTCACATGAAGGCTCCAACATCATTGGATACTTAAGAAAGAGGTGAGAAGAAAGAATGAAGGACATCCATAGTGACTTCCTCAGGAAAGTACCATGAATTTCCGTCAAACTTCAGGATCTCAAACCTCACAGAAAGAGAGCAAGCTCCTAGACTAGGTCTACAATCCATGCATCCTTGCAAGCTCCATCAAGTCTTCATCCAGCCTCCATCTTCCAGAAGAAACCACAGACCCTCAAACCAAGAGAAACTATCTCTAAAGTTCAAACACAGTTGAACTTCAAAGTCAAAAGCCCTCAAGACTTCTCCTATTCTCAAGCTCAAGCAAAAATAGCAAAACAACTTCTGAAAATCCACCAAAAATCTAGGGGAAACCTACATGCCTCTATGATCCCAAGATCAAACCTCAAAGCCTAAGTCAACTTCTAAGGCTACTAAACAATCCCTAACATTGAATGGTCAAGGGTTAACCAGCAAGTTATGAGGTCTACTCTCTAACCCTAAAACAGAAGCAAACAACATCCAAAAATTCTATGAAAAATATATGGGGAGCATGCATTAGTCTAGTACAACATACTAAAAAACTAAAGCAAAATTCAATACCAAGCTAGAGAAATAAAATCAGCAAGGCAGACACATCACAAATCAATATTCAATACCAACTAAAATACAAAAGTGCAAATAAAAACGAAAATGCATGATCAATTTAATATTTTTGCACCATAAAATCCTAAATTGAATTATGAATCTACAGAAGAAAGGAGGGAATTAATTGGATCATCCTACTATTTTTTATAAATTATTTTCTAACATGAATAAAACAAAGAAATTTAAAAAAAGAAAATAAAACTAGGGGGTGGCGATAGCAAAACGCCCTAGTTATTTTTCAGACTGGGCCCAAATATGGGGGGGGGGGGGGGTGCATAGCAATTGAGACTTAAGCCCAAACCAAATCTCAGCACTCTCACAATCAGGGGGGGTGAAATAAGTGGAATGGGGGGTATCCTTAGCAATACGGATTTGGGCCCAAGCTGAATCTAACCCTAACCCAAAAACCAGCTACCAAAAACAATCCCTCCTCTCACAAACTCGTTTACTGTTCATTACACCAAACCCTAGCGCCGTCCTCTCCCTAACCTCTCTCTCAGACCCTCTCAAGACCTCTCTGAAACACCCCAAACCCTAACGCCTCTTGAACAAAACCTAGCCTAAAATCAACTATCAAACGAGAAACAAGCTTCATCTAACACTCTCGGTTCCACATCATTCTCACAATTCCTGATCTAAACACATCAACGAGGGTTTAGCTAGTCCTAGCTGCGAACAAATAAACGAGTCGAGAAGGGGATGAACAAACCTGGAGATACGACGAGGACTACAACGCTTCTGGATCTTCTGACGAAATGTGAAGGAGAAACCGTTAAGGATCTTGAAGAACGATCTTGACTGTTGAAGATTCAGCTGACGACCTTGAAGATCTTCAACGTTGAAGCCTTCTGGGAAACTGAAGAATATTGGAGATTCGCCAGAGGTGGAAGGAGATCCAGGAAGCTCTTCCTGAAAACTTTGAAGATTCTGAAGGAATCGTCGAGAATCTTGAAGATCTTGGAGGGATGCGTTGGAGCTCGCTTGAAGATTTCTGGAAAACAACGAAGAACACGGCGAGTTCTTGAAGATCTATGAATCGTGAGGTTTGTTCTTGATCTATGAAGATCTGGAAAAAATGCAAGAACAGATGAAGGTTTTGAAGGTTTTCTGGAAATGGTATGAAGAACGACGAAGGTTCTTGAGGGTTTTCTGGAAAATTATAATGAGACTGATGAAGGTGGTGACGAACACGGTGGAGATCTATGAGTATTGCTGGGAAAACGAAGAATACGATTGAAGGTCATGATGACTATTGCTGATGAATCTGGGAAAAAATGGACGGATGAAAGTTCTATGAGTTTTCTGGCGAGTTGTTGATGAAGATGGACGGAGAAGAGCGGAGGATTTGCAGTCTCCGGCGACCTCAACAACCTCCGGTGGCAGTTGCGGTGGCGGAGGGTGGTCTGATGGGCGGCTGCATGGCCGGGATGGGGGAATTGAGTGGGATCCAGGTGGCACCGGGGAAGATTGAGAGAGAGACGCGTGTCTCTGAGGAAGGAGAGGGAGTGGGCACGTGTAGGAGTGTGCTGGCAGGGACTGAGTTAGTGGATTGAAACGTGGCAAGAGGGGGAGCCGAGCGAGACGGTGCGTGGCAGGTGTAATACCCCAAATTTTACCCTTTCTTTTTTATTTTTATTTTAAATTCTGATTAACTTAATAAATTAACCTTTTTTTTTAAATCTTGTTTTTTTAACTAATAATAATTTAATTAAATTTTTTTATAACTTTACTAATGTTTTTTATTAACTTTTTTTTTTCTATTTTTTTAAAATCATTTTAAGCTCTCCTTACTAACTTTTAGGATTTAGATTAAAATTTAACTTTTTTTTTTCTTTTCTTTAAGAGTAAATTTTTTTTTATAACCTTTTTTAAATTAATTTCTAACACATTTTTTAATCAAATTCTAATACCTTTTTTAAAATAAAAATCTAACTTCTTTTAAAATTAAATCTTTTTTCTAACTTTTTTTAAATCTTTTTTCTAACTCCTCTTTAAAGTTAAATCTTTTTCTATCTTTTTTAAAGCTAAATCTCTTTTTCTAACTTTTTTTAAAGCTAAATCTTTTTTCTAACTTTTTTAAAGCTAAATCTTTTTTCTAACTTTTATAAAGTTAAATCTTTTTTTCTAACTTTTTTAAGAAAATTAAATCTTTTTTTTCTCTCTAACTTCTTTTTAAAATTAAATCTTTTTTTTCTCTAACTTCTTTTTAAAATTAAATCTTTTTTTTCTAACTATTTTAAAAATTAAATCTAACCTTTTTTTTTAAATTAAATCTATCCTTTTTTTTAAAAAATTAAATCTAAATCTTTTTGACACCATCCTTTTTCAAATTAAAATTCTAAATTCCTTTTAAAATTAAATTCTAATGCCATTTTATTTTCTTTTTTAAAATTAAGATCTAAATTCCTTTTAAAATTAAATTCTAACAGTTTTTAAAATAATTCTAACATTTTTTAAAATCAACATTCAAATATGTTTTTTATTTCAAAATTCTAACTCATTTTTTTTAAACTTAAAACTCTAATTTTTATTTAACTTGAAACTCTTATTTTCTTTGCTAACTTTTTAAATTTAAATCCCAACATTTTTTTTATCAAATCCAATCACAATAAATCACAGATGGAGCAAAATCAAATCAATCAGATCATATCATCATCATAAGAAAATCAGATCTAAATATCAACATCACCATCATTGAATCAAATCTGAAATCATCATAAAAATTCATTCAAATCAAATCAGAGATTGAAAAAGATTGAGATATTCAAATCAAATCTGAGATTGAAAAAGATTTAAAAATCAAGTATAAAAGGACCCTCAGGAGCAACAAAACGGGGGATCGACAAGCATCAAAAACTCTTACAGTCTTCATCAAAAGTAACTAACTCTTTTTTTTTTCTAATCTTTTTTATATCTTTTTTTCAAAATTTCTACCATTTTTTCTTAATTAAAATTCTAACATTCTAACTCTTTTTTTTATTAAAATTCTAACCTTTTCTCTTTTATTTTCAAACTTTTATTTTTATTTTCTAACCTTTTTTTTAAAAACCAAATTTCGAAGTTCTAATTTTTTTGCTAACTTTTAATCTATTTTCTTTTTCTTAATCACATTAAAAACTCTAACTTTTCCAAATCTCACAAAAAAAAAAAACCTAATTCTATTCTAACTCTTTTCTTATTACCTAAATTCTCATCGTCTCAAAACATTCATCACTTAACTTCTAATTATCGTCAATTCCAATTTTCATCCTTCATTCCTAACAATATTCTTGATTATCCATGAACCTGTTCACTAATATTTATTTATTTATTTTTGTATTTATTTTTATATTTGTACATAATCTGACATCATCGTTGCTATTTCATATTCCATTATCACTTGTATATTATCGCCATCTTCTTTGCATATCAATTTTTATTGTTTATTAATTTTTCGCTAACATCCTCATTTTTAAGATCCAAATTTCTAACTTTTTTTCTTGTTTCGCTAATTATAATTTTCTACTTAAATTCCTAACATTCCCGTCTAATTTTTCGTCTAACCCCGTATAATAACAGTCTCTGTTTGTTTTAGTTTTTTGCAGCTGACTAAGTTCAATTGATTTTATTTTCAATTTAAATATTCAATTATCATATTTGTAACTGCTTATGGGATGTAATTTTGCGAGACAATTGTCGTATTTATCTTTCCGCACTTTATGTTCTGCCATTGTATGTTTATCGCGTCTTTACCATTAATTTCACCCCTCCGAAGGAATTAGGTCTAGCCGTTTGACCGCGTGTCAATAGTCCTCAACCTCAAAACCTCAAAACTACACCCTTACAAACCCTAATTTTCCATAAATGTCTCGCCGCAGACAAAGTTACCATTTTACCCCTAGCATTAGGTCAAAGAGCCGCCGCGCTCATTTTAGGGTTTCCCGCCGTGGAATCCCTAATTGAACCCTAATTACAACTTAACAATTCAACATAGAGATTTGGAGTTTCTACACTCCACGTAAGCGTGTCCTTAAGATGCGTTTATTCCCCTTGAGACCTTGACCACAGTCAAGAAGTCTCTAACCTCCCTTTTGAGGGGAACTACGATTACTCTGATTCCACTCCCGTAAGGATACGTAGGCACAAGATGCGATGTCTTGCCGAGTAAACTTAGAATTAACCCCTTAGGTTTATTTTCTCACTTTTAATCCTTTGTACATATATCTTAAGCAAATAAATAAAGCAAATAGTAAACATCTGAACAAAAGGTTCCTGTAGAGTACTACAGAAATTTAGGATGCTAATACCTTCCCTAGATTTAACCAACCCCCGAACCCTAGATCTTTCCCCGCATTGTGTTTACGATGCAAAATAGGTTTTCCCTCTTTTGACATTTTCCTTCGGATAAATCAAAGAGCGGTTGTGAATTGAATTGCGATTCAAACTCATTGATAGTTTGTGATCCTATTTCCACCGCAACAGCAGGCTCTTATATAGCCACGTGGATAATTCTGGGCCTCTGAAATTGGACTTTGACCAATGTCTGGCCCACTATCTTGGATTAAACACGGACTTAAAGCATGATTACCAGACTGATTATGAATATTAACATGAATTAAGACTAATTAACTGAATTAAAAACTGGTTAATCTAATTAAAATGGTAAACCTAATTAAAGACTAATTAATAAAATCTGACTAACATCCATTAAAACTAAACGAAAATCACCTAATCCAAATTGAATTAAAATCTGAATTGAACTAATTAACCTAACCAATTAATTCTAATCAGTTAGACCTAATTAAATCTAACACAAACCTAATCAATTAGACCTAATATATTCTAACAGTTAATGACTAATTAAACCTAAAAAAATCTAATTAACTCTAGGAATTAATATTCTCACAAATCTAAAAAACTATTAAAATTGTTAAAATCTATTTAATATCTAAAACAAATCTATTAATTTCTTAATAAAATCTACTTATTTATTCTATTTAATATGAAAACTATTGTCTAAAAAATGCTAATAAAGTCCAATAAATGCCTAGAAAATTCTATAAAATTCTAAAATTGCTATTAAAGCGAACAACTCCGATAAAAGGAACGCGAGATCCGACTGGAGTAAATGATAAACCCCGGACATCAGAAACATCCTGAAAAACACAGTGTATACTGAAAATGCCGAGAAGCGCACAATTTCCCGAAAATAAAACCCTGATTATCTAGACTGGATCTGAAATATCCGGTAGATGAAAACCAAGCTGTAACCCTGACATCCTCTGTCTGTGTACAAATGTCATGCCTCTGATATGCGAATACGAATTAAACCACGAACCAGATAGGAGAACCGGTTGGTCAAATTTTAGGGTGCAACACTTGTTTTCTTCATCTTGCTCCATTTGAACATGAACTTTAAATACCTGCAAAATACTGGACAAATAACGTGGAAAAACCCGAAATCGGAGTGAAACCAATCACAGATTAGTAAAAATGTATGTCATTATGTATATACGATTTCGCGTTATCAAACTCCCCTAAACTTGAATCTTTGCTTGTCCTCAAGTAAAGGTGGGAAAAATTTAAAATTTGGCAAGCACGCGGCACGCTCTTCTTTCGAAAAGATTTCTCAGACGTCAAGTTAGGAAACCGGGGGTCCAATGGGAATAAAACGTATACGACGATGACATTGAACTGTAAGTCTTCGAAGGCCTCTCTTTTATGCAAGCCAGCCCCAATCATGTTACTGCAGCTCGGCGTCAAGTCTCCTGCAATAAGTTTTACCCGGTTTCATTTTGGCGCAATCACATTAAGCTTGTTGTCCATACACGTTCATGGTAAGTAAACCTGTAAGTGACTATGATCTTTTTGCTAATTTGATTTTTCTTCGCACATATGCTCATTCTGCTATTAATCTTGAAGAGTTTCGTACCGTTGGGCTAAATGCTCGGGTGAGGAGCACCTAACTTAGAAGGATACATGTCTTTATATTCAAGCTATATGACTTTTCTTTTTCATGAGGTTTCATTTCATACTAGAGATCATGCACTTATTTGCATCGGTTTCTTACTTAGAAGTGTTTAGGATGGTGCTGAATGCTTGTATAAACTACTGGGGGCTCCATTTGAGTCGACTTGAGGCTTTGATACAAGTAAGTAGTGAAACTGACTCGCATAAACCAGAGGTCTAAGGTGTCAGGGCAGTAGTGGCTTTGTTCGAATTTTCTTCTCGGGAATTCCAAATTTGGTTAAGCTTTGGCATGTCACGTGATGCTTTGAGGAGGATAAAAGTTTCTTTGTATTTGTCGGATAAAGCGCGGGGAGTTCACGTAACAGAGAGATGATATATAAATGAGCTTTATTTGCCAAAATTGAAATACTTTAAATTGAAAATTTGAATGAAAGTACAAGCGGAATAGGAAATAACAGGGGAAAAAGGGAAATAATGGTCCGCTTCCACACTATCTCAATCAGTTTCCTCACTGATTTGAAAGAATGCGGAAAGGAAAAATACAAAGGAAAGAAAAAAAACAAAATACAAGAAATGAAAAATACTACTAGTCTCTTCCTCTGCCTCTGTCTCTACCTCTACCTCTGGCTCTTTCGTCGCGTGCCTCGAGGTTCAAAGCTCCTGTGTGGTAAATGTAGTTGCGGAGGCCGTCGACTCGCACAGTGAGATTGGCCATGTCGTCGATCAGGCTGGCCTGGCCATCCTGGAGTTGCTGCATGGAGGTCCTCATTTGACCGAGTTGTTCTCGCTGCCAAGCTTCGAACTGTTCCGCCCATCGGTTTTGTTGTTCCATCATAAGCATCATCTGATTTTGTTGTTCGATGGAGCGGAGGAGATCCGCGTTTGTAAAATCGGCTTCAGGACGGCAGCGGCGACGTGAGGAGGGACCCTCGGCAGGAGGTGGTTATGATGGCTCAGCCTGGTCAGCTCTGTCCAACTCTTCTTGAACTTCATCCATGGGCCCTTGGGCATTTTCCTGAGTTGGGGCAGCAGGGGCATTCAGATCAATGAGCCAGTTGGCTCTGTCCTGCGGATGCATTCGGGTGCGAGAGGGCATGATAATGCTTTGGATAGTGCGACCTCGCACTACCGGATGATATTTCACATCTGCTCGGGATCTGATTAGGTGAGTGGCGCGGCAATGGTCGGTGTCGAGAAAAACAGGAGGCATCTGGCGAAGGTTCTGAAGGTGATTGCCAAGACCGAGGCCTAAGGCGATAGAAGTGATGATGCCGCCAAAATAGAATGGTTTTGAGCCGCGGTTGCAGTTGGCTTGAATGTGAGCCAAGAGGAAAGGTGCGGCGTCAACGGGTTCCGAAGCAAACACACAACGAAGAAAGAACAGCTCCTTCGAGTTGACTTTGTGGTTACTGTCACGAGCGAAGATAGTGTTGCTCAACACTCGATGAAAGTATCGGATTGTTGGATTGTGGATGTGAGTGGAATTCAGAGTCTCCCAACTGTCAGCAGTGGTGTCGGTCAGTTGGTTCCATAGAGTGAAAGCTTCATGGTAGAACTTATCGGAGGGGCGGTGATGAGCGTCGTCGCCGTGAGGAAACTGCAGCATGTCAGCGATGCGGTTCTGGTTGATTTGATATTCAGTGCCGAACATGCAGAAGCAAGCGGCGCCGGTGAACTGATTTGTATCGGCAGGTGAAGTCACGAACGCGAAGGAACTGAGAAACTCCAGTGTGAGTTGCTCGTAGGTGGGTTGAGGGTTGGTGCAGAGATGCCAAATGTCAGCCCTCTGCAGCATCCAAGTGACACCATCCAGGATTCCCAGTTCTGTCAAAGACTCTATGTGAGCATAGCGGGTCGGTTGAAGCGACCGTTGATGGAAAGCCATGTAGTTGGTCCTCTGCCGTTCTCCGGACTCGCCTTCTCGGAAGAGGATATTGCTCAAATTAGGGGTTTCACGATTTTGCCTTGCCATTTTCGTGAGAGAAGTTCAGAGATGGAAAATAGAAAGTTTCTGTGGATGGAGAAGTAGGGAAATGCATAGGTCAATATATAGGAGTGAAATGGAAGTTGAAATGGTGGTGGATTAATGGGGGATTCGGAAGGTTGTAGTGGGGGTTGAATGTGTGAAAGTGGGAAGTTAAGAGAGTGAAGGTGGAAGGGTTTGTAACCCCTGTTTTAACAGAATTGGGGTTTTGTTCGCGTGACGACCGTCAGGGATTGTTATGGTCGTAATACGCGTGACGACCGTCGGGGATGCGTGACGACCGTCACATCAGCAAATTCTGCAGAATTGCAGAATTTTGATTATGGGGCGTTTTCCACAGTTGAAAATGTGATTTTAATGATATTGCAGTATAAGAGACTAGTTACAAAATAGAAGATAACGAAAAAAACAAAATTAAGGTAATACCGGAATGAAATTAAAATAACATTGAATCTAAAAACTAGTTTAATGTAGTACAATACTAAAAAAGAATCAATTGCGAAATTTAACAATGGGAAACAACATAAAATGTAGTAAACTAAACTTAAAAAAGAAACTAAAACATCAATCCTTTGGTTGCTTCAATTTGTTGATCTGCTGAATAATGTCATCAAACTGGTCACTAACTACGTCCATAAAAGTAACGACATCCATGTGAAGTTGCGTTAGTTCATCTTTTATAGTGGTTAATTCCAGCTTGAAATCGTCCATAGTTTTCAGAACAGTTTCCAACTTGTCTGTGCCTTGTTCAGGAGTAGGATCAGGAAAGTTATGGTGATTAGAAGGGGTCTCAGGATCTGTCTCCACTTTGGACTCATAATCTTTGTAGTACATATAGTCATGTGCTTCTGATATGTGATCACTATCGTACATGTAGGCCTGGGGTGTGGAGTGAGGTGATGGAGGTCCCATAGGCTCGTCCAATTCATAAAGCCAATTGTTTATGTTGTGGATACTCGTTAGCTCATGGTTAGGCAATGTGAAAAGGTGGACAGGTCGATCAGTGATGAGGTATTCATAGGCTCTTGGTCCTAAGGTACCTAGGATACGTCTGTTGAAGCAGAATTGAATGTCCATTGATCTGATGGTGCCAAAACGGATGGCTCCGTTCAGGTGGTACCTTAGGCCAATTTCGTGGGCAATCATGGTGACTAAGCCTCCTATTAAGATGGGTGAATGTGGTTCCTGATTAAGGCGTGTAAATGACCTCATCATAAAAGGTACAACATTGACAGGGCGGCCTTGTGAAGCACAGAAAAGGATGAACAACTCTTCCTTAGAAACTGTTGTAATGTTTTCCTCCTTCCCAAAGAGGGTATGGGCTAAAATCCTATGAAAGTAACGGAGTGCTGGATTATGTATCTCGTTATTGTGCATGTCATTAGGTTCAGGGTGATAGTTACCTGTGATGGTACCCCATAATTGTTCTAACTCGATATCAAAATCCTCTTCGGTGTTGGTAAACACATAAGGTCCGCTAGGGAATCCCAGGATGTTAGCTAACGACGTACGATTGTGGGTGTAGTCCATTCCAAACATTCTAAAGGTTATCAGCTCTTTGGTGGATCCATAGCCATATTTGGGTAAGTAGCTTAAGGAGCTAAAGAATTCGAACGTGAGTTCGCGGTAGATAGCAAATCGGGTCTTTAGAGCAGTTTGCTCCCAGCCTAATTGGTTAAATAGATACTGAATGCTATCCTGGATTCCTAGCTTATCCATGGTGGATCTATCGTAGTACAGAGTCGAAGTGATGCCTCACTGAGTCAGTGCCTCAAATCTGGCCTTGTGAGCTAGTCCTCTAAATACAACGGTTGTAACGTCGATGTCAGCCATACTCAAAAGTTAGTCAGATAAAAATAGGAGAAAGGTAAGACGACTTTAAAATCCTGGAAAGGTTGAAATCACATTTACTCAGATTAGATTTTTAAGAAGCAAAAGGTGATAAAAGATAGAAAAATAAAGTAAAGGAAATAGTAGAAAATAACAAAATAGAATTTTATGGAAATTATAAATTAAAATGAAAACATAGTTTCAGTAAATTTAGAAGGGAAAAACGGGAAAATTGGGTTGCCTCCCAATCAGCAATGTTTTTAACGTCAAAAGCCTGACGATAGCTTGGTTATAAACTATTCGGGGGTTTGAGCAGAAAGCTCGAGCAATTGCATACTGCTCACGTGGTGGCTGTTTTCGTTTTGATTATAATGCTTTAAACGCTATCCGTTTACTATAAACAGTGCGTTGGTTTTATTGCTAATTTCAACAGCTCCACTTTTAAGGATTTTGGTTACCTCAAAAGGTCCAGACCATCTAGATTTTAATTTTTCAGGGAAAAGTTTTAATCTTGAGTTGAATAGGAGCACGATGTCTCCCACACTGAATTGTTTCCAGATCGAACATTTATCATGTCATTTCTTGGTTCTTTCTTTGTAGATGCGGGCATTCTCACATGCCGCAGTGTAGTTGAAGTTCAGCGTCTTAATAGCCCAAAAGGCTTTATGCTCTAATTCCACTGGCAGGTGACATGATTTTCCGTAAACCAATTTAAATGGTGTGGTGCCTATTGGCGTCTTAAAAGTTATCCTATAGGCCCATAAAGCTTCGTTCAGTTTTGATGACCAATCTTTCCTGGAGGTTGCGACAGTCTTTTCCAAAATTTGTTTTATTTCTCTGTTTGAAACCTCCACTTATCCACTAGTTTGTGGATGATACGGTGTAGCTACGCGGTGTTTGACTCCATATTTAGAGAGGAGTTTGCCAAAGATTCGCGATATGAAGTGTGAACCACCATCACTAATGACGAGTCTGGGCACACCGAATATAGGAAAGATTGTGTTTCTAAAGAGTTTGACGACTACTCGCGTGTCATTTGTTGGAGCGGCAACGGCCTCTATCCATTTAGATACATAGTCGACAGCGATGAGTATATATTTGTTTCCAAAAGAAGACGGGAAAGGTCCCATGAAGTCTATTCCCCAGACATCAAAGATTTCTACTTCTAAAATTCCTTTCTGAGGCATTTCATCGCGTCGTGAGATGTTGCCGGTGCGTTGGCATCGGTCGCATTTGAGTACAACGATATGGACATCCTTCCAGAGGTTGGGCCAAAATAGGCCAGATTGTAGAATTTTAGCACACATCTTTGAAGTACTAGCATGACCACCATAAGGTGCTGAATGGCATTGGGAAATGATGTCTTTTATTTCTTCCTCTGGGACACAGCGACGGTATATATTGTTGGCGCCTCGTTTGAAGAGTAGAGGTTCGTCCCAATAATAATGCTTTAAGTCGTGGAAGAATTTCTTCTTTTGTTGATAAGTTAGGTCCGGTGGAAGCACGTCTGCGGCCAAGTAATTAACGATGTCGGCATACCAAGGCAAAGTGGCTTGGGCATAGACAGCTTCTACGGCTTTTTCAAGTTCTGGTTTTTCCGAGGTTAAGTTGGACATATCGCTTTCCAATTTGGCTATCAGACGTTCGTAAGGAAAATCGTCATTGATAGGCACTAACTCTTGTTTAATGCCATCTATTCGGGATAAGTGATCTGCAACTACGTTCTCGGTCCCTTTCTTATCTTTAATTTCTAAGTCGAACTCTTGTAATAATAGGATCCATCTCAATAATCTTGGTTTGGCGTCCTTTTTGCTTATTAGGTACCTAATGGCAGCGTGATCTGTGTATATGATTATTTTGGCTCCTACCAAGTAGGAATGGAATTTGTCAAGTGCAAACACAACTGCTAGAAGTTCCTTCTCCGTTGTGGCGTAGTTCGTTTGGGCAAGGTCTAAATTTCTACTGGCGTAGTAGATTGCGTGAAGCTTCTTGTCTTGCCTTTGTCCTAGAACTGCGCCTACAGCATAATCACTCGCATCGCACATGATTTTGAATGGTAGCCGCCAATCTGGGGGTTGCATGATTGGTGTGGTAATGAGTGTTGTCTTTAGAGTTTCGAATGCTTCCAAGCATTCTTTGTCGAAAACGAACTCGACATCTTTCATCAACAAACCTGTCAGAGGTTTTGTGATTTTCGAGAAATCCTTTATGAATCTTCGGTAGAATTCAGCGTGTCCTAAAAAGCTTCGTATTTCTCGTACGGTTTTCGGAGGTTGAAGATCCTTTATGATCTCTCTTTTAGCTTTGTCAACCTCAATCCCTTTTTCAGATATGACGTGTCCTAAAACGATGCCTTGTCGGACCATGAAATGGCATTTCTCCCAATTAAGGACAAGGTTCACTTTAGCGCATCTTTTGAGTACCATTTCTAAATTTGACAGGCAGCTTTCAAAGCTTTGTCCGCATACAGAGAAGTCATCCATGAACACTTCCATGATGTCGTCTATGAAATCCGCAAAGATTGTCATCATGCATCTTTGGAAGGTTGCTGGAGCATTGCATAGTCCGAACGACATTCGGCGATAAGCAAAAGTGTCATAAGGACAGGTGAATATTGTCTTTTCCTAGTCATCGGGGTGAATAGGAATTTGGAAGAATCTCTAATAACCATCTAGATAGCAGAAGTACGAATGTTTCGCTAGTCATTCCAACATCTGTTCTATGAAAGGTAAAGGGAAGTGATCTTTCCGAGTCGCCTTATTCAGTTTTCTGTAATCGATACACATCCTGCTTCCGGTCACAACTCTTTGGGTTATCGATTCACCTTTCGTGTTCTTCACTACAATAATGCCTCCTTTCTTTGGCACTACGTGCACTGGGCTGACCCATTGGCTGTCGGAGATCGGGTATATGATTCCTGCGTCTAGTAACTTTTTCACCTCGTCTTTGACTACAGTGCTTAAGATCGGATTTATCCTTCTCTGATGTTCTCTTGAAGTTTTGCAGTCTTCCTCTAGCATGATACGATGCATACAGATGGAAGAACTTATGCCTTTAAGATCGCTTATATTATAGCCTAACGCAGTTGGGTATTTCCTTAGGACTTCTAGTAATTGCCCAGTTTCTGACTGTCCTAAATTTGCGTTGACTATTACTGGTCTTTTAAATTCCGTGTCTAAGAATTCGTACCTGAGGGTTTTAGGTAGTTCTTTAAGTTCTAAAACTGGGTTTTTCGGACCTGGCATGTGATTTGGAGTTAGTGTTAAGATCTCGCTCAAACTATCATCTTTGTATGGTGCACGCCAGTTGCTGTCTTCATGAATAGCAGGGATTTGGATCTTCATGATTTCGGAATATGTAGTTTCTTCCTTCTCTAGTTCTCGTATGCATTCATTGATGACATCTACTATATAGCATGTGTCATCTATGGCTGGTACCTTCAAGAACTTAGTAAGGATGAACTCTATCTTTTCTTCTCCTACTTCGAATGTTAGCCTTCCTTTCTTTACGTCTATGATAGCTCCGATTGTCGCTAGGAACGGTCTTCCTAGGATAATTGGGGTGACATAGTCCTCTTTGATGTCCATGATTATGAAGTCGGTTGGAATATAGAATTGGCCTATGCGTACTTGAACGTTTTCCAGCACACCAACGGGATATTTGACTGATCGGTCAGCCAATTGCACAGACATTTTAGTTGGTCTTAGTTCTCCCATATTCAGATTTTTGCATATAGATAAGGGCATAACACTTATACTGGCTCCTAGATCGCATAAAGCTTTGTCTATGATGAACTTTCCTATGACGCAAGGTATGGAGAAACTACCTGGGTCTTTTAGTTTAGGAGGCATGTTATTTTGAACGATTGCGCTACATTCGGCAATAAGTGTAACTATTTCGTTATCCTCGATTTTCCTTTTGTTAGACAAGATTTCTTTAAGAAACTTAGCGTATGACGACATCTAAGTTATCGCTTCTGTGAAAGGAATAGTGATATTTAGTTGTTTCAGAAGTTCAACAAATTTCTTAAATTGTCCTGAAGTTTTGGAATTTATGAATCTTTGAGGATAAGGAATCGGTGGTTTATATGGCGCTGGAGGCACATATGAGTTTTCATCTTTGGAGGCCTCTTGCTCGTCACATTCCTTCTTTTCTGTTTCAGACTCCTTTTCTGTTGGTTTATCAGATTTCTGATGCATGGCTGAATCTTCATTCCTAGGATCTGTTGGGCCTTCCAATTCTTTTCCACTTCTCAATATGACAGTGTTTGCATGACCTTTCGAATTAGGTTCTGGATGACCTGGAAATGTCCCAGCCGGTGCGGCTGCAGAGGCTTGTTGTTGAGCCACTTGTGATATTTGCGTTTCAAGCATTTTATGATGGGTGGCTAAAGCGTCTACTTTTCCGGTCAGCTGTTTAATCTGCTCGCTAGTGTGTATGTTTTGATTCAGGAATTCTTTATTTGTTTGAACTTGAGTAGCTATGAATTTTTCCATCATCACTTCGAGATTTGATTTCCTAGGGGCAGTCTGGGCAGCGGCGGCTGGTTTCTGATATCCTGGCAGAGCAGCTGGTGCTTGCAGGGCATTATTGCTCTTGTAGGAAAAGTTTGGGTGGTTCCTCCATCCTGGGTTGTAAGTATTTGCGTAAGGATTACCTTGAGCGTAGTTTACTTGGTCTGGTGGAATTCCTACCAATAATGGGCACTCGGGCGCATTATGAGTGGCGATTCCACATAACTCGCAATTTAGAGTGACAACAGCTACGGTTGCAGGTGGGGTTACGGTCAGACTATCGATTTTCTGCGCTAGAGCATCCACCTTAGCGTTGAACTTTTCAAGACTGATGATCTCGTACATCCCACCTTTCGCTGCGGGTTTCTCTGGTGGAGTTCTTTCACCTCCCCATTGGCAGTGGTTCTGAGACATATTTTCGATAAGTTAATAGGCTTCGTCGTATGGCTTATCCATAAGTGCACCGCCTGCGGCGGCGTCTACCGTTAATCTGGTGTTATATAGAAGCCCATTGTTGAAAGTATGGATCGTCACCCAGTCTTCTAAAGCGTGGTGAGGACATGCTCTCATCATATCCTTAAACCTTTCACATGCTTCATAGAGAGATTCAGCATCTTTTTGTCGAAATCCGTTGATTTGAGCTCTAAGCATAGCAGTTTTGCTTGGCGGAAAGTATCTTGCTAAGAAAACGTTCTTCAACTGTTCCCACGTTGTAACGGAGTTTGATGGTAAGGATTGTAACCAAGTCAAAGCTTTATCTCTAAGAGAGAAAGGAAAGAGACGAAGTCTTATTGCATCTGGAGTTACTCCATTTGCCTTCACTGTGTCTGCGTATTGCACAAACTTTGTTAAGTGTTCATTCGGATCCTCAGTTGCATTTCCTGAGAATTGATGTTGTTGTACAGCTGACAACAATGACGGTTTCAGCTCGAAATCGTTCCGATTGATAGCGGGGGCAACAATGCTACTTCGAGGCTCCAGCTGAGATGGGGTAGCGTAGTCCTTCAGCGGCTTGTTCTGAGGTCCTTCAGCCATCTTTGATTCTTCAACAGGAGGATGAGCTAGAAGATCAGGAATATTATGTTTTCGTTGATATTCGAGGATGCGCCTTCTTAAGTGTAAGAAGCGCTCTAGTTCGGCGATTGTAGGTTGTAAGATGTCGCCTTGTGAGCGAGTACTTGGCATACAACCGAAGAACGATTAGAGGGAGAGAGAATAGTTAACCTAGTCTATACTGTGTAACAAAGGATTACACTATTGACTAAACAGGTCCCTGGTAACGCGCCAAAAACTTGATCGCGACTTTCTATGTCTAACGGAACTAACTGCAAGTGCACAGTCTATCGCGTAGTAATATAAGATATCGATCCCACAGGGACTCGTAATCAAGCTAGTATTTTCGGGTGTTACTGTGTTTAGGTAGGTTGGTATGGTTTTAGGGAAATAAAAGCAAAATAAGTGTGTAAACTATAGGGGAACTAAAAACGTTACTTAAGGTATAAATGCGTGAATCAGTATGCAATATGTTGGTTCTTCAAGGATTCGACAAGTCACCGGTGTTTTGGGTGTTTTCAAAAATAGTTTAAGAAGAGAATGACGGTTAAAAGACCTTTGTCTCACGATGGTTGTTGACGCTAGTCGCAACTCTTAGGCGAAACGTATGTTGTCGCTATCCCGTTCGCGGTTAAAATTACTTTTTGAAAACCATTAAGCTCTAATCCTTTTTAAAGCGTTGTCGTTGTTTTTAAAACGAATGCTTAGTTTTTACTATCTGGTCCTAACCTCAGCTTTTGCTTGTTGGTTCATACCTTTATGAATTTCCCACTGTCGTGGCAAAACTGCTTTTAAATAGGTTCTCGCTGTCGCGACGAACATTTATTTTAGAAAAATCGATTTAAAAACTAAAGCCATAAATAAGTTTGAAAAGGAAAGTATACACCGATTATTATCGAATCCCTTCTGACTACCTATTACATACCGATTACTTTAATTTAGCCAGACATGGAATATAAACTAAGAACACGTAAACAATGGTAGAATATATAAACATGCATCATAATGGAAAATAAAATTGAAGTAATGAATATAATAAGAACCTGTAAATAATTCAATTGGCCTTTGGGAAATCCTCCAAAATGTCGGCAGGATTTAGTCTTGGTACCAATTACTCGTACAGAATAGAATTGAAAAGTAAAACACAATTGCAAGGAAAGGAAAGAAAAAGGAAACAATAAGAAATTCTGAAACTCAAATTTGCTCTGAAAATAAATTGGCAGCACTTCGTGTCTTCAATGCAGCTCCCCTTTTCTGGTACCAGCTCCCTCCTTTTATAGATGGAATTTCCAATGGTTAGTTGCTTCAGGAAGTGGGATTGATGTCAGAGAAAGTAGGAGCTAGTGGTCCACTCCTTTTGGCCTTTAAAAGCACTTACAACACGTGCACATTTTCTGCACTTTTTGTCTGCATGACGGTCGTCATGGGTTGTGACGGTCGTAAAACGTATGACGGTCGTAATGGGCTTGTGACGACCGTCACTTCAGAAAAATTCGTATTTGCTGTTTTTGGTCTGTTTTTCATCTGGTTTTCATTTGTAATTGCTTGTTTTCTTCATCTTGCTCCATTTGAACATGAAATTTGAATACCTGCAAAATACTGGACAAATAACGTGGAAAAACCCGAAATCAGAGTGAAACCAGTCACAGATTAGTAAAAATGTATGTCATTATATATATATATATACGATTTCGCGTTATCACTCTTTCAGAGCTTCAATGTAAAGCCTTGAAGAGTAAATTGAAGAGAGCTTTAATGAAGTTTTGGGAGTGTGAGAAGAGAAGGTTACAAAGAATTACAGAGGATTGATGGTAATGGTGAGTGAATTGTGATTGATCATGATTGAGGAAGAATAGTTGTTTAAATAAAGGAGATTTGAAGAATGAATTGGAGGGAAATGTAAATAATTTTGGTAGTTTAGGGTAAGGTTAGTTAACAGTTAGGGCAATTGTAAAAGTTAGTTGGAATGGGAACAAAATTAGTTAGTGTTAATTAACAGTGTTAGTGGGAGTTTGAGTTAGAAATGATGTTAGTTGTTAGGTTAGTTAACTTAGTTAGTTGATGTTAGTTAGTCAGAAATTTGAACGGAATGGTTAATTGAACTAATTTAGAGAATTTTTTAGTTAGGTAGTTAATTGATCAATTAGGTTAATGCTAATTGATTTTGGGTTAGTTAATTATTAGTTGACTGAATTAGTGACATGTTAGTTGAATTAGATGTTACGGATTGAACGATTTAGCTAAAAAGAAAATGTTAGTTGGTCTTTAAATTGGTAATGAAGAGAAGGTATTATTGACCGTTAGAAAATGGAAGTTAGAGGTTAATTTAGTGGTATGTTAGAAACTGGAAAAATAGTTAGTTTTATAAGATAGAAAATCAGTTAGAGTTAGTTAGCTTTAGATTGGTTGGTTAGGGTTAGAAGTTAGTATTTTGAAAAACATTTAAGGTTATTTAACTATTAGGATTGGTTAGTAGTTAGGTTAAAATAAATGTTAGTTAACTTGGTAGGAGTTAGTTGAATTAGTTAGTGAATTGGATTGCTTGTTAGCAAAGTTAGCCCTTAGCTGGTTAACTAATTAATTAATCATGTTAGAACAGATTACTACAAGATGAAAGGAGGCATGATCAGAGCTAGGGCAATGTTAATTGGTTTGAATAGTTAGAATTAATGCAATATGATCAATATCTTGGAAAATTAGGATTAGAAAGGTTAATTACAAGTTGGTTTCAAGTGTTTATAGGTTAAAAATTTGATATCAGTTAGTTAGAAACTAACTGACTGTACTTGATGGTTATGTCATGGCTTGGGTTAGTTGGAATGTGCTAATGATTAAGGGGTTGTTAGCTCATGAGGTATGATTGAAGGATAACTTATATTATATGATGTGTACTTTTTATGTCTGATTTAGATTTGCAAGTTGGTTAGCCTTGCTAATTTTGACAATTTATATGTTAATTGACTCAAAGCTGACTTGGAATATGGATTAATGGTGGAATGTTAGGGTTAATAGGCTTGAATATATGTTAACTGACTTGGAAGGTCATCCTAATAGTTTAGGCCAATGTAAAATTAGACTTTAGGTTTGTTTCAAGTGGAATTAGGGCGGTGACGTGCAGGATGGCATTGGTGTATGGCCTACTATTATATTATTATTATGCTTGGCTATGATGGTTGGTTTGTGTATTACAAGTGTATATGTATGCTACTAAGTATTAGGTTTTAATGGTATGCATGATATGGATTTGTGTATGTGTATGTATTGCTTGTCATGGCTTAGTTTGTTAGCACGTATGCATGAAATTTAGGCTAAGTGTTCTGGCATAATATATTTGGATGTATATGCATGGCTAGTGTTAGTATGTACTTGAGAGTTGTGATGTATAGATAGCTTAAGGAATTTTGTATGGATGCAATGCATGAAATATTTTGTGTGTTTATATGTGATATATGATGCTGATATGACTTGGGTTTTATAGGGCTATTACAAGTCTTGACATGGTAGAAACATGAAGTCTTGGTCATGAAGCTTAACATGGTTTTAGCATGGTATTTTGTTATGGAAACTTGGATTGTCATTGAACATGAAGATGATGAAGACTTGGGCCACGAAATAGAAGATCTTGAGGATGAAGAGAAAAAGTAGCATTAGGGTTTAGCTTGACTTTAGTCAACTGTTTGACCAAAAATCAGCAGTTGACTAAAAGTCAACCTTAGGTCAAATTAAAGTTCTTTTGTACCATTTTCACTTTTTCCTCTTGTAATGTATTTTTTTGTGTGTTTGAAATGTGAATTGGACCTAGAATGTACAAATTGTAACTTATCTCGCAAGAAATGTTCTTCCCTCCAATTTTAAAATTTTAAATAAGTTTGAAACCTTTGAACTTTGATTGTAATGCCTTAACAAATGAACAAAAAGACATCCATAACCAACATGTAAAACCTCATAAGAAAATTGGTAAACAAAAAGTCAGCCTTCTATGATTGACTCTGTTTACCAAAAGTCAAACTTGTGCAAATGACTTTCGTCCTCAGTTGTCCATGATGTATTCCGACATGATCAAAATGTATAGACCATAATTACAGATTGCCACAGACTTAGGCCAAGAAAGTGAACATCTAAAGTTATTTGTGCCCCAAAAAGGAAAAATGCATACTAATCCCACAAACTTGTTTCACAAGTATATACCATAGGAACCCTAGTCCATGAAGATTGATGACACCCTTGGCATAATTCAACGTCGTGCATGATAAATAATAAAAACCCTTTGAATCAATGATGTTACTTCTAAAATGAAAGTGCAAATGAATGATCTTGTAATGGATGATTATGGTAAGAGTATACAGATGAATCATGAGCCATAGGTCAGATAAAATGAGAATAAGTAGGGAAAATTTTGGGGTATGACAAAGTGTTGACGTTTTTAACATAAATTTGGCACTTATCACAATGATTTAAGCAAATTTGGATATCGGTTATAGTCCAAGACTAAGAAAATATTTTCCATTTTGTCGTCATTTCCTTTAACTAGTGTGACTTCTTTGTTAAATTTTATGTATGATCTCAATGTATCTTTTTTTTCTTGTATGATGGGTCCCAAACTCTCAACTGATATATGAAACCTCTAAAAGTTGTGAAGTTTGGTGATCAATGCCTATGGAGTTCCCCCGTGAATAGATAAATTTATTCCCAAACCCTCTAAACCAAGTCATGACTTCATCTTTTAGGGTAAAAAAAATAACTTGCACATCTCAAAATTATTTGTTTTAGACTTTCTGAATTTTCGATTGTCTACTTATTGTCGCTAATAGACTTCTCAGCAACACGTTCATTCACTATCGGCTAATTGGACTTATAAAGGTTAGTTAAGAACAAATTCATTGCCTCCCTTAGGTGGATCTATTTGGGAGAGACCAGAGGAACAAACCTCTCATTCTCTCGGGAGAGGTGAGAGGACCTTGAGTCCTTGAGGTTGTTGGGTTTGACTCTTCGAAACTGAGAATGAAGCAGTGAGTCCCTCTTCTTGGTAAGAATTAGCTCTTGCGACTGCGCTTGACATGGATCGGGGGCAGATGAGGTTATGAGTTGGTTTCTTCCCATAATTCATCATTCCTTTAAGGTTTTGATAAGGTGTTTTAAACGTTATTCACGTTCACACGGACGCCACCAATGTTCCTTCCTGTTAGGAAACCCCTTCCTATAATGGTTTCATTCTGACCGTATGGATAAGTGGTCTCCTACTCATCTTGTTACATTATGAATACCTACATATACTCTTATGCCTAAGTCAATGATCATTAAAGGTAACATGTATAAATTTATACAAATAATTTTTGTATGCACCTGATTTGATGTTTGTAGCCACTTTTGTAATAAAAAGAAATCTCTTAGGGTCTCTATCTCTTTGGCCTTTATCTAGACCGTTCATATCGCCAAGTGAAAGATATAATTTGTTATGTTATCTGAAAATCATTTTTTTCTCCTCTTATTTTTCTATTGGATGAGCCAAAGTCTGCTTGTTAGGTCTTACTTATCCTCACGTCATCGTCCTAACATCAAAGCTTTGAGCCTTTGTAATTTCGTGGACCATCTTTTTCCATCAGATCATCAATTAGGATCAAGACCATAACAAATAACTCTTTTATCAAATTGTCCACTAGAATTTAACCAGGTAAAAACTGTTATCACTGTTATTTTTTCCACACAACATTGTTTTTTTAATAAATTTGATCTTATGAGACTATACGACGATAAAATCTTTGCGAGAATGAACCTTTTAGTTTCACAACAATTTTGTGTCAATCTCTTCAAATTTTTAATATCATTTAAATTTATTATAACTATAATTTTTCATTGTAAAGATTATAAAGTAATAATGTATTATTGTAGAATTTAAATCCCCAGCCGTTAGAAAAATCACGCAGACCCTGCGGTTAATGTATTTTGTGGGTTATTTATGTCATTATCTCTTTCAATTTTTTCTCTCACTAAATCATTTTTGCTCATCTACCATACCATATAAGAATATTGAATGTTTTAGAAAATACCAAAAAAAATCTTCTTACTTCTAAGCATGACACATCATTGCTTTTGCAGCCCTTATGATCTGCCACGTAGCAACTTCTATGACAAATGAAAAATACATTGCCTCCCAAATTACACGTCTCCCCTCTGCAAGCTTGCATAAATCATTCTAATACACATGGTCATTTCTTTCTATTAAATATTCTTACTTTTCATATATACATATACATTCTCTCTCTTCCTCTTCTTTCTACATATGTCTTCCTCTACCCCTCTCTTCCTCTTTCCATATTTTATCTTTTGTTTCCTCTCTACTCTTATGCTTCTTTCTTTTGTCTTAATTTTCTTCAACAAAAATGGTATTGTTATTCTTCTCTTTTTAGATCTATGAAAAATCGACGATTGTGTTGTTATTGATATTTTTTGTTGTTGTTGTTGATGTAGATTTCAATAAATTAGATTTGGTCGATCTAAACTGTTTCATCAACGAGTTGCTGAGAAGATACATGGGTTACTTACAACGTAACAAAATCGGATTGTGTTTTGTTTTGTTTATGTTTCTTGATTTCTAATCATCTGAGAAGTTAGATCTATAGTTTGATTATGTGAATCTAAGTTTTTACTCTTATTTTGCAGCAAGTATGTATGAGGTTTGAAGCTAAAAAAATTGGAAAGGCATGTTAAAGTTTGTTGTGTCGTTTTCATAGTTTATATGAGTCTATAACTTTAATATACTACAAGTTGTTATGTGTTACAAGTTTTTGGGTTTTACAATATACGGTGGTTTATGTATTTTTCCTCCATTTTTTATTTTGTTTTACAAGTTGTCAATATATTGTTGCTTGTTTTATTTGAACAATGGGCATTCAGATGTTGTTTATGTGTTTTGTGGATCAAATTACTTTTATGCTTGATATCATCTTTGAGTGTGTTGATGAAATGATTTTCATGCTTAAGTTCATTTTTTTGTGTGTATTTAGTTAGACAATATATTTTGCTTGTCAGGAATTTTTTTTTTGCGAGATTGGAACAATGAATATTCACACATTATTTATTTTATTTTTGGATTAACTTCCTTTTGATATTATCTTTTTGTGTCCCATGATTGCATATAACAACTCTTCATATGCTCGTTTCTTTTCTTTCGGACAAGCTTACAACCAACAATGTCAAGGCCACCTATTCTCATTAAGGATTTTGGTGAAAGGAAATCAAGTTTGGAAAATATTGATTCAAGTTGTTGACCTATGTCTTGTTAGAGAAAAAAGTGGATTGCAACATGTTGAGATGGTTATACAAGATTCAGAGGTAACTGTTAGCTAGTAGTTGCTTTATATTTTACGTTCATGTCGTTTAATCAACAACATCAATGCATTCGTCAACCAAGGTCAAACACATCAAGAAGGAGTAATCATAAAGGACAAGGATATCTTTGTGCTATACACTTTGATGTTTTGTTTAAATTATAGTAGATTGTAATGTTGATTGTTGTAATGTTAAGTATTTGCTACACTTTAATATTTTGGTTGAGTTAGAGTAGACTGTTGCACTTTCATGTTTAATATCATTTGGATGTTTTATGCTGAACATCCGGCCTGATGTAACATATTCATGATGAAGACAATATTTTTATGTTAAATTTGGTTCTAAATTGTTTTTGTCGTTCTCAACCCATCTGGTCTTATTGCATTATATGTATTTACTGCATTATCTTAAAGATTTGCACTATTACTGCATTATTGTAATATCAGCTGATTGTTATGACTGCATTATTGTAAGGCATTGTAACTTAACAAATGCACGTCCAACCTTACAAAGGCTAATGAACCAAATTTTATCATATGACATAAGCATTTACAACACTTAGATGTCTAAGTCTGCTTTTGGGATGAAGGAAATAACATTTCATGGCCATACAGTGTTGGCAAAAGAGGATTCTAATTTCATGACAATCAATTTAACACGGAACAATTATTTATTACATCTCACACCAACAAATAAAATATATTGTCTGATCCCAACTAAAACTTAATATATGATTTTTAAAATAATGATTGTGTTACTACTTATCCAAATACGAGAGAAATATAGATTTCATATAAATTAATATAAATATTCAAATACGGAAAAAAAATATTTTTCTTATAATGATTGATATATTAATTTTTATAAAAATATAAGAGTAATAACATTTATTTTTGATTCAAAACATTAATGTGAAATTTTATTATAATTCAATTCACTTTAGACTATGGCTATATTATAAAAAATTATTAAGATATCAATAAAATTGATAAATAGAATTTAATATTATTAATTTTTACCATTTATACTATACAACCCTTATTACAATAAAGGTTGCATTTTTGTATAATTAATGCAAGTAATAAAATATATCATTTATGCTATATTTTGAAAAAAAATCAACTATTAAACTTAATAAATGTTTTAAAACTTTTTTTTTTTATTTTAGAACTTGATTGAGTATTGATTTTAGGGTAATGTTAACTTGTGTCCTTGGGGCACATGTTAAGAAAATCACTTATAGTAATTTTGTATTGGGAAAAATGATTTAAAAATTAATTTTATATTTTAATTAAAGTTTATACACAATTTTCAAGACAATGTTTCCTAATTTAATTCTTAACATGTGCCCCAAGGGCACAAATTAACATTACCCTTGATTTTATATAAATGGTTACAAATAAAATAAGATACAAAATGATTAGCTGCATTTATTATTTAATAATTTAAATTTAAATTAAATTAAATTAATTACAGTAATTGAAATAGTAGATTTTTTTTTGACTGAAAAATAGTAGAACTTATGTTTCAAAATAGTATGTTTAATTTAGTAAATATTTTGCAAACAAAAATAAAGTGCACCCTTGGCACATTAGGTGAGGGGGAATCTAATGAGAGTTTTAATTGAGTTCTATGAATGTAGACTAAATAAATTTTTTTAAAGTATATGATTTATGTTATAAAATATAATTTTTGTAGGGGACCGATACACATTTTTTTTGCAATGGAATTTTTTAAAAAAAGTATGTATTCAATACAAAACGAATATTAATAATGTACATCTATCATATAGAAATAATTCCTAATATTTGCATGCATAATTAAAGACCTGTGTTGAGGATCATAGTTGTAATTAAATCAATAATTTTTTATTTTTATTTTTATTAATATCCAAATTCCAATACGAAGCTAAACATATTACAACTTAGTAAATAAGTCATTCCATAATTTCAATATTACAACTTCAATACACAATACCCTTTAAATACATTAGCAATATAAACAATCACATTAGACATTAAACATACTTAGGACAAATTTATACGATGTAACACTTCAAATGTTTTTCTTTTCAAACATATATCTTACCTTTTTTTTATCCAAAGTAAAATCCAATACATCATTTATGAAATTTTTTTCTTTAGCATAACTATTTCATTAAATATATTTTATTATATATTAAATATTTATAACAAATATTGATAAATTTAACATTTAATTCTAGAAATGTGTCAAATTTTAATATTTGAAATTTCAATTGTATTTTCAAAAATTATCAATTATTTAAAATTTTATTACTTAATTATCATCTTTATGGGTATCCCACAAAAGATTTATTTTTAATAATACTTATATAAATTAGGAGATCTTAAGAGAAAATATATATGTACGGAAAAAACTGAAACGGAGGAAATGAAATCATTGATAATATAGAAAAATATATGAGACAAATATTTTTATAAACGGTAAAATTTAAATATTTTAAATTGAACTTTATATTTATTTCCAAAAAAAATGTACGGATGTTTCAAATACTTTTATAATTGTGAACATGTTTTTTATTCATCAAAATATTTTTATAAATGATTGTATAAATATTTTTATAAAAAATATTGATCGGTGATTCTATTTTTTTAAATATAAATTTATTTTTTATATTTACTAACTTTTATTAATTTTATTATTTTTAAATTTTAAATATAGGCAAATACGCATCACCCATCAGGCCATCACCAACAAACACCGAGCAAATGCATTAGTTTATCCTAATTACCAGTAATTATCAAAATATAACTATTTAATGATACTTGTTGTTGCTGATGGCCCTTTGTTAGTCTCCAACTGATTTGAGATTTGAATTCTAGGCAACCTTTCATTTTCTAGTGGATTATTTTTAAAGGTTAATTCTTTTGGTGTTTTTTTTTTTAATTTAGTTGGATAAATATTCAACATTTAATTAAATAAATATCATTAAATGTTATGTTATATTTTAATAATATTTTATTTTAAAACGTATTCAACCAAAATTCATCGATGCTAAAAAATTTATATTTTTAAATTCTAAATTTAGATTTCTTTTTAAATTTAATTTGAGAGGCATATTTACTATATATAATATCAAGTCTAACAATAATATTCTATTTTACCCTTCAAACAATATAGCAGTTTTTTTTTACAATGTATATACTAAATTATAATTCTATAACTTCTTTTATAAAATTTCTCGCCAAAACTCTCTTTTCATTAATTAACTAATTAATTAATTAATTTTTATTATTATTACTTTTCGCCAATTTTTTTTAATTATTTTTTAAATTTCATAGAAACATAATTTAAATATTTTAAATTATTTTTTATATTTCGTAAAAAAACTTAAATTTCACCCAAAATTATAGTTTATTTAATTAATTTAATAAGTGACAACATAATATTCCAATGGATTTATAAATGAGATGGATGGATTGAATCCATCCATATGAGTTAGTAGATGGATTAAATCAAATCCATTAAATTATTTTTTATACAAGTTTTGAATAATCATCAAATCTTCTATGAAACTTGGCTTTACTCCTTCTCTCTCTCTCTCTTCAAATTTTTGCTTTTTTAATACAAACTTTGAATAATCATCAAATAAATTTTTAACTCTATGAGTGATGTAAAATGCACATATTCAATAGAGTTATAAATTAACATATAATATAATCTATGATATTGCGCTTTACAAATAAATTTATTTATTTTCTACTATTTATGAAATTTGTGATTTTTTATTTTAATTTCACAATTTTATTTATTTTTTATTATAATTATTAATTTGATGTTAGAAATAAGTGATTATTTCATTTATTTATTATTTTTATATAAATTTATTTTAAATAGTTAAATAATAATATAAACTATCAAAACAACTAGTTTACATTTTAAATTACATATGCAACTTATATCAAAATTATTTATATCAAATATTTCAAATTTCTTTTTAAGATTATAGTAATTATAATTAACATATACCAGTGCATCGCACGGGTGTATGACTAGTCATATATAAATTATTAAGAGTTGTTTAGAATTTTTAATACTAATAACAATGTCAAACTTTGAGTTTATTTTTTATTCAAATGAGTAAATTTTGAGTTGAAAAATAAAAATAAAACTAAAATATATGTAAAATATTTTATTGCTTAATTGGATCAAACTTCATATTTAAGATTTTGAATTATATTCAATTCAATTTTAAATTATTTAATACACCATAAATATTTTAAAGAGTTGTTTAGTTCAATGAATAGTGCAATTAATTATAATAATATAGTATGACCTTATTTTAATCGAGATGATTTCATATGGTAAAATATACTGTGCTACTGTTACTTTAATTTCCCGAGTCAAATTAAAATATGTTATTTTATTGGTCAAATAAAATGTAAATAAAAACATATAAAAATGATCTGATCTGATCAGAAGGGGATCGCTGGCGGGCCACACGCTGTTAGACTGCTGCCTGTTCACCGAGACTGCTGCCTGTTCACCGGTGATGAGGAGGAGAAGGGGAGTGTACCTGCAAGACACTCCGATGCCAAAGTAAGGAATTGGGCAGAGTGAGAGCAAATACAGAAATGGGGTAAGAAGTGAATTACCTGACCCTCTTGTGAAAGATGGTATTTATAGAGAGACCCCAGCGCTGGGCCAACGGTCACTTGTGTTGGACTGGATTGCCAGGCCTAACCCAGGTGATTGCTAGGGCTTACATGGCGTAGTGAAGACCAGGATGTGGTCTTCGCCCTAGTCCAACTGTCCCGTGATCTCCGGAAAGTGGGTTTGACCTGCTCTTTCGGAGGTGGGCAGTTGGTCGGTGACGTGTCCCCGCGGAGGGGAGCACGTGGAGAACGTGTGAAGGACACGTTGTTTTGCCCGACGAGGGAGCAGGTTCTGCCCACGGAAGGGAGAAGGTTCTGCCCGACAGGGCAGTGTTTGCTCTGGGGCATCCTCCTGCCCAACGTGGTTGGGGTAGGACCTTCTTGCGGGAAAACCTATCCTGCTCGTCGGGGACCTGTGTCCGACGTTATGGTCCAAGGTGGGCTGGGCTTGGTGGAGTACTATTGGGCTGGGCCCGCGTGGCCAGACCGGGGCCCAGGCCAGAACAAAAAAACAAATTATATTTCATTAGTTTAATTTCTCAAGGCAAATAAAAATATCTCATTTTAAGGATAAAATAAAATGTGAATAAAAATGTACATAAATAAAATTTATTCATTAAACTTTACATAAATAAATTTTATATTCATTTTTTCTATTTTAATGTTATATTGTTGATCTGACCTGATCAGAAGGGGATCACGGGCCGGCCACACTCTATTGGACTGCTGCGTGTTCACCGATGCTGAGGAGAAAAAAAGGGGGGTATACCTGCAAAACACTCCGATGCCAAAGTAAGAAATTGGGCAAAGCGAGAGCAAAGTACAGAAATTGGGCAAGAAGTGAATTACCTGACCCTCTTGTGAAAGAGGGTATTTATAGAGAGACCCCAGCGCTGGGCCAACGGTCATTTGAGGTGGGCTGGATGACCAGGCCCAACCCTAATGACTGCTAGGACTTACGTGGCGTAGTGAAGACCGGGACATGGTCTTCGCCCTAGTCCACTGCTCCATGATCTCCGGAAAGTGGGTTTGACCTGTTCTTTCGGAGGTGGACAGTTGGTTGATGACGTGTCCCCGCGGAGGGGAGCACGTGGAGAACGTGCACCGGGCACGTTGTTCTCCCCGCGTGGGGGGGGGGAGCTCGCGAGGTTGGAGAGGAACCAAGGCCTCGTTTCGATGCGTCGGGCTGTGTCCTGTTCGACCGATAAGAGGGGACGACGAGATGCTGTGGGACGCGTCGCCTGTGTCCGGTGGCGTGTTCTGCCTGTCCTGCGCGACGCGCGTGCCCAGCGTGGCCGATTCACTTATTGGGCCGTGCGTGGTATTGGGCTGGGCCGAGGTCGGGCCCAGACCAGAACAGGAGCCCCCAAGTCGAAGTTCTGGGAAAGAGCGAGGACTTAAGGTCGTTGTGTCGGAGAGAGAGATAGCGAAACGGGAGGTTCGTCGGGGTTTAGGCACGGTGGAACGGGCGCTTGCGCGGGGTCTCCCGTCGCCGGCTGAGCGGGGTGGAGGCAGGCGAAGGGGCGCGACTGTCAGGTTGCCGCCACGTGTCGCGCGTTAAGCGGTCGTAGGGGCGGCTACCCTAGGCCATTAATGAGCCTAGCGTCGCTTCGAATCTCGCACCGGGTTATAAATATGGGGGTCCCCGCTCATTTTTCTACTTTTCACTTTGCTGTTTTACTTGCGACGCTCTGAGATCCTTGCCCGTCTGCCGTTGCCGTTGATCGCCGCCGCACCGTTCGGTTCTTCCTCCTGTTCGCCACAGTTACAAGTAAGTTTTTCTTTCTCTCTTCTTTTTACTTCCGCCGCTTAATTAGAATGTGTGGTCGGGGCATGATGAATGCCCCGCGGAGGGACGCAAGATCTGCCGTGTCTGGCGATTTTCTGATGAATCTCCCGGGGAGAATTGGTTGTTCCGATGAATGTTCCGGGGACGGGGGCTTTCTCCGATGAATGCCCCGGGGACACGCGCTTTTTCCGATGAATGCCCCGGGGACGCGCGTTTTTTCCGATGGCCGTTTCGCGGAGGGACGATGGGTTGGCTTTCGGACGCCCCGAGGAGGATCGGCGGGGAGCGTATGTTTGCTCGCCGTTCTCTGGCCTTTGTCGCCCTTTCACTTGACCTGCGGTGGAAGGGTGGATTTGATCTTGGCTATCGAATTCACCGTTGTCCTCTGCTTTTCAGGTGTAGATGTCGGCTTTGGTACCGAGGACGATGGTCGAAGACAACGAACCCGAGGTCCCGGATTTTGACGAGCGCGTCACCTCGGTCGAGGAGTGGGTGGCCGAGGAGCCGCTGACTACCCCGTCCTGCTTCATGGCTGATGCGTCTGACGTCTATGTCACCGTCGAGGATACGCCTGTCGGGGAGCCGCAACATTGGCAGGTGTATCGCCCGAAGGAGCATCATCGCATCTGCTCGCGGTATGGGCGGCGAATGTTTCCTATGCACGAGTTCTACTTCAAAGAGGCTCGGCTCAGGTTACCGTTCTCCGCCTTTCATCTGGGGCTCTTCGATTGGTTGCGCTTGGCCCCGTCCCAACTGCACCCCAACGCCTTGGCCTTCATCCGTGCCTTCGAGGTGATGTGCTTCTACCTCGCGGTGGAGCCCACGGTGCCGTTGTTTTTCCGTATCTTCCACTTACAGCGTCAGTCGGTGAACGGCCGCCAGGGATGGGTTTCATTTAAACAGTCGACCAAGCTCTTCAAGGTGTATAGTGATTTCGTTAAAGATTTCAAAGGTCGGTTCTTCCTTGGTAAACTGATCACTCAGCAGGGCTCGGATACTCTCTTCACCGAGGGCGAGCGAGTGGTAGACGGCCAACGGTTCCTCGCGTGACTTCCCAAGATACATCTGTTGTCGACCGCGGAGCATTTCAACCGAGGTACGGATAGGTATATCGTAAGAGCGGGGACCCTCGACGAGAAAGATATGGCCGCTTATTTGAAAATAGTCGCCTTTGTGCGGGCCCTTCCTCCGTCGAAGCTGGTGACGCCCGATGGTCGGTATATCCTTGACGCGCAGGGGAATGTACGAACTAAGAAGCGGTTGATTAATACCAAGACCCTGCTCGGTTGCGCAACCGGGGCGGCCGCTCTGGATTATCTAGGTAGGGATGTTTCTTTTCTCCCCGTGGTCGGGGTTCTGGCTGTTGCTAACTCTTTCTTTGTTTTTGCAGCGAACATGTCTTCTGTCGAGGAGCGGGTGAAGCAGTTGTGCGCTACCAGGAATGCCGCGGTCCCGAGGACGCAGGTGAGTCAGTTGGTCGGACAGGAGGTTGCGACGCCGGGAGGGCAGAGTTCGTCTTCTTCGCCTCAAGGGAGTCAGTCTCCTATGTCTCAGGGAGCAGCGAAAAGGCCGAGATCCGAGGAGCCCCGCGGTTTGGTAGATTTGACGGTCGGCTCGGCCGAGGAAGGTTACGTCGTCCCGCCTTGCCATCAGCATCCAGGCTATTTTCATGGTGCTCGATCTCCTACCGTCTCCGCTGGGGAGGTGAAGGTTGTTCGCCAGGCCGATCGAGAGTCTCGTCGACGTGTCCTGGCGGAGGATTTGGCTGCGATGATGCGGACGTTCACGATAGCTCTTGTGCTGAACGAGGAGGTTTGTTCCGCCGCCGAGTTGTCCAAATTGCAGGGGGACCTTACCTTTATGCAGTCGCGGTTGGCCAAGCTTACTGAGGAATTGGAGAAGAGTCAGAAGGACGTCGCTGACCAGCGCAAACGAGCGGAGGGCGCCGAGGGGAAGGTGACCTCGCTGGAGGAGAAGTTGGGGGAGGCAACGGCCGAGGTGCAGGCGCTGAAAGTTTGTATGGAAGTTTTGGACAGCGCACTTCGTCCGGCCGAGGACGAGACAGAGGGAGATCAACGGTTAATCACTCGTGCTGATCTGGTTTCCCGTATCCGGGTGCTGGAAGGTGATTGTTTGGAGGCTGTCGAGGTCGGGTTCAAGAACGCTGTCGCGCAGATTCAGGTTGCCAACCCCGGCGTCGCGCTGGTCGTGGATGGGATCGGGCCGTATCACGAGATCGTCGACGGGAAGGTGGTCGATCCCTATCTTGTCGTTCCCGAGGAGGTCCCCGCGGTTGCTGATCAGGAGGATGAGGTAGCATAAGTTGTCGGGCCTGCGTGCCCGTTGTTTTTATGGCCTGCGTGCCGATATTTGTGACTTGTCTTTCTTTGGACCTGCGTGCTCTGTTTGTGTAACATTAACTACTAGGCTGGTGCCCGCTTTTTGCTTAATATATTTTTGTGAATTTTCTAAGTGTGCGCTCGGTATTTGCATGATGTTTATGCTCGTTTTCCGTATTTATTTGTTTACTTGAATGCTTTTGACGTGCATGCCTCGATATGCTCTGGGTCTGTTCGGGTGTTAGCTCGACAAACTTGTTACCGCTGGTGAAGGGAACCGACCGGTTTGGCCGGCGACGTAGCCGGGCCGTTTCGGGGGTAGTTCTCCCCGTGGTGTGGACGTCCCATCGCGAGCTGGGTGTCCTGCCGATTTTGGTACGGCGGCGGGGGATCTCGGTCGAGGTGTTCCTTGCCGAGCAAGGCCGTCTGCCCGCGCACACAAGAGGTAGGGCTTACTTTTCTTTGGTCGCTAGTGGACGCGGGGGTGTGCGGTGGTACCATGTCGCCCCCCCGGTGGTCGGGACGATGGGTCGTCGTGGGCAATGTTCTAACTGTAGTACCGCTTAAGCTTCGCGGCGTTCCAAGGTCGAGCTAGTTGTTCACCGTGCAGGTTTTCGAGGTAATAGGCCCCGTGCTCCGTTTTGTCCCGGACTCGGTAAGGGCCTTCCCAATTCGCAGCCAGTTTGCCTTCGTGGGAGTCTTTTTGGTTTATGCGTAGAACTAAGTCGCCGGTTTGAAAGTCGCGTTTTAGGACTTTGCTGTTGTGGCGAAGTGTGACTTGTTGCTTCAGCCGGGCTTCTCGGAGGGCTGCCCTTGAACGGATTTCCTCGACGAGGTCGAGCTCTTCTCGTAGGGCGCCGTCGTTGTCGTCGGTGCTCAGGGGAGCTTCCGTTTGTCGGGATGGTTCGCGTATTTCGACGGGTATCACGGCCTCGGTTCCGTACGTGAGGCGAAATGGGGTTTCCCCCGTGGTTGAGTGGGGAGTGGTGCGGTATGCCCAGAGGACGTTGTGGAGCTCTTCGACCCATGCTCGCTTGGCGTCGCCGAGTCGTCGTCTGAGTCCCCAGAGTATGACCCTGTTCGCGGATTCAGCTTGGCCGTTTGTCTGAGGGTGTTCGACCGAGGCGAAGTGGTGTTTGGTTCAGAGTTTGGTGACGAAGTCGCGAAAGTTTTTGTCCGTGAACTGTGTGCCGTTGTCGGTGACGATGGCGAGTGGGACCCCGAATCTGGCGAGGATGTTGCGTTTGTAGAATCGGAGTATGTTGTGGGCGGTGATTTTGGCCAGAGCTTCGGCCTCGATCCATTTGGTGAAGTAGTCAACTCCCACGATGGGGTACTTGTTCTGGTAGGACCCTAAGGGGAAGGGCCCGAGGATGTCCAGCCCCCACCAGGCGAATAGCCATGGAGATGAGAGGGACGTGAGATCGGTCGGGGGGCGAGGTGCATGTCCCCGTGTCGTTGACATTTGTCACATTGTTTGACGTGTTCCTTCGCGTCCGATTGCATTGATGGCCAGTAGTAGCCTGCTCGTAGGGCCTTTCGTGCGAGGGATCTTCCGCCGAGGTGCTGCGTGTTAATGCCTTCGTGGATTTCCTCTAGAACGGCTGCGCTCTGGGACTTATCTATGCATTTGAGGAGTGGGATTGCGAAGCCTCAGTGGTACAGGCGTCCTTCGAGGAGAATGTACGAGCAAACACGTCGTCTGGTTGCGCTAGCCTCTCCAGGGTTGGCCGGAAGGTGGCCGGTGCTGAGATAGGTGTGGAGCGGGGTCATCCAGCAGTCAGTATCCCCGACGACGTTGATGTCGAGGGGGGTAGTGGTCGCGCTGGTACTTGGTTGCGACAAGACCTCTTGAATGACCGACTTGTGGCCGTTTCGCTTTTTGGTGCTTGCCAGTTTGGAGAGGATGTCGGCGCGGGTGTTCTGCTCGCGAGGGACATGCTGAATCTCTATTGTGTCGAAACCTCGCAGTTTTTCGGTGATGAGTGTGAGGTATTCGACGAGGTTGTCGTTCTTTGCTTGATATTTGCCTCGGACCTGCGAAGCGACTAGCTGGGAATCTGTGTAGATTCGGATGTCCCTGGCTCCCAGGTCGGATGCCAGGCGAAGGCCGGCCAGAAACACTTCGTACTCGGCCTGGTTATTGGTCGTCGGGAAGGCCAGCGTGAGAGAGACTTCGATGACGGTGCCTTCGTCGTTGTCAAGGACGATGCCGGTGCCGCTCCCCATGGAGTTGGAGGAGCCGTCCACAAAAATGGTCCAGATGTGGTGCCTGGCGGTGGGGTCGGGCGGTGGGGTCATCTCGGCGACGAAATCGGCCAAGGCTTGAGCCTTGATGGCGTGCCGGCCCTCGTAGGTGATGTCGAACTCAGAGAGTTCTAGCGACCATTTCAGCATGCGTCCGACCATGTCGGGGAGGCCGAGGAGCTGGAGGATGGGCTGATCGGTGCGGAGCACGATGGCGTGTGCGAGAAAATAATGCCGGAGTCGGCGCACTGCTGTTATGAGGGCTAGGGCGACCTTCTCGATCAGCCGGTATCGGATTTCTGGGCCGTGGAGAGCTTTGCTAGTAAAGTATATGGGCCTTTGGCCCTCCCCGGATTCGCTGACGAGGACGGCGCTGACGGCTTCGTTGGTCACGGCCAGATATAAGTATAGGGTTTCGCCCGTCATGTGACGCGTCAGCACTGGTGGTTCGGATAAGACGCGTTTGAGGTGGCAAAGGGCTTTCTTGCATTCGTCCGTCCATTCGAACTTGGTCTCCTTCCTAAGCAGTTTGAAGAATGGGAGGGCGTGCTGAGCCGACTTGGCAATGAACCGTGACAGGGAGGCGAGCGCGCCGTTGAGGGATTGGATGGCCTTCTTCGTGGTGGGCGTGGAGATATTGGAGAAGGCGTGGCATTTGTCTGGATTGGCTTCGATCCCCCGTTCAGTCAAGTAGTAGCCGAGGAATTTACCGGCGCAGACGCCGAAAGGTGCACTTCTCCGGGTTGAAGCGCTTGCGGCACGACCTTGCGGTCTCGAAGACCTTCCGGAGGTGTGCCGTGTGGTCGTCCTCCGCGCCAGATTTGACGATCATGTCGTCCATGTATACTTCGAGCATGTCGTCGATTTCGTCGTGGAAGACCCGGTTCATCATCCGCTGGTATGTGGCCCCGGCGTTTTTGAGGCCGAAGGGCATCACGTTATAATAGTAGTTGCCCGACGCCGTCATGAAGGCCGTGGCCTGTTTATCGTGTTCGGCCATCGGGATCTGATTGTATCCCGAGTACGCGTCCATGAAGGACAAAAGCTTGAAGCTCGCGGAGTTGTCGACGAGTTTGTCGATGTTGAGGAGGGGGTAGGCGTCCTTAGGACATGCCCGATTAAGATCAGTATAGTCAACACACATGCGCCATTTTCCATTATTATTTTTAACGAGTACAACATTGGACAGCCAGGTTGAATACCGGGCTTCCGAAATAAATTTTGCCTCTAAGAGGTCTTTTACAGCTTTTTCGGCTGCAGCCGATTTTTCGGGGGACTGGCGACGCCGGCGTTGCACAACGGCCTTTGCGGTCGGGTTGATGGACAGCTGGTGGCAGGCGACCTCGGGGTTGAGTCCGGGCATTTCTGCGGCGCTCCAGGCGAAGAGGTCGGCGTTCTCGCGGAGGCAGGCTTGGAGCTGTCGTTTCGCGAGGTCTGGGAGTCCGGCACCTATCCTCACGGTTCTGCTCGTGTCTTCCCCGAGAGGGATGAGTTCGAATTCTCCGTCCGGGGTGGGGCGTGCTGGGTGTGAGGGCTGCCCGTTGACTTCTCTGGTCTTTGTTTCGCGGTCGAGCTCGTCGGTGAAGCGACTGTCGAGTTCCACGGCTCTGACTAGCTTCGTTGGTTCGCCTTTTGATGTTGCGTTCGGAGTTGTCCTCTTGGTCGCTGGAGTGATGGAGTCTAGGCCTTTTAGCGCGGCCTCGATGTCTCCATTAAGGGTCACCACAACCCCCCGTCTGGTGTAGTATTTCATCTTCAGGTGGACGGTGGAGGGTACCGCGGTGAGTTCTGCTATCGTTGTCCTGCCCAGGATGCAATTATAGAGGGATGGGCATTCGATGACTAAGAAGCGGATGCTGATTTCTTTAGATGTCTCCTCTTCTCCGAAGGTGACTTTCAGTTCCACGTATCCCCAAGGTCTCGTCGTCGTCCCGTTGAACCCCTGAAGGTCGGAGCCAACGTAGGGGGAAAGGTTGGATTCGTTGAGCTAGAGAGTTGTGAACAGGTGTGAGTACATGATGTCAACCGAGCTTCCACCGTCGACTAGGAGGCATCTCGCCATCCGTGTACGTATGAGCAGGGGTATGTTGGAGTTGGGGATCCCCCGGGGAGTTCCTCGAGGTAAAATGTGATCGGATTGGATCGACCTTGGAATCTCTCGAGCGTGTTCATTTTGCCAGAGTTGTTCGCGATGAGTTCGTCGAATTTTCTCTTCACGGATCCTATGGACAGGCTCCTCGTGGCTCCATCAGAGATGACCATGGCTCTGGGGAAGTACTCCCACCGGCTGGTTGGTCGGATTGGCTCGTCGATTAGGTCGGGTCCTTCGGGGAGACCGAATTCTCTGCCCGTGAACCAATCCTCGGGGCGGCTGACACACAGCGCGACCTGGAGCCTGCTGTTATCATCTGGAGAGGGAAGTTCCTCGACTTTCTTGGCTTCTGGAGCCTCTTGCCTTGGTGGTTCGCCTCCCAGGGTGTATCTCTTCAGGTGACCGTCTTTGATCAAAATTTCGATCGCGTCTTTGAGATGGATGCAGTCTTCTGTCACGTGCCCGTGGCTCCTATGGAATCGGCAGTATTTCGATTTGTCCACGTTGGGTTTGGGGGGTGTTGGTCACAGAAAACGGACACCTCCCTGCACGAATTCGGTTTTGGCGCATTCGGCCAGTATGCGCTCGCGTGAAGCGACTAAGGACGTGTACTCTGTGAACCTGCCGGCCGGGGCCGCGCGGTTCGCGTTGTTCGCGGGGCTCGCGGGGGCGGTCTTCTCAACGGCGGTCTCCTCCTCGGCGATGGCTCGAGGCTCCGTCGTCTCGGTGCCCGCGGGGGGCCTCCCTGTCTCGGGTGTCTTGAGCGGAGTTGGCCGCTTGTGTCTCTTCGAATCGGATGTAGTGTGCGGCTCTGTCGAGGAAATCTTGGAGGGACGTTGGACGGTGTATGCCTAAGGCCTCGTAGAACTTGGAGTCGTGGCGCAGACCTTGTTCCATTAAGTAACGTTTCATCTCGTCTGACGTCGTCACCTGCACTGCTTCCCGGGTGAATCTTTCGATGTACTTTCGGAGAGGTTCGTCGGGCCCCTGGATGATTGCCCCGAGGACTGCTTTCGTCTTCGGGTGGCGTCGGGACGCCGTAAAGTGTTTGGAGAACAGGTCCTTCAAGACCCTCCATGATGTAACTGATTCGGGCTCCAGACTTTTATACCAGGTCATAGCGCCTTTCTTCAGAGTCGTCGGGAAGAGTCTACACTTGATAGCTCCCCGGACGTTTCGGTAGTCGAGCATGGCCTCAATGTCTTCCAGGTGATCGTCCGGGTCGGAGGTGCCGTCGTATGTCGACAGCGTCGGTGGTTTCTCCATCCCTTGGGGTATGGGGGCAGCCATGATTTCTCGGGACAGCGGGGGTGCGGTAATCGTCCTCGTCGCTGGGCGTCGGGGATCGATGGGGAGACGAGCCGTTCAAGGTAGGGCCCTGGTTTCGGGTTCTCGACCTCCTGCCTGAGTTTTCGTCTCGGGGGTCTTCGGTCGGGATCGCCGCGGTGCTTTGGTTCCTCCCGCGAACTTGTCTTGTTGGGGACCTGGTGCGTTCTCGCGCTACCTGTGCGCGGTGTCTCTCCAGTCGTGGCCGGCGATTTCTGGGTCGAGGTGAGGGACTCCTCGAGCCTCCGTTCTGGTCTTCCCGCGGGGGGTACCTCGGAGGGTCGATGCTTTCCAATGCTCCAATTCTCACGTTTTGCTGGGCCAGCAGCTGGTTCGTCTGGTTGATGGCCGCGAATAGGGCGGCTACCGTCGGGTCTGCTCCCGCCGGGATGGGAACGGGTTGGAATGCTGGCGGACCTGGGGGCCGGTGGTCAGCCTGAAGGGGCCGTTCTGCGGATGACGGCGAGGCAGTTTGGCCGTCCCTCTCATCGGTTTCCGCCGGACGCGTCGTTTCCATCTGCTTGTTTCCGTTGGTGGCGACGTTGAGCGCGAGGTCGTGCGGAGTGCCGTCGCGGTGTGGGCTAGCCATGATCGTGGAGTATTGGTGAAACTTTGGTTTTCTGCTCGGAGTAACGGGGAAGTTTCTGTTCCCACAGACGGCGCCACTGATCTGACCTGATCAGAAGGGGATCATGGGGCGGCCACACTCTATTGGACTGCTGCGTGTTCACCGATGCTGAGGAGAAAAAAAGGGGGGTATACCTGCAAAACACTCCGATGCCAAAGTAAGGAATTGGGCAGAGCGAGAGCAAAGTACATAAATTGGGCAAGATGTGAATTACCTGACCCTCTTGTGAAAGAGGGTATTTATAGAGAGACCCCAGCGCTGGGTCAACGGTCATTTGAGGTGGGCTGGATGACCAGGCCCAACCCTAATGACTGCTAGGACTTACGTGGCGTAGTGAAGACCGGGACATGGTCTTCGCCCTAGTCCATTGCTCCATGATCTCCGGAAAGTGGGTTTGACCTGTTCTTTCGGAGGTGGACAGTTGGTTGATGACGTGTCCCCGCGGAGGGGAGCACGTGCGCCGGGCACGTTGTTCTCCCCACGGGGGGGGGGGGGGGGAGCTCGCGAGGTTGGAGAGGAACCAAGGCCTCGTTTCGATGCGCTGGGCTGTGTCCTGTTCGGCCGATAAGAGGGGACGACGAGATGCTGTGGGACGCGTCGCCTGTGTCCGGTGGCGTGTTCTGCCCGTCCTGCGGGACGCGCGTGCCCGGCGTGGCCGATTCACTTATTGGGCCGTGCGTGGTATTGGGCTGGGCGAGGTCGGGCCCAGACCAGAACAATTGTCAATCTTAATTTGATAGTGTTGCTTTATTTTTTAAAAGTATAATATATATCATTAATCCGATCTTAATGCACATGTTTTCTATAATCAAGTTTTATTTCTCTCACAAGTTGATCATTTAAGAGAAATGTTTGACATCCGTCTAGATATGTAAAGATGTATATAGGTTGGGTTGGATCAGGTTTGCTCGAATTCGTTAGGCAATCCGTTCAAACTTCAATGGTTTGTGTTCGTCATTCAACCCACAATTTTATTGTCAAAATCGATCTGAACTGTTCATTTATGAGTTGGGTTGAGTTCACGGGTTGTGTTTCAATTAATTTTTTTTATGTTTCTTTTTGTCTGTTTAAAAAAATGTAACACTCAAATTCGATGAAACACATCATATAACATCTAATAAAATTCATCAACATGATATAACACTTGATAATAGTACAAAATTCAACAAGACACATTATTTTTATAAAATATATAAGTCGAAGATGATATTAAAGAAAATAAAAAAAATTTAATATTAGAATTGCGTAAACTTAGTAGTATTATAGGTGGAGAATAATTTTTCTTGAAAAAATTATAGTTATTAGTGAGTTATTAATTTTATATTTTTATTTAAAATAATAATAGAAAAATAAGAAATGACTAAAGTCACATCAATGAGTTGGGTCAACGGGTCTGCGGGTTGAAAAACTCAAACCCGATATCCGAACCAAACTATACTGGATGTTATGGGTTGGGTTAGATTGGGCATACACGTATATGAATGTGTTTGAGTAGTTTACCGGTTGGTTCGGTTTGCGTCAGCGGGTTCGTGGGTCGACCCGCATCCATGAATATCCCTATATATATATATATATATATATATATATATATATATATATATATATATATATATATATATATATATATATATATATATATATATATATATATATATATATATATATATATATATAGTCTTAAAGTTAGGGGTGTTCATGGGTGCGGGTCGACCCGCAAACCCGCCTACCCAAACCGAACCAACCCACTAATTACCCAGACCCATTCATTTACGGGTATACCCGACCCAACCCGTATAGATTTGGTTCAGATATTGGGTTTTAGTTTCTAAACCCATGAACCCGTTGACCCAACCCGTTGACGTGACATAATTAATTATTATTATTATTATTATATTATTATTTATAAATTTTAAAGTTGCTATAACTTTGTAAATTGTAACGTACACAAAGATCTTTTGCACTTTCCTTCCAGTTTCCAATCACACATTAAATTATTATTATTATTATAATTAAACATTATTATTAATATTAATCATGCTTACTTGACTTATGCACTTCTAGTTTACACTTTACTGCCTTTTTATTTTTTTAATGAATCTTTATTAACTAATAATAATTAAGTATATATTAGAAAATACATTTCAAAATTTTAATTATTCTATTTTATATGTAGGATTTGTCTCCACTACGTAAATAATTTAATTGTTTGAAATATGCAAAATTATATTGAATTGTGTTATAGATTTTTTAAATTGAAAATAATAATTATTATATACACAACCCGTGGACCCAACCCTACCCAACCCGTAAATATCCGGGTTGATTCGGGTCGGTTTTTAAAGTAGAATTACGGGTTTGATGATAAACCCAACCCATTGAAAGTTAAACGGGTTGGGTAACGGGTTAAGGCGAACCCGGTCCAACCCAACCCGCGTACACCCCTACTTAAAGTAAGAATCAGGCGGAGAGAATGCAAGTACGAAAAGTGTATGTCTTAGAATGTTGTGGAATGAATTAGAATATCTGACCCTCTCAAGTGAGAGAATTTTCGGGGCGAGATAACTGCTCCTCGAAGAATAGGTAATTGCCATAAACTAGCCATTGGAACTGACATAGCTGCTTAAAACTAGTCTTTGCCGCGGATAAGGGCGCGGTGGGTACGGGCGTCGTGACTGTTTGTGGATGGTGAAATTGTGCGTGACGGGCAGGAATGTGCCGAGGGACAGCTGATCCTAGGTCAGATTTTTTCGGCAAAGGGGCAAAGAAGAGGAAGCTTCACTTCGCCCTTAGCTGACAGGGCGAAGGCTATTGGGTCGTCCTAGGAACATAAGTGGATTGGATCACACCTAACCATTGGGGCAGTCCAAAACAATATGCATGACAAAAAAATTCAAATTCAATCGAACCTACCCCAAATCTAATGGAAAAAATCTTATTTAATTAAAGGTGTGGGTGCAAAGAAAAATCGATTTTTAATTACGGGGTCAGAGGCAGGGCAGCGCATGTTAGTATGCGCTCCACACCCATCCCTGCCCCACACCCGCCTATTAAAATGAATTTATTAACCTTATTTTTATATATTGATTACCCATTAATATTTCTTAATTTTAAAATATCAAATTTATTATAATTAATATTCATATTTTATAAAAATACAAATAAATTAAAAATAATGAAATTTTATAATTAATCTTATAATGATCAAACATGTAGTTTAATTATTATTTTTTAGTACTATGAAAACAAATAAATAATTAAAAAAAATACAATTTATATAGGTGAGAATGAGTCTGCGGCTGAGGCGTGACTAGTATAGAAAGGCGGAGAGGGGGCAGGGCTGATAATGCTTAAACCTTGACACTGCCCCACCCCTGCCATATCCTCTTGTCATGTCTAATAATTGATGGTTGATGACTGATGAGGGATGATAACTTATAATTTATAATTGATGATTAATGATTGATAATTGATAAATTAATTGAATTTTTTTATAAAATTATCAATTTAATTAGTTGGTAAAAGTAAAATAACATACAATGATATTTCTTAATAATATTAAAATTTATATATAAAATATTTAAATTGTAAAAGATAAAAATGATTTTTAATTAAAATAATAAAAATAAAAGTAAAATAAATTAATAAATAATAAATTATAAATTTAAACATTATTTTTTATAAAAAAATTAAAACACTATTTAAAATAGTATTTTATAAAATAAGTTATAAGATAATAAAATAAATTATAAGTTCATGTTGATAAGATTGTTACTTTACAATTCTTTATCATCATATGAATTACTCCTATGTGTAAAATGTATGTTGCATCTTATAAAATTATTTGTTTTGAAATAAATATTATTTTTATTTTAAATGCAATTTTAATTTTTGTCTTTCAATTATATTATTTAATTAATACTCTCTATTTATTATTTTTTATTCTCTATTTATAATGATTCAAATATAAAAATAATAAATAAGGATAGTTTGGTAAAATTATTATTTTTTCTCTTTTATATATTACAATTTTTTTTAATTTGTATAAAATAATCAATTATAATAATTATTTTAGGACGGTGGTGAGAGTAATAAACTATACTTATAAACCCAAAAATAGGTCTGGTGAGAGTCTTAATAACTATCATACATATATAGGACAAATTGTGCAGACAAAATTGAATTTTCATACACGACTAATTTTGTTAATGATGGACAATTTCAAAATAAGCAAATTATCAATGTTTAAATCAAATTTTAATACACAAAAGATGTTGCCACGGTTTTAAAATAGATATTGTACATAAGTTAGAGACTTTTGCATTTGTAAATGAAAATAAGTGTTAGAGTTAAAAATAGGTGAGAGAACTCACATATTTATCATCTTAAAATTTTGAATACATATGTGATAGATTACTCACAGAAATCGTTCTTTATTGAAAAAAACTTCAATAAATATATAAATGTTCTCTTGTGTTTACATTCCGAAATTTATAGCCTCAACAAGTGATCGGATTAAACTTTTGAAAATAATAAAACTTGATTGATATATTAATTTTACAAAATCATTTTTGAAAATTATTGTCTATTTAAAATTTTTTTAAATTAAAAATTAAAAAATAAAATTTAAAAGTTTTGGCACTAGTTTGAATGAATTTTAATTTTTAGTTTTTAAATTAATTTTGTAAATTAATTTTGAAAAAATACTTTTAAAAAATATTTTAAAGATGTATAATATTTTTTTTATTGATGAAATGTGTACATTCCTTGTTTTTTTTATTTAAAAAAATTAAAACCTCTAAATTGTAGTTTAGTCTTTTAACTTTAAAAATTAGGAAGAAAAAATGATATATTTTTTATTAATAGAAAATTTATAATATTTTACAATGTTAAAACAGATTTTAAAATAAAATTACCAAACATATTTTTTTCTTCAAAATTTTAATTAAAAATAATAATTTTTAAAAACTAATAACTAAAATTCATTAAAAAAAATTGATAGTCACTTATTCATAGTTTCAGATTAACTGCTATATATATATATATATATATATATATATATATATATATATATATATATATATATATATATATATATATATATATATATATATATATATATATATATATATATATATATATATATATATATATATATATATATATATATATATATATATATATATATATATATATATATATATATATATATATATATATATATATATATATATATATATATAAAAGTTGTTGTGGCATAGAATAAACTAATATACATGTTATAGATTGTCAACGTCTAAATTTCAAAAATAACTATAAAAAAAATATTATTTTTAAGTATATATTAATTGATCTGACCAGATCAGGAGGGATCACGGACTGGCCACACCTTGCTGGACGGTTATCTGTTCGCCGAGGTAAGAACGAGAAGGGGGGTGTACCTGCAAAGCACTCCGATGCCAAAGTCAGAATTTGGGCAGAGTGAGAGCAAGAACAGAAAGTTGGGTAAGAAGTGGATTACCTGACCCTCTTGAAGAAGAGGGTATTTATAGAGAGACCCCAGCGCTGGGCCAACGGTCATTCGAGGTGGGCCAGACGACCAGGCCCAACCCCAATGACTGCTAGGGCTTACGTGGCGTAGTGAAGACCAGGACGTGGTCTTCGCCCTAGTTCAACCGCTCCTAGGTCTCCGGAAAGTGGGTTTGACCTGCTCTTTCGGAGGTGGGCGGTTGGCCGATGACGTGTCCCCACGGAGGGGAGCACGTGGAGAACGCGCGCCGAGCACGTTATTCTCCCGCGGAAGGAGCCCGGGTAGTCTTGCTCGTCCGGTGTGACGGGCGACAAAGGGGATGCGGTGTGATGGCTTGTGCCCGGCGGACGGTCCTGCTCGTCCGAAGGGGCGTGTGCCAGGTGCGCTCAGTTCGCCTGTTGGGCCGTATTTGGTATTGGGCCTGCCGAGGTGAGGCCCACACCGGAACAGGAGCCCCCCAAGTCGAAGCTCTGGGGAAGAGCGAGGACTTAAGGTCGTCATGTCTGGAGCGGGGGACCCGTGCGAAGGGCTCCGGTCGTCGGTAGAACGGGGAGGAGGCAGATGAAGAGATGCGACTGTCGGGTTGCTTCCACGTGTCTTGCGTTAAGCGGTCGTAGGGGCGGCTAACCTATGTCATTAATGCCTAGGGTCGCTTCGAGTCTCGCGCCGGGTTATAAATATGGCGGTCCCCGCTCATTCTGTCACTTTTCTCCCTGTTGATCTTTCATCGTCTCTGCTCGTCCGCCGCTCACCGCCGATCAACGCCGTGCCATCCGCTTTTTCTTCCGTCCGCCGCCGTTACAAGTGAGCTCCTCTTTTCCCTCTCTTTTATTTTCGTCGTCTAACTGGGACGTGTGATCGGGGCGCGATGAACGCCCCGAGGAGGGATGCGAGTTCCGCCGCGTCTGGCGAGTTTTCCGATGAATGCCCCGGGGACGGTAGGCTAGTTCCGATGAATGCCCCGAGGACAGGAGCTTTTTCTGATGAATGCCCCGAGGACGGGGGCTTTTCTCCGATGAATGCCCCGAGGACGGGGGTTTTTTCTGATGACTGCTCCGGGGAGAAGTATCTTCTCCGATGGCCGTCCCGAAGGGGCTGAGGGGTCGTTCTTCGATCCCCGAGGAGGATAGACGGGGAGCGAATGTCTGCTCGTCGCCCCTCGGCCTTTGTCGCCCTTTCACTTGACTTGCGGTGGAAGGGTGGATTTGATCCTGACTATCGAATTCACCGAGGTCCTCTGCTTTCAGGTGTAGATGTCGGCTCTGGTGCCGGGGATAATGGTTGAAGATAATGAACCCGAGGTCCCGGAGTATGACGACGGGCGTATCTCCTCGCCCGAGGAGTGGGCGGCCGAGGAGCCACTTACCATCCCTTCCTGTTTTGTGGTCGACCCGTCTGACGTGTATGCCACGGTCGAGGACACGCCGCTAGGAGAGACGCAGCACTGGCAGGTGTATCGTCCGAAAGAGCACCATCGGATCTGTTCGCGCTATGGGCGGAAGATGTTCCCGATGTATGAATTTTATTTTAAAGAAGCTCGGCTCCGGTTACCGTTCTCTGCCTTCCATCTGGGGATTTTTGACTGGCTGCGTCTTGCCCCGTCTCAGCTGCACCCGAACGCTCTGGCTTTCATCCGGGCTTTCGAAGTGGTGTGTTTCTACCTCTCGGTGGAGCCGACGGTGCCGTTATTCTTTCGTATCTTTCATTTGCAGCGGCAGACGGTGCGAGGTCGTCACGGATGGGTCTCTTTCAAACAATCGACCAAAATTTTCAAAGCGTATAGTGATTCTGTCAAAGACTTCAAGGGTCGGTTCTACCTCGTCAAACCGATCACGCAGCACGGCTCGGACACTCTCTTTGACGAGGGCGAGCGCACGGTAGATGGCCAGTGGTTCCGAGCGTGGCTTCCCAAGATACATCTGCTCTGGACCTCGGAGCATTTCAGTCGAGGGACGGATAGGTATATCGTCCGGGCGGGAACCCTCGAGGAGAAGGACATGGCCGCTTATTTGAAAATAATTGCCTTTGTGCGGTCACTTCCCCCGTCGAAGCTGGTGACGCCCGACGGTCGGTACATCCTCGATGCCCAGGGGAACGTACGCACTAAAAAGCGTTTGATAAATACTAAGACTTTGCTCGGCTGTGCGACCGGGGCGGCCGCTCTAGATTATCTAGGTAGGGATGTTTCGTTTTCCCTCGTGGTCGGGGTTTTTGATCGTCGCTAACCTATTTCTTTGTTTTTGCAGCGAACATGTCTACTGTTGACGAGCGGGTGAAGCAGTTGCGTGCTGCCAGGAGTGCCGGGGTCCCGAGGACGAGGGTGAGTCAGCTGGTCAGTCAGGAGGTCGCGGCGCAGGGGGGTCAAACTTCGTCCTCGTCGCCTCAAGAGAGCCAATCCCCTGTGTCCCAAGGAGTGTCGAAGAGGCAGAGGTCCGAGGAGCCTCGGGTGGTGGATCTGACGGTCGGCGCCGTCGAGGAAGGTTATGTCGTCCCTCCCTGCCACCAGCACCCGGGGTATTTTCATGGTGCCCGTCCCCCCACCGTTTCTGCCGGGGAGGTGAAGGCTGTTCGCCAGGCTGATCGGGAGGCCCGTCGACGTGTCCTGGCTGAGGACTTGGCCGCGATGATGCGGACATTTACGACGGCTCTCGTGCTGAACGAGGAGGGCTGCTCTGCTGCTGAGCTGTCCAAACTGCAAGGGGATCTTACCTTCACGCAGTCGCGGTTGGCCAAGCTCACTGAGGAGTTGGAGAAGATCCAGAAGGACGTTGCCGAGGAGCGGAAACGAGCAGAGGGTGCTGAGGGGAAGGTGAGTTCGCTGGAGGAGAAGCTGGGGATGGCGACGGCCGAGGTGCAGGCGCTGAAGGTTCGTACGGAGGTTCTGGACAGCGCTGTTCGTCCGGCCGAGGACGAGACTGAGGGGGATCGGCGTTTAATCACCCGTGCTGACTTGATCGCCCGTATCCGGGTGTTGGAGAGCGATTGTCTGGAAGCCGTTGAGGTCGGGTTCAAGAATGCGGTCGAGCAGATTCAGGTCGCCAACCCTGGTGTCGAGCTGGTCGTGGATGGGATAGGGCCGTACCACGAGATCGTTGATGGAAGGGTGATCGATCCTTATTTCGTTATCCCCGAAGAGGAAACCGTGGCTGCTGACCGAGCTGATGAGGAAGTGTAGGTTGCCGGGCCTGCGTGCTCGTTGTTTTGTGGCCTGCGTGCCGGTGTTTATCTTTTGCTTTGGGCCTGCGTGCTCGCTTTTGTACTATTGACTACTGGGCTGGTGCCCGCTTTTGTTAAATATATTTATCATGGATTTTCTAAGTGTGCGCTCGTTGTTTGCATGTTGTTTTATGCTCGTTTTTCGTATTTGTTCGAATGCCTTTGATGTGTATGACATTTCTTGTAGATTTTCTAAGTGTTCGCTCGGTGTGTTTAGCTCGACAATTTGTTACCGGTAGTGTAGGGGACTGGCCGGTTTGGCCGGGGATGTAGCCGGGCCTTTTCGGGGGTAGTTTTCCCCGGGGCGTGGACGGCCCATCGCGAGCTGGGTGTCCTGCCTGTTCTGGTACGGCGGCGAGGAGCCTCGGTCGAGGTATTCCCTGCCGAGCAAGGCCTTCTGCCCGCGCACACGAGAGGCAGGGCTTGCTTTCTTTGCTTTCTTTGGTCGTTGGTGGACGCGGGGGTGTGCGGTGGTACCATGTCGCCCCCCCCAGTGGTCGGGACGATGGGTCGTCGCGGGCAATGTGTTAACTGTAGTACCGCTTAAGCTTCGCGGCGTTCCATGGTCGAGCTAATTGTTCACCGTGCAGGTTTTCGAGGTAATAGGCCCCATGTTCCGTTTTGTCCCGGACTCGGTATGGGCCTTCCCAGTTCGCCGCCAGTTTGCCCTCGTGGGAGTCCTTCTGATTTTTGCGTAGAACTAAGTCTCCAGTTTGAAAATCGCGTTTTATGACTTTGTGGTTATGGCGAAGTGCTACTTGTTGCTTCAGCCGGGCTTCCCGGAGGGCTGCTCCTGCGCGGATTTCTTCGACGAGGTCGAGCTCTTCTCGGAGGGAGCCGTCGTTGTCGTCGGTGTCTAGGGGAGCTTCCGTTCGTCTGGACGGTTCGCGGATTTCGACCGGTATTACGGCCTCGGTTCCGTACGTGAGGCGAAATGGGGTCTCCCCTGTAGTTGAGTGAGGAGTAGTACGGTATGCCCAGAGGACGCTGTGGAGTTCTTCGACCCATGCTCGTTTGGCGTCTCCGAGGCGTCGTCTGAGTCCTCTGAGTATAACTCTGTTTGCCGACTCCGCCTGGCCGTTCGTCTGAGGATGTTCGACCGAGGCGAAGTGATGTTTGGTCCCGAGGTTGGTGACGAAGTCGCGGAAGTTTTTGTCTGTAAATTGTGTGCCGTTGTCGGTGACGATGGCGAGTGGTACCCCGAACCTGGCGAGGATGTTGCGTTTGTAGAATCGGAGTATGTTGTGGGCGGTGATTTTGGCCAGAGCTTCAGCCTCGACCCACTTGGTGAAGTAGTCGACTCCCACGATGAGGTACTTGTTCTGGTATGAACCGAGGGGGAAGGGTCCGAGGATATCCAGCCCCCACCAGGCGAACGGCCACGGAGATGAGAGGGACGTGAGGTCGGTTGGCGGGGCCAGGTGCATGTCTCCGTGTCGTTGACACTTATCACACCGTTTGACATGTTCTTTCGCGTCGGACTGCATTGACGGCCAGTAGTAGCCCGCGCGTAGGGCCTTGCGCGCTAGGGATCTGCCACCGAGGTGCTGCGCGTTGATACCTTCGTGGATTTCTTCTAGAACGGCCGTACTCTGGGATTTGTCTATGCACTTGAGGAGTGGGATTGCGAAGCCTCGGCGGTACAGTCGTCCCTCGAGGAGGACGTACGAGCAGGCCCGTCGTTTCGTTGCGTTGGCCTCGCTAGAGCCGGTCGGCAGACGGCCGGTGCTGAGATAGGTGTGGAGGGGGGTCATCCAGCAGTCCGCGTCTCCAATGGCGTTGATGTCGAGGGGTGTGGTGGTCGGGCTGGTACTTGGTTGGGACAAGATTTCTTGAATGACCGATTTGTGACCGCCTCGTTTCTTGGTGCTTGCTAGTTTGGAGAGGATGTCGGCGCGGGTGTTCTGCTCCCGAGGAACGTGTTGAATTTCTGCTGAGTCGAACCCTCTTAGTTTGTCACTGATGAGCGCGAGGTATCCGGCGAGGGTGTCGTTTTTTGCTTGGTATTCACCTCGGACTTGCGAAGCGACCAGCTGGGAGTCCGTGTAGATTCGGATGTCCCTGGCTCCCAGGTCGGATGCTAGGCGAAGGCCGGCGAGAAATGCTTCGTATTCGGCCTGGTTGTTGGTTGTTGGGAAAGCCAGCGTGAGGGAGACTTCGATGACCGTACCCTCGTCGTTATCGAGGACGATGCCGGCGCCGCTCCCCGTAGAGTTGGAGGAGCCGTCCACAAAGATGGTCCAGAGGTGGTTCCCGGTGGTCGGGTCGGGGGGCGTGGTCATCTCGGCGACGAAGTCAGCCAACGCTTGAGCCTTGATGGCGTGCCGGCTCTCGTATGTGATGTCGAACTCGGAGAGCTCTAACGACCATTTCAGCATGCGCCCAGCCATGTCGGGGCGACCGAGTAGCTGGCGGAGGGGTTGGTCGGTGCGGAGCACGATGGTGTGTGCTAGGAAATAATGTCGGAGTCGGCGTGCCGCTGTTACGAGGGCCAGGGCGACTTTCTCAATCAGCTGGTATCGGGCCTCCGGGCCGTGGAGGGCTTTACTAGTAAAGTAAATGGGCTTTTGTCCTTCTCCGGCTTCGCTCACGAGGACGGCGCTGACGGCTTCGTTAGAGACGGCCAGATACAAATACAGGGTTTCGCCCGTCGCGGGGCGCGTCAGTACTGGTGGTTCGGAGAGGACGCGTTTGAGGTGGCGAAGGGCTCTCTCACATTCGTCCGTCCATTCGAACTTGGTCTCCTTCCTGAGCAGTTTGAAGAACGGGAGGGCGTGTTGGGCCGATCTCGCGATGAATCGTGAGAGGGAGGCTAGTACGCCGTTGAGGGACTGGATGGCACGCTTCGTGGTCGGCGTGGTTATATTGGAGAAGGCGTGGCACTTGTCCGGGTTGGCTTCGATCCCCCGTTCGGTCAAGTAGTAGCCGAGGAATTTACCGGCGCAGACGCCGAAAGTGCATTTCTCCGGGTTAAAACGCATGCGACATGATCTCGCGGTCTTGAAGACCTTCTGGAGATGTGCTGCGTGGTCGTCTTCTGCGCCGGATTTGACGATCATGTCGTCCATATAGACCTCGAGCATGTCCCCGATCTCGTCGTGGAAGACACGGTTCATCATCCGTTGGTACGTGGCCCCGGCGTTTTTGAGGCCGAAAGGCATTACGTTGTAATAGTAATTGCCCGACGCTGTCATGAAGGCCGTGGCCTGTTTGTCGTGTTCGGCCATCGGGATCTGATTGTATCCCGAGTATGCGTCCATGAAGGACAAGAGTTTGAAGCCCGCCGAGTTGTCGACGAGCTTGTCGATGTTGGGGAGGGGGTAGGCGTCCTTAGGACATGCCCGGTTGAGGTCAGTGTAGTCAACGCACATGCGCCATTTTCCATTATTCTTTTTAACAAGTACAACGTTGGACAGCCAGGTGGAATACCGGGCTTCCGAAATAAAATTTGCCTCTAAGAGGTCTTTTACAGCTTGTTCGGCTGCTGCCGATTTTTCCGGGGACTGGCGGCGACGGCGTTGTACCACGGCCTTTGCGGTCGGGCTGATGGACAGCTGGTGGCAGGCGACCTCAGGGTCGAGTCCCGGCATTTCCGCGGCGCTCCAGGCGAAGAGGTCGGCATTCTCGCGGAGGCAGGCTTGGAGCTGTCGTTTCGCGAGGTCGGGGAGTCCTGCGCCTACCCTCACGGTTCTGGTCGTGTCGTCCCCGAGGGGAATGAGTTCGAAATCGCCATCCGGGATGGGGCGCGCTGGGTGCTCGTTGGCTGCGTCGGTGTTTTTATTGTCGAGCTCGTCGGTGAAGCGACTGTCGAGTTCAACTGATCCGACCAGCTCTGTTGGTTTGTCCTTTGGCGTAGCGCTCGGTGCTTTCCTTTTGGTCGGTGGAGCGATGGAGTCGAAGCCTTTCAGCGCGGCTTCAAAACACCTTCGGGCAGCTTCGATGTCGCCGTTGAGGGTGACCACGGCTCCCCTTCTCGTGTAATATTTCATCTTCAGGTGGGCGGTGGAGGGTACCGCGGTGAGTTCTGCTATCGTTGTCCTGCCCAGGATGCAGTTATACAGGGATGGGCATTCGATGACTAAGAAGCGGATGCTGATGTCTCTGGCCGTTTCCTCTTCCCCAAAGGTGACTTTCAGTTCCACGTATCCCCAGGGTCTTGTCGTCGTCCCGTTGAACCCCTGGAGGTCGGAGCCTACGTAGGGGGAGAGGTTGGACTCGTTGAGCTGGAGAGTTGTGAACAAATGTGAGTACATTATGTCGACCGAGCTCCCTCCGTCGACGAGGAGGCGCCTGACGTCGAAGTTTACCATACGTGCACGTATGAGCAAGGGTATGTTGGAATTGGGAGATCCCCCGGGTAGTTCCTCGAGGTAGAATGTGATCGGGTTGGAGCGGCCTCGGAATCTGTCGAGCGTGCTCATCTTGCCGGAGTTGCCAGCGATGAGTTCGTCGAATTTTCTTTTCACAGATCCTATGGACAGACTCCTCGTAGCTCCATCAGAGATGACCATGGCTCTGGGGAAGTATTCCCATCGGCTGGTTGGTCGGATTGGCTCGCCGACTAAGCTGGGCGCTTCGGGAATGCTGAATCCTCTGCTTGCGAACCAATCTTCGGGGCGGCTGACGCACAGCGCGACCTGGAGTCTCTCGCCGTCCTCTGGGGAGGGGAGCTCCTCGATTTTCTTTGCCTCCGGAGCCTCCGACCTGGGTGGTTCACCTCCCCGGGTATATCGCTTTAAGTGCCCATCTTTGATTAGGATTTCGATCGCGTCTTTGAGATGGATGCAGTCCTCCGTTACATGCCCGTGGGTCCTGTGGAACCGGCAGTACTTTGACTTGTCCACGTTGGGTTTGGGCGGCGTTGGTCGTGGAAAACGGACACCTCCCTGCACAAACTCGGTTTTAGCGCATTCGGCCAGTATGCGTTCGCGCGAAGCGACCAAGGCGGTGTACTCGGTGAACCTTCCTGCCGGGCCGCGTGACTCGCGCTGTTCTCGGGGTTCGCGGTGGCGGTCATCTCGACGGCGGTCCCCTCCTCGTCGGTGGCTCGAAGCTCCGTCGTCTCGGTGCCCGCGGGGGGCTTCTCTGTCTCGGGTGTCGCGAGCGGAGTTGGCCGCTTGTGTTTCCTCGAACCGGATGTAATGGGCGGCCCTGTCGAGGAAGTCTTGGAGGGACGTGGGCCGGTGTATGCCTACGGCCTCGTAGAATTTGGAGTCGTGGCGCAGGCCTTGCTCCATTAGGTAGCGTTTCATTTCGTCGGAAGTCGTCACCTGTACGGCTTCCCGAGTAAACCTTTCGATGTATTTCCGGAGGGGTTCGTCGGGGCCTTGGATGATCGCCCCGAGGACTGCTTCCGTCTTCGGGTGACGCCGGGATGCTGTGAAGTGTTTGGAGAATAGGTCCTTCAAGACCCTCCACGATGTAACTGATTCGGGCTCCAGGCTTTTGTACCAGGTCATAGCGCCCTTCCTCAGAGTCGTCGGGAAGAGTCTGCATTTAATAGCTCCCCGGACATTGCGGTAGTCGAGCATAGCCTCGATGTCTTCCAGATGATCGTCCGGGTCGGAGGTGCCGTCGTACGTTGACAGCGTCGGTGGCTTCTCCATTCCTTGGGGTATAGGGGCTGCCATGATCTCCCGGGATAGTGGGGTGCGATAGTCATCCTCGTCGCTGTGCGCTGGGGATCTCAGGGGAGATGAACCGGCCGCGGCGTGTCCCGGGTTTCGGGTTCTCGATCTCCGGCCTGAGTTCCCGGCTCGGGTTTCCTCGGTTGGGGTCGCCGCGGCGTTCTGGTTCCTCCCGCGACCATGTCTTGCCGGGGATCTGGTGCGCTCCCGTGTCGCTTGGGGGCGGCGTCTCTCCACCCGCGGTCGGCGGTTCCTGGGTCGAGGTGAGGGGCTCCTCGAACCTCCGTTCTGGTCATCCCGCTGGGGGTACCTCGGGGAGCCGCCGCGTTCCAATGCTCCAATTCTAGCGTTCTGTTGGGACAGCAGCTGGTTCGTCTGGTTGATGGCTGCAAAGAGAGCGGCTACCGTTGGGTCCGCTCCCGCCGGGATGGGAACGGGGTGGAATGCCGGCGGGCTCGGGGGGCGATGGTCGGCATGCAGGGGCCGTTCCTCGGACGATGGTGAGGCAGTTTGCCCGTCTCTTTCGTCGGCTTCATTCAGGCGCGCCGTTCCTACCTGCTTCCCGTTGGTGGCAGTGCTGAGCGCGAGATCGTGCGGAGTGTCATCGCGGCGTGGGCTGGCCATGACCGTGGAGGTTTGGTGAAACTTTTGGTTTTTCTGCTCGGAGTAACGGGGAAGTTTCAGTTCCCACAGACGGCGCCACTGATCTGACCAGATCAGGAGGGATCACGGACTGGCCACACCTTGCTGGACGGTTATCTGTTCGCCGAGGTAAGAACGAGAAGGGGGGTGTACCTGCAAAGCACTCCGATGCCAAAGTCAGAATTTGGGCAGAGTGAGAGCAAGAACAGAAAGTTGGGTAAGAAGTGGATTACCTGACCCTCTTGAAGAAGAGGGTATTTATAGAGAGACCCCAGCGCTGGGCCAACGGTCATTCGAGGTGGGCCAGACGACCAGGCCCAACCCCAATGACTGCTAGGGCTTACGTGGCGTAGTGAAGACCAGGACGTGGTCTTCGCCCTAGTTCAACCGCTCCTAGGTCTCCGGAAAGTGGGTTTGACCTGCTCTTTCGGAGGTGGGCGGTTGGCCGATGACGTGTCCCCGCGGAGGGGAGCACGTGGAGAACGCGCGCCGAGCACGTTATTCTCCCGCGGAAGGAGCCCGGGTAGTCTTGCTCGTCCGGTGTGACGGGCGACAAAGGGGATGCGGTGTGATGGCTTGTGCCCGGCGGACGGTCCTGCTCGTCCGAAGGGGCGTGTGCCAGGTGCGCTCAGTTCGCCTGTTGGGCCGTATTTGGTATTGGGCCTGCCGAGGTGAGGCCCACACCGGAACATTAATATTTTAAAAACCGAATCGAATCAGTTAGGTTAATAAGTTGAATTGAGAACTGGAGACGAATTCGATTGAATTTTTTAAAATCGCTAGTGGGTTAAAATTGAGATTAAATAAAAAAAAACAGATTAAACCGTCTAAAACTATTCGAGTCAAAGAACCGAAATCGGTTTTGAAAAATCGTTTGGTTCAAAAAAATTCATCAAATTGACTATCCTTTAAAAAAAATTATTAAAATTTTAATATGTTAATTTCAAAATTTAATATACATCACAAAAATTAATTAGGTATGTTTTTTATAATCATACAAACTTTTAAGTTTTGTCACTATATTATAGCACATTCCTTCATCATTATGACGTTTTTTTCAAATATAGTCAGGATGTACAACTCTATTGATTGTCGTTTAAATCAATATTATTTGTTTATTAAGACTTGTTTGTTCTAGCTCAACATAAATTCAATTTTTTTGTTGTTTAATGAAATATATAGCATTATCTATATTTTGGTATTCTATGTTATTATGTATTTTTAATTATTTGAATTTTTATTTTAGTTATTATATTTTATTATTTTAATTTTGATTTGAATTAGTTTAATTTATTTTGTTGTGATTTTTTAATTTTGTCAAAACATTTTTAAATGATACTTGAAATGAAGTGTAGAACTATGTTAATGTTATGTATTATTGATATTGTTGTATTAAATTTGTAATAGACTTTGAAATATTTATTTTATTAATTGAGAACATATAATAATATAATATGTGACATCTCTATGAAATTTGGTTTTATATTATTAATTTATTTAATAAATGGTTCGATCGTAAGTTTAATCGGTTTAATCAATTGAATCTTTTATCATAAAATTTATCGGTTCGATATCTGATCTAATTTTTAAAATATTAATATATATATATATATATATATATATATATATATATATATATATATATATATATATATATATATATATATATATATATATATATATATATATATATATATATATATATATATATATATATATATATATATATATATATATATATATATATATATATATATATATATATATATATATATATATATATATATATATATATATATATATATATATATATATATATATATATATATATATATAGGCATAACTAAAGTTTAACAACTTTTTATTCTTAATAAAAATTTCTAACTACAATAGTATCAAATTTTAAAACGGAAAAATTTAATAATAATCATTTTTATACTAATTTTTAAATATTTATAAAAAGGTTAAAAATGAACTATTATATAAACTTTTTTTTTAAATAATTTTTTTTAAATGGTATAACAAAACACATTTTTTATATTAAAAAACTATTGTTAAATTGTTATAGTTTTAGTAATTACTTTATTATATTTATTTTAATAAACTTATATAATACATGAATATTTGTAAAGTACACCATACCACTATTATAAAAGAAATATTATTTTTAGTTAATTAAATACTTATTATATAAATCAAATATTAAATAAATAAAAAATAAATTTAGTTACAACACTGTTCGGAAGATATTAGATCCTAACCATTACCAGTGCATGCTTTACGAGGGTAAATTCGTCTTTCCATTCCCCCGTTTTCTCGGAACCGCACACTGCTCGGTTAAGACTTCACTTTTGTCACGTTGGACTGTTCAAAACACGCGTGTCCCAATTTAATTGCCGCATTCACTTTATCACAATAATAAATAAATAAAATTCCAAATATTTTCATATAATTTCTAAATTCTCGCAATTTTTTACCTTAAAAAATACAATCCCAAAGTTCCTTTTTTTCTTCATAATATTTCCAAAATTCTTCCCTTTTAATCCAACCATCCGAAAAAACAAAAGAAAGAAGAAAAAATTGTTTCTGGGTTGGTGAAGCATTCCTCGTTTGTTTGTTTCTTCACACGCTTTTCCAATAGGGCTGTCTTCTCAAAACGACATTGGCTTTGTGTCGTTTACGTTGACAGCCCACTTGCGTAACCCTTTTTAACATTCAGGTACCAATTCAATAGAATATTCTTATAATTATTCTTTGCTTTGCATATTCTTTATCAATCGTTGCGTTTCTCCTAATTAATTGGATTCGAATTATACCCTCATCAACCCTTGATTTTTTCTGTATTGGGTTCGTTTTGTTTACCCTAAAGCATTCAACTTTGCCATCAATTTTCGTTTTTCATTCTGGGTATTGCCAATTTGTGATATCGTTAAGGGTTGAAGGTTTCTGCAATGAGTTATTTTTCTGGACTAATTCAGAGACCCCTTGTGGCTGCTGCCGCTGTTGCGGTTGCTTCTTTCTCTACTGATGCGTCTGATAAATTTTCATTCTTTGGATCGTCCCGTGATGATTGTTCCACTTCCAATTTGGAATGTTCTTCTAGTTTTACCTCTTTGCAGGAATCACATTCTTTGTTTGCTTCTAGTGTTTCTGATTCAAAACTTGCTGAGTTTTATTTTGTGAACAAAATCCGGGTTCCGGTTCCTAATGTCAAGTTTCGGGTTCCGGTTTCGGGGTCGAATTTTTATAATTCTTCAGTTGCTTTGTCACCGGGTTCATTGCCGGTTGTTCAGAGTTTGTATCGTTCGGCTGAATTGACTAGGTTTTCACGGTCGTCGTTGTCTGGTTGTTCGAATGGTGTTTCGGATTCAACTGAGTTTCTGTATAAATGGCATTTGCCTGAACCCAATACTATTGGTGGTTTATCTGGGAAATCGAAGACAGTGGTGGTTTTGCTTGGATGGTTAGGTGCAAAGCAGAAACATTTAAAGAAGTATGCAGAATGGTATACTTCTAAAGGATATCATGTCATTACCTTTACGTTTCCGATGGCGGAGGTAATGAGTTATCATCCTGGAGGAAAAGCGGAGCAAAACGTTCACATGCTTGTGGATCACTTGGCTGATTGGTTAGAAGAGGAGAATGAAAAGAATCTTGTATTTCATACTTTCAGCAACACTGGATGGTTAACGTGAGTGCGATTTTGTTCACGTTTTTGTTTATTGTCGTTGTCTATTTTCTGTTGCTTGAGTGTTTTGGTTTATGTTTTTTCAGGTATGGTGTTATTTTAGAATGGTTTCAAAAGCAAGACCCTTCTTTGATGGAAAAGATTAGAGGCTGCATTGTAGATTCTGCACCAGTTGCGAATCCTGATCCACAGGTAAAGGCGATTTTCAGACTCTGGTGTCCAATGCATTTTATTTTATTCTCTGGTGCTCGTAATGTTAACCCGGTTTTGTGAAAAATGTTAACCTTTTATGCTATATTCTGATGTTAATTGTTGATTATCTTTTCAGGTCTGGGCCTCGGGTTTCTCTGCAGCATTTCTCAAGAAGAATAGCATAGCTACAAAAGGACGTGTATCCACGGACGAGTCTGGCATTAAAGTATCAATCAGCAGCAATGAAGATTTAGGACTAAAACCTGCACCAACAGAAGCAGCTTTGCTGTTAATACTAAAGAAATTGTTCGAGGTCGTTCTGCATCTCCCTGCAGTGAATAGGTAACGACTCCTAAATCACGCATTAGCTATTGAAAAACAAATCATTATGTAGAAATTTCTCATATGAATATTTACGATCCTAACTATAATAATCTTGTCCAAATGCAGGAGGCTCTCTGATGTTTTGAGCATGCTATCTACAAAGCAACCAGGTTGTCCACAACTGTACATGTATAGCTCTGCAGACAGAGTTATTCCTGCCGATTCAGTGGAGTCGTTTGTCGATGCACAGCGTAAGGCTGGACATGATGTGAGGGCTTGCAATTTTGTCTCATCACCCCATGTTGACCACTTTCGAAATGACCCGAAATTGTATACTTCTCAGCTCAATCAGTTTTTAGAGGAGTGTGTTGCTGACCATTGTGAAACTCACTAATTCATTGCTTGGTTCACTCATACAGCATATAGTTTTTCTTTTTTGATTTTTTAGAATAATTATTCCATTCATGGATGATGGTAGGATTTTCAAAAGTCCACTATTTTAGGGGATCACATAATTGTTCACTGTCAACTTATCACCAATTCATTGATAGTGCAAATGAAAGATTGCACATTGCAAATTTCTGTTGTAAATAATGTATTTATATTTGGTCTTTTTCTGTTGCAAATTTTTGTGTTTTGAGTGAATGATACATTATAGAGGCTTAAAAACTTAGCCATATAATGTATTTATAAACATTGTGTTATATAGGCATACAATAAAGAATATTAATCATAAAGGATTATGCTAAGGAATAATCTCTCGAAATATATGCTAAGAGAATATGCAATAATATGCTTACATACTATTTCTATATTAATATTTTAATATTAAATATACACTTCCATCCCGTATTGAAACATGTAAGTCTAAGTTTTTTACATATATATTGATTGAATAATGTGCTATTAATAAACTGTATTTATACGATGAATATTATTTTTTTTATAAATAAAAAATAATAATATTTATAAAAAAAATATTTTTATTTTAAAATTATTTTTATAACATAACATAAATATAAAACTTATCATTAAACGATTTTATCATTCTATTAACCATAAAAATATAAATTATTAACAATATATTTTACTTATAATTTATTAACCAAATTTATTACTTCATTAACTAATAAATTACATAACAATAACAACTATTTGACACTAAAATTAAAAATATAATAATCAATAAATTACATAACAATAACAAATATTTGACACTAAAATTTAAAATATAATAATTAGTCTTTACACTCTATTAATCAATTTTATTTGTTTTATTTCATAATTTAATATCAGAACTTGGTTAATAGAGCGTAATGATCGGTTATTATATTTCATGTCAGAATTTGATTAATGTTAGTGATGTTCAGTAATTAAAAGTAAACATGTTATATCGTATCCATACGGGCTGATGCGATACTACTGTCGTTCAAAAATAAATAATGTTTTAAGTGAGTTTTTAAAAGATGTTTGATTTGTAAATATAATAGTAAAAGAATTTAAGAAACGATAAATGATAAACTAAATTTCTCAGATGATAAAATGTGCTGGGATTGAATTTCACCCGCCGAATACGTATAAATTTACTGATCATTTTCTTATATAATCTTAATGTTTATTCATATCAACTCGTATCACTCACAACAAATTTTATGTCTAAAATCATGTCGAGATTTCTACCGTATTGTTTAATCGATGATTTCTCAATCTCTTAAACAATCTCTGATAGTGTGGAACTTACGTGAATATTATACTCTAACCCTATGTCTAGCGATCAAAGTTTAACAAATATTATCCTAGATTGAGATTGAAAAGGTATTTTCCAATAACAATTCGAATTCATAAATTTAATCAGTAAAACAAAGATAATATTTGTTAATGATAAACTAATGAATTATATAATATTATGATCAACAAGTAAACATGCGATTCGAGGAATTACATTCAATCTTAACACATGAGAAGGCAATTAGTTAGCCATCATCATAGTAGCTTGATACAACATGGAGAAATTGAAATGAATCAACATCGACAATAATTTCCTAACTTTTGATGCGTATCCAGCTCGTATTCTTCAATTACCCTTTCTTACCTCTATTATAAGATATTATAGTGACACTAGTTTCCAAAATATCCCCAAGTTTCTATTTTTGTCCCTATTTGTAGATTTTGTGTCTTGCTACTTTTGCCTGGCGAGCCGGTGTCTTGCTGGGCGAGCTTCCTTTTCTCCGTCCTTAAGTTTTTCTAGCTACCAGTTCAATCCGCATTTCCTCGCCCGACGACTAAGGGCTCGCCATATGAGCTTTTTGTCTAGTTCCTCGCCAAGCGATCATGAAACATTTTCTTTCTGGAAACTCTCTGAGTTGTATCGCATGTTGTTCGCTGGGCGACCATGAAACATTTTCTCTCTATAATCTTCTCGCATAGGCCTCGCTTCTGGATCTCCTTGCTCTTGCCCCTTGCTCTGGAAACTCATTTGAACCCTGTAAGCCATGTGCTCAGACTCACAGTCTAAGATTTTCTGCTTGATCAACAACTAATCAAGACTTTCAATGCTCTAACACATAGCAGGAGACTTACTTGGCTCAAGCTTTTCAGCAAGAGACTTTGATGCTTAAGCACATAGTAATAAATTTTATCTAAAATACTAAACAACATGTTAGCAGAAAAGAGAATAAGGTGTACTTGATACAAAATCAGAGGTACAGGCTAATCACCATAACAAAAACCTTAAGCACTTTAGATTTCTAAGATATTCAATGTTTAAGAAATCTCAAGGCTTTATACAATTTACAACATATAACAAAATTTTTGCATACCCGATTGTGTTGCTTATTATTGATCTTGTTATTCCTCCATCCAGATAGAAGTGTAAAAGACTCATATCCTTCTCTATTGCTTCTTTTCTCTTGTTCCTTGTTGAATATTTTGTTTGAATCTTCAACAACCTATATGTTCATTAGAGATAGATACACCAAAAGATCTTAATTCATTGTATAACTTGTCTAACAATTGCGTCTTCCATGTAATCTTGTACTATAGATTCGTTGAGAGTAGATATCCGTAAAGCATATCAACTCTTCTTGAGCCTTGTGAACATAGACTCTGGATGACAAGCTGATTTGACAATGCAGTTTGCTTTCTGCGGTGCGGATAACTTTACCTTTATTATTAACTCTAAATGTTCATTAGAAGCTGATACATTTACGAAGTGTAGAGACAATATGTTGCTCTTTTGATGCTGAGGCCTTCAGCTTTATAATCTACGCCAAACATCACTTAGAGAATATTCTTCAGATTCTAAACCACCAGAGGCTAGTAACTCAATTTCTCTCAAGTGTGTCCTTATATCAAATTCTGAAAGTATTCTCTTTAAGCTTTAGAACCTGCATACTTGAAAGACACATTAGATAGCATCGTTGTTCACGTTTTTGTTTATTGTCGTTGTCTATTTTCTGTTGCTTGAGTGTTTTGGTTTATGTTTTTTAGGTATGGTGTTATTTTAGAATGGCTTCAAAAGCAAGACCCTTCTTTGATGGAAAAGATTAGAGGCTGCATTGTAGATTCTGCACCAGTTGCGAATCCTGATCCATAGGTAAAGGCGATTTTCAGACTCTGGTGTCCAATGCTGTTTATTTTATTCTCTGGTGCTCGTAATGTTAACCCGGTTTTGTGAAAAATGTTAAACTTTTATGCTAGATTCTGATGTTAATTGTTGATTATCTTTTCAGGTCTGGGCCTCGGGTTTCTCTGCAGCATTTCTCAAGAAGAATAGCATAGCTACAAAAGGACGTGTATCCACGGATGAGTCTGGCATTAAAGTATCAATCAGCAGCAATGAAGATTTAGGACTAAAACCTGCACCAACAGAAGCAGCTTTGCTGTTAATACTAAACAAATTGTTCGAGGTCGTTCTGCATCTCCCTGCAGTGAATTGGTAACGACTCTTAAATCACGCATTAGCTATTGAAAAACAAATCATTATGTAGAAATTTCTCATATGAATAGTTACGGTCCTAACTATAATAATCTTGTCCAAATGCAGGAGGCTCTCTGATGTTTTGAGCATGCTATCTACAAAGCAACCAGGTTGTCCACAATAGTACATGTATAGCTCTGCAGACAGAGTTATTCCTGCCGATTCAGTGGAGTCGTTTGTCGATGCACAGCGTAAGGCTGGACATGATGTGAGGGCTTGCAATTTTGTCTCATCACCCCATGTTGACCATTTTCGAAATGACCCGAAATTGTATACTTCTCAGCTCAATCAGTTTTTAGAGGAGTGTGTTGTTGACCATTGTGAAACTCACTAATTCATTGCTTGGTTCACTCATACAGCATATAGTTTTTCTTTTTTGATTTTTTAGAATAGTTATTCCATTCATGGATGATGGTAGGATTTTCAAAAGTCCACTATTTTAGGGGATCACATAATTGTTCACTGTCAACTTATCACCAATTCATTGATAGTGCAAATGAAAGGCATTGCAAATTGCAAATTTCTGTTGTAAATAATGTATTTATATTTGGTCTATTTCTGTTGCAAAATTTTTGTGTTTTGAGTGAATGATACATTATTGAGGCTTAAAAACTTAGCCATATAATGTATTTATAAACATTGTGTTATATAGGCAATGATACAACAAAGAATATTAATCATAGAGGATTGTGCTAAGGAATAATCTCTCGAAATATATGCTAAGAGAATATGCAATAATATGCTTACATACTATTTCTATATTAATATTTTAATATTAAATATACACTTCCATCCAGATTGAAACATGTAAGTCTAAGTTTTTTTACATATATATTGATGGAATAATGTGCTATTAATAAACTGTATTTATACGATGAATAAACCATATTTATACGATGAATGTTATTTTTTTTATAAATAAAAAATAATAATATTTATAAAAAAAATATTTTTATTTTAAAATAATTTTTATAACATAACATAAATATAAAACTTATCATTAAACGGTTTTATCATTCTATTAATCATAAAAATATAAGTTATTAACAACATATTTTATTTATAATTCATTAACCAAATTTATTACTTTATTAATCAATAAATTACATAACAATAACAAATATTTGACACTAAAATTTAAAATATAATAATCAATAAATTACATAACAATGACAAATATTTGACACTAAAATTTAAAATATAACAATCAGTCTTTACACTCTATTAATCAATTTTATTTGTTTTATTTCATAATTTAATATTAGAACTTGGTTAATAGAGTGTAAAGATCGGTTATTATATTTCAGGTCAGAAATTGGTTAATGTTAGTGATGTTCGGTAATTAAAAGTAAACATGTTATATCATATCCATACGGACTGATGCGATACTACTGTCGTTCAAAAATAAATAATGTTTTAAGTAAGTTCTTAAAAGATGTTTGATTTGTAAATATAATAGTAAAAGAATTTAAGAAACCATAAATGATAAACTAAAATTCTCATATGATCAAATATGTTGGGATTGAATTTCACCCGCCAAATACGTATGAATTTACTGATCATTTTCTTATATAATCTTAATGTTTATTCATATCAACTCGTATCGCTCACAACAAATTTTATATCTAAAATCCTGTCGAGATTTCTACTGTATTGTTTAATCGATGATTTCTCAATCTCTTAAATAACTTGATAGTGTGGAACTTTGATACTTTATGTGAATATTATACTCTAACCCTATGTCTATCGATCAAAGTTTAACAAATATTATCCTAGTTCGAGATTGAAAAAGTATTTTTCAATAACAATTTGAATCCATAAATTTAATCAGTAAAACAAAGATAATATTTGTTAATGATAAACTAATGAATTATATAATATTATGATCAAGAAGTAAACATGTGATTCGACGAATTACATTCAATCTCAACACATGAGAAGGGAATTAGCTAGCCATCATTATGGTAGCTTGATACAACATGGAGGAATTGAAATGAATCAGCATCGACAATAATTTCATGACTTATGATGCGTATCCAGCTCGTATTCTTCAATTACCTTTTCTTACCTCTATTATAAGGTATTACAGTGATACTAGTTTCCAAGATATCCCCAAGTTTCTATTTCTGTCCCTATTTGTAGATTTTGTGTCCTGCTGCTTTTGCTTGGCGAGTTGGTGTCTTGCTGGGCGAGCTTCCTTTTCTTCGTCCTTAAGTTTTTCCAGCTAGTCAATTCAATACGTATTTCCCCGCCCAACGACTAAGGGCTCGCCATATGAGCTTTTTGTCTACTTTCTTGCCAAGCGATCATGAAACATTTTCTTTCTGGAAACTCTCTGAGTTATGTCGCATGTTTTTCATTGGGCGACCATGAAACATTTTCTCTCTATAATCTTCTCGCATAGGCCTCGCTTCTGGTTCGTGGGGCGAGATCTCCTTGCTCTAGAAACTCATTTGAGCCCTGTAAGCCATGTACTCAAACTCACAGTCTAAGACTTTTTGCCTAATCAACAACTGATCAAGACTTCCAATGCTCTAGCATATAGCAGGAGACTTACTTGGCTCAACCTTTTCAGCAAGAGACTTTGATGCTCAAGCACATAGTAAGAAATTTTATCTAAAACACTAAACAACATGTTAGCAGAATAGAGAACAAGGTGTACTTGGTACAAAATCAAAGGTACAAGGTAATCACCACAACAAAGACCTTAAGCACTTTAGATTTCTAAGATATTCAATGTTTAAGAAATCTCAAGGCTTTATACAATTTACAACATATAACAAAATTTCTACATACCTGATTGTGTTGCTTATTATTGATCTTGTTATTCCTCCATCCAGATAAAAGTGTAAAACACTCATATCCTTCTTGACTTTCCTTCTCTATTGCTTATTTTCTCTTGTTCCTTGTTGAATATTTTGTTTGAATCTTCAACAACCTATATATCAGTTGTAGAAGACTAGTCATTGGAAGAGATAACTTGAACAAGTGTCTTTATTTCTCCATAGTACAAGAGATGTTAGAGATAAATACACCAGAAGATCTTAATTCATTGTATAACTTGTTTAACAATTGCGTCTTCCATGTAATCTTGTACTATAGATTCGTTGAGAGTAGATATCCGTAAAGCATATTAACTCTTCTTGAGCCTTGTGAACATAGACTCTGGATGACAAGCTGATTTGACAATGCAACTTGCTTTCTGCGATGTGGATAACTTTACCTTTATTACTAACTCTAAATGTTCATCAGAAGCTGATACATTTACGAAGTGTAGAGACAATATGTTGCTCTTTTGATGTTGAGGCCTTCAGCTTTATAATCTACGTCAAACATCACTTAGAGAATATTCTTCAGATTCTAAACCAGCAGAGGCTAGTAACTCAGCTTCTCTCAAGTTATCCTTATATCAAATTCTGAAAGTATTCTCTTTAAACTTTAGAACCTGCATACTTAAAACACACATTAGATAGAATCATTGTTCTTTAAATAATTTATTATCATTAAAACCCAATGGATAAATATCATGAAGAAATCTTATTCTAACAACTTGTAGAGGAGTTTTTTAAGCTTGTGCTGAGTGAGTTTGAGATGAGCCTTATGGGGGATTTGAATTACTTCCTCGGTCTTCAAAGCAAACAACTCAATAAAGATACATTTGTGTGTCAAACCAAATATTGTAAAGACTCTCTAAAGAGACTTGGCATGGAGGATGCAAAATCCATTGACACTCTTATGACCACAAATGGTAACTTGGAAAGAATAAAAATGGTAAGGATGTAGATATGAAGAAATATAGAGGTATGATTAGTTCTCTTCTATATCTTACTACATATAAGATGGATATTATTTTAGTGTGTGTATGTGCGCTCGCTATCAACCGGCTCCTAAAGAATCTCACTTAAAAGATGTAAAATGCATTCTTAAGTATCTTCATGGTACTTCTAAGTATGAACTTTGATATTCTAAGGAAAGCGATTGTAATTTGGTTGGTTATATCGATTTCGATTTTGCCGGTTGCAAATCGTATAGGAATACTAGTGGAACTTGTCACATGTTTTCAAACTCCTTAGTAAGTTGGCATAGCAAGAAACAAGTTTCCGTTGCTTTGTCAACCACCGAAATGGAATCACTACTACAAAATGCGTAAACAACAATGCCATGGTCACCACAGTTCTGCCCTACACCGTGGTGACATCTCTAAACTAAGTCATTATCATATTATTTTTGTTTTTTGATTAAAAATTATTTGTATATAACAACGGTTAAGGAGTCAACCATGGTAATACCATCAAGCTTTCATGGGTTCGATCCTCAGCGCCCTCATATATATTATTCCTTTAATGTTAAGGCGCACCTTTTCTTTTTTATTTATCTTTAAATAAAAAACTTAAAGGGTTATGATTACAGTTGGTGAGTTCTACCGTTCTGATATATTTTGTTTTTTATTTAAAACTTTTAATTGTAAATTAAACTCTAGCGCTTCTTTATGAAATTTCACTATGAAAGTAATATATCATAACGGTTGATGGTATTGACTATGGTGTTAGCTTCATAATATTATACGCTTATAGTTAGCTTATCTCTTCAATATACTTTTTTCCATTGAAAATAGAAACAATATTATGAAACAATACACAATTTCAACCCTAAACCCTAATGTTCAATATTGTGAAACAATACACGATTTCAACCAAAACACCATCATTCACCCTAGCTTGTCTGCTCAGTATCCATTCTTCATTGTGTATTTGTCATTTTCGTCACCATCGTCAAGGAGGTTGACAAGACCATCACAATCACGATATCAACCAAGTTGTCACTGTCGAGAAGAAAGACAACACCATCACCAACACCGTCATTACCGTAAAGAAGGAAGACAACACCAACACCAACACCAACATCATTTACTTAGTCATCACGTTTAGTGTACGTAAAATATTTTCGGAATGCATCTACAATAAAATTCATTTTCCATTGTTGTGGTTGTTGTTTATGTTCTTGTTGTTCATGTTGTTTTTGTTAAATATAATTCATTGTGTAAACAGATTTGATTTGATATGATTAGATATCATATGATTAGATTAGATTTGATATCATATGATTAGATTTGATATCATATGATTAATTTGATATGATATGATTAGATATCATATGATTAGATTTGATTTCATATGATTAGATTTGATATCATATGATTAGATTTGATTTAGAATATTTTGAGCCTTTTATGTTTTGGGCTAATGTAAACCTAAAACTATAAATAGGGTGTCTTGCTTTGTATTCTACATCACAACAGAACAGATTTCACAGTTGCAGTTAGCAAGTGAAAGTTCAATAAGAAATCTCACAGTTGTGGGTAACACATTCTCTCCAAATACTTCTTCTCTCATTCTTCTCTTTCTTGTTTGTTATTCTTTTTCTCTTTTGTTGTTCTTGATAATTACTTGTTATTACCCTCATTATCATATTGTAGGTTTGTTCATCAATCTTGAGATCAAGATTGAAGGGAATTCTTCATAGGGTGTGAGGTGAATTTCCAACATCTGGTATCTAGAGCTCCGGTTAAGAGATTCAAGGAAGGAAGATAGTGATGGCGATGAACTATCCAAACGGCAACTTTCCGGCGACCCTGCCAATTCTCAAGAAAGACAATTATGAGAATTGGTGCAAGCAGATTAAGGTGATTTTCTGTTATCAAGATCTTTGGGATCTTGTGAAGAACGAAGTAACATCGCTTGGGGAGAACGCAAAGGAAGCGGAAAAGGTTGCGCACAAAGAATTGAAGAAGAAGGATTATAAATCACTCTTTATAATTCATCAGTGTGTTGATCCTGATAACTTTGAAAAAGTTAGTGATGTTGATTCAGCAAAAGAAGCATGGGAGATTCTTGAAAAGTCGTTTTGAGGCGCAGAGAAGGTGAAAGAGGTGAGGTTACAAACTCACAAGAGAACCTATGAGTTGCTTCAGATGGAAGACAACGAAAGCATTACAGATTTCTTCACCAGAGTTACAAAGTTGGTGAATCAAATCAAAGTATGTGGAGAAGCGCTGACGACGGAAGCAGTTATCTCAAAGATTTTGAGATCGTTGGCTCCAAAGTTCGACCACGTGGTAGTTGTCATAGAAGAGTCGAAAGATCTGTCAGTGTTGAAGAAGGAAGAGCTTCAAGGGACTCTTGAGTCTCATGAACAGAGGATGGCTGAGAGAGCTGCAGGAAAGTCGAAAGATATGGCTTTGCAGGCACAGACGGAAAAGGAGAGAAAAGGCAAAGGTAGCTGGAATGGCAACAAAGGAGGAAACCAGTCGAATCAAAAGAAACCTTGGAAACAAGGCAACCAAAGAGGTGGTGCTGCAGGTAAAGGAAGAGGTGGTGATCGAAAGACAGACAAAAGCCACATTCAATGTTTCAATTTCCAGAAGTATGGTCATTATGTTAGTGATTGTCCAGAAAAGAAGAGAAATCAAGAGACTGATGCAAAGCTGGCGAAACATGAAGAAGAAGAAACATTGCTAATGGTCACAACAAACGATGAAGAAAGATTCCAAGATCAGTGGTACTTGGACTCAGGATGCTCATCACACATGACTGGAAGGAAAGATTGGTTTGTCAACATGAAGCCCTCGTCGAAGAACACAGTGAAGTTTGCAAATGACAACACTCTAGCAGCTGAAGGTGTTGGTGATGTTCTGATTATGAGGAAAGATGGCAAAAGGTTAACAATTTCCAATGTGTTGTACATACCAGGCATGAAGAGTAACTTGCTCAGTATAGGGCAGCTTGTCGAAAAGAACTACAAGGTAGTTGTCGAAGACAAGATGATGAGAGTTCTCGACGCAGGTGGTAGATTAATCTTGAAGGCTCCAATGTCTTAGAATAGGACCTTCAAGATTGGACTCAATGTGATGGAGCATAAGTGTCTAACAACTGCAGCCAGCAGAGATGAGTGGTTATGGCATTTCCGACTAGGTCATCTCAACTTTAATGACATCAGAGAACTGAAGAAAAGAAATATGGTTTCAAGATTACCAGAAATCGACATTCCAAGTGAAGTCTGTGAGGAGTGTGTTCAGTCGAAACAACACAAGAATAGCTTTAGCAAGGATGCAGGAAGGAAGTCGAAGGCAATACTTGAAGTCATATACTCTGATGTATGTGGTCCAATCCAGGTGGATTCGATTGGTGGCAATAGATACTTTGTCACGTTTATAGATGATTACAGTCGAAAGCTGTGGACTTACCTCATCAATAAGAAAAGTGATGTGATTGAGGTATTTTCTAGATTCAAGTCCATGGTCGAAGACAGAGTGGCCGAAAGCTGAAAATTCTGAGGACTGATGGTGGTGGAGAGTATGTGTCGAAAGAGTTCGATACACTATATGTAAAAGAAGGGATTGTGCATGAGGTGGTGCCACCTTACACTCCACAAAAAAATGGGATTGCAGAATGCAAATACAGAACCATCATGAATATGGTGAAAAGTATGTTGAATGGAAAGTATCTACCCAAAGAATTATGGGGAGAAGCAGTTTCGACATCAACATATATATTGAACAGATGTTCGACGAAGAAGCTTGAAGGAATCACACCAGATGAATGTTGGTCTGGTGTCAAGCCTAGTCTCAGTCACTTAAAGGTGTTTGGATCTATAGCACATAGACATGTGCCAGATCATTTGAGAAGGAAGCTTGATGATAAGTCGAATCAGATGATCTTGATAGAATATCATTCGACAAGAGGTTACAAGCTGTTCGACCCAGTGAATAAGCAAGTAGTGATCAGCAGGGACGTGATCATAGATGAGCTTAAAGAATGGGATTGGACCGAGAATGCCAAGAAGGATTCAGTGAGAATATCTTGTGAAGAACCAGCCACTGAAGTCGAAATAGAAGTTTGACAGGAACCAGTTGCAGATGAAGCAGGTTCAAGCAGACCTCGACGAACAAGACACATGCCTGCAAGGTTGCAAGAATGTGTAATCACATCAGATGATGTAGTCGATGAAGAGGGTGAGCTGGTACATTATGCTTTCTACGCAGATGTCGAACCAGTCAATGCAGCTGAGGCATTGAAAGATTCGAAGTGGGTGAAAGCAATGATTGAAGAGTTAGAGTCCATCGAAGTCAATGATACCTGATCACTTGTCGAATTGCCGCAAGGCAAGAAGGCAATTGATGTGAGGTGGGTTTACAAGGTGAAGGTAAATCCTAAAGGAGAAGTAACTCAACACAAAGCGAGACTTGTGGCGAAAGGATTTCTTCAGAAGGAAGGAATCGACTTCGATGAAGTATTCGCACCTGTTGCTAGAATCGAAACAATCAGGTTGGTTGTTGGTCTAGCAAATATGAACAACTGGCACACATGTCAGATGGACGTGAAGTGGGCCATGATGAATGTAGACAGTTTAGACACAATGAATTAGGTGGTGTGTTAAATATAATTCATTGTGTAAACAGATTTGATTTGATATGATTAGATATCATATGATTAGATTAGATTTGATATCATATGATTAGATTTGATATCATATGATTAATTTGATATGATATGATTAGATATCATATGATTAGATTTGATTTCATATGATTAGATTTGATATCATATGATTAGATTTGATTTAGAATATTTTGGGCCTTTTATGTTTTGGGCTAGTGTAAACCTAAAACTATAAATAGGGTGCCTTACTTTGTATTCTACATCACAACAGAACAGATTTCACAGTTGCAGTTAGCAAGTGAAAGTTCAATAAGAAATCTCACAGTTGTGGGTAACACATTCTCTCCAAATACTTCTTCTCTCATTCTTCTCTTTCTTGTTTGTTATTCTTATTCTCTTTTGTTGTTCTTGATAATTACTTGTTATTACCATCATTATCATATTGTGGGTTTGTTCATCAATCTTGAGATCAAGATTAAAGGGAATTATTCATAGGGTGTGAGGTGAATTTCTAACAGTTTTTGAACATATATGTTGACCTTGTCGAGTTCTACATCAGATACTAGCGAAGAAACTCAAACAAATGAGGGTTGTACAAATGAAACTTAAACAAATGATACTAAAATAAAAATAACACAAAGAAGTGTCGCAACAATGCCCCAATTCACATCAATCCGCAACTCATTGAGTTAAAAAATTTCGATCTATTTTAATTCGTTCTATAGAGTAGTGGATTATGAATGTTGCTATACTTTTAAGAGTTATCTTGTGTTCCTTGCACGTGGCAAAGTTAGTATATTGATATATGATTTAAAACACATGGATGATCAAGTTAAAGAAAGCGCATGGACAGAAGTTAAGGTATTACATACTATGACTTTCATATATTCGATATCATTACCTATAATTTCTAATACATACTTATATATTGATTTAAATGTAGTTGAATTTTGAGTTTATTGATGACTCAAAGTTGGAAAAAAATGTGTAGATGTTCTTGATTGGATGCATTTTGTGGTAAAACATTGTAATATGTGTAGATGTCTTAACTGGTGTAGTGTTCTGCAAGTTATGTTTGGTTAGCTAATACAAAGTTTATTGAATGTCAAGCTGAATGTTGTGACATCAATATCTGCCAGCATGGGCGTTGTTTTGTTTTTATGTTATATTTCCCTAGTTATCTCAGGCTATATTTTAGGATAAGTTCTATTCAGTGCTGATTATAACAGGAAACGCCTATGGCCTATTTTTTAGCACCTCGAATTGAGGAGATTGGTTTAACTTGGTTAAACCTAATTTATGCTCATGCGCTGGATATAAATAAGAGTGGCAATCCTCAATGAAGACTCAGAGATTTTGGAGTGAAGAATTCTATTAGTGTGTTTGTTTCTTCACGTGGGTTTTTGTCTTTGGTTTTCTTGTGAGCCAAGCAATTATCACCTAGATGATTGTATTGGACTAGTGTGATTTTTAAGTTGTATTTTGGTTGTGTCACTCTAAGCTTTTAAGCACGAGTGTTATGTCTCTTTATTGAAGCTTTTAAGCACAAGTGTTGTGTCTCTTGATTGAAGCTTTGAAGCAAGATCAAGATTTGTTTGAAGTGTGTCTTCCCATTTAATCTGTTAGTTATTTAATTGATATCACTGCTGTGATTGAGGGGGAGTGAGTAGGAACTCAGTTAGTTATTTAATTGATATCACTGCTGTGATTGAGGGGGAGTGAGTAGGAACTCAGGTCTAGAGTTAGATTGAAATTGCACTGGGTAGGTCTTAAGTGAAGAGTATAAACTGGTAGTTTAGCTCTGAATTAGCACTGCTTATAGTGGATTTCCTCCCTGGCTTGGTAGCCCCCAGAGTAGGTGTGATTTGCACCAAACTGGGTAAACAATTTCTTGTGGTCTTTGCTGCTTTCGTTAATTGTTTACTGCTAAGTCTAATAATCTGTGCAGAAGCGGATGTCATAACATCCGATATAACATCGACTGTCTGTTACTAGAATTTCAAAATGGATATCTTATGGTGGTACTCATTGGAAGGGATTTAAGTTACAACTCACTGCTGACTATATTAGGAAGCCTAAGAGCGGTCTTGCTCATCCATGGATTCAATATAGTTTTATATCGAAGAAGCAATGAAACAAGTTTACGAAGATACATCATATCTGAGGAATTCAAGGTTAGTACTAGTCTTATGTAACTAATAATGTTATGCTAATGAGTTATAAATACTAAGTGTGTGTGTGTGTGTGTGTGTCTATATATATATATATATATATATATATATATATATATATATATATATATATATATATATATATATATATATATATATATATATATATATATATATATATATATATATATATATATATATATATATATATATATATATATATATATATATATATATATATATATATATATATATATATATATATATATATATATATATTATATGTGTGTGTGTGTGTCACTATGTTAATAACAGGTTAAAAGCGAAGTAGGAATACAAAAAAAAAGGCAAAGAACATGTACCCCCATAGCTTGTCTCGCAAGGGTTATAAGAAACTTAAGAAAAGAATCATGCTTGAAAACATAATGAAACAGGAGATGATCGCATCTCATCTCCACCGTCAATACATGAAAAATGAAAGATGACTCGATTAAGACCAAGTGGAGAGTACACCTCTGAGGCGTCAAGAGTAGTTGCTGAAAAAATTGTAAGTATGATTTATTTTGCTTATGTTATTTGTTATTTAAATGTGTTGATAACAATATATGTAATTAGTCATGTTGTGTAGGATAAGTTGGTTGAGGCGGCCCGTGAAGGCACATTTGTTCCAGAAGCACGACATGGCATATTATTAGAAGCTATCGAAACAAATGAGCATGGTGGGTGTATCCGTGGTGTTGGAGAAGGTGTCAGCTTGATGTCATTCTTTGAGTTTCAAAGAATAAGAACTGAAAGTCAGGAAATATATGCACAAAGAAAATAGATTGAGAATGTTGAGAAGTAATTAGAAGAAAAAAGGAGGATGTTAGAAGAGGAGAGGGAAAAAAGGGAGAAAGATATGGAAAGGTTTCAAGAGTTATATTCGATATGTGCTTTACTTGAGATGTTAGTGCTTTACTTGATATATATTGTGCTTTTTTTTATGTTCTAATTGAATATTATGATATAGAGATTAAGTGAAAACCTCGAACAACATATAAATGAAGATCACCGTTATGTTGATGGTGATGATGATGAAGATCAAACTCCAAGTAGAAGTGTTGTACGTCGTGCTTCTATAAAAGGAAGTAATTTTTCAGCCCCTCCTCCTCCAGATAACTGCAATAACATAATATACCCTAATGAAAATGAAATCACCATGCTATACTTAAACATTGTGGTGATAAATGATGCACAACCTCTCCCGCTAGAACATTGTCCATGTTTGGAGTTATTCTATTACAATTTTGATGATGTAAGGGATTTTCTCGGTGGATATAAGTGGCTGGACGCAAGGATATTGTAAGTTCGGCGTACGTAAGTATATAGTCGAATATACATATCATTATATAACATAATCATTTTTTATATTTCCTCCCTTAATTTATGTCATTTTCTTTAACCATTTAGGTACATTCACCGTATTTGTATAGAGTTAAATAAATAGAGTATTCATGGAATCTTGGATCCGCGTTTTATTTGATGGGTGTTTAATCAACCAAAATACATTCAAGACTACTTGAAAAAACGGTTACATGAGGGAGGAAAAGAATGTTACTTAACACCATTTCTTTGTTTGTAAGTATTTTTATAATTGATGTTTACATATTCTATATTTAGTTTTGTTTTAGAAAATAATAATATATATGCTCGTGTTTATTCAATAGTCATTGGTAATTGATCATCATATAATTTAAGACGAATACAGTAACTGTATTGTGCTCCTTGTATGATCCACTCGAAAAGAAAATGAAAGACATTATTAATTTGTAAGTGTATGTTTAATTCATTTTCTTTGACATTGTGATTAATTTATCATGTAATATGTTTAATTCATTTTCAATGTATAGTATTGTGGAGCAAGTGAATATGATGAACAATGTTAGAAGAAAGCCCTCATGGATCTTTCCAAAAGTGAGTGACCCGATTACCTGTTTCTTTCACTTACATTCATGTGTGGTTATATTCATGTAATTATTGCTTAATTTTGTAGACAAGGAAATAACCCGGTTCTTACGAGTGTGGGTATTATATAATGAAACACATGTTAAACATTGTCTTTGTCGGCATTGTTGATTCATGGGATAAGGTATATATGTCATAAAATGTTTACATATATTAAGATATAAGTTGACTATTGAATTATTATCATGATATATTAAGATATAAGTTGACTATTGAATTATTATCATGCATGATATTCAATTTTGTTCTCTTTCTTATGTAGATGTTTAACGATGAAATCTCATTCCCCATTGAGGATTTTGTAGATCTTCGTAAATGTTGGGTGTATATCTACAATGTGCTTAAGGTTCTGCATTTGGTTGATTAATTTATTAAGGTGTGCTAATGACTTATTTTATGTATTGATGATGTGAATATTACTTTTGACTTAAACATATTGTACATGTGTTTGATGTAAATATTAATTTTGGCTTTTGATGCACAATGTTAGCTATTTTTTTATGCTTTTTATGCATGGTTAACAAAAATACAGGTTGTTGTAAATTCTATGATGTGGTTATAATAGTTACAGGATAAAAAATGGGAAGAATTTGAAAAGCAGAGAATTGCATATTTAAAATAGATGAAGTTTTGATAGCGGTTGGATTAACGAACCGTTGTGATATTGAATGTTGACCAGATTCTATCACAACAATTGGATTAACTAACTGTTGTGATATGACGCACACTTTCTAGAATACAACAATGGTCCTAGGACCGTGATTATAAATACGCATATATAACGACACACTATATAACAACCCCTGGTCCTGCATTATTATATATCTTTCCCAACCGTTGTTAAATGTGTTTTCCGTAGTAGTGAATGTAACGCCCCATATTGCTTTTTAGGATTACCGACTGACCCCACAAACCAACACATGTCTTTTCAGCATGCTTTTTCCTCACTCACATGCTTTCCGAGAAGCTTCCCAGAAGGTCACCCATCCCTAAATTTCTCCAAGTCAAGCACGCTAAACTGTGGAGTTCTTATGAATGAGCTACCGAAAAGAAGATGCATCTTGTTGGTATAGGTAGTACCAATTAAACCTTATAAGCCTTCATTCAACCATGCAGTCCCATACCTGCATAGCCTCAGGATCCCTCTCATTCGGATGTGAATTTGGTTTTCCCCTAAAAGCTGCTAGGAGTGTCTCATTGTCATGCCTCATGACACCGACAACCACTCCCTCGCCCACGGGTGTTACATGTAACCACCGTCCTCTTTCACCTCAGGTGTTACAGTGAATACGTAGCAACTGGTAGTTTTTGTGCTCAAATCTTATTTCTTAAGCAATAACTACTTGATTTTGATATTAAACTACAACGTATTCCTATCATGTGCGACAACACTAGTGCCATCAATCTAACCAAAAATTTGGTGCTACATTCTCGCACTAAGCCTATTGAGATTCGTCACCACTTCCTACATGATGATGTTGAAAAAGGAGACGTCGTATTTTAGCATGTTGATAGTAAAAATCAACTTGCAGATATCTTTACAAAACCTCTTGTGACTGAGCCTTTTTTCAACATTCGACGGAAATTGTGGATACTTGATATCTCAAATATTGCCTAAATATGAATTCTTACATGCACTTTATATACTTTTGCTCTCACTTTCCTTGAAAGATTCTTTGCGTAAGAGTGCATCCTTCATCAACTCATAAACAAGGTAATATTATTCCATTTTCTTTTTCCCTTTATTAATAAACCTTTCTTTTTCCATGTTGCTTATGTTCTAAATAATTGATATTCTCAATGTATGAGATAGTTCATGAATGTTCACTTCCAAAAATTTATATCGATATATGTCAATTATATGCTTATAGTGACTTTGTGTTATTCCATCTATATGCTTGAAATGTACTCTTGATGATTTGGCTTGTTATACATTCTTTCATGAAATATGGTTGAACATGTTACAATGTTAGTAAAATTCTTGTTGTGTGTCATTGTTATGATAACATCTATGTTTTTGGTTTGAGTGGTGATAAGTCCGTATATCGCCTTACTAGAGCACATGCATGTGCATTATTTCAGGAGCACCAAAGACATATGTCACGTAATCGTGTCACTTTTGTAGCAATTCAAGAGTTTGTGTTTTTATCGTATCCTTCATTTTTCATGTTTATCCTGTGTTATTTGGTATAAGTTGTGGCAATTATGTTCTATTATTACTTATTGTGCTTGTATTTATGCTTAGGCATTATTTTTCAATATGAAAATTATTGTATGTAAGTGTTATCGTATTGATATTCGTATCTTTTCTAATTGCCTTTGTATGGTATATTAGTTTGTATGTGATATAAGATACTTCTCATGATATATTTTATCTCTTTTTGTTATTGTCAAAGGGGGAGAAACATCTAAATATGAAGATGGATGCATCATGTATTCAGAGGGAGTCTTCATGAAGACACAAAATGTCACGAAACGCACCATCTCAAGTTTTGTCATCATAAAAAAGGGGGAGTATGTGAATGCAACTCTCCTTTAGATGTATTTCGCATGATGTTGAAACTAGAATTCTTTAGCGTTAATATATATTGAATTATATAATCTGATTCTTTATGTGCATCTTAGCACTAGAAAACATTAAAATATTTTGGAAAAATTCATGCATAAAAAAATGCATTGAAACAAATTTATGAAGTGCATTACTGTATGTGTCAACACATACGACTATAGGTCGACACATAGAAGAAACTCTTCTTTTATAGGTCGACACATAGAATGCATGGGTCGAAACACGTGCTCCAATGTTGAGGCTTTTAGGTTTTGTCCATATGCTAACTGATATAGGTCGACACAAGATCTTCATAGGTCGACACAAAAACCATCATAGGTTGACTCATGCGATGCATTTTTCCAACAACCACAATTTTCTCAATTCCTTTGCATTCCTTTTGCTTCCAAACTTGCATACTTATAAATACTTGATACATGTATCATCTAGTAAGGTTCTAGAGAAAAACCTACATGAAACCATGATTTCAAAGCATACTCATCTACTTCAACCTCTCTTCTATGTATACACATAATCAAACTATACATAATTATTTTTGATTGGGTTACCATCTAGATTAGAGTTACCAACGTCGAATTAGGTTTTTGTACCGAAAATATTGGGTTGAGTTTTTTGAGGGTTTCAAATAAGAAAACCGAGCTGAGGTTTTCCTTCAAGATCATTGAGAATTTTGGACAAGATTACGCAATTCGGATTTGGTCGAGTAAAAGCCTTGGGACAAGGGATGCCTTGTAAGATATTAGCGTGAGTCGTTGAATCGTGTTCGTAAATCTTGGGTTCAACGAGTGTGCTCTTGGGATTAATTTGATCAAGTGAAAACCTTAAGACTGGAAAGTCTTGTGAGGTAGTAGCAATAATTGGTAAATTAAAGCGGCATTGTTGGTGACTTGATCAATCTTTGATCAAGGGTTTTAGAGGTGGTGAAATCAACAATAAACCTAAGATTTGCAGGGTTAGAGTTTTTCATCTCTTGTGTATACATTTTTTGCAAAGTAAGGTTAATTGCAATTATCTCAAATCCTTGTGCCCCTCTCTCTCTCTCTCTCTCTCTCTCTCTCTCTCTCTCTCTCTCTCTCTCTCTCTCTCTCTCTCTCTCTCTCTCTCTCTCTCTCTCTCTCTCTCTCTCTCTCTCTCTCTTCTCTCTTTTAATTTTGTGTTTACGAATCACTGAATTCATTGTTCGTTTGATCAATTTGTTTGAGAATTATTTTTTATCACATTTTGAATTAGTCTTCGTTGATGTAATTATAATCTGTTTGATTGTGATTGGATTTTAAGATCAACAAAACAAAGCAAATTTTTAGACGATATCGATTACACACGAAGTGTTCAATAAATTACTTTATTGTGATTTTGTGTGTTTTGATCATTGAGAATAAGCACTACATATAGCTTAGCATTCAATTGTTTATGATTAATCGTTGTTGAACAATTTGTGTTTATTATCATACGTTTGTGAATCTTTATGCATGTCTGAGCTTTTCGATAGAGGTTTGATTAAATGATTCGATTCAGGTTATTTCTGTTGTGCCATAAAACATTTCAAATTTATTTTTACCAAATTTTTTTAACTTATGATATATTCATCCCTTCTAGACCAGAGTCTATCATCTAATAATAATTATTGTTCAAAGTTTCTTTTGAAAACCTATTGTAGTATTTTTTGGAATTCAACCACAACCTATGGAGAATTTTACTCAATCTTGATCTCAATACTATTATAAATCACACAATGACAATGAAATAAAAGATTGAGAAAGAAAGAAAAATAACGTTGGAGAAGAAGATAAATATTCTGTAGAGTTTCTCTCTACCCACAAACTGTGGAAACTTTCTTAATCACTTGCAACTGCAAACTGTGAATACAAAATAATGAGTTGCGTATATATAAAATAAGGGTTTCTCCCTATTTATATATTTAGGTTAATTTGCACCCTAAGCCAAATCACAAACCTATAAAAGCCTACAATAAATAACCTTACTAAAAAAAGCCTAAGTCGAAATCTTGTGTGAAACAACCTACTTAGACACTTCGACACACTAATACAACTTGACACATACATTAAGCTAATTCAACTAGACCTTATTTATATCGAGCTACACTGCTTTGACACAAGGAATTACAAACTCAACACACCACCTAATTCATTGTGTCTAAGTTAACTACATTCATCATAGATATTTGCTTCATGAACACTTCGACTTGCATTCCCTTTATCATGATGTCTACAATCTAATTCTCAATTCTACAGTGTTCCAAGTTCACCTTCTCTTCTGCTACATGCTCTCAAAGATAATGGAACCTCATCTCAATGTGCTTGCTTCAACCATGTGCTATCAGATTCTTCGCCAGATTGATAGTTGACATGCTGTTGATCTTCATGGTAATTGCTCTGTGACTCTTCGTTATAATCTCTTCGACCAGGTTCACCATCCATGTTGCTTGACATGCACAAAGAGAAACATCTATGTATTCTGCTTCACATGATAACATGGCCATTACTGGTTCCTTTCTCGAACTCCAAGTAACTGGTGCATAGGGCTGGCAATGAACCAAACCAACTCGAAGATAGTTCGGAATTCGACTCGATAATTAAATCGTTGAACTAGGTTCATGAACCAAATGAGTTGAGTATGAGCGAAAAATTAAGTTCGTTAACTAAATGAGCTGAACTTGAACTATACATAGTTCGACTCGTTAGGTTCATGAGTCAACTCGATTACATATGAAAAGAATTATACTATCTTTAAGATTAAGTTTAAATATTTACTTCAAATCTTAGACAAGTTTAATCTTCAATTTAGTAGTTTTTGAATTAGACTCTCAAATGTATCTCTTGAAAGTTGTGTAGGTTTTGAATTAGTAGATTTCAAAGATAAAGTTAAATTTCAATATGATAACTTTTATTTTATTTTAATATTTTATTTAAAAAATATATATTTATTTAAAATATCAAATATACTAAAAAATATATATATTTTAAAAAATAGTTTTTAAGTTCGTGAACCATGTGAGCTGAACCTAATGAGATGAACCTAACGAGCTGAACCGAACTGTTCGTGAACTTATAACGAGTCGAGTTTGAGCTTAAAAAAAAGTTCGTATCGAACTCGAACTCGAACTCGAATTCGAACAATTCTTAACGAGTCGAGCCAAGCTGAGGTGAGTTCGACTCGACTCGACTCATTTCCAGCCCTACAGTGGTGCACAACCTAACATAAACACATATCCAACTACGGATTTTCGATCCCCAACATCGCTAAACCAACTCGAGTCAGTGAATCCCACTAGCTTGCATTCTTTTCCTTCATCAGCTGCAGGAAAGAAAATACCATAGTCGAGAGTTCCTTTCAGATACCTTAGTATCCTCTTCGTCGCTGCTAGGTGTGATACCTTTGGCCTCTGCATGAATCTACTTACCATGCCCACACTGTATTCTAAGTCCGACCTTGTGTAACAAAGGTACCAAAATGAACCAATAAGTCTTCTATATTGGGCTGGGTCGACATCATTTTCATCTAAATCTTTCGACAGTTGCAATTTGGTCTCAACTGGAGTTGAAGTTAGGTTGCACTATTGCATCTCAAATCTCTTGAGCATTTCGTCTCCATATCTTCTTTGATGCATCATCAAACATCTAGCACTTTTGTAGAATTCGATGCCAAGGAAATATGAGAGATTTCCTAAGTCCGACATTTTAAATTCCTCACTTAGGTAATGTTTGAAATATTCAATCTCCTTCTTACAACTTCCTATTATCAACAAGTCAACGACATAGAAACACAGTATAAGCAATTTACTATTGCTTCCCCTTACATATACTCCATGCTCAGTCGTGCACTTCATAAATTTCTTCTCCCTTAGAAAGCTGTTAATCTTCTTATTCCAAGTTCTTGGAGCTTGCTTAAGTCCATACAAGGATTTTTGCAGCCTGTGCACCTTTCTTTCTTCACCTTGTTTCACAAACCCAGTTGGTTGTGCAACACAAACTTCTTCATCTAAGGGGCTATCCAGGAATACACATTTCACATCCATCTGACATGTCTGCCAATTGTTCATGTTTGTTCGACCAACAACCAACCTGATTGTTTCAATCTTAGCAAGAGGTGCAAAAACTTCGTCGAAGCCGATTCCTTCCTTCTAAAGAAATCCTTTCACCATAAGTCTCGCCTTGTGTTGAGTTACCTATCCTTCAGGATTCTCTTTCACCTTGTAAACCTACTTCACATCAATTTCCTTCTTGCCTTGAGGCAATTCGACAAGTGACCAAGTGTTGTTAACTTCAATGGACTTTAGTTTCTAATTCATTGCTTTCACCCACTTTGAATCTTTCAATGTCTCAGCTGCATTGACTAATTCAACATTTGCGTAGAAAGCATAATGTAGTAGCTCACATTCTTCATCGACCATACCATCTGATGTAATCACAGATTCTTGCAATCTTGCAGGCATGTGTCTTGTTCGTCGAGGTCTGCTTCAGCCTGCTTCACCTCTGACTTCTTCTTGTCGAACTTCTCTTTCGACTTCACTAGCTAATTTTTCACATAAGATTCTCACTGAATCCTTCTTAACATTCTCTGTCCAATCTCATTCCTTAAGCTCATCTATGATCACGTCCCTGCTAATCACAACTTGCTTGTTCATTGAGTCGAACAACTTGTATCTTATGTTGAGTTTGTAATTCCTTGTGTCAAAATATTGAGTTTGTGATGTGCACGACTGAGCATGGAGTATATGTAAGAAGATGCAATAGCGAATTGCTTATACTACGTCTCCATGTCGATGACTTGTTAATAACAAAAAGTTGCAAGAAGGAGATCAAAAATTTCAAACATGACCTAGGTGAGGAGTTTGAAATGCCAGACTTGAGAAATCTCTCATATTTTCTTGGCATCAAATTCTACAAAAGTGGGTTACATATGGAGAATTTTAACCACAACCACAACCACAACCTATGGAGAATTTCACTCAATCTTGATCTCAAGATTGTTATCAATCACGTAATTACAATGAAAGAAAATGTTGAAAAAGAAAGAAAAATAACGTCGGAGAAGAAGATGAATATTCTGCAGAGTTTCTCTTTGACCAAAAACCGTGGAAACTTTCTTATTCACTTGCAATTGCAAAGCGTGAATACAATATTATGAGTTGTGTATATACAAAATAAGGGTTTCTCCCAATTTATATATTTCGGTTAGCTTGCACCCAAAGTAAAATCCAAAACTATAAAAGCTCAAATAGTTAACCTTATTAAAATTAGTCTAAGTCAAAATTCTGTGTGAAACATCCTACTTTGACACTTCGACATATTAATACAACTCGACGCACACGTTTGACTAATTCAACTAAATCTTATTTCTATTGAGCTACACTGCTTCGACACAAAGAATTACAAACTCAACAATATTAAATCAATAAAACATATCAAACAACCAAAAGAGAAGATAAACAAAATAAAACTACACTAAAAAGGTCACAAACACCAAATAAACTTATCAAACAAAAAATGTAGAAATATTTGCCAACAGATATGCATGTCTTTCTAATAACTTCTCAATTGCTCTTTTCATCCTTATTATCACATGGGTCTCTCTCAGTCATCAGTTTGATAAACAATTTAATGAGAAAATAATAAGTAAAAAAACAAAATAGAAAAAACAACAGAAATACATTATCAAAACTTCTTTATTTTTCCATTTAAAACTAAATCAAGAGAAGAAAATATCATAAGAGTCCAAAATAGAAATAAACAATTTTGGAGGAAGGACCTTGAAGATTTGACATGGCTTCAAACACGTCCTCACATTCTCTTCCTCGTATTATTCATTTTTTCTTGTAAAATACCACCTTCGTTCCTTTTTATAAGAGATAATTTAATTTTTAGGTTCATTGAATAATTAATGTGTCTAATTTATAAATTGACCAAATGCATTAGTTATTCAATAAACTTAAAAAATAAGTTGTCTCTTATATAAAGGAACCGAGCTAATAATTTATAAGACTTTAACATTGAATAAATAACGATAACAAAATAATTTTTAAATTGAAAAAAAAAACATGTGAAAACATTGAAGGATTAATGTGATTTTAAGAAGAAACATTAACCATAAAAACAGAAACATTGAAGGATTAACCTACATAAATATGTAGAAAAAGAATTGAAAATTGAAATATCAACTCGGAAGAAGTTTTCTATGTAAAAGTAGAATCGATTGCAGGGTAAAAGAAGAAGAGGGGGAGATGAAAGAATGGGTATTGTGTTATGAAGGGAAGATTTTTGAGTGGATGAAAGACAAATTAATACGTTAGTAATATAATAGGTATATTGTAGTAAAATTATAAAAAAAAAAAGAGTTAAATTAGGAAGAATAGTGGCACCTATTAATGATAGGTAGGTAGGTACTTTACGCTTTACCGTAGACAATAATTCACTCTCTCAAACGCAATCATTCATTACATCTCTGAACTAAAACTGCGTCGTTTTCCAGCAATTCCCATCGCTAAAAATTAGCCCCAAATCGCGGGGTTAGGGTTTACCTGCATCAATGTCTTCCAAATCAACAGAGGAAGATGACGTATCAGCGTTATGCATAAACGAAGCGTTGACGGACGACGAGCTTCGTTCGATTCTGGCGAGATTTGATAACGACAAAGACAAGGAAACGTTCGGTTTGGTATGTAAGCGATGGCTTCGGTTGCAGAGCACCGAGAGGAAGAAGCTGGCCGCACGTGCCGGTCCTCATTTGCTCCGGAAAATGGCTGATAGGTTCACGCGCTTGGTAGAATTGGACCTTGCTCAGTCTGTTTCTCGTTCGTTTTATCCTGGGGTTACTGATTCGGATCTTGCTGTTATCGCTAATGGTTTCAGATGCCTGAAGATCCTCAATTTGCATAACTGTAAAGGTATATCAACTGTTTTCATTTTTCAATTTTTTTCACTTTTCTGAACTCTGACTCTGAGTAATTGTGCATTTTAGGGGTTTCAGTATTCTCTATTATTGTTCTTGTTTGTTGATTTGATAACTGAGTAATCTTATTGTTTTATTGTTTCGGATTGGGTTTTGTATTTCACTAGTTTCTTCAGGTAAGTTTTTTCATTGGGTCTATTTGTTATGAGTCCACATTGGGGGAGTCTACCTAAGAAGTGAACCTGTTAGCCAAGGGATTTTCCCACTAATGGGCTAGTATTTTGGGATGAATTATTCCTTTAGGTTTAGGGTCATAATGTTGATGCTTTCATTGATAGTCTAACTTCTCGAAAGAGGCTATCCACGATGGGTTATGAACAGTGGATGGTTCTTAATATCAATGAAAAAATTGAGTGAAATGTCTCTTAGTGAAGTGTTGTAGATTGAAAGTTGTATGACATTGATTCGCAAGTTGTGGTGTATTATTATAAATCCACAATGAAGAGTTTAACCTAAAAAATGGAGCTTATCAGCCAGGGGATTCTCCTACTTAATGGACTAGTATTTTGGGTTAGACTCTCCCTTTTAGACTTACGTATGTGCAACCCATAACATACGAGTGATGATTGAGGACTTCCTGCTGCCATTTAAGGGTTTCTCTAAGATTTTGTTTGAGAGTTTGGAGGGGTAGGGAGAGGAGGACTATGAAAATAGAAAGGAAGGATAGTGGAAAAAGTTGAAGCATATGAGGTGGAGGGTTTTGAAGGGCTTATTTTTTCTTCATAACACAAAATCCCTCTAATTTTTGGGAACTAAAAAATTATATTGGTGGAGGGTTTTAGAGGGGTTAGATGATCTCTTCAACTCTAACCTGCATTAATAATTCAAATACTAAAAATATATTTATAAGAAGTATTAATTTAATTCTAAACAAAAGCTCTCTTTTAAAAATAGTTAATAATTTATCTATTTTTCTCTCTAATCATCTCCTCTCAAAACCATCCCCTCCCTTCCTTTCCAAACTCCCAAACAAAGCCTTACCATTTCTTTAACTATTCAATTCAAATAGTTCAATTTCAAACTGGGATTAACAGCTCATTTTATTGTGTTAATATTAATATACAGGGATTACAGATGTTGGAATGAAAGCTATTGGTGATGGTCTTTCCTTATTACAATCATTGGATGTGTCCTACTGCAGAAAGCTGACTGACAAGGGGCTGTCTGCTGTTGCCAAAGGCTGTTGTGACTTGCGGATATTGCATCTTACTGGCTGCCGATTTGTTACGGATAGTATACTAGAAGCACTGTCCAAAAACTGTCATAATTTAGAAGAGTTGGGATTGCAAGGATGCACAAGTATCACTGACAATGGACTGATAAACCTTGCAAGTGGTTGCCAGAGGATCAAATTTTTAGACATTAATAGATGCAGTAATGTCAGTGATGTTGGAGTTACTAGTATTTGTAAGGCTAGTTCTTCTTCTCTCAAGACTTTGAAATTGTTAGATTGCTACAGAATCGGGGATGAAACTATATTATCATTGGCCAATATCTGTGATAATCTGGAGACTTTGATCATTGGTGGTTGCCGGGATGTCTCCAACGATGCAATAAAGTTTCTGGCTACTGCTCGTAGAAACAACCTTAGGAACTTGAGGATGGATTGGTGTCTCAACATTTCCGACTCTTCATTGAGCTGTATTCTAAGTCAATGCAGAAACCTTGAGGCACTGGACATTGGTTGCTGTGAAGAGGTAACAGATACTGCTTTTCATCATATAAGCAGCGAGGAGCCTGGTTTGAGTTTGAAGATTTTGAAAGTTAGTAATTGTCCAAAGATCACAGTGGTTGGTATAGGCATTCTTGCCAGTAAATGCAGTCACCTGGAATACTTGGATGTGAGATCATGCCCACATATTACAAAGGCTGGCCTTGATGCGGCTGGTTTCCATTTTCCTGATAGCTGTAAGATTAATTTTAACGGTAGCATCAGCGAGCCCGCTGTTCTTCTTTGAGGAGAATTTGGTAATGTTAGTTTTCATGTGCAGCATGTATATCACTGCACTGATTGTTAATCTCATCCCCTGTAAATTTTGTAAGCACAATATTGTGATTTTCTTTTGTACAATTGTTACCATAAATTTGTGTATTTGATGAGATGCTTGAAATCTCTTGCAGTTTAATCAAATATTTCTAGTTCAATTTAATCATGCTAATCCGATAGAATCAAGTTATTGAGGAATCTCTTTTTTTACAGTTAAAATATAATTTTCCAAAAATTGTTAAATAATTGTAATATATGACAATTGTTTAAGATGTAGCTTGCAAGAAAGCAAAAGCACATAATATGGTAGGAAAAATCAATCAAAGAGGAGAGGGATTAGAAAAAATTGATTTTCCAAGCTAGTAAACAGCAATTGTCACAAATCTATCATATAGAGACATTAGTTTTCTAATTATTTATTGATTGATTTATCTTTGAAAATGAACCGTTAAATAAGACCCACTAAAATAATAATCAAATAAAAAATGAGAAAGATCCTTATCAAATTACTAATTCAATAATATTATTTAATTCACCTAAAAAAATTCGATAATATTATTTCAATAACCACTATCATTGCTAGTATTGTTGTTCTATCTCACAAAAATAAACCGATCGAAGCTACGAATCAACCACCACTCTCTCCGCCGCGCCATGTCTGAAGCACCGTCTCATCCGCCACTTCCCGCCTCCGAGGCAACTCCTTACTGGTGCTACCACTGTGACAAACACGTCTCCGTTGAAACGGTCGCTAATGTTCCTGACGTCATCTGCGGCGACTGCAAAAACGGTTTCGTCGAATCCATCTCCACACCTTCTCGAGCTCGCTCCCCTTCTTCCTCCTCCGATGATCCTTACTTTGGTTCACAGTTTCTTCAGGTTCTTCGCCTAATCGCTGAGTCGTCGCGTGAAGACGACGCGTCTCCTCCGCCTCCTCCAAGTCGTTCTCCGGAGGACGATTTTCTTAGAATCGAACTCGGTGGTTGGAACCACAACGACGATGAAGATGATGATGCGTTTCACACCGACGGAGAAGATGACGAAGGTAGCGTCGAGGAGGTGGAAGATCGACCAGGCAACGATGATCCGAATATGGATGATGAAGATATGAGACGAAGGAGACGCGATCTGTTAAGGCATCGGATTAGGGATTTGGCAACGCGAACCCGAAGCATGCAGAATCGGATCTTGGATTGGGCCGAGATTTTAATGGGATTGGAAGACAATTCTATTGAATTTCGTCTTCAGGGACTGGAATCGGAGCGATATGTCGGAAATCCAGAGGATTACGTTGATGCTGCGGATTATGAAGCGTTGCTGCAGACGCTAGCGGAGAGTGACGGAAGTGGGAGGCGAGGAGCTCCGCCAGCTTCTAAGTCTGCTGTGGAAGGTTTAATGACGGTTAAGATTGCGTCCGAGAGTGAAGTGGTTGCTTGTGCTGTATGTAAGGATATGCTTGGTGTTGGAGATATGGCAAAGAGATTGCCGTGTGGGCATGAGTATCATGGAGATTGCATTATTCCATGGTTGAGTAGTAGAAATTCGTGTCCTGTTTGCAGGTTTGAGCTTCCAACAGATGATAAAGAGTATGAAGAAGAGAGAGCTTCGGGTTCGGGTCGTGGTGGAGCTTCCGCTGTTTGAGTATGTTCTCTTCTGCTGATATTTGTCGAATCATTGTAATATATTCCATGCTTTCTATCTATTTTTTTTTTGTACTTCCTTTTTTAATTGTTATTAGTGTAACTTCATCAAAGCTTGCTCAATCACTGTATTAATATTTCAAGCTTTAGACTAGTTGGTTTCTTGGCTCTGAGATGCCGAGATACTTGTAAATAGCATTTGGCTTAATGTGATCACATTATTTATATATGGAATTTTCTGTTTATCACCACTCGGTTGTGCTCATTTTAATGTTGTCAATTGCAGATATCATACTCAAATTCTTCTATTTGATAACGTTTTAATAGCGAATTAAATAGCATATTGCAGGCTGAACAATAGCGGTTTGTCCAAACTGCAATGCTATAGCGGATATTTAACAACATTGATTCATTTTATCTTTTGATTGATGGACTTCCATTCATCATATGCCTACAGATTTAGTGTCATTGATCTTTGGATTCCATTTTTTTTCCTTGAGAAGAATGATCTTGTTGATTTCATAAGAAATGGAATATTGTTTAGTAATTAGAAAGGGACATAGTGTAAGGGTTGTGATTTTATGAACAATCCAGAAAGAAATAATATGATAGCAAATTGATGAATATGTAGTATTGATTCAAGAGAAAGGGATTACAATCAAATTCTGAATTTAAAAAGGGAGTGAATTCATTTAGGAAATAGAAATACTAGTAAGATAGAAGAAAGCCAAGCATAAGACTTAAGCTATTACTCTCAATGAGAGTACCAGAGAGAGAGGGGAATGACTTCATAAATTTTCTTCTATGCCCTTGTTGCAAATCAATGCTCCCTTTTATAGAATGGTTGTTAACTTTATTCCCTTAGTTGTTGGATTAAGTGACAAGTGTCTCTTTTCTCTAACCATTTTAATGACTCATTTTGATGACATGACTTTTCTTCAATTTGGATCATAACACATAGGGCTAGCATCTTATAGTCTCCTGAGTTTTATTTTTAATGAATTACAACTGGTCATAACAGTGGAAGCACGTCAATTAGATGGTAATTTTTTGTTTGTAATTTATTATATGAGTAGCATTAAGAGACAACAAATCGATCTATCCCTGAAGAGAGGAGGTATATGAAAATAAGGTCCAAAGATTTACACTCGAGCAGACATTCAATTGGCACCATTGGATTAAGTTTGGAGTCATTAGACCTGCTTGGATTGTGTTTTTCCTATTATGCGTCTAATTTTGTAATGGTCACTGCTCTATGAAGCTAGAGTTAGAATCTTGTTTATGTGTGAAGCCAGTATTGCTTGAGAGGAAGATAGTGATGGTTAATTATTATACACATGGCAGCAGTATTGGCTAGTAATGGTGGTGTATTGCAGGTGCTCAAAGTTCAAGTCCAGTGTCTGCATGAAAATAGTGAGTGAGAGGTTTGAATGTATGCATACCCTTAGAAGAGGTGTAGCATACTTTATATAGGACCTTGAGTCATAGTAATAGCAGAGTAACCATTTCTGGTAGGACTTGAGGTGACGGCTAATGACCTGTATCTCCATAAATGTTGTTGAGTTGGCTGTTACTACCAATGTTCAGCGGGAGCTTTATTTTGGCTTCAAATGAGCTGGAGGCCAACCTGGGCTAGCTTCCGATGTGACCTTTGGCCTAACGACACACAGGACCGGCGCATAAATTCTATGGTATGACAACATTTTAATGATTCTATTTTCCTACTAGAGACCCTACTAAAAGAACGAGCAGAGCTCTGATCAAACATTCCAGACAGTGTTTCTGCATTTTGGAAAAGGATAGAGGAGTTTGGAGCTGGTTCTACTCTCCATTTTGTTAGATATTAATGCTAATAACTTCTTAGTCCTTCTCTCGTCTCAAGTTTGTTATATTTTGTAACCGGGACTGAAGGTACAGTTTATATCTTATTTTGTTAATTTGTTAGCCAAACAAGTTCCAGTGATATATGCACGTAGGTCAAACAATCAGGCTAATGTGAGGTTGAGTCTAATTTAATCATACTAAATCGGTTTATAAGGTGAGAATTATCTCTCATTTATAAGTACATGTTTGGGTTATATTTTGTCCGATGGGAGACACATCCTTTCATGTCTAAGATTTATGTCGGGGGCGTGGAACTAAATAAGGGGTGGCTCAATAGATCTTAATCCATACTCTGATACCTTTTTAAGAAGGTTGGTTGGGTCTAATTCAGCCATACAAAATCAGTTTGTAAGATAAAAATTATTCTCATTTATAAATTCATGTTCATATATCGTATGAAATAAGATTCTTTAACCTAAAAAGAAAAAAAAATTTACTGTATGATATAAGATTCTTTAACCTAAAAGAAGAAAAAAAATATTGGCATCCTCTATATTAAAAAAGAAGAAACACTTATGTATTCTGAATTAGTTTAGGTGTATGATATAAATATAAGAAATGCTAAAATGAACCCACTTTAACACTATATAAAAAAACACTTATATACTCTGAATTATTTTAGCAAAAATTCTATTTCTATATCAAAATTATACGTATGAAATATTATTTTAATATTTTATTTTTATATTTTTAATTTTTAAATTAAATAATATTGACATAAAATTGTATGATTAACCAACTTTATAACTTTATTAACCAATCTTATACATTGTATTAACCAATTTTATTGGCTGTTAAAAATTATACTTAATATTTGAACGCGTATTAATCAATTTCATAATTTTATTAATCAACTTTTTATATTTCATTAATCAATTTTAATTTATCGTGCACTATTTATGCACTGTTTATCTATTATAAATATTATTTTTATTTATTAAAAAAATACAAATACTGAATAATGTTTGGTGTAAATATTTAATGTAAAAGTGGGTGTAAGAATAGTGTTATTTTAGGTGTATGATATAAATATCAGAAATGCTAAAATAACACCCACTTTAACAACCACACGTATATAAATACGCTACAATCCATTTCTTATCCTTATTTTATTATTGTTATTTGCATTTGGAATTTGAGTCGCTCTAAAAGTAATGCTTTATGCTTCAAGGTACCGTGTAACACAGCTAAATTTGGTGTAAGCCTAGCATTTTCATATAAATATTGAAAAGATGATGACTTCTGTTCTCTTGCCTAAAAAATCCGATTTTGTTAATTTAATCAAACTTTGGTTTTTGTGGAAGACACGTTGATCAACCGATCAATGGTTGCATGTTTGGTTGTCTTTCTCTCTTTATCAAATGGTTGCATGTTTGGTTGTCTTTTTCTCTTTAGCAAAAGGCGCTCTTGTCATCTTCAAAATAAACCTAAATATTACATTAAACAAACAACATTATTGCTGATTATTAAAACTTAAACAAATGCAAAGCTTATATTAATAATTTAGAAAGAAAAATAGAAGGAAATAGCATTGCCTAGCTGTTATTCAAAATTTATATTTTTTTCTTTTCTTTAAAAAACAAATATGGTTGGACACTAACTACCAAAACCAATTGATGATGGAGGCGGTGACAAACTTCTCAGGTTAAGCACTTTTCTTATTACCCACAATTTTTTTGCGGTGAACCATATCAAACTTGTGATAAATGATAGATGAATTAAGAAACTAGTTTTTTTGGTAATTGAATTGAGGATGGTGAACCATATAGAACTTGATTGTGTGATAAATGATAGAATTATGAAATTGATTACTCAATTTTTTCGCAATGATGGTGAGCCATGGTGAAAACTTGTGGGAGATATGAATTTGGTAGACATATGGCATGCAATATGTGGATATATTGCATAACTTTTGCATGGTAAAATTTAATATTTTCTTCGTTTTAGAATGATGGTCATTTAGCAAGTAAAATTTGTTTTAAAAATCTTAAATGATAGTAATTTTGAAATAGAGAGAGTATGTGTACAGAAGATAGACTGATATTTGATCATTTCTAATATAGAGTAGTCAGATTCTAGATTTTGACTCAGAAAAATGCATCAATAGTGTGATGACTTGAAATTTTATCCCTAGCTTAGGAATGAAATATGATGATGAGAGTGCACTCATGTCTTCTTGGAGTTAGAACTCTTGAGCTTTACTCTTGAGGTTTTCTGCGGAAAATACGCTAGAGTATGTGTATAGTTGAACCTAAACAAATCGGTTGTTGACCACGTTAAATTCTGTGAAGTAGTTGAAAGTGGAATATAAAGTGTATGAATGTTTTGGGCGATGAAGGCCTTTCGACTATCATCGACAATTGAATTAAATTTGGTTGAGGGAGATAATAGTTAAAATACAATACGTGTAACAAATTCTAAAGATAATTTAAGAAGCAAATATGATGGCAACAAATTTAAATATGAGGAGAAATATGTAGTTTCTAACAGAAAAAGATGATCTGAGTCGTTTCAAATTTGTGAGAGTTTTTGTGTAAAAAATTAAAGTTAACTTTCAATTAGCTATGAAATATTTGTATGGGTGGGGCCATACTTAACTGTATATTCAGTTAAATATATTTTTTGAGGTCCTTTTTGTTGGAAATTCACCTCACACCCTATGAAGAATTTCTTTTAATCTTGATCTCAAGATTGATGAACAAATCCACAATATGATAGTAATGGTAATAACAAGTACTTATCAAGAACAACAAAAGAAAATAAGAACACACAAGAAAGAGAAGAATGAGAGAAGAAATATTTGGAGAGAATGTGTTACCCGCAACTGTGAGATTTCTTATTGCTTATAGAACTTTCACTTGCTAAACACTGCAACTGTGAAATCTGTTCTATGTTGTGTTTGAATACAATGCAAGACACCCTATTTATAGTTTTAGGTTTACAAAAGTCCAAAACATAAAAGGCCCAAAATATTCAAATCAAATCTAATCATATCAAATCAAATTAAAACAATGAATTACATTTAACACACCACCTAATTCATTGTGTCTAAACTATCTACATTCATCATGGCTCTTAGTCTTCTGAAGGCTTCGACCTGCACTCCCTTCGTCATGATATCTGCAATCTGATTCTCAGTTCTGCAGTGTTACAACTTCATCTTCCCTTCTGCTACCTGCTCTCGAAGATAATGGAACCTCATTTCGATATGCTTGCTTCGACCATGAGCTATTGGATTCTTCGCCAAGTTGATAGCTGACATGCTGTCTATTTTCTTATTCCAAGCTCTTGGAGCTTGCTTAAGTCCATACAAGACTTTATGAAACCTGTACACCTTTCTTTCTTCGCCTTGTTTCACAAACCCAGCTGGTTGTGCAACATAAACTTCTTCGTCTAAGGGGCCATTAAGGAATGCACACTTCACGTCCATCTGACATGTGTGTCAGTTGTTCATATTTGCTAGACCAACAACCAACCTGATTGTTTCGATTCTAGCAACAGGTGCGAATACTTCATCGAAGTCGATTCCTTCCTTCTAAAGAAATCCTTTCGCCACAAGTCTCGCCTTGTGTCGAGTTACTTCTCCTTTAGGATTTACCTTTACCTTGTAAACCTACTTCACATCAATTGTCTTCTTGCCTTGCGGAAATCCAACAAGTGACCAGGTATCATTAACTTTGATGGACTCCAACTCTTCAATCATTGCTTTCATCCACTTCGAATCTTTCAATGCCTCAGCTGCATTGACTGGTTCCACATCTGCGTAGAAAGCATAATGTACCAGCTCACCCTCTTCATCGACTACATCATCGAATGTAATTACACATTCTTGCAACTTTGTAGGCATGTGTCTTGTTCGTCGAGGTCTGCTTGAACCTGCTTCATCTGCAACTGGTTACTGTCGAACTTCTATTTCGACCTCAGTGGCTGGTTCTTCACAAGAGATTCTCACTGAATCCTTGTTGGCATTCTCAGTCCAATCCCATTCTTTAAGCTCATCTATAATCACATCCCTGCTGATCACTACCTACTTATTCACTGGGTCGAACAACTTGTAACCTCCTGTCGAATGATATCCTATCAAGATCATCTGATTCGACTTATCATCAAACTTCCTTCTCAACTGATCTGGCACATGTCTATGTGCTATAGATCCAAACACCTTCAAGTGACTGAGACTAGGCTTGACACCAAACTAACATTCTTCTGGTGTGATTCCTTCAAGCTTCTTCGTCGGACATCTGTTCAATATATATGTTGCTGTCGAAACTGCTTCTCCCCATAATTCTTTAGGTAGATGTTTTCCATTCAACATACTTCTCACCATATTCATGATGGTTCTGTTCTTGCGTTCTGCAATCCCATTTTGCTGTGGAGTGTAAGGTGGCACCACCTCATGCAAAATCCCTTCTTTTACACATAGTGTATCGAACTCTTTCGACACATACTCTCCACCATCATCAGTCCTCAGAATTTTCAGCTTTCGACCACTCTGTCTTTCGACCATGGACTTGAATCTAGAAAATACCTCAATCACATCACTTTTCTTCTTGATGAGGTAAGTCCACAGCTTTCTACTGTAATCATCTATAAACGTGACAAAGTATCTATTGCCACCAATCGAATCCACCTGGATTGGACCACATACATCAGAGTATATGACTTCAAGTATTGCCTTCGACTTCCTTCCTGCATCCTTGCTAAAGCTATTCTTGTGTTGTTTCGACTGAACACACTCCTCACAGACTTCACTTGGAATGTCGATTTCTGGTAATTCTGAGACCATATTTCTTCTCTTCAGTTCTCTGATGTCATTAAAGTTGAGATGACCTAGTCGAAAATGCCATAACCACTCATCTTTGCTGGCTGCAGTTGTTAGACATATGTACTCCATCACATTGAGTCCAATCTTGAAGGTCCTATTCTGAGACATTGGAGCCTTCAAGATTAATATACCACCTGCGTCGAGAACTCTCATCATCTTGTCTTCGACGACTACCTTGTAGTTCTTTTCGACAAGCTGCCCTATACTGAGCAAATTACTCTTCATGCCTGGTATGTACAACACATTGGAAATTGTTTACCTTTTGCCATCTTTCCTCATAATTAGAACATCACCAACACCTTCAGCTGCTAGAGTGTTGTCATTTGCAAACTTCACTGTGTTCTTCGACGAGGGCTTCATGTTGACAAACCAATCTTTCCTTCCAGTCATGTGTGATGAGCATCCTGAGTCCAAATACCACTGATCTTGGAATCTTTCTTCATCTTTTGTTGTGACCATTAACAACGTTTCTTCTTCTTCATGTTTCGCCAGCTTTGCATCAGTCTCTTAATCTCTCTTCCTTTCTGGACAATCACTAGCATAATGACCATACTTCTGGAAATTGAAACACTGAATGTGGCTTTTGTCTGGCTTTCGACCACCACCTTTTCCTTTACCTGCAGCACCACCTCTTTGGTTGCCTTGGTTCCAAGGTTTCTTCTGATTCGACTGGTTTCCTCCTTTGTTGCCATTCCAGCTACCTTTGCCTTTTCTTTCCTTTTCTGACTGCGCCTGCAAAGCCATATCTTTCGACTTCCCTGCAATTCTCTCATCCATCCTCTGTTCATGAGACTCAAGAGTCCCTTGAAGCTCTTCCTTTGTCAACACTGACAAATCTTTCGACTCTTCTATGGCAACTATCACGTGGTCAAATTTTAGAGCCAACGATCTCAAAAATTTGTAATGCTTTCATTGTCTTCCATCTGAAGCAACTCATAGGTTCTCTTGTGAGTTTGTAACCTCACCTCTTTCACCTTCTCTGCGCCTCCAAACGACTTTTCAAGAATCTCCCATGCTTCTTTTGCTGAATCAACATGACTAACCTTTTCAAAGTTATCAGGATCGACACACTGATGAATTATAAAGAGTGCTTTATAATCCTTCTTCTTCAATTCTTTGTGCGCAGCCTTTTCCGCCTCCGTTGCGTTCTCCCCAAGCGATGTTACTCCATCTTTCACAAGATTCTAAAGATCTTGATAACAGAAAATCACCTTAATCTGCTTGCACCAATTCTCATAATTGTCTTTCTTGAGAATTGGCAGGGTCGCCGGAAAATTGCCGTTCGGATAATTCATCGCCATCACTATCTTCCTTCCTTGAATCTCTCAACCGGAGCTCTAGATACCAGATGTTGGAAATTCACCTCACACCCTATGAAGAATTTCCTTCAATCTTGATCTCAAGATTGATGAACAAACCCACAATATGATAGTAATGGTAATAACAAGTACTTATCAAGAACAACAAACGAAAATAAGAACACACAAGAAAGAGAAGAATGAGAGAAGAAATATTTGGAGAGAATGTGTTACCCACAACTGTGGGATTTCTTATTGCTTATAGAACTTTCGCTTGCTAAACACTGCAACTGTGAAATCTGTTCTATGTTGTGTTTGAATACAATGCAAGACACCCTATTTATAGTTTTAGGTTTACAAAAGTCCAAAACATAAAATGCCCAAAATATTCAAATCAACTCTAATCATATCAAATCAAATCAAAACAATGAATTACATTTAACACTTTTTACTATAATTTAATCATGAAAAAATGTGAAGTCCAGTACTATAGATCGCTTTGCACACCCTCAAAGACGGTCTGGATGATGACAACATATCTAAAAACAAAATTAAATGAAATAAAATAGTGGGATCCTTCGAGATTCAAAAAAAATGTAACGGATTTAATCTTCTAAGGGAAAAAATTCTTTGATGCTTTGTAGCCGAACAAACTTCTTCTCAAGAGATAGAGAAAATAAAAAATAAAAGGGTTAGACAAGGTCTGAAAAACGCATGTGATAAAAAGTTATGCTCAATCTATCTCCAAAACTAGTGCAGGAAAAGGCATAAGAATAACACGACTTTAGGAACTAGTTTCTTGAGATTTCATTTATGGAGCCAATATTGGTGCTAATGAGAACAAATACATACTAACTAGTATTCTAGAAAATAAAAATTTGTATATCCTCCAACAAATTAAAACTTTAATTCTAGTGTGTGGAGTAAATGTTACTTAGGTAGAAGATGTTCCTAAGAAAAATATTGTTACTTGTTAGAATGGACATCTCAAAAACAAAGGATCTTTTGGAGCCTGAGAAGGATCATCATAAACCTCTTTGAATAAATTTCATATGGTCCATCATTTTTCATTATTTACCATGCATTATCTAATTTGGAAACGTAGAAATGCACGGATGTGTACGTGATATAACTCATATTCATAACTTGAGGTTTTTTTTAATATTTTTTTTATGATTTATTGAAACCTCACATTACTGGAGTTTATGTAAACAAAGTCTTTTAATATTGATGTGAATACAATAAACAGCGACAAATCATTCTTATTATATCTTTTCAACATCCAACATACCTCAGTTGATTCAGAGCAGACTCAAGATTTGATATATATATATATATATATATATATATATATATATATATATATATATATATATATATATATATATATATATATATATATATATATATATATATATATATATATATATATATATATATATATATATATATATATATATATATATATATATATATATATATATATATTCTAACTCAAACACATAGAAAAAATATCGTATCAAATGCACAAGTTTGTTGCCAATATTTTAAAACTCGAGAATTTATGCATAATCGATAGATGATTCAAAAATCATAACTCAAGGATTGTCAAAAGACCCTACCACTGTTATAAAAATATATTCCCATATCTATGATTACATACACATACTAAAAAATCATCATATTTAGAAGAAAAAAATATGTCCCCAATCATAACCATGAATTCACAAACTCGCAATAATAACTGTAAGTTCATAACCACTGTTATAAAAATATATTCCCATATCTATGATTACATACACATACTAAAAAATCATCATATTTAGAAGAAAAAAATATGTCCCCAATCATAACCATGAATTCACAAACTCGCAATAATAACTGTAAGTTCATAAACACAATGTAGAAATTATTAGTAATAATTCATATTTTATTATATTACTTTCTTAAGCCCATAAGTTTGTTAGAGGGTATTTTAGTATTTTATCTTATTCTAGTAACCCTAGTTTTAGCTTATAAATAGGGTGACAATCATTGTAACTCTTAATCCTGTTTCTTCTGCCGTTATTCTCTTTAATAGAATATTTCCCTATTTTCATCATTTATTCTATCTTTGCACCAACAATTGGTATCTAGAGCTCCGGTTCAGATTCATTGGAAAACACGGGAAACACGAGTGAACGCGAGGTCTTGTGTGTTTGATTTTGATTCTTAGATTCGTGTTGAATCTTGAACAAAATCTGATCAGAATTTTATTCTGTGGGTTGGGAAACACTGTGTGAAAAATCTGAGTGTATTGTGCAAAGTAGAAGATGAACGGAAACGGCAACATGAACACCAAACTTCCAGTATTTGATGGTAAAAACTGGAATCGTTGGATGATCCAAATGCGTGTACTATTTGGTGCTCAAGATGTTCTAGATCTTGTCACTGATGGTTATGTTCCAGTAGCAGCAGATGCAACCGACGAACAGAAAAACGCGCAGAAGGAAGTAAGGAAGAAGGATCAGAAAGCATTGTTCTTCATTCATCAATGTGTGGATGTAAACGTGTTTGAGAAGATTGCAGACTCTACAACAGCAAAGGCTGCATGGGACACTCTGGTGAGATGTTATGGTGGTGACACATCAGTGAAGAAGGTGAAGCTTCAGTCCTTGAGAAAGCAATATGAGAATCTCAACATGAAGAATAATGAGAAAGTTTCTGAATACATCTCCAGAGTGATTCTGATCACTAATGAGATGAAGGCATGTGGAGAAACTCTTTCTGAAGAAACAATCATGGAGAAAGTATTGAGATCCCTTACTCCTCAATTTGATTACATTGTGGTAGCAATAGAACATTCCAAAGATTTGAGCACAATGAGAATTGAAGAGCTGCAGAGCAGTTTAGAAGCGCAAGAGTTGCGTTTGACTGAGAGAACTTCTGAAAGGGAAGTAGAGCATCAGGCTCTGAAAGCAATTTCTGATAGGAGGTATCAGAAGCAGTCAGAAGCCAAGAGAAGATCTGATGGTGGTCAGAAGTCAGAAACCTCAACCTCTGATAGACAAAAGAATGCTCAGAAGGGAAAAGAGAAGTATGACAAGAAGAAGATCTAATGTTACTGTTGTAAGAAGTTTGGTCACTTTGCTAGAGATTGTTGGTCAAACAAGGAGAAGAAATCAGAAGAAGAAAATATAGCCAGAGGCTCTGATGACGAATCTGTGCTGTTGATGGCCTCTGAATCTGATAATGTGGATCTGACAGACTGGTGGTATATGGACACTGGCTGTTCAAATCATCTTACTGGAAATAAGAAATGGCTGGTTGACTTTGACTCTGAAAAGAGAACAAAGATCAGATGTGCTGATGACAAATATCTTAATGCAGAAGGTATGGGAAATGTCAGAGTGACTCTGAACAATGGGAAAATAGCATTGATTCAGAATGTGTGGTATGTACCTGGCATCAGAAGCAATCTGATGAGTGTGGGACAATTAATTGAGAAAGGTTTCTCAGTTACCATGAAGGACAATCTTATGAAGCTGTATGATTGTAATCAGAAGTTGATTATGGAGTCAGAACAGGGAAGGAATAGAACATTCAAGGTGAATGTCAGAACTGCAGACTCAGAGTGTCTTAGTGCAACAAGTACTGAGAAGGAGAGTGAGCTGTGGCACAGAAGATTTGGTCATTTGAATTTCAGAAGCTTACAACATCTGAATTCAAAGAAATTGGTACATGGAATTCCTGCAATTAAGAAGCCTGAAAAGTCATGCAGAGTTTGCATGGAAGGAAAACAACCAAGATTGCCATTTGCATCAAAAGCTGCTCCAAGAGCAAAACATGTCTTGGGAGTTGTACACTCTGATGTGTGTGGTCCATTTCCAGTAGCATCAATTGGAGGGAATAAATACTTTGTGTTATTTGTTGATGAATTCACAAGAATGACATGGGTATCCCTTATTAAGTTTAAACACGAGGTGTTTGATGAATTCAAGAAGTTCAGAATGAAGGCTGAGAATCAGAGTGGTCAGAAGTTGAAGATTCTTAGAACTGATGGTGGAGGTGAGTATAACTCCAAAGAGTTCCAGAAGTTCTGTGAGGAGAATGGAATTGAGCATGAGGTTACTGCTCCTTATACCCCTCAACACAATGGTCTTGCTGAAAGAAGAAACCGCACTCTGCTTGATATGGTGAGAAGCATGCTAAAGGAGAAGAAGCTTCCTCAGAAGCTCTGGGGAGAAGCTGTTGCCACTGCAACGTATGTACTCAACAGATGTCCTACGAAGAAGTTGAAGGAAATAGTTCTTATGCAGAAGTGGACTGGAGACAAGCAAAGTATTAGTCATCTGAAGGTGTTTGGTTCTGTTTGCTATAAACATGTTCCAGAAGCCAGAAGACAGAAGCTGGATGATAGAAGCAAAGTGATGATTCTGATAGGGTACCACAGTACAGGTGCATACAAGCTCTATTGTCCAGAAACCAATAAAATTGAATTCAGCAGAGATGTGATTGTGAAGGAATCAGAAGTTTGGAATTGGGATAAGTCTCAATCTGATTCTGATGTTAGAACCTCTGAAGAAAGGTCAGAGTTAAGAATTTCTGAAGTTGAAGTAAACCCTGATATTGACTCTGACTCTGATACTGATTCAAACTCTGAAGAAGACTCAGAAGATGAAGGTGACCCAGATGACCCAGACTCTAATGATTCAGACTCTGATGGCAATCCAGATCTTGGTGGCAATTCAGACTCTGGAAATATGCCAGACTCTGAAGATGGTCAAAGCTCTGGAGGTCAATCATCTGAAGCTAGAAACTCTGAAGCTCAAGACTCTGAACAAGTTCAGAGACCACAAAGAATCAGAAGCGTTCCCAGAAGATTTGCAGAATTTGACATGCTGCAAGACACTGAAGTAGACTCTGAAGGAGAAGTTATTCAGTGTGCCATGTTAGTAGACTCTGAACCTATAAGTACAGAGGAGGCTCTTAAGCAGAAGCTCTGGCTGAAGGCCATGAAAGAAGAACTTGATGCTATAGAGAGAAACAAGACTTGGAAGCTGACAGAACTTCCAAAAGACAAGAAAGCCATCAGCGTCAGATGGGTTTTCAAGCAGAAGTTAAAGCCAGATGGCTCAATTGGCAAACATAAAGCAAGGTTGGTAGCCAGAGGATTTCTACAGAAACCTGGGCTAGATTATTCTGAAGTGTTTGCACCTGTAGCAAGACATGAAACAATCAGAATGGTGATTGCAATAGCTGCTAACAGGAATTGGCCTCTGATGCATTTAGATGTAAAATCTGCATTTCTGAATGGTCCATTAGAAGAAGAAGTTTACGTGTCACAACCTCCTGGATTTGTGAAAAAGAATCAGGAAGGGATGGTGTACAGATTATACAAAGCTCTATATGGATTGAAACAAGCGCCCAGAGCTTGGAATCAGAAGATTGATTCATTTTTCAAGAAGCAAGGCTTTCAGAAATGTGAGATGGAGTACGGTGTCTATGTTCAGCATACTTCTGAAGGCAATATGACTCTGGTATGTTTATATGTTGATGATATACTATTGACTGGAAGTTCTGAACAGGAGATAGCCAAGTTCAAGAAGGTTCTAATGAATGAATTTGAAATGACTGATCTAGGCAAAATGACATACTTTCTAGGGATGGAGTTCAAATATTCTGAGAAAGGTATCATTTTGCATCAGCTCAAGTATGAATTAGAACTTCTGAAGAGATTTGATCTGAAGAATTGTAAGATGGCTGTCACACCTTCTGATACAAATCAGAAACTGGATTCAGACTCTGAAGGAAAGGATGTGGATGCTACAACCTTCAAACAGTTGGTTGGTTCTCTGAGGTATCTGTGCAATACCAGACCTGATATTTGCTACTCAGTTGGGATGGTTAGTAGGTTCATGAGTAAACCTAAGTGGTCCCATTACCAAGCTGCTGTCAGGATTCTGAGGTATATCAAAGGAACTCTGAAGTATGGAGTGTTATTTCCCTCTGGAGGAAATAATGAGTCAGAACTTCTGAGTTATTCAGACTCTGATTGGTGTGGAGACAGAGTTGACAGAAGAAGTACATCTGGGTACTTGTTCAAATTTCTGGGAGGTCCTATTTCTTGGTGTTCCAAGAAGCAACCTGTTGTGGCGTTATCAACCTGTGAAGCTGAATACATTACAGGTGCTGTTACTGCATGCCAAGCTGTGTGGATTCTGAATCTGTTGCAGGATCTGAAGATTAAAGTAAACAAACCTCTGAAGCTGATGATTGACAACAAGTCTGCAATCAATCTTGCCAGAAACCCAGTGTTGCATGGGAGAAGCAAGCATATTGAGACCAAGTATCATTTTCTGAGACATCAAGTTCAGAGTGGAGTGTTAGAAGTTGTACACCGCAGCACTCAGAAGCAGTTGGCAGATGTTCTGACGAAAGCTATCAAGACTGATCAATTTCTCAGATTAAGGGATGGAATTGGTGTTACAAGTTTTGATAGAATATGAATTAAGGGATGGTATTAGTAATAATTCATATTTTATTATATTACTTTCTTAAGCCCATAAGTTTGTTAGAGGGTATTTTAGTATTTTATCTTATTCTAGTAACCCTAGTTTTAGCTTATAAATAGGGTGACAATCATTGTAACTCTTAATCCTGTTTCTTCTGCCGTTATTCTCTTTAATAGAATATTTCCCTATTTTCATCATTTATTCTATCTTTGCACCAACAGAAATATTAGTTTAAAATAAAAAATAAAAAAAAAACCATTCTAAAACATTTAAAATGTCTTCAAATTCCGTAAAACCATAGTCATCTTCATCTTTATTTTAATTCTCTTTTTAAGTTTTCTTCTTCACCAACTATATCATCATTACAAGGACTAGGAAAAATATTCAAATGATCACTACCAATAGCACCACTAGTGACATTGATCAGTGCATTTTAATACACATTCTCTTAGGTTTATATTTAGGCATTTTTTTAGTTTATTTAGTTTATTTTACATTTTTATTATGTTTTTAGAATTGATTCTTTGTTTGCCTTTAATCTATTTTCACAGCTTATTTTCAACTTTAACGGTTATTTGATACCTATCCACTGTTCGGATCATAACTAGAGCTAGAGAATCGGATTGACGCGTTCTAATAGGCGTTGGAAAGTTAAGACAGAGAGTTACAAGTTTTATGTTGAAGGTAAGAGCTGATTTAGAGTGAAAGAGAGTCAAATAATTCGTTGAAGTCAGTACCCGAATTCTGTCTTAAGAAATATTTAGTTTTGGGCCGGGTTTTTTATGTTTCTCGACCTAGTTGGGTTAGAAACCGAATTTGATGCTTCCGTATACCTAGTAGCAGCAGGACTGCTGTTCATGAGCTTCTTTTTACTATTCATGAGTTTTTCTTTTTTGCTTTGTACGACTTCATATGGAGAGCTAAATCTCAAGAATTAATCTGCTGTAATCGATTTTCGCCGACACTTTGAGATTCTTTTAATTTTCAATAAAATCTATTTCCTTTCAATTTTTCTCTTTGATATCTAGTTTGCTTAATTCGATTTATGTTAGGGTTGATTGATTTATTTTGATGATTGAATGTTTGTATACTTTAATCGTGTTTGCTTAATCCGCGTCTGTTTACTATATTTGCTTAATTCACGATTGCTATCTCATCCGTTTGCTTAATTAGAAAATTAGAAATATCTATCATATAATATCAATTACGCTTGTTGGTTTTTATTATAATTGAAAAAGGGAATAGAGTCTGCTTAGGAATTGGGAATTATTTGGGTCGATGATAAGTTGGGAAACCAAAACAGCAGATTAACCGTTTCAGCTTATTTTGATAATCACTTAGTTACACTATTTTCTGTTAATTAAAACTTAACCCCCCATTCTCCAATTGGTTGATGAACCCTGGTGTCGAGCTGACTACCGAAGGCACCGGGTTTCTCTATTCTGTTAAAGATGGCAGGATAATCGTCCATAAGTTCCTCCTGTTCGGTGAAGGACAAGCGCATGTGGCCCAAGAGGAAGTCTAGCAGGTGGAGCAGTGAGCTTTCCTCGGTTTATGTTTTTGGCCTGCGTGCCATTTATTTATCTGTAATTTTTTTTGTGGGACTTGGCCTCATTATATTGTAACATGCACACTCGCGACCCTTGTGGTCGCTTTATGTTAATATGTATTGCCTTGTATGTTTAATTATACTTTGTCTATTTTTTTCTAAGTGTCATACGCAGTCCAACGCTGGTCTTATGAGATAACTCAGTAATTGATTGTTATGTTTCAGGTATGCTCGACAAACGATGTTCGACAGTGCAGGGAACTGGTCGAAAGGCTTGGGTAGTTTTCAGACAGGGGAGCGGAGCTCAGGTCGCGTTTGCGGCCTGAGTTCGCAGCGTGAAATTCCCATCGCGAGCTAGGGATTCTGCCGTTCATGGTACTTTGGCGACAATGGGCTCGATCGAGGAACTGTTGTCGTGCATGGGTTTTGTGTCTCTTCGACTAAACCCTGCTTAGATTCGTGTTGGTGGTGCATCGTTTGTACCTGGGCGCGCGCCTATGGTCGGTACTTGTGCTTGCCGCATGGGCGAGACATGCCGACAATAAGGGCCTTAGCTGTAATATTGTTTTAGCTTTTCAGCGTTCTATGGTCGAGCTAATTCTTCCCTGATGAGGTATTCTAGGTAGTAGGCCCCATTCTTTGTTTTTGCTCTGACACAGTAAGGTCCTTCCCAGTTTGCGGCGAGCTTGCCTTTACGAGAATCATTTTGATTCCTTCTTAGGACGAGGTTGCCTACTTGGAACTCTCATCGTATAACCTTGGCGTTGTGCCTGATTGTAAATTTTTGTTTAAGCGAGACCTCACAGAGGGCTGCTCATGAACGGATATCTGCAATAAGATCGAGCTCCTCCCTCAGGGCCTCCGCGTTCTTTTCCTCGTCCAAGGGCGCCTCAGTCCGCCTGGAGGGCATGTGAGCCTTGGTGAGGATTATTGCCTCTGTCCCGTGTGCTATGTAAAAAGGGGTTTTCTCGGTCGAAGAATGAGGCGTAGTGCGGTAGACCCAGAGCACGTTGTGCAACTCCTCGACCCACTGCTTCTTCGTTTCATCCAGCCTTCGCTTGAGACCTCGCATGATTACTCTGTTTGCTGCCTCAGCTTACCCATTAGTCTGAGGATGCTTGACGGACGAAAAATGTTGTTTAGTACCCAGTTGGGCGACAAACTCCTGGAATTTTTTGTCCGTGAACTGCGTCCCGTTATCGGTGACAATCGCTTGAGGAATGCCGAAGCAGGCAAGGATGTTTCTTTTATAGAAACGAAGTATGTTGTGGGCCGTTATTTTGGTCAGAGCCTCGGCTTCTATCCACTTGGTGAAGTAGTCTACACCTATTATCAGGTACTTGTTCTGGTTTGACCCTACAACAAATGGTCTTAGGATGTAGGCGAATGGCCACGGGGAGGACATCGCCTTGAGTTCATTGGGGGGTGCCAAGTGTATGTCCATGTGCCGTTGGCATTTGTCGCATTTATTCATGCGTTCCCTTGCGTCATTTTGCATGGTCGGCCAGTAGTATCCTGCCCGAAGAGCTTTCTTCGCAAGGGATCTCTCCTTGAGGTGATGGACATTGATTCCTTCATGGATCTCGCACAAGACGTGGGAGACCATTTCTTCTTCGATGCATTTGAGGAGGGGTATGGAGAATCCCCGCCTGTACAACTTGTTTTCGACCAGAACGTAGGAGCAGGCTCTGCACCTTATTACACCTACCTCTTTGGGGTCGAACGAAAGTTCGTCCTTTGTGAGGTAATTGTATACTGGGTTCATCCAGCAATGGCTGTCTCCAATGATGTGCATGTCGAGGGTCGTGGACGCTCTCTCAATGTTAGGTTGTGGGAGTATTTCCTAGATGACATATTTGTTCCCCCCTTTCTTCTTCGTGCTTGCTAGTTTTGATAGGATGTTTGCCCAGACGTTGTGTTTGTGGGGAACGTGTTTTACTTCTACGGAGGTGAACTTTTCCATCTTCTCCTTAACCAGGGCCAAGTATTCAGACAAGTTGTCATTTTTGACTTGGTATTCTCCCTGGACTTAGAGGGCCACTATCTGAGAATTAGTGCAGATGGTGGCTTCTTCGGCGAGGCGCAGACCAGCGAGGAAGGCTTCATGTCTGGCCTGGTTGTTAGAGGTAGGGAAGGACAACTTGAGTGAATCTTCGATGAGGATTCCCTCCTCGTTTTCCAGGATGACACCTGCCCCGCTCCCTGTTGAGCTGGATGCTCCATCAACAAAGATGATCCACTTGTGGGCACCTCCGTTAGGGTAGTCGGGCAAGGTCATTTCTGCAATAAAATCAAATAGTGCTTGCGCCTTGAGGGCCTTTCTACTTTCGTACCGAATGTCAAATTCAGATAGCTCCAACGATCATTTAGGCATCCTGTCGGCCATATCTAGACAACCTAATAGTTGCTTTACGGGCTGGCCCGTGAGTACTACGATTGTGTGGGCCAAAAAGTAGTGCCCCACCATTCTCGCTGCGTTGGTAAGGGAGATGGCCACCTTTTCTATCTGTTGGTACCTCAGCTCTGGCCCTTGCAAAGCCTTTCTTTTGAAATAGATAGGTTTCTGCCCATCAGGAGTTTCACAATTGAGGGCGGTGCTCGCAGCCTCGGTTGCGACAGTGAGGTAGAGATAAAGGGTTTCCCCGTTTTCTGGATGGGAGAGGACTGGTGATTCCGAAATAGCTTGTTTTAAGTGGAAGAGATCTTTTTCTCATTCCTACGTCCATTCGAACACGACTTTATTGCTGAGGAGTTTGATAAAGAGGATGACGTGTTGAGCAGACTTGGCTACGAAGCGAGAAAGCGACACAAGCATCCCGTTGAGGGACTGGATGAACTTTTTTGAGTTCGGCGTGGGGAACTCAGAGAAGGCTCTACACTTTTCAGGGTTAGCTTCAATTCCTCGTTCGGTTAGATAGAAACCGAGGAACTTTGCCACTCGTACCCCGAATGTGCACTTCCCCGGATTAAAGCACACTTGTACTTCCTGGCTTGCTCGAATACCTTCTTCAAGTGAGTCGTGTGATCGGATTCCTTGCGGAACTTGACGATCATTTCGTCCATATAAACTTCGAGCATGTCCCTGATTTCTCCTCGGAAGAATTTGTTTATCATCCTTTGGTAGGTAGCGCCAGCAGTCTTCAAGCCGAAGGGCATTACGTTGTAGTAATAGTTGCCCAATTTGGTCATGAAGACCGTGCACCTTTTGTCGCTTTTTGCCATGGGTATTTGGTTATAGCCCGAATACGCATCCATGAAAGATAACAATTTAAAACCGGCAGAATTGTCAACTAGTTTATCAATGTTGGGGAGGGGATATACGTCTTTAGGGCAGACCCTATTAAGATCGGTATAGTCATTGCACATTCGCCATTTTTCATTATTCTTTTTAACTAGTACAACATTGGACATCCAAGTAGTGTACTTGGCTTCCAAGATAAAATTCACCTCTAGGAGGTCTTTTCAAGCCTGTTCGGAAGCCTCCGTCTTCTCCAGAGACTAACGTTGTCTATATTGAGCTACTGCCCTAACGGCGGGGTCGATAGTGAGGTGGTGACAGGTTACATCAGGGTCGAGCCCAGGCATCTATGTGGCACTCCAAGCGAACATGTCTGCATTCTCTCGGAGGTAGGATCTTAATTGTTTCCTCGCAGGCTCGGGGAGGCCGGTCCTAATCTTCACCCCCCGCTAGGGTTGTTGCCGAGTAAGACAAGTTCAAACTCCCTATCCGGAATTAGGCGCATCGGATGGACAATTTCGCTGCTACTGGAGGGGCTGCTCGAAGATGGCTAGATATCTTTCCCTTTTGCCTTCTAAATCTTCTGATCATCTTCGAAGAAGCGATTGTCAAGGTTGATGGAGTCGATGTAGGGCAGCGACTTCGTCTCTTCGGTGCTACTGGGCAGGGAAGTCTGGTTGGGAGTCTTTGGCCTAGAGGCGATGGTATTCAACCCCTTGGAGGATGCTTCAAAACATCTCCTCGTGACTTCAATGTCTCCGTGTAGAGTCATCATGAGACCTTTTGAAGTATAATATTTCATCTTCAAGTGCACTATTGAGGGAACGACCACCAATTCGGCCATAGTTGGCCGGCTGAAGATGCACTAGTATAGTAATGGGAAATCGATGACCAAGAATTGGACCTTGATTGACCTGGCCGTTTCAGCGGACCCAGAAGTTACGATCAGCTCCACGTAACCCCAGGGCTTTGTCACCGACCCATTGAAACCCTGCAGATCGGAGTCTACATAGGGTGTCAGATGTGATTCGTCCAGTTGGAGGGTGGAAAACAATTGGGAATACATAATATCAACTGAGTTGCCTTGGTCGACGAGGATTCGTCAGACGTCAAAATTTTCAATCGGGGCTCTCACGAGTAGAGGGATACTGACGTTGGAGGCTCCCCCGAGGAGCTCCTTGCGGTAGAAGCAAATAGGGACAAACTCTCCCTGGACCCTATCGAGGGTGGAGTTTTGGTTTGAGCTGTTGCTGATAAGATGCTCGAATCTTCTTTTGACGAACCCTACCGTGACTTTGTTGAAGCCCCCTCCAGAGATGATCATGGCGGAGGGGAAAATCTGCCACGGACTGTGCGCAACAAAATATGGAGGGGCGCTGAACCCCTCAAGGGTGTAGAAATTTCAGGCTGCGAGATGCTCATAGAGAACTGAAGGCTGGCTTCCTCGGAGGAAGGTACTTCTTCCTCGACCTTCTTAGATTCCTGGGCGTCTTGCCGATGAGCATCCTTCCGTTTGGCGAACTGCTTCAAATATCCGTCCCTGATGAGGATTTCTATGGCATCCTTCAAGTGGATGCAGTCGTCGGTCATATGGCCGTGGCTCTTGTGGAACCGACAATATTTCGACTTGTCCTTGTTTAGTTTGAATGGTATCTGCTTCGAGAACCGGACCCCCGCCTGGAGAAACTTTGAGTTGGCGCACTCAGAAAGGATCTTTTCCCTTGAAATTGTTAGGGGATTGTACTCGTGGAACCGGCCGGAGGCCCCTTCGTTGTCACAGGGCTCTCAGGGATGGTCTTGCGTCATCTTTCTCCTTGACGAGATGTCGAGGGCTCGTCGAATCTAGAGGATCGGGCATTCTCCCGGTGCCTCGAATCTCTAGCAGAACTGGCGACCTTCTTCTTTTCATACTGAATGCACACTTGTGCCTTGAGGAGGAATGCGTCCAACGTTGTTAAGGGATGAATGCCCACAAATTTAGCAAATTCAATGCGGGGATGGAGCCTGCACTCGAGCAAATTTTTTTCTTGTCATTGGTCGTAGAGACCTAGATGACCTCTTTATAGAACCTTTCGATGTAGACTCACATGGGTTCATCTCTCCCTTGAATGATGGCCTCAAGGAAGGCTTTGGTATTTGGATGACGGCGGGAGACTGTGAAGTGTCTGGAGAACATTCTCCCCAATTTCCTCCATGAGGTGATGGAATCGTCAGGAGTCTTTTGTATCAGATCATCGCCTCCTTCTTGAATGTGGTCAAGAATAACCTGCATTTGATGACGCCCCAGACGCTGCAGTAATCGAGTAGCGCATCGATATTTTCGATGTGCTCGTCGGGGTCCGCTGTATGTTCCCAGAGAAGGGGGTTTCTCCAGCCTCTTCAGCAGGCGCATGGCCATAATCTCCTGGGAAAATGGGCCGCGAGGCTCGTCATCATTACTGCTGCTGGTCTAAGATGGGGAACGGGTGTCTCGTCTGTATGTGGGATGACGGTCTCGACGGGGAGATAGGGTTCGTTGTCAGCTCTTGGATCTGGGTGGAAGCGAACATAAGGGCTCTGATCGGTGATATCTTTTGTCCCTCTTGTGTTACGGGGAATTCTAGTTCCGAGGGGAGGTGTGATTGCGCTTTCCGACGATCTAGGTTTCTGGATCCGAAGGTGTCCAATAGTTTCTTTCGCGCCGGAGAGGAGGACTCTATTGTTGTTGAAATTCTTTCCTCGGTGGAGGAGATATTTGACGACCGGATTCCTCTAAAGCTCCATCCTCGCGCTCTGATTGAGGATTAGGAGGTTGGTCTTGTTGAACACCCTGAGGAGGGCCGCCATGGCCGGGTCGACACTGGGCGGAACGAGAACTAGAAGGTGCTCCGGGATGAGTGGGACCTCGCTGTGATCTGAGCGAACATGGGATGGAGAAGCTATGGCTCCGTATCTTTGTCGGAGGACGTTGCCACCATGAGAGGTGGTTGCTCCGTCAGCATCAGTCTTGCTGACGGGGAGGAAAACAGAGTTGCGAGCATCAAAAATGTTGTCACGGCTGGCCATGATCGGGATTTTGAAGGACTGTTTTGGTCTCGTGTCTACAAAAGAAGAAAATACGGGAATAACAAGTTTCCCACAGACGATGCCACTGATCTTAACGGCTGATTAGAATCTGAAATGGGTCAGAGACAAACACATGTGATGCTAGGTGTGAGAGAGGAGGAGGGGGTGTACCTGCAAGGCACTCCGATTCTAAAGTAAGAATTAGGCAAGAGAGAGAGAGAGAGAGAGAGAGAGCATGTTGAGAATATGAGTATATCAAGGTGAATATTGGATACCTGACCCTCTCAAGTGAGAGAGTTTTTATAATGCCCCCAACGGGCCATTGGTCCCTATTTTTGGGGCGAGATAACCGTTTCCTCAAGAATAGGTAACTGCCAGAACATTACATTTCATCACATTTTCTGAATACGACCGCGGTGAAATTGTTTACCCATAAATAAGTGAATTAACTCTTTCTTATCACCGTATCTCTCACAACAAAATCCTAGCGCACATTTTCTCTCTTCTTCTTCGTCATTAGCTTTCCTATTCTACACTATAGCTTCAATCTTATTCTTCATACACAAAAGTATTCTTCTTTCTTATTCTATCATTTTCGTATATGTTGTTGTTAAATTTTAAATAGTAGCAGATGCATTGAGTAGGAAGTCCTTGCATATGTCAACACTAATGGTTAAAGAGTTGGAATTGCTGGACCAGTTCACAAATCTAAGATTGGTGTGTGAAGTAAAGAAAGGAAGTGTGAATCTAGGTACGTTGAGGTTGACTAACAATGTAATGGCAAAAATCAAAGAGGATCAAAAGTTAAATTTGAGATTAATAGATCAATTGGTGCTGATTAACCAAGGAAAATGAATGAATTTCAAGGTATAAGAGAATGAGATCATCAAGTTTTAGAACATAGTTTGTGTGCCAAATTTGTTGGAGCTTAAGAAGAGAATTCTAGAAGAAGGTCACAGGAGTAGTTTGAATATTCACTCAAGAGCCACAAAGATGTATCAAGATACCAAAAGGATGTTTTGGTGGTTAAGCATGAAGAAAGACGTCGCAGAATTTGTGTACACTTGTTTGATTTATCATAATCGAAGATCAAATATAAGAAGTTGTATGGATTGATGAAATATATAAGTATTACTGAGTTTTCCTAAGACCATAAAGGAAGTGATTCAATATGAGTTATAGTAGACAGGTTGACTAAGCCAGCTCATTTTATTCCAATAATGATCACTTACCCATTGATGAAGCTAACTGAGATGTACATCGACGACATAGTAAGATTGCATGGAATTCCCATTAGCATCATCTCAGATAGAGATCGGAGATTCACGTCATGATTTTTGGAAAGTTTTTAAGAAGGCAAGAGACTAAGCTAAAGTTAATTTTTGCTTACTGTACACAGTAGGAGAGTCAGATAGAAAAAACTATCCAGTCTATAGAAAATTTGTTGAGAGCTTGTGTCCTAGAGTAGTGACGTAGTTGGGATAGTTATATATAGCTGATTGAGTTTACTTATAACAACGATTTCCATTCTAGTATCGGAATGCCATCTTTTGAAACCTTGTATGGAAGAAGGTGTATGTTGTGAAAAACGATGTCTTGAAACAAAGTATAAATTTTTTCTTTATGATCAAGAAACACACAAGGGTTAAGGTTAATGGGAAAAACAAGAAGAATAACAAGGATTTGTTATAACTGATATTTTTTACTTTCTCTTTGAATTAGATTACAAGTACTCAACAATAATAAATAACTCTCTCACCCTAATTAGGATTTAGCACACCACACTTAAGATGAGAGACTAGTATGCTATTTATAATAGAACCTAACATACTAAACCAATGGGCTTTTTAAAATTACCCATTACAAGATAACTTAGGGTACAAGCTAACTTAAACAATTGGATCATTAACATAAGGCCCAATTCGACAACTACATACTATAACACATTTCGACTACAACATGTAGGTCTTCGACACCAGCATGTGAGCAGAATTCTACGGCATGCTAAACTAGAGTTTGATCTAATATCTCACAAATCTCCACCTTAGATCTAACTCTATAACATCAAGAAACAAAATAGTTTTATTCATGCAGCTTTATCAACTGCATACAGTGGAAAAAATTACAACTGGGCAACATCTTGGTGATCATATTAGTAGCATTATGATCTGTCAAAACCTTCAGCACTTGGACTTTTCCACGCTCGATTACTCCTCTGACGAAATGCAGCCTCATATCAATGTGTTTGGTTCGCTCATGATAGGCTGAATTCTTCGACAAGTGTATTGCACTTTGACTATCACATTTAACAGTGATACTTCGACCTTGAAGTTTCAACTCCTTTGCAAAACCTTCAAGCCACAATGCTTCTTTCACAGTTTCAGTGAGGATAATATATTCTGATTCAGTGGTTGATAAGGCAACAACCTTCTGAAGTGTTTCTTTCCAACTGATTGTTGTGCCAAACATAATGAGCACATATCTATAAATAGATTTTCTTGAATCCATACAACCTGCATAATCAGAGTCGACATATCCTTTGATTGCTGCTTTACTATCTTTACCCAAGGCTCCACCATAAATTAGGACTCTATTCAGAGACCCATTTATGTACCTTAGAATCCACTTCAATGCTTTCCAGTCAGCCTTTCCAGGATTCGCCATGTACCTGCTTACAAGACTTATTGCATATGTTATGTCAGGTCTAGTACAAACCATAACATACATCAAAGAACCCATTATATTAGCACATGGAATGCTATTTATATAAGCTCTTTCGACTCAGTACTGGAACGCTGATCTATACCCAACTTGAATTGAGGGTTTGTCGGAGTCACAACAGGCTTTGAATTTGACATACCAAACTTTTTGAGAATCTTCCGTAGGTATGCCTATTGAGATAAGCATAATTTCAACTGCTTTCTATCTCTTCAGATGTCAATCCTAAGAATCTTGGAAAAAACTCCTAGATCCTTCATGTCGAACTCCTTATTGAGTCCAGCCTTCACCCTCATTACATCTTCGACATTGTTGTTTGCTATTAGAATATCATCCACATAAAGCAACAAAATAAAAAAATGAATTACCAGGTCAAAATATGAAGTACACATAATGGTCGAAATGACTTCTAATAAAACTTATGCGTGCCATGAACTTGTTGAATGTCCTATTCCATTGTCGAAGAGACTGTTTCGGTCCATATAAAGATCTCTTCAGCTTGCACACATAATCTTCCTTCCCTCTTTCGACATACCCTTTAGGTTGCCTCATCAGGATTGTTTCATCTAGGTCACCATACAAGAATGCAGTCTTCAGATCCATCTGTTCTAGTTCAAGGTCGAACTGAGCTACCATGGCAAGCAACATCCGAATGGACTTGTGCTTCACAACAGGAGAGAACACATCATTGAAGTCGATACCTTATTTTTTAGTGAAACCCCTAGAGACCAATCTTGCCTTGTATCATTTCGACACCACTCCTTCGATTCCTTCATTAACTTTGAAAATCCATTTACAGCTGACTAACCTGACTCCAACAGGTTTCTTGATCAGTTCCCAGATGTTGTTATCATGAAGAGATTTCATCTCATCATCCATGGCCTTCAGCCATTCAGTCTTATTTCGACTCCTCATAACTTCCTTATAGTCTCTAGGTTATCTGTCTAGAACCTCACTTGCAGAGGTTAAGGCATAAGCTATAAAAATGCATACCCAAGTCTTTGAAGTGACTTGATGAATCTCCTCAACCAGTCTCTTGCTAGCAGGTAGTCATTATCAGTCTCCTCATCTTCGATAACGTCTTCTACTTCTTCTTCGGCTTTATCTATGATATGCAATTCAACATTAACGTGATCCACCTCAACAAGAATCTCTCCTTGTTCCAGCTCAGCATCATCAGTTTTTTGAAGGTCATCTCAACTTCATTAAAAACTATATCGACTGGTGATACACCTCCTGTGACTTGACTCTAGGTACCATAGCCTATAAGCTTTGACTCCTTCAGGGTATCCCATGAACATGCATTTCAGAGCTCTAGATTCGACCTTATCTTGCGTAATGTGAACATAGGCCACACGACCAAATACTCTAAGTCTATCGAGGTTAGGTGGATGTCCTGACCAGACTTATTCAGATGTCTTCATATCTAATGTAGTAGAAGGATATATGTTTATCAGATATGTTATTGTCGAAACAGTCTTAGCCAAAAACACCTTTTTTAACCAAACACTAGTCAACATGCATCTAACTTTTTCCAAAATAGTTCTATTAAACCTTTTTGCCAAACCATTTTGTTGTGGAGTACCTGTAGTAGTTTTCTGCCATCCAATACCTGAGGCAACACAAAAGCTGTCGAAAACATCATTGCAAAATTCAAGGCCATTGTTGGTTCTCAACCTCTTGACCTTTATGCCAGTCTGATTTTCGACCAGAGTCTTCCAGCCTTTGAAATTCTCAAAAGTTTCATCCTTAGTCTTCTGGATGAGTACCCATAACTTTCTGGAATAATCATCAACTATGGATAAGAAATACCTTGCTCCTGAATATGATGGACACCTTGCAGGCCCTCAAAGATCAACATGGATGTAATCAACGGATCCATGTGTTCTTTGTTTGCCTTTGTTGAACTTCACTCTACAAGTTTTTCCAATTACACAGGGTTCACAAAATTTCATCTTTTCGACTTTGTCTCCACCAAGAAAATTTTGTTTCCCTAATTAGACCAAACCCCTTTCACTGACATGGCCCAATCTCATGTGCCAAATTTCTCTCTTCGAGAAAGGTTTAGTGGGTGCAACATTTGTCGAAACACTTACAACTTCAGCCTCAAGTGTATACAAGTCTTGTTTCCACATGCCTCTCAAGACTTCCTTCGACCCCTTCATGACTCTTAGGATACTTTTCTCTCCTTAAAAAACATATTCATTCTTGTCAAATTCAGCAAGAGAAATAAAAAAATTCTTCAAATAAAGTACATACTTGACTTCAGTCAATAGCCTTATTGACTTATCATGGAGCTTGAATCTCACAGATCCAATACCAACAATTTTGCAAGCTTTGTTGTTTCCTAGCAGCACTGATCCACCATCTTGATCACATAGTTCCTCGAACAATTATCTGTTTGGAGTCATGTGTCAAGTGCAACCTGAATCCATAATCCGTTCTTTTCTTGAGTCACAACTTGAAACCACAAAGACATCAGATGAGTCGAAGTCATCTTGAACAATGATTGCGTTGCCATTATCCTTATCTCCATGATCTTTCAGGCGCTCAGGGCACATCTTTCTTGTGTGACCCTCCTTCTTACAGTGATAACATTGAATACCAGATGTCTCACCACTATAAGACTTCTGCTGACTTTTGCTGTTCTTCTTGTCGAACTTACCATCTTTTTGCAAGAATTTTCCCCTAACGGGCAAACCTTCGCTAACCGTCAAAGGTTTATGCTCCTTTCGTTCGTTCAAGTCCTTAGAATATAAGGCTGATTGAACTTCTTCAAAGCTCAAGAACTCCCTTTCATACAGGAAAGTTTCTTTGAAGTGAGCATGTGTTCTGAGAAAAACGCACAATAACAACAGGGTTTGATCTTCATCATCGATCATCACATCAATATTTTCAAGATCAAGAATTAGCTTGTTGACCATATCCAACTACTCAGCCAGCACCTTGTCTTTACTCATCTTGAATGAATACAAAACTTGCTTCTGGTAGAGTCGATTCAATGGAGATTTGGTTATGTACAAACTTTCAAGTTTCAATCATAACCCCGATGTCGTAGTCTCATTTAATACCTGACGGAGAACCTTATCACCAAGGTTCAACAATATTGCGTTGTGAGTTTTCTCTATCATGTCCGTCTTTTCTTTTTCTGTTAATGTAGCATCCATGTCTACCTCTCGCTTCAACGGTTCTAAACAACCCTACTGGACCATTAGGGTTTTCATCTTCAAGCGCCACATACCGAAATTGTTCATTGCAGTGAACTTTTTAATCTCATAATTTGTTGAAGGCATCTTCCTCCACGCTCACTACACCAATTTGTTGTGAAAAACGATATCTTGAAATAAAGTATAAACTGTTTCTTTATGATTAAGAAACACACAAGGGTTAAAGTTAATGGGAAAAACAAGAAGAATAACAAGGATTGATTATAACTGCTATTCTTTACTTTTTCTTTGAATTAGATTACAAGTACTCAAGAATAACAAATAACCCTCTCACCCTAATTAGGATTTTCCACACCACACTTAAGATGATAGATTAGTATGCTATTTATAATAAAATCTAACATACTAAACTAAAGATCTTTTTAACAATTACCCATTACAAGTTAACTTAGGGTACAAACTAACTTAAACAATTGGATCCTTAACACAAGGCCCAATTCGGCAACTACATACTAGATCACATTTCGACTACAACATATAGGTCTCCGACAGCAACATGTGAGCAGACTTCGACATCATGCTAAACTAGAGTTCAATCCAATATCTCATAGTGTAGAACACCCTTGTGTTGGTTCTGATCTGGTGAAAAAGTTGTGCTTGGACCTGAAATAGTCCAATAAACTACCAGAAGATTAAGATGATCCGGGAAAAGATGAAGGCATCGCAAAACAGAGAAAAGAGTTATCATGATAAATGCAGGAAAATCATGAAATTTCAGGGAGGAGGCCATGTGTTCTTGAGAGTTGCTCCGGTGATTGGAGTTGGTCGAGCGTTGAAGACTCATAAGCTTACTCCTCATTTTATTGGTTTGTACCAAATTCTTGAAAGAGTTGTCTTTCATAGTGTCTTTCATGTCTCTTAATTTCGTAAGTATGTTTCAGATACGTCTCATGTGATTCAGTTGGATGATGTGGAAATATGGGATAATCTGACTTAAAAGACATCGCCCTTGCATATTGAGGATCGAGAGGTGAAGAACTTAAGGGGTAAAGAAATTCCCTTGCTGAAATTTGTGTGGGGAGGATTGTTTCATAATGGTGTTAAGTTTAAAGGATAGGGGGAATCCCCTTGCATCTTTTCTCTTTTATGATGTTGTTGACTGAATTGTGGGAGGTTTTTACAAAACCTCCATAATTACGTTCATTAGGAATTTAATTTTCGTGTTGTTGATGCTTATTTTTATTGTTACAGATGTGAAATTTGTGCAAATATATGTTGTGAAAATTGATTGTTGATGTTCATGTGATATATGATGAATTGATGAAGAAAACATGAATATTTGATAAGATATATGTTAGATTGATGTTCTTATGTGGAATCTGTTGTTTATATGTGTAAATCGAATTCTGGATTATTACTTGTATGAAACAAGGTAAAGAAATCGAGATACAAAGCTTTCCTTGGACGAAAATGCAGAAAATCACATTGTGCAGTAGTGACAGGCGTCACATGAGTGACAATCCATTGTCACTTCATCGGGGACGAAGAGGCATGATCGTCTGCGATGACAGGCATCTCCCACTTGACAGCTGAACCGTCAACGCTTCGTGACGAGTGCTATTTCCTTAGACTGTCAGCAATGACGGGTGAGTGTCCCTAAGGGAGACGGCCGTTATCCCTGTAGTGACCGAATGAATGTCATGTTTTGATCGACTTTTTCGCAAAGGTTATGATTCCTCGATTTAATGCATTCTATTAAGTGATGGTTTATTGAGAAAAATGATTATGGTTGATTAGTAATGACTAGATTGTTAAACTCCTTTTAATTAGGAAATGTTGAATCTTGATGGTTTAAGGTTTAAGGCGAACCATTGTTTAGGAATGACGGGTAGTGATTGATGTGTTGATATGTTTGGGTTCAAGAGAATAATGTTGATATGTTAGTCTTAACTGACAGTGTTGATGATTTAGCCCTAACCAACATTGTTGATATGTAAGCCTTAACTAACAGTGTTGATAATTGGTGTAGGAGGTTCAGAAAAAGATTGTTTGCATTTTTTATAGCACCATGCATTCATGTATATCGAAGATTAGATTAGGACTTTGGTCTAATGTTATATAACTTCGGTCCAGTGTTAAGGATCACTAAGTAAAATAACTAAGATATCCATGACTTTGGTACAATGTTCTATGATGATACCACATGCATGAGAGTAGAGAAGATACACAATGCATAATGATATTGTATTATTGTACATATGTGTTGACTGAATATGTTTGATATGTACTATCCTTGCTGTAAAATAGTGGAATGTATTTTCACCCTTTCGTTGTCTCCATGTTTCTACTCTTGTACCTTATACAGGTGATTCCCAGGTTGATACTGAGGAGTGATTATGTGTTTTGTAGAGGATAGAGTAGTTGGCCTCTTCAGTCCTCGTAGGAACCTTTCAGCTTGGAGACGTTCATTTTTTTTGTTGTTGCACCAAATTGTAAATGTTAGTGATCGATTCTTTGATTCTTTGCTCCTTACATTCTAAGGGTGGTATGAAGTTGTTAAAGGCTCAAGAACATTTAGGGTTCGGGAGCTTGTGCTAGCAGTTGTTGTTGCTTAAAAGTTTGGTCTTGAAGCACTTGCTAAAATGACTGAAATGGCGAAAAGATCAGAAAAGTGCTTTGACTAGTAGATGGAGAAATTGGAGTCTGAGGAGATGCGACAGCAATAGAAGTTACTAAGACTGGACCAACTCCACCCTCGGGATGAGGTGAAACTTCTTGCGTGGGAGAGAGGACTGATCCGCAACACAAACGTTGCGATGAGCAAATATCCGAGCTCACTTAATAGATACCGTTATGAGTGAAAAGTGTTAGCGAAGGTTAGATCGATGATAGTACAAATGTGGTGGTGCAACATAAAGGTTTTGGCGAACTTTTGCAAGAAAATTCGAGGGAATTGGAATACGGTCTCCATAACGACCCTACTATCGCGGTGCAGAACCGAAGATTGACGACGACATGCTAGTTTGAGCTCTTCCAATGAAGTGGTGTTGATCTTCGGTATGGTAGAGCAGGGGTGTACTTGCAAGGTTAACCGTCAATGAAGTTAGAGAGGTATAATTTGCAAGGTTAGCCGTAAGTGAAGTTAGAGAGGTATAACTTGCTAGAATGAAGGAAACGTACATGTTATGGTGCGTGAACAAGCTTATATAAGATGAAAGATTAAAACCACTTTCACTTAATCCGACGCAGAATGCGAGAGACCGTCTGATTGGATTTGATGGTTGATGATGGATGACTGGTCTAAATTATGTATGCGATCCTCTAGTGAAGGTCTACCACATGTTCACCACCCTTCATGCAAGTGTATTCTAGATGGGGTCTTTGGTGTTAAACTGGTCTTGTGGACCGTTTGGCCAACCCATAACACTTTTCAATAAAAAACAATTTAAGTTTTATCTTTTAAATATTGTGTCGTGTGTCATTCAGCATTAAAGTTTGAGGTTAGTTTTCTGATCTGGACAAACTTATTCTTACACTATTTAGTCTGTCATTCATCTTTATAAGTTGGCACGTTAGCTTTTTCATGCCAGACCAACCTGATAGTTCTGTTATAAAAAATGAGAAATTAAATAAAAACCTATACATGATTTATCAATTCCTTAATGCTTTTATTTTAAGATAAAATTTGCAGTCTTTATTTTTAGATAGTGAAAATTTAGTATTCAAAGTGAAGATTATATGATGTTTTCTTGAAAGAAAGACAGGTGTTGATGATCTACGTAAAATAACAACATTTAGCTTTTTAAATTAATAATGCAACATTTTTGTACATATTTGGAACCTCTGCAACTTCAAATAATAACTGATGAGGCAGTAGGGATAAATAATTTGATTATTTCTACAACTTTTCTCTCTGAGATTGAGAGACAGCCTCCTGGAGATATGTTAAAGCTCTCTGGTAATTAAAAAATCCCATAAACCAGAAGTCGAAACCATCCACGGTGACTATTTCTATGTACTTTTCTGAAGGTTTCTTCACATTTTGACTTTGATTGACATGCTGAATCTGTTCATGTGGAATAGAGACCTGAAATAGTAAACCAATTAAGGTTAATTAAGGTTACAGATTAACAGTGTGCAGAATAGGTAAGAGAAATTGAGAGCATTAACGTGGACATTACAAAAAAGTAAGAAAATGACCTTATAGTGAACTCTAACAAATTCTCCTTTTGGAGAAGTGATCTTGATGGATTTCTCACTGCAAAAAGCAACTTTGTGAGTGGATATGAAGAGGAGGCCAGCTATAGGACCTGCTGTGGTTGACAAGTAACACTGTGATGCTTTCAACAGCTTCTCTCCATCAGTAACACTAAAAAGCTGCATAAACACCTTCTCTACTCCGCCAACCCGAAGAATTCTTGCTCCCAATCTCAGTTTCCCTTTCACAGTATCTGACATCTTAGTCAGAACTGAATTTAACTTACCTGGCAAAAAGAAAAAGGACCATGATCAATAAACTTAAATTTGATGAAAGTATTTGATTGATGAAATACAGATTTGGTAAGGTAGATGTGTCTTACCCTTGTTTGATTTTGTGATAGACTTGCAGTATTTGCCAGATGAATCGGGCAAGTATCTCTTTGAGGACTTCCCGGTCGGATAAGTTGAGCTGTTAGAGATTCCATTAAGTAGGTCATGAAGAAATGAGGTATTCATTTTATTGTAAAAAATATTGAAGAGATTTTTGGAATTTGGTTGATGAATGATTGTATTCAAAATGAGTATATATATGGTTAAAAGGAAACAAGGCGACTGTTGAGCTTATGGAGGATGAGTCAGCCAGGGATGATCACGAAGACTAAAGGAAAAAAATCAATTCAAAAGTTGAAGATTGCATGTTTAGTTGTCTACAGAAAAGATGTTTTTTTAATAGTTTGGCTGCCTCAATTTCTTTTAGAAATGGTAATAAAATGGAGACATTAAATGTTTCTGAGCTGGAATGAAGCCTTTCTGATGCATTAAATTCATGTACAAGTAGTTAGGTGAAAAGAAAATGGCCAAATCATTCCCACATCATTCCAATGGCCTCACATGGAAAATTAAACATTTCCCTAATAAGTGATTGAGCCTAATAACTTTTTCACCAATTAGGCAGTAATGCTTATAAAAGAATGGCACATACATTTCCATCTGGTTGTGATTATTTTCAAACAACACACGGCCAACTTAAAATTCACACGGACAGTAATAAAGTGAAGAAAATGAAGGTTGTGGAGTGTGTGAATTGGAAGTAACAAAGCCATCAAGACTGTTTGCTCTGACATGGTTTGGGATAAGGGTAGGGATATGGTATGGCTATTGTGATTGTTAGAAAATGGAAAATGGTCTCCGGTCAGCTATTGACATTGTGTGCAAAGTCTAATTCTCAGCTATTGAGAAGTTACCAAGGATAACAAGTTATAAGAAGTTACCAATGATACTCTAAGCCACTTATCATTTTAGTTTTACGTACCTATCTTACTGCAACAGATTTTAGACAAGTCTAGCATCATAAGGTTATAATGCCAAATCATAAAGCTCTGCTGATGCTTATACCCTTTTTTCCGAAACAGTGCACTTCTCCAAAGGCTTGGCCGACAACATGTCATATGCATACTGTCGCTACTCGAAAAATGCATCGTGCAACGACGGGGAGGCGAAAAAGAATAGACAGAAGAGTCGCCACCGAACTTTATTTATCCCATGAGGGGAAAGGAAAATATCGAGAAAACCTTAGGAAAGAAATGGATAAGATGGTCTCACAACCAAGAACGGGTTCGGAAGCCGGTTATGCGAGGGGAAGGTATTAGCACCCCTCGCATCCATCGTACTCGATGGGAACCTTTTTGTTTGTCGACGTGTGAATTTATCTGCTTAAATATTATGCTATAAAAGTGTGTTCTAAAGGGAGAGAGATAAAGGGATAGAAACAGAGAAATAGAGGTAACGGGGAAGAAGAGAGAAAGAACAAACTCGGTAAGACTTCGCAGTCCTATGCCTACGTATTCTCAATAGATGTGAGAAAGTCAGAGTCGACGTAGTTCGAGGAACTACAGATATGGGGGGAATATGCTCGCCAAGACATCGCCGTCTTGTGCCTACGTATTCTCATCTGGTATGAGAAATCAGAGCAGCCGTAGTTCGGCCTACGGTTTGTTGATGTTTTTTATGGATGATGCTATCGTGCGCATTCTAGCAGTTAGGTGTTTCGCTGCTCGCTCGTTGGAGACTTAGGCATTACCTGTTTGCGGTAGAACGGACGTAACATATCCTTTTTGAAAGATTGATTAGTTTTCGCCACGCGAGGCAAGAAGTCACGTTTGATTGATTGGATTGTTTTTAGGGGGCGAGATAGGTCCTCGGATAGTAACCCCTACGGGTAGTACCCAATTCTTTATCTCAAAGTTTTTGTTATAAAAAGGTGTGGCGAACGAGGCGTCTTTGTATTGATAGGCGAGCGTCGAAACCACCCTCACTACAGTGGGCATCCCAACACTCGAAGAAGAAGAGGTCTACACCCAATCCTCTCTCTTTAATTCAACATAAAGAGAGCTTCGTTCTCTTATTAAGTGTTTTTGGTTTTGAATGGTAAGTGCTTTGCGACAGAGAACCTTACGGTAAGCGTCAGCACTCGGGATAGGAGAAGGCCTACGCCTAACCACTCCACGACCATTCAAGTCTTTGTTGAGAAATGATTTGAAAATGCACTCGGTACGGGACCGAGGTTTTAGGTGTGAAAATTGTGGGAGGAAGTTGTGAAAGCGAGATGGTGGATAAAGTCGCGTCTTCGTATTGAAAGACGAATATCAAGACCACCCTCACTACAGTGGACATCCCAACATTCGGAGAGGAAGAAAGTCTACACTTAATCCCCTCTTTTAGTTCAATACAAAGAGAAGTCGATTTATTATGGTTTAAAAATGGACTCGGTACGAGACCGAGGTTTTAGGAGAGACGGTATGGAAACGTCTTCGTATTGAAAGACGAGCGTCGAAACTACCCTCACTACAGTGGGTATCCCAACGCTCGAAGAAGAAGAGGTCTACACCCAATCTTCTCTTTTTAATTCAATACAAAGAATTGATTTTAAGGAGATGAGATTTGAAAATGGATGGGAAGCGTCTTCGCATTGAAAGACGAGTGCCGAAACCACCCTCACTACAGTGAGCATCTCGACACTCGGAGAGGAAGAAAGTCTACACTTAATCCCCTCTTTTAGTTCAATACAAAGATAATAATTTCTTACTGAAAAGGATTTTGAAAATGCGCTCGGTAAGGGACCGAGGCTTTAGGAGAAAATGTTTGGAAAATAGAAAGAATGGAAAGAAAAACGTCTTCGTATTGAAAGATGAGTGTCTAAACCACCCACACTACAGTGAGCATCTCGACACTCGGAGAGGAAGAAAGTCTACACTTAATCCCCTCTTTTAGTTCAATACAAAGATGATTTGATTTTAATTGAAGAGGTTTTTAAAATGAACTCGGCGCGGAGCCGAGGTTTTAGGAGAGAAAGTAGATGAGTGTGGAGAATACAAGCGTCTTCGTATTGAAAGACGAGCGTCGAGATCACCCTCACTACAGTGGGCATCCCAGCACTCAAAGAAGAAGGGGTCTATACCCAATCCTCTATTTTTAATTCAATACAAAGAAATTATTTACAAGATGGCTTGAAAAATGTTAATAAGATGCAAAGTAAACAACCCTAACAGAGGACCAACTTCCAAGCAAGTCAAGGGTGTTGAGAATACCAATAATTTGAAATTTTATTTCATTAAATGAAAATAATCATCATTGTGAACAATTTATAAAAAAGAATGAATAAAAAATATTAAAGTATGCTAAAGTTATGAATTTTGGAATTTTGTATGATTAAAACAAAAATAATAAAGAATTAAACTAACAAAAATAATAATAATAAAAAAAAACAAAGTGTGGGAGTGCCATGGGGAGGATCGAACCCACGCCCACACCCTTGCAAACATACAGCTCAACCACTCAGCCAAGGCGCGCGTGTTGATAAGATATGGAAGAAGAAAAAGAAAAAAAAACAAGAAGTGAAGAATAAAATTAAACAAAGCAAAAAAGGCCCCCAACTGGGCTCGAACTCAGGTCATTGGGGCGAGGCAAGATACTTAAAGGCTAGTGTTTAACCACTGGGGTGGCGATACATCCGTGTATTTATGCCACCCCATCAAATTAAATACTAAAGCGAGGCAAATTTCTGGGCAAAACCAAGAAAACAAAACAAACCGTCCCAATACGTTTTGATTCGTAACTTAACCGTACCTCAACCAAATGGGATAAACCTTATGTCAAACCCAACCAGAATTTCACGAGGAAGAAGATAGTCCCATTAGTTTTTTTAAATATTGATCACATAAAGAAAATCGAAGTCTTATGCAATGAGGTGTCTTGGGATACATTGTGAAATTCATGAACCAAATTAAATACAAGCAGAGGTAGAAAATGCTTTGAGCAAGCTCCAAATACGCAAAAGAATGAATTTCAACAAGAGATCCAATCAAAAGACATTAAAACAAGAACATTGTGTGTGAGTTGCAAGTGGATGAAATTGATGTTGTAGGAATAAAATTGCAAAAACCAATAGCGCTAGTGCAGCTCTATGACAAATGCAAATACACACAGCAGAAATAAAAACAATCCTTGATGAATCGATACTCTAGCAGCCTTGCTTTTACAGAGGTAAACAACATATTTTGACCAACAAAAACGAACAGTAGTGTCTTGTTAAAACAGAAACATCGTACTTTGTTATCCAAATGCAACATTAGTTCAAAGCATCGCAAGTAGCATGAGTTGGAAAAAAAAATTAAATCAAAACAGTTATAAACAGACGCAACCCTGCCTCAGATGATCAAAAGTAACAAACCAACCTATTCCTAAGATCAACTTAATAAGGCAATAGCTATGCATGAGCTGGCCAACTTCAAGATTAGAAAAGGGATACCATTCCATCACATAGAATCTCAACTCTTAGACTAAGTCATAAAAGGAAAGAAAAAAAACTCTAAGGCCTAAGGGAAATGATTAACACTGAGCAAAAGAAGGTCAAAAACAAAGGTGATGCACCCCATCCACAAGAGTCCACCAAACTCCAGACCTGCCAGCATAAAAAAAAAACAACCACAAACTGGCAACAACCCTCAAACCTAAATGGCAGCAGGCCCTTAATGATTAACACAAATAGAATTTAATTCAGCCAGTCATGCAAACCTGATTTTAATACAGGATTCCAAACAATAGTAGCAGCAGGTCTGCTCAAAGATTAAGCCAAATCGAATATCCTTAGGCAAACACCGACATCAGTTACTCTACAACAGGTTATGAGTTTCAAATCACAAAGTGTAGTAACCAATCTAACCAAAGCAAAACTATCAGCCCACAAACATAGACCAATCCATCAACAGCAGACCAATCAAACACGATAGGAACTGCTATGAGCTAACACCCTCCAAATGTTCTCTTTCAGAATCAAAACAAAACACCAATTCAACTGGTCCATCTCAGCCTTGGCGTGGACTCGTTCAGTACTTTGTTCGAACACCTTCAATGCAATATCCATTTGACTAAATAAGAGTGAAGACAAAACTTTGGTATCTTATCCAATGAGGAATCCCCCTTTAGCTCAAAGATCAGCAGCCAATGCTTGACAGTCCTCATAAATGTCCTCCATTGACATAATCCACCAATCCTAAACCAAATGGTTACACGCCAGGCAGGTCTATCAAGGTTGAAGGCTTTGCAAGGAAACCTTGTTAATTCAGTCAATAGCAGCAACAAGGTCTTGATACAGTCACCAATCGATCCAAATATATGCTCCCAATGACAGGTACTTAAAGAAAAGCAGCTCAACAGCCAAGATCTTCACATCGTTGCTGAAGCGAAAACCTGTCATGGTACTCTCAAACTCAAGCATCAAATAACTGGCAGAAAATCCAATGGCACCTAGGCTGACCAAAACTCTTTATGAACTTGGATAACAAGTCAATCCATCAATGTATTAAGTTCAGCAACATCCTACATCCTACTAAGAATCTGTAGCAGGCTCAAAGCTCAGCCTATAACAAACCTTTCACGACTTTTCACAAAAACTGGACAGCAGGCTCAGTGTCAAAGCAGTCCCATGTCAGTAAAAAACCAGAAATCTCCGACTGTCAGTGAATTCAGCATAAACCTATGAAAATGATCTCCCCTTCAAACATCACTTCAACAACAACAAAAACTAAGGCCTTGGCCTTCTAGCCTATACAGTCCTACCAAAGACTGTCCCACCTATCAATGGACAAGCAACAGCAGGGTCCTATAGAGACCACATTAAAATTCCCTCAATCTTCCAACCAAACAGATTGCCTCTCAAGGACTTAAATGGATTGGCAAAGATCAACATCAAAACAAACCTATCAAAAATGTGGAAACAACTATCACATAAAACTCCAAAACTGTGGCAAATGGTTTATGTCACAACCAAACTTGAACACCAATCTCAAACCATTACCAACCTATAAAACAAGACTCAAATCAAATACGGTTGATCCTCAAATGCCTAAACATCTCTAAATGAACCACCTCAACAGTGGACATGAGTTGGCAAACCTCACTCTTAAAATAGTTTTGGACATCCAATGGTCAAGGATTTAAAGCCAATACACCAATCCTCCATGCTCCATCTATTTCATCAACCTATGCCATTGCCTTATGACAATCTAGCAGCAGTAGCAGGTTCTTGGTGTAAATATCAATATCCACTGATGGGCCACCGTAGCAGGCTAACTCCAACAGGAATATGGTTGCAGCCCCCTCTCATAAATGCTAACAGCAACCAAAACATATTACCTCAAACACCAACAGGCCTCAAAGGTCTAACAGCCACAAAAACTCCATTATGAACCAATCTCAGCTGAATAGCCAGCCCAAACAGATACTTCCAACAAAGTTCTAAATAAAACTGAGATACACAACAAAAGTTAGGTTCTGCCCTAAAGACTATCAACTCAAAACCTAAACAGAAAACTCCTTCTCTCCTCAGAGCCAGCTAGCAGAGGAAAAAAAGAAAAAGAAACCTCATCTCACAACAACCTAGCAACAAGCCTAACAGGCCACTGATGGCCTATCCATCATGAACTTAACACCAAAATCAACCCCAAACTCAGGTCAGACAATCAAACTCAACAATCATAAACACAGACCCTAGCACCCAACACAAAGACTCACAGCATAACCAAAACATCCAATGCCCTGACAGTGGTCAGAGTTCACAAGCACATTTCAATCCTAATGGCAGATCCAACAAACAATATTCTCATACCAGCAAGCAAACATTTTAACAGTGCAGATTAAGTAAACTTCCTTTTTTTTTTTAAAACACAAACAACAACAGGTTAACAATGTCAACATCAAACCTTAACTCAATGACAAGCATAACCAAATTTCAGTCATCAAAATAAGTTCAAACTGACACAGAAATGTCAAGATACAGTCCATACGCACATGATAAATAGGTTCAGAAATTGATACCTCTTGCAAATCTTCAACAAGAACAAAGAGTCTACAACTTTGAGCAAGAGGAGCCTCCTTTTTTATAGAGTTTGACAACTTCCTCCCTTCTTGAATCAACACCCGAATTTTTTAAAGAGAAAAAAAAACCTCAGAGAAAACTCAAACTCTCTCTTTCTGATTTTTGCAAAGTGGTGGCTGCTAGGGTTTGCTTCAACCTTTAACCTTTTATATTCCAATTTGAAATCCAATTTTTGTTTTTTTTGCTGAGCTTTGTCCTTTGTGTCCTTTTTGTTGGAGTGGGAAGGTGGGACAAACTAGGGCTGCAGCAGGCCAGTGTAGAGGCTGCTTGCCCTTGCCCGGATTGGTAATGGATTCAGAAAAGTAGCCAAGGCAAGTACCCTGCTGGTTGGCCTGGAAATGGCAATGCTCAGTACAAACTTATGAAAAATCAAAATGGCTCCATATTGCAATTCCAATTGCAACTTGAAATACACATTTCAAAAGTGAAAACTGAGTATTCCACACTGATCCTTGCGAAAAAACAAACAGGATTGGCTTTTGTTTTGTTGAAAATGATTCAGTCTTGCCCAATCTCTCCTCTTTCACGCACGGCCAAAAACATGCTCTTCAAACTTGCCCAGCCATGAACAAATGTAGAGTACTTAACAATTCTGGGGTGGGATAATCAACGGATGTATCACCACCCCAGTGGTTAAAGCAAACGCGTGTTGAGTGTGAGGTCCTTGGTTCGAATCCTGGTGGAGACAAAATCCACCCCATTTTTATTTTAAGCGCCCTCTTTTCTCATCTTAACATGTATACCATCCTTCCTTTTGTTAATCACAAGCGCGTGCTTGGTTGAGTTGGTGAAGTGAAACATTATTAATCAAAAGGTGGTGGGTTCAAACCTCACCCTGTGCATTTTGCCTCAATTATATTTTCCTCCTTAAAAACTGACTTCTTTAAGTATTCCTTTGGAAAAAAAAACACATTCTGCCTCTGATGATTTGAGCCCACACTTTTGATGAGGTATATATATATTTTTTGACACGCATTTTTTGATCCCCCTGTCAAAATGCAGAAAAAATGATATGCAATGTAATGTTCCGTGCAATATGCTGATGCAATGAAATAAAACATAAGTCAGAGAGGTCGGTCAAATTTTGGGGTACAACAGCTGCCCCTATTCAAACGGCTTGAGCTTGAATGGAGGAAAGGTGAACGACTTTCATACAATCAAGGTAAAAGACGGTTGAATACTCAAGGACCCGGAAATTTGACAACCGCGAAACGAACCCCTGACATCGCCGCCAGGAACCCATATTAAGTAGGACGTCTGACCTCACCGTCAGCTCCTTTAACAGCATCTATCCTCGCTGTCAGATCTCAGCGTCAAAATTATAAATCAACTGACTTCATCGTCGCTCCTCAATATTTTCTGACTTCGCCGTCAAATTTTTTACAGAACTTTGGTAAAGCCCCTGACTTCGCCGTCATCTCTTAAAACAATCTTCTGACTTCGCCGTCACTTCCAACAGTTTTGACTTCGCTGTCAATTCTTAAAATAATCGGTAAAAGCATCTGACCTCACGGTCAGGCCTCGACATTAAGTCGGTAAAAAGATCTAACCTCGCCGTCAGTCCTTTGTTAAATACAAACAGATATTGAATCCAAAGATACGATCCTCCGACATCACCGTCAAGACAAGATCCAACATCGCCGTTGGAAGGACCAGATTACCTGACATCGCCGCCAAGACAAGATCTAGCATCGCTGCTAAAGAATCAAACCACTCGACCTTGCCGCTGAACAAACAAATCACTCTGACATCGCCGCCAGAAACAAACATCCAACCTCGCCGCTGAACAAACAAATCACTCTGACATCGTTGCCAGTAACAAACATTCAACATCGCCGCTGAAGAGTACAATTACTTTTGACATCACCGTCAAAACAAACTTTCAACATCGTCGCTGAAAAACTAAACCATCTGACATCGCCGTCAGAACAAACTTTCAACATCGCCGTCGAAGATCAACTACTTGACATCGTCGTCAAAACTAACTTCTCAACATCGCCGTTGAAGAATCAAATCACTTGACATCGCCGTCAAAATAAACTTCTCAACATCGCCGTTGAAGAATCAAATCACTTGACATCGCCGTCAAAACTAACTTCTCAACATCGCCGTTGAAGAATCAAATCAGATTATTGACATCGCCGTCAAACCTTCGCTAAATATAAGCGAGCAACGAGATTCGAACGAATTTAAGACCATCCTTTGGTGACAATCACAAAATAAATCCGCTGGGGAGACAGCATGGTGGGGTCTAGCCAACACACGGGCGAAGATACTAGTCATCTGCGGGACTCACTTGAAACAAAAGGGTAACGACTCAGCTTATGTTTCACATGCATATGTTTGGATATGACGAAATGCTCCATACGAAATGGGAATGCTTCGTGTTCGGGTAGATGCTATGCATGTATGTAGATGCAAATGAACCACTTTAGCAAAATAAATGCTAAAGAGAAAGAGCCAACTCCGTTGAGTCAGAGCTAGATACGCCTAGCGCAAATAAACTCATGCTGGGGAATGCAAGCCGTGGATGGCCTCCGAGAAAACTTCTGGGTAAAACTGCTCCGTTAAGAACAAAACCACTCCGCTGGGGGTCCAAATCAAACTCTGCTGCGGAGAACGTCCCGGATGGCCTATCAGCCTACAACTCTTCTGGGGGTCAAGCAACTTGGCTGGAGGCAACAACTCCACTCTACCGGGGAAATCAACTATGAATGATTAGCCAGAATAACTCTACTGGGGAAACACAGCAGATTGCTGAGGAATAGCTCCATTCTGTCGGAGATTGAATCCACTATCTGTTAGGGATGTTGAATAAGATTTACTGGGAGGATTATCCCACACTCTCTCTGCTGGGGATGGAGATGAACGATCTCTCAGTCAGTTCCATTCTGTGGGGAAGAAAATTAACTTTGCTAACTTGGCTGTGGATTAGATAAGGAAGGAATCATCATCAACCTCTGCTTGGGGAAAGTGATAGCAACTAGACAAATGTGTTGTACAGCTGGCACCAAATTATCACTTATGTTTTTATTTAAACAAATATCTTGATTAATAGTTAGCAAAGCCCACAAGTTTATGTATGCAAGGTTTTTTCATCAAAAATATTAGGCGTCTTTGCAAACAAAACGGTAAAAAGTTAAAACCAGAACAAAAGCTTTTTCTGAATAGTATATTTTATTGATAAAAGGCCTGAAAATAGGCAACTTTACATCGGATGCAACTCCTGAAAAGAGAAAGCTGCGCAAAAAGACAATCGCAAGGAAAATATACAAAAATGTCGGCAATGTGGTACAGACAAACACCATGTGACGACTCATCCATGACTCACGTGGCTTTGACGCTTTCCGATACTTTAACTTCTGAAGAGACTGATTTGAATGGTCGATATTCGCGTTTACCCGTAGAATCCACTATGCTTGTGATGATCAATGCGCAGGCCGCAGTCATTTGCTTTAAAATCCCTAATTTTTGCCTGAATCGCCCTTGCGGGTTTTCAATTCACCAGGGTACCCATTTTTTGCCAAAGTTGCCCTTTCAGGTTTTCAACTTTGCGGGCTCACATTTTTTCTTATATCCCTAATTTTTGCCCGAACCTATCCTTTTATGGTTCGCCGGGATGCCTCATTCTTGCCTGGATACTCTTTTTCTTTCCAGCGAGCTTTCTTAAGCAAAATATTTTTTGACTGCGTCTGCGTTCACCGGGGATGTAAAATCTTCACCATCCATAGTTGAAAGTAGCAAGGCTCCTCCTGAGAAAACCTTTCTTACAACATAAGGACCCTCATAGTTGGGGGTCCATTTGCCTCTGTGATCGTTCTGTGGTGGGAGAATTCTCTTCAACACTAAGTCGCCTGCCTGAAAGCTCTGAGGACGTATCTTTTTATCATAGGCACTCTTCATCCTCTTCTGGTACAAACGACCGTATGCGAGAGATGCCAATCTTTTCTCATCCATCAAACTGAGTTGATTCAACCTGTTCTTCACCCATTCTGCTTCATCTAGTTTGACATCCGCCAATACTCTCAAAGAAGGGATCTCGACCTCCAATGGCAGGACAACTTCCATGCCATATACCAACGAGAAAGGAGTTGCCCCAGTTGAAGTACGCACCGAAGTGCGATATCCATGTAAAGCAAAGGGAAACATTTCGTGCCAATCCTTATAAGTTACCACCATCTTCTGTACTATCTTCTTAATGTTCTTGTTGGCCGCTTCCACGGCGCCATTCATTTTCGGGCGATAAGGAGAAGAATTGTGATGCTCGATTTTGAAACTCTGGCACAGTTCCTTCATCATCTTGTTATTCAGATTAGAGCCATTATCAGTGATGATCCTCTCAGGTATCCCATATCGACAGATGATGTCCCTTTTGATGAATCGGGCTACGACCTGTTTCGTGACATTGGCGTAGGAAGCGGCTTCGACCCATTTGGTGAAATAGTCGATAGCTACTAAGATAAAACGGTGCCCATTGGATGCGGTCGGCTCGATCTTTCCAATCATATCAATGCCCCACATGGAAAAAGGCCATGGTGATGACATGACATTCAAAGGACACGACGGTATATGAATCTTGTCAGCATAAATTTGACATTTGTGGCATTTCTTGGCGTACTTGAAGCAATCTGACTCCATAGTTAACCAATAATATCCTGCCCTCAACAACTTCCGAGACATGGCATGCCCACCTGCATGTGTTCCGAAAGCACCTTCGTGGACCTCTTCCATAAGCAAATTTTCCTCTTTTTCGTCCACGCATCTTAGTAGCACTAAGTCATGGTTTCTCCGATAGAGCGCACCGTCTGGATTTAGATAGAAATTGCCAGACAATCTTCTCAAAGTCTTCTTATCTTGGGTAGATGCCCCAGGCGGATACTCTTGGTTCTTAAGAAAGTTCTGGATGTCATAAAACCATGGTTTACCATCAGGAGCTTTATCTATTGCAAACACAAATGCTGGTCTATCGAGCCGTGAAATGACAATTATCGGAGCATCGTTCCAGAAGTTAACTTTGTACATTGAGGATAAAGTAGCCAAAGCATCAGCCATCTGATTTTCTGCTCTTGGCACATGGTGAAGCTCTACTCGATCGAAGAAAGGTAACAACCTTCTTGCGTAGTTCATATATGGGATCAGATTTGGCTGGCGCGTTTCTCACTCCCCCTTGATTTGGTTGACCACTAAGGCTGAATCTCCATAGATATCAAGGTTCTTGATTCTCAAATCGATTGCTTCTTCAATACCCATGATACATGCTTCGTACTCGGCCTCGTTATTGGTGCATGGTAATGTTAACCTTGCGGTGAATGGTATATGGGACCCATGGGGAGTCGTAATGATTGCCCCAATCCCACTACCGTAGGAGTTAACAGCGCCGTCAAAGATCAACTTCCACTGGGAACCCAATTCCGGTCCCTCGCCCGGCAACGGCTCATCGCAATCTTTCATTTTCAAGTACATAATGTCTTCGTCAGGAAAGTCAAACTTCATTGGCTGATAATCATCGACTGGCTGCTCTGCAAGGTATTCTGACAGAACTCTACCTTTAATAGCTTTTTGAGATACATATTGAATATCATATTCTGTCAGAATCATCTGCCACCTAGCGATTCTTCCTGATAGCGCCTGCTTTTCGAACACATACTTAATTGGGTCCATCTTTGAAATCAACATGGTTGTGTGGTTTAGCATATACTGTCTTAGGCGTTTGGCGGCCCAAGCGAGTGCGCAACAAGTCTTTTCTAACATTGAATATCTGGATTCACAGTCTGTGAACTTTTTACTCAAGTAGTAAATTGCGTGCTCCTTTCTTCCAGTATCGTCGTGCTGACCGAGAACACAACCCATAGAATTCTCAAGAACTGTTAAGCACATTATCAACGGTCTTCCAGCCACCGGGGGCATCAGTATTGGGGGTTCTTGTAGGTATTCCTTTATTTTCTCAAACGCCTTCTGACAATTCTCGTTCCAAACGACCGCCTGATCCTTCTTCAGAAGTTTAAACAATGGCTCGCAAGTGGCGGTGAGGTGAGATATGAACCTTGCAATATAGTTCAATCTACCTAAGAAACCACGAACCTACTTCTCGGTCTTTGGTGCTGGCATTTCTTGAATTGCCTTGATCTTCGCGGGATCAACCTCAATACCTTTCTCACTGATGATGAACCCCAACAGCTTTCCTGACCGTACGCCGAAAGTACATTTGCTTGGATTCAACCTCAATTTGAACTTCCTCAACCTCTCAAATAATTTTAGAAGATTTACCAGGTGCCCCTCCTCCGTTTGGGACTTTGCAATCATATCGTCGACATAAACTTCGATCTCGTGATGCATCATGTCGTGAAAGAGTGTGACCATTGCTCGTTGATAAGTTGCCCCTGCGTTCTTTAACCCGAAAGGCATCACTTTGTAGCAGAAAGTTCCCCAAGGTGTGATAAAAGTCGTTTTCTCCATATCCTCCGGCGCCATCTTAATTTGATTGTATCCGGAAAAGCCGTCCATGAAGGAAAACACTGAGAATTGCGCGGTGTTATCAACAAGCACGTTAATATGGGGAAACGGGAAATCATCCTTTGGGCTTGCTCTATTCAAGTCCCTATAATCAATACACATCCTAACTTTGCCGTCCTTTTTAGGCACGGGTACGATGTTAGCGACCCAAGGAGGATAGTTGGCCACAGCAAGAAATCCGGCGTCTAACTGTTTCTGAACTTCTTCCTTGATCTTTACTGCCATGTCTGGCCTTGTTCTTCTCAATTTCTGTTTGACAGGAGGACACTCTTCACGAAGAGGCAGACGATGAACCACGATGTCCGTGTCGAGTCCTGGCATATCCTCATATGACCAAGCAAAAACATCCTTGTACTTTTGGAGTAACTCAACCAATCGTTGCTTGACATTACTTTGCAGCGTAGCCCCTATTCTGACCTCCTTCTTATCTTCTTCTGTTCCCAGGTTGATAACTTCAACTTCCTCCTGATGAGGCAGGATGACCTTCTCCTCTTGCCTCAACAATCTGGCAAGCTCCTCAGGCAGGTCTTCGTCTTCTTCGATCTCTTCTTCGGCTTGAAAGATCGGATTGTCAAAGTCATACTGAGTCATAGACGAGTCTGAGTCGGTGGCATCTGAAATGTGTAACCTGCGATGATGATGATTTTATGCTTTTAAATGATATGCAAACAAAAACACAAACCACATTGCCATTTTATTGTTAAAGATAAAAACAAGAACAACAAGGATCACAAAATTCTGAATGAAAAGACGCCTTTTAATTGATGATAAAAAGATTGTTCACATGCATAAAGATAGGGCCCTACAAACAAAGTCCATTATGCCTTGGGCAGAGCATATGGAAATACATTAATCAAGACAAATCAATTACTCTTCATAAGTCACTGTGATAACTTCCTCCATGCTCCAATTCTTCAAGCCCTGGCCGGGGATGCATGGCTGGATCCACGCATCCATATCGCAGTCGCTGTCTCCTTCCTCATCTGATATGGCATTGATTTGATCGAAAATGACTCCACTGCTAGTAAATTGGACAGGACCTTGGTAGCGTGGAGTGCTTTGTGAAGATGATCCATGTGGGCTATATCCCAATCCGAACTTATCTTGCTTGTTTGGGACGCTTACCACCTGTCCCCATCCTTGTGTTGACCCGGATTCCACCACGGCCCGTGCTTCCTTGTACGACGACATGGCAACTTCTGGAGCCTTGACCTCGACCGGCGCCTTCTCCTTGATTTGGACAGTCTCAAAGGCCTGGCACAGCGTTTCTTGAATTTCGCCGTCGACTTCCACATATTTGAATGAAGACAGATGGCTCACCATGATGTCTTCTTCTCCACAAACGGTCACAATATTCCCACCCACCATGTATTTCAATTTCTGGTGCAAAGTTGATGTTACAGCGCCTGCTAAGTGTATCCAAGGCCGACCCAAAAGATAGCTATAAGCAGGTTGGATATCCATGATGTAGAAAACTGCTTCAAACACCTCTGGGCCTACTTGGATAGGCAGAGTTATCTCCCCAAAGACAGATCTTCGGGTTCCATCGAAAGCCCGCACAACCAAATCACTGGGCGTACAATATAGACCCTGATGATCGATCTTCATCAACGCCTTCTTTGGCAACACATTCAAAGACGACCATGTATCAACAAGTACATGTGACATCACTGTTCCTCGACATTCAAGTGAAATATGCAGAGTCAAGTTGTGGTTCCTCCCTTTTGGTGTCAAATCGCGGTCAGTGAACCCCAACCCGTTACCTGCATTGACATGGGCCACCACGCCTTCCAACTGATTAACGGATATCTCTTGAGGTACATAAGCATTATTCAAAACTCTGAGCAAAGCATTCCTGTGAGCCTCAGAACATAACAGTAATGACAAGATAGAAATCTTTGAAGGAGTTTGTTGTAAATGATCCACAATTTTGTAGTCACTCTTTCTTATCAAGCACATGAATTCCTCCGCATCCTTCAGCAAAGTTTCCTTTTCTCTAGCCTGAGAATTCTCTTCCGTTACAACCTTCCCCTTACCTTTATCAGCCCTTTCTGTACTTACTTCGGGAGGTGCAAATACTCTCCCGCTCCGAGTCATTCCTTCAGTTCCCACCAAATTATCAACAGAATCCAACGGTGAACCTCTCAGTTCCTGCTTTTGACCATTGCAGTAGACCTCGGCCCCATAGTTCCAAGGAATTGCTTTAGAACTTTCATAGGGTACGGGCCCTGCCTTTGTGAATATAATAGTGGGCCTCGCCGGAGGCGCAGAAATTGTAATTGTTTTGTATGGGATGGATATGGTGGCTACCTCATCCTTATCTTCGATGACTACCTCTTCAGCATTTTTCTCACAGATTCTATCAAATTGCAACAAACCGTCATCCATCATGTGCTGTATATGGTTCCTCAGGTTCCGACATCCTTCTGGACAAATCATACAGTCTTCGCAATCCTTTCCACAGCCTGGGAATACCCCTCCTTCTAACAACTTGCTCTTCACGAAACTTAACAGCGTCTTCAAATCCTCTACTCTGGACACCAAGTTCAGGCCTTCCTCACTGTCAATAGCATTCACGCCACCACCCCTACCATGGTTAGGCATGGGATTTCGATCCACGCTTGGCGCATCCTGATTGAAATTGATAGCTTTACTATCAATAAGGTCTTGTACCTTATGTTTGAAGGCTTTACAGTTGTCAATACTGTGGCCGGGGGCGCCAGAGTGGAATTCACACCTAGCGTTGGCGTCATATCCAGGAGGTGGTTGGCCAGTTAGAGGTGCCATTGTCCTTTTCTGGACCAACTGCAGTTGAATTAAGTGTTGTAGCAACTGAGCGTATGGCATTGGCGGTGTGTCAAAGTGTCTATCCGCCACCCTTCTCCTATCCTGGAATTGTCTCGGTGCATAATTTTGTTGTTGAGGTCGTTGCTGCTGTTGTTGACGTGGTTGTTGTTGCGGAGGCTGTGTCGCCGGGATGGAAATACTTGCTACTTGTGATGGTTGCTGGTAATACGGTCGCTGCTGACGCTGATCCAGGTATCTTTTTCGGTTGTTAAAGCCGTACACTGCATTTGTTTCATTATCCTTTTTCTTCGCACCAAAAAACTTTCTTCCACCTCCAGATGAGGTTCCTTCCGCTGCTTGAATTTTCCCCATTTTTATATCGTTTTCAACTCTTTCGCCCGTGATAATCAAATCTGAGAAGCTTCCTGACATATTGCTCACCAACTTCTCGTAGTAGATTCCGGGAAATATGGCCACGAATAAGTCGATTAGTTCTCTTTCCACCATGGGAGGTTGAACCCTAGCGGCAAGCTCTCGCCACCTTTGGGCGTATTCTTTAAAACACTCATTGCTCCTTTGGGATAGATTCTGCAACTGCACTCGATTTGGTGCCAAGTCACTATTGTACTGGTAATGCTGGACAAAGGCCTCTGCTAAATTCTTCCAGCTCCAAATATTGACAGGTTCCAAACCCATGTACCACTCTAAAGAAGGCCCTGACAGACTATCTTGGAAGAAGTGCATAAGCAACTTCTCATCATCAGAGTATGCCGACATCCTTCGGAAATAGGAGCGGATATGCACCTTTGGACATGTCGTTCCTTTGTATTTATCGAAATCTGGTACTTTGAACTTTGGAGGAATCCTAAGTCCCGGAATCAATCCCAGATTGGACATGTCGAGTCCCATAGTGTTCTGGTTTTCCAGAATGCTCTTCATCTTTTCTTCTATTTCATCAAACCTCCTATTAGTGTCAGATCGTAATCCTCCCCCAAGGTCTCTCATGGAGAAGATATCATCTTGTTCATCTTGGTCCCATTGAGGATTCACGCTAGTAGGTATGGCGCCTGCCACAACTGGGATGGGGATTCCAGTTTGTTCTCTTCCGCCCGGAAGGTTGACTACAGTTGGGCCACCGTTGACTTGCGAGGTTCCACCATTAACAGGAGGGGGAATAGCAACAACCCCTCCATGCAAAACGCCACTTCCATCCACTTGAGCTATAAAAGGTTGAACCAATGTCCTTAACTGGTCCTGTCCATTGGCCACCCCCTGCATCATCTCCATGAATTACGCCATCTTCTCACGAAACTCCAAAAGCTCGGCTTGAACCTGATCCATAATTCTCTGCTGATTTCCCCGCGTGTTGTAGGAGTGTTGAGAAGTCAGCTTGCTCTTTCTCTTTCTCTTTCTTTCTCTCTCTCTGAAATGGCAAGCGGTGTGAGGTCGGGTTTCAAGGAATGCAAAATGATGCGCAAGTTCATGCAAATGCTCAAGAGACTTTCAAAACCTATGATTATAGCCAGTATCATAGAATCGTGAATGATCAAATAATAAAGAAAACACAATTAGACCAAAAGCAAATTCTCATTAATTCGGGAAGATTCAATACAAGCATTTGCTGACTGTGCCGAATAACAATTCTCATTACAAGGAAAACACTAAATGACTGAAAATCAAGAGTACTAAAAACTAGAATTTCTCCCTTTGGAGACGCTCTTCAAGCTTCTTCGTCTCGAACATGAACCTCCTAACCATTTGGTCGCAGAGCTGGATAAAGTGGTGAACAGAAGGGGGGATATCATTTCCTTCCAAGTCTTGAATGGCGCTTTCCAACCTCCATGGAATATCACGGATCATGAGGTTGCAATGCTCTACCAAATTGTTGTACCTAGCACGACACGTATCTAGAGTCGATTGGTAATAACAAATAGAATCCACATGGGTGTCCAACAACTCATTGAGCTGAGCTCCTTTCTCGAGCCACTGCGCACTATCTCTTTTCAAAGCCTCGAAACGATTCCTCCACATAAGGGCTGTTTCTTGGGCAGTCTCCAATTCTTGACATTTGTTATTCCACAGGTCAGATGTGACATATGAATCTTTCAATGCCTCCTCTTTGAGTCTTCGTTCATTTTCCACTAGGGTCAAGGCATTTCTCAGTCGTTCTTCAAGATCCCCAATATCAGCCTCAAGATTCTCTCGTATTTCCTTCTTTTCGGCAGAGGCTATCTCAAAGAAGTGCCATGCCCTATCACAAGAAGCTTTGGTGTCCTTTAAGCGTTGTCAGAGAGTTGTTAATGATGCATCAGCCCCTTCGTAACCCTGTTGGTACCTGACTCTCAGATCCGTTTCTAATTTTAGCTTCTTGCTACTCTCAGCCGCTTGATCCTGTTCAAACTCCACCTTTCTTTTGTACTGACCGCTCTCCACATTTGCTTGGTGGACTTCATTCTGAAGGTCCTGATTCTCCTTAGTCAATCTCTCCACCATTAGCTTCAGTTTTTCATATTCTTCTATGGATACATGAGTGGGAGCAGGAGGTGCTTCTCGCATAGAGGGCTCTAAGGGAAATGGTAACGACCTTTCAGCTACTCTAGCTAGTAACCACCGATTGTATGGCTCTTTTGCCACACAATTCTTCGCTTTTAACTTCTTTCTCCCCTTTGTATGAACCTTGCCCCAAGCCTTAGCAATCTTCCTGACAAACGCAGGGTCCTCTGACGTGGCTAGCAAAAAGAAACTCTGAACCTTCTCTGCCTCGGGCTCGCCCTCCATAGCATAGCCCAACTGACGTAATGCCATGACTGGGTTATAGTTAATACAACCGGCCCTACCGATCAAAGGTACATTACTGAATTCTCCACAACTAAAAATAATTTCCACATCATAGTACTCATGAGAGTACCAAGCAATATCACTAGCTTCCAGAGACATGATGCGTTGAGACCATTTTAATTCCTTCTTGTTTTCCATGAACGGTCCTTTCTTGGGCAAATGAGAAGCATACCACTTGTATAGTAGGTGAGAGCAGCATTGGATCATTCCCGCCTTCTTTTCACTCCTCCAATGAATAGAGTGATAGACATCGGCAAGGAGTGTAGGGATGGGATTCTTCTGCATGAAGAGAACGATGGCAGTGATGTCTATGAAATTGTCCACATTTGGAAAGAGGACAATCCCATAAATCATTAGAGCAACGCTTATACCGAACTTTTCCCAATCTTCATCAACCTTGTACTGAGCGGCCTTTTCTAGCAGAAACTTCAATGGAAAACCCTGAACACCCCCTTTACTGGTTAGACCCTTCTTGACTTCTTCTTTGGTCATATGAAGAGCGAGAGTAATGACAGCAGGCTTTGGTTCTTCTTCCAAACCAGTATAGACAGGTTGATCCTTAATCTTAATGTTCAAAATGTGAGAATATTCTTCCAAGGTGGGAGCCAACTGGTAGTCTTGAAAAGTGAAGCACCGAAGAGGCGCATCATAAAATTGAGCCATAGCATACAAGGCCCAAGTATCAACTCTAGAGTGGAGAAGATCAAGCAATTTCCCATGTTTCCCTTGAAAGTTGATCTTGATAACTTTCGGCACGTCAATCAGAAGGTCTTGAATTGATTCCAACTTCGGTTCCCTAAACTTTATGGAATTTGTGCTTCTCTTTCTTAGATCAGCCATTGAGTTCACCAATACCTGAGATAATCATAGCTTCTTAAGTCTCTTGGTATGCAAAATGATATGCAATGCAATGTTTTATGAGTGCATATGATAATAGAACGCATCAAGATCAAAGTCACAAATCCTGCAAGACAACATTAAAAAAGGCAACTTCCCCAACGAGTGGGCAATCTACTGGTGTACAAAAGGGTATTCCAAAGGCTTTTCAAACAAAGTCCCATGTACTAACCCTCAAAAGTTTCCCATCATAACGACTACTCGTAAGACGGTAATCCTTTCAAAAGGATGAACACAGAGTTATGTTTTAGCAACCTTCGGAATAAGGTTCTACAAAAGGTCCTCAGAATCGCGGACTCTCAAGTTGAAGATAAGAACGCCGTTACGACTACACGTAAGACATAATTATTCCAACGGAGTCTCATCTGAGCGGTGAGATTCAATCCAACTCAACGAGTCCTAAGTCTCGCAAATCAGAAAGAATCCACCTCCTAACTTAGTGTGTATGCTCGAAAGCTTCATCCTCACGAACCAAATCAAATAAACCCAACAGTTAGAGAATAAAGCATAAATAAATAAAACAAGTAAAGACACAAACACGATAAACAAAATAGGCTTGGCTCGCTAGGGGATCCCCAGCAGAGTCGCCAGCTGTCGCTACTCGAAAAATGCATCGTGCAACGACGGGGAGGCGAAAAAGAATAGACAGAAGAGTCGCCACCGAACTTTATTTATCCCATGAGGGGAAAGGAAAATATCGAGAAAACCTTAGGAAAGAAATGGATAAGATGGTCTCACAACCAAGAACGGGTTCGGAAGCCGGTTATGCGAGGGGAAGGTATTAGCACCCCTCGCATCCATCGTACTCGATGGGAACCTTTTTGTTTGTCGACGTGTGAATTTATCTGCTTAAATATTATGCTATAAAAGTGTGTTCTAAAGGGAGAGAGATAAAGGGATAGAAACAGGGAAAGAGAGGTAACGGGGAAGAAGAGAGAAAGAACAGACTCGGTAAGACTTCGCAGTCTTATGCCTACGTATTCTCAATAGATGTGAGAAAGTCAGAGTCGACGTAGTTCGAGGAACTACAGATATGGGGGGAATGTGCTCGCCAAGACATCGCCATCTTGTGCCTACGTATTCTCATCTGGTATGAGAAATCAGAGCAGCCGTAGTTCGGCCTACGGTTTGTTGATGTTTTTTATGGATGATGCTATCGTGCGCATTCTAGCAGTTAGGTGTTTCACTGCTCGCTCGTTGGAGACTTAGGCATTACCTGTTTGCGGTAGAACGGACGTAACATATCCTTTTTGAAAGATTGATTAGTTTTCGCCACGCGAGGCAAGAAGTCACGTTTGATTGATTGGATTGTTTTTAGGGGGCGAGATAGGTCCTCGGATAGTAACCCCTACGGGTAGTACCCAATTCTTTATCTCAAAGTTTTTGTTATAAAAAGGTGTGGCGAACGAGGCGTCTTTGTATTGAAAGACGAGCGTCGAAACCACCCTCACTACAGTGGGCATCCCAACACTCGAAGAAGAAGAGGTCTACACCCAATCCTCTCTCTTTAATTCAACATAAAGAGAGCTTCATTCTCTTATTAAGTGTTTTTGGTTTTGAATGGTAAGTGCTTTGCGACAGAGAACCCTACGGTAAGCGTCAACACTCGGGATAGGAGAAGGCCTACGCCTAACCACTCCACGACCATTCAAGTCTTTGTTGAGAAATAATTTGAAAATGCACTCGGTACGGGACCGAGGTTTTAGGTGTGAAAATTGTGGGAGGAAGTTGTGAAAGCGAGATGGTGGATAAAGTCGCGTCTTCGTATTGAAAGACGAATATCAAGACCACCCTCACTACAGTGGACATCCCAACATTCGGAGAGGAAGAAAGTCTACACTTAATCCCCTCTTTTAGTTCAATACAAAGAGAAGTCGATTTATTATGGTTTAAAAATGGACTCGGTACAAGACCGAGGTTTTAGGAGAGACGGTATGGAAACGTCTTCGTATTGAAAGACGAGCGTCGAAACTACCCTCACTACAGTGGGTATCCCAACGCTCGAAGAAGAAGAGGTCTACACCCAATCTTCTCTTTTTAATTCAATACAAAGAATTGATTTTAAGGAGATGAGATTTGAAAATGGATGGGAAACGTCTTCGCATTGAAAGACGAGTGCCGAAACCACCCTCACTACAGTGAGCATCTCGACACTCGGAGAGGAAGAAAGTCTACACTTAATCCCCTCTTTTAGTTCAATACAAAGATAATAATTTCTTACTGAAAAGGATTTTGAAAATGCGCTCGGTAAGGGACCGAGGCTTTAGGAGAAAATGTTTGGAAAATAGAAAGAATGGAAAGAAAAACGTCTTCGTATTGAAAGATGAGTGCCTAAACCACCCACACTACAGTGAGCATCTCGACACTCGGAGAGGAAGAAAGTCTACACTTAATCCCCTCTTTTAGTTCAATACAAAGATGATTTGATTTTACTTGAAGAGGTTTTGAAAATGAACTCGGCGCGGAGCCGAGGTTTTAGGAGAGAAAGTAGATGAGTGTGGAGAATACAAGCGTCTTCGTATTGAAAGACGAGCGTCGAGATCACCCTCACTACAGTGGGCATCCCAGCACTCAAAGAAGAAGGGGTCTACACCCAATCCTCTATTTTTAATTCAATACAAAGAAATTATTTACAAGATGGCTTGAAAAATGTTAATAAGATGCAAAGTAAACAACCCTAACAGAGGACCAACTTCCAAGCAAGTCAAGGGTGTTGAGAATACCAATAATTTGAAATTTTATTTCATTAAATGAAAATAATCATCATTGTGAACAATTTAAAAAAAAGAATGAATAAAAAATATTAAAGTATGCTAAAGTTATGAATTTTGGAATTTTGTATGATTAAAACAAAAATAATAAAGAATTAAACTAACAAAAATAATAATAATAAAAAAAAACAAAGTGTGGGAGTGCCATGGGGAGGATCGAACCCACGCCCACACCCTTGCAAACATACAGCTCAACCACTCAGCCAAGGCGCGCGTGTTGATAAGATATGGAAGAAGAAAAAGAAAAAAGAAAACAAGAAGTGAAGAATAAAATTAAACAAAGCAAAAAAGGCCCCCAGCTGGGCTCAAACTCAGGTCATTGGGGCGAGGCAAGATACTTAAAGGCTAGTGTTTAACCACTGGGGTGGCGATACATCCGTGTATTTATGCCACCCCATCAAATTAAATACTAAAGCGAGGCAAATTTCTGGGCAAAACCAAGAAAACAAAACAAACCGTCCCAATACGTTTTGATTCGTAACTTAACCGTACCTCAACCAAATGGGATAAACCTTATGTCAAACCCAACCAGAATTTCACGAGGAAGAAGATAGTCCCATTAGTTTTTTTAAATATTGATCACATAAAGAAAATCGAAGTCTTATGCAATGAGGTGTCTTGGGATACATTGTGAAATTCATGAACCAAATTAAATACAAGCAGAGGTAGAAAATGCTTTGAGCAAGCTCCAAATACGCAAAAGAATGAATTTCAACAAGAGATCCAATCAAAAGACATTAAAACAAGAACATTGTGTGTGAGTTGCAAGTGGATGAAATTGATGTTGTAGGAATAAAATTGCAAAAACCAATAGCGCTAGTGCAGCTCTATGACAAATGCAAATACACACAGCAGAAATAAAAACAATCCTTGATGAATCGATACTCTAGCAGCCTTGCTTTTACAGAGGTAAACAACATATTTTGACCAACAAAAACGAACAGTAGTGTCTTGTTAAAACAGAAACATCGTACTTTGTTATCCAAATGCAACATTAGTTCAAAGCATCGCAAGTAGCATGAGTTGGAAAAAAAAAATTAAATCAAAACAGTTATAAACAGACGCAACCCTGCCTCAGATGATCAAAAGTAACAAACCAACCTATTCCTAAGATCAACTTAATAAGGCAATAGCTATGCATGAGCTGGCCAACTTCAAGATTAGAAAAGGGATACCATTCCATCACATAGAATCTCAACTCTTAGACTAAGTCATAAAAGGAAAGAAAAAAAAAACTCTAAGGCCTAAGGGAAATGATTAACACTGAGCAAAAGAAGGTCAAAAACAAAGGTGATGCACCCCATCCACAAGAGTCCACCAAACTCCAGACCTGCCAGCATAAAAAAAACAACCACAAACTGGCAACAACCCTCAAACCTAAATGGCAGCAGGCCCTTAATGATTAACACAAATAGAATTTAATTCAGCCAGTCATGCAAACCTGGTTTTAATACAGGATTCCAAACAATAGTAGCAGCAGGTCTGCTCAAAGATTAAGCCAAATCGAATATCCTTAGGCAAACACCGACATCAGTTACTCTACAACAGGTTATGAGTTTCAAATCACAAAGTGTAGTAACCAATCTCACCAAAGCAAAACTATCAGCCCACAAACATAGACCAATCTATCAACAGCAGACCAATCAAACACGATAGAAACTGCTATGAGCTAACACCCTCCAAATGTTCTCTTTCAGAATCAAAACAAAACACCAATTCAACTGGTCCATCTCAGCCTTGGCGTGGACTCGTTCAGTACTTTGTTCGAACACCTTCAATGCAATATCCATTTGACTAAATAAGAGCGAAGACAAAACTTTGGTATCTTATCCAATGAGGAATCCCCCTTTAGCTCCAAGATCAGCAGCCAATGCTTGACAGTCCTCATAAATGTCCTCCATTGACATAATCCACCAATCCTAAACCAAATGGTTACACGCCAGGCAGGTCTATCAAGGTTGAAGGCTTTGCAAGGAAACCTTGTTAATTCAGTCAATAGCAGCAACAAGGTCTTGATACAGTCACCAATCGATCCAAATATATGCTCCCAATGACAGGTACTTAAAGAAAAGCAGCTCAACAACCAAGATCTTCACATCGTTGCTGAAGCGAAAACCTGTCATGGTACTCTCAAACTCAAGCATCAAATAACTGGCAGAAAATCCAATGGCACCTAGGCTGACCAAAACTCTTTATGAACTTGGATAACAAGTCAATCCATCAATGTATTAAGTTCAGCAACATCCTACATCCTACTAAGAATCTGTAGCAGGCTCAAAGCTCAGCCTATAACAAACCTTTCACGACTTTTCACAAAAACTGGACAGCAGGCTCAGTGTCAAAGCAGTCCCATGTCAGTAAAAAACCAGAAATCTCCGACTGTCAGTGAATTCAGCATAAACCTATGAAAATGATCTCCCCTTCAAACATCACTTCAACAACAACAAAAACTAAGGCCTTGGCCTTCTAGCCTATACAGTCCTACCAAAGACTGTCCCACCTATCAATGGACAAGCAACAGCAGGGTCCTATAGAGACCACATTAAAATTCCCTCAATCTGCCAACCAAACAGATTGCCTCTCAAGGACTTAAATGGATTGGCAAAGATCAACATCAAAACAAACCTATCAAAAATGTGGAAACAACTATCACATAAAACTCCAAAACTGTGGCAAATGGTTTATGTCACAACCAAACTTGAACACCAATCTCAAACCATTACCAACCTATAAAACAAGACTCAAATCAAATACGGTTGATCCTCAAATGCCTAAACATCTCTAAATGAACCACCTCAACAGTGGACATGAGTTGGCAAACCTCACTCTTAAAATAGTTTTGGACATCCAATGGTCAAGGATTTAAAGCCAATACACCAATCCTCCATGCTCCATCTATTTCATCAACCTATGCCATTGCCTTATGACAATCTAGCAGCAGTAGCAGGTTCTTGGTGTAAATATCAATATCCACTGATGGGCCACCATAGCAGGCTAACTCCAATAGGAATATGGTTGCAGCCCCCTCTCATAAATGCTAACAGCAACCAAAACATATTACCTCAAACACCAATAGGCCTCAAAGGTCTAACAGCCACAAAAACTCCATTATGAACCAATCTCAGCTGAATAGCCAGCCCAAACAGATACTTCCAACAAAGTTCTAAATAAAACTGAGATACACAACAAAAGTTAGGTTCTGCCCTAAAGACTATCAACTCAAAACCTAAACAGAAAACTCCTTCTCTCCTCAGAGCCAGCTAGCAGAGGAAAAAAAGAAAAAGAAACCTCATCTCACAACAACCTAGCAACAAGCCTAACAGGCCACTGATGGCCTATCCATCATGAACTTAACACCAAAATCAACCCCAAACTCAGGTCAGACAATCAAACTCAACAATCATAAACACAGACCCTAGCACCCAACACAAAGACTCACAGCATAACCAAAACATCCAATGCCCTGACAGTGGTCAGAGTTCACAAGCACATTTCAATCCTAATGGCAGATCCAACAACCAATATTCTCATACCAGCAAGCAAACATTTTAACAGTGCAGATTAAGTAAACTTCCTTTCTTTTTTTTTTTAAAACACAAACAACAACAGGTTAACAATGTCAACATCAAACCTTAACTCAATATGACAAGCATAACCAAATTTCAGTCATCAAAATAAGTTCAAACTGACACAGAAATGTCAAGATACAGTCCATACGCACATGATAAATAGGTTCAGAAATTGATACCTCTTGCAAATCTTCAACAAGAACAAAGAGTCTACAGCTTTGAGCAAGAGGAGCCTCCTTTTTTATAGAGTTTGACAACTTCCTCCCTTCTTGAATCAACACCCGAATTTTTTAGAGAGAAAAAAAAAACCTCAGAGAAAACTCAAACTCTCTCTTTCTGATTTTTGCAAAGTGGTGGCTGCTAGGGTTTGCTTCAACCTTTAACCTTTTATATTCCAATTTGAAATCCAATTTTTATTTTTTTTGCTGAGCTTTGTCCTTTGTGTCCTTTTTGTTGGAGTGGGAAGGTGGGACAAACTAGGGCTGCAGCAGGCCAGTGTAGAGGCTGCTTGCCCTTGCCCGGATTGGTAATGGATTCAGAAAAGTAGCTAAGGCAAGTACCCTGCTGGTTGGCCTGGAAATGGCAATGCTCAGTACAAACTTATGAAAAATCAAAATGGCTCCATATTGCAATTCCAATTGCAACTTGAAATACACATTTCAAAAGTGAAAACTGAGTATTCCACACTGATCCTTGCGAAAAAACAAACAGGATTGGCTTTTGTTTTGTTGAAAATGATTCAGTCTTGCCCAATCTCTCCTCTTTCACGCACGGCCAAAAACATGCTCTTCAAACTTGCCCAGCCATGAATAAATGTAGAGTACTTAACAATTCTGGGGTGGGATAATCAACGGATGTATCACCACCCCAGTGGTTAAAGCAAACACGTGTTGAGTGTGAGGTCCTTGGTTCGAATCCTGGTGGAGACAAAATCCACCCCATTTTTATTTTAAGCGCCCTCTTTTCTCATCTTAACATGTATACCATTCCTTCCTTTTGTTAATCACAAGCGCGTGCTTGGTTGAGTTGGTGAAGTGAAACATTATTAATCAAAAGGTGGTTGGTTCAAACCTTACCCTGTGCATTTTGCCTCAATTATATTTTCCTCCTTAAAAACTGACTTCTTTAAGTATTCCTTTGAAAAAAAACACACATTCTGCCTCTGATGATTTGAGCCCACACTTTTGATGAGGTATATATATATTTTTTGACACGCATTTTTTGATCCCCCTGTAAAAATGCAGAAAAAATGATATGCAATGTAATGTTCCGTGCAATATGCTGATGCAATGAAATAAAACATAAGTCAGAGAGGTCGGTCAAATTTTGGGGTACAACACATACCATGGAATCTTGCTCCTCAACATATATAAACCTTTCTCTAAGTCTCTAAAAATAAACCCTTAAATCATTATGCCACCAGTTCCTTCACTTTTACACCAAAATCATTATGATCACCAAAGTTTTCTCTTTCACTTCTTATATAACACGTTTGCTCGAAAATAAACAGTAAATCTCCATTCCCACGTTTATGAACCTCCGGTATTCTTTTAGTCCTCCCTATCTTATCTATATTGTCTCCATCACTGAATATATTTACATCCTTCCTTCTTTTCCCTTAAAGATGTCATAAATTCTGGCTTTGTGCCTTTCTCATTGCATTTCCTACTATATATAATAGTATCGGTAATTACAACCCATAATGACTAATTACAACTCATAATGACTAATTACAACTCATAATAACTAATTTCCTATTATATGAATGTAAATTATTCACAATAAATGCGTTTCATTATTTCCTGATTAACATCCCCCCTCAGATTGATGCGGCTGGTCAAGGAGCATCAATTTGCTGACAAGAAACTGATGTCGTGGGCGTGGAACAGCCTTGGTAAGAATATCTGCAACCTGCAACTGAGTACTGACATGAGGAAGTGATATTATTCGATCATCGTAGGCGTCACGTATTGAATGAAAATCAACTTCAATATGTTTGGTGCGTTCATGAAAAACAGGATTTGCAACAATTTAAATGGCACTTGTATTGTCAGCATAGAGTGAAGTTGGCTCTGTTTGGGGAAATCCAAATTCAGCCAAAAGACCACGAAGCCAAAGTATTTCTGAACAAGCAGCAGACATGGCACGATACTCTGATTCAGTAGAAGATTTAGAAACTCTTGCTTGTTTCTTACTTTTCCAAGAGATCAATGAAGAACCAAGAAATATGCACCAACCAGTAACAGATCGACTAGTATCCGGACACCCTGCCCAATCAACATCACTATAAGCACTCAACTGAAGAGAAATTCCAACGGAAAAGAATAATTCGCGGTGAGAGGTTCCCTTTAAGTAGCGAATTATACGACGAACCGCAGCCAAGTGAAGATGGCGAGGAGAATGCATGAATTGACTTACTTGTTGAACAACAAAAGATATGTCAGGGCGAGTAATAGTCAAGTAGTTGAGGCTACCCACAAGTTGCCGATACAATAAGGGATCAGGCAAAAGATCACCATCATCACGCTGGTATTTAACATTAACCTCAAGAGGAGTATCTACCGGATTAGCCAAATTGAGACCGGCTATAGAAATCAAATCTGTAACATACTTGTGTTGATGGAGAAAAATTCCCTTGGATGTAGAATGAACCTCAAGACCAAGAAAATAATGTAGGTTACCCAAATCTTTCATGTGAAATGAGGCTTGTAACTGTTGCTTAAGTCGCTGAATGGAAGCATGATCCGAACCAGTAATAACCATATCATCAACATACAAAAGAAGCAGAACAATACCCGCAGATGTGCTATGAATAAATAAAGATGAATCATATTGACTATGAGTAAAGGAGAATCCAAGCAGAGTGGAGCGGAATTTCTCGTACCATGCTCTAGGTGCCTGTTTCAAACCATATAAGGAGCGGTTGAGCTTACACACGCCTTTAGATGAAGAGAATAAGCCTTGAGGTGGAGTCATATAAATATCTTCTGTCAGGTCACCATGAAGAAAAACATTCTTCACACCCATTTGATAAAGAGTCCATCCACTAGAAGCAGCTATAGATATGATCGTGCGGACAGTTGTCATTTTGGCAACCGGTGCAAATGTTTCATCATAATCAATTCCATATTCCTGCTTGTTTCCTAACGCAACCAAACGAGCCTTGTAACAGTTGAGGGACCCATCAGAATTCAATTTCACAGAATACACCCATTTGCAACCTATAGGTTTTACATCAGGAGGGCAAGAGACAATATCCCATGTGAAATTTTCTTGAAGAGCTTGATGTAACACCCCCTTCCTATACCCCCAAATAATTGAATAAATCATTTAGGCACTCAATATAAATTTCACCAGAGTTTATTTTAAACATGGTATAAAAGAGGTGCATCACATTATCATGAAATTAAACGCATACAACACCTGCTCAAGTAGATATGCAACAATGGGCAAGTCATAACAAAGAAATCTTAGTCCTAAAACTCATATCTCAACATTTAGAATAAAAGCGGAAACATCTAAACATTGAATCAATTCATTCATATAAACATATATACATCATTCAGTTAATTCATGTTTACAAATCATCCATAAGTAGATACATACACAGATGTATCACAAAAGAATCAAAACACTTGTATCTCCAAAAAGAGCCAAAGGCTTCCTAACTACCCAGATGTTACATATCAGAGCCAACGCCCAAAAACAATGAAGACTCGCTTCACAAAAAGGACCTCGAGCAACCTACTCCGCAATGCCTCATAGAGCATTATAGAACAGCAGAAGGGTGAGAAACAATATCATAACAGTCAATGCATAAAATTATATATTATACAAATTACACATACTTCACATTCTCACCACGATTCATTATATAAACCTCAATGCACATTTCATAACTGGGCATATTCGCCAATCATACTTCTACACATACACATTATTTCCACATAACATTTACAATATAACACCAAGCATATCCAATATGCGTCAACCATGTTTATATTAATTCATAAACTCACAAAACATACATATACATACATTCACATATACATATATATCTTCAAGCATACCAATCATTCCAATCATCCACAATTCACATAAACATTTACACTTATGTTCATTCACCATACATCATGCAAGATGTCAACATGCAACTCATAGAGACCGACTCACGACTCTATGCAGATGCAAATGCGGTATCGACTCATTTCAACAGGTTCAATTGAAGAACCAAATGGAATCATCGCTTGTTACCGAAGTAACTCCCCGTCGGGCATACGATGTTCACCCATCGCTCACACCCCACATGGGCACACGATGTTTCAGGATTGCTCACACCCCTCACGGGCACACAATCCGATTGCTCACACCCCACACGGGCACACAATCCGATTGCTCACACCCCACACGGGCACACAATCGTTCTGTAGATTCACTACGGAATCAAGAAATAACCATCACTCACACCCCACATGGGCACACGATGTTTCACATGCGACATGACTCATGACACTCATGAAATGCACACATGCTTACAAATACACTCATGCATTCTTCACATTTATCGCATATATTCATTTATGCATTCAAAGTATATGTATCACAAAACATATATATTCATCATTCATTCACACCATTCAAACATGACTCACATTCACAATCAATTCCTCATGCATTTCTATTCAAACTAAGCAAATGCACAAAATTGCCAACCGGCCACACTTATGCTTCACAACCATAAACTAGGATTCACGCCATACGGCTACCTACAGCACATCACAAATCAGCACACAAGCTATTAAACCAAAGAAGGGTCGATCGCCACCAAAACCCCAAGCCACAACAGCAGGGAAAACCCATCCCGCTACGTTCGCTACACGCTCGCCTAGCGAGCTGCTAGCGAGCGTTCGCCACTTGCTCGCCTAGCGAACTGCTGGCGAGCACAAACAGAAGCTCCAGACTTCGTTCGCTACCTCGTTCGCCACAGCGAACCTCCAGCGAGCTCCTCGCTACTCCCTTCGCTGCAAGCGAAGGACATCAAAACCATTCTGTCCCAAGTCTGGGACCGTTCGCTGCACACTCTCCTAGCGAACTGCCAGCGAACACTCGCGACCTGCTCGCCTAGCGAGCTGCTAGCGAGCGTCTGCGATTTCCACTTCTCCCCACTGTTCAGAATCCAAAACCACCGATAAAATCACCCGATGAACTCCAACTCATATCCAGTAGCCTTAGTCTAACATATATCGACTAATCTACGTCATCTAATCACGATTCTAACCGTTAGACAATGATTTCTATCTATTAAACCAATTTCGACCTAAAATGGAAAGTGTAGAAAACTACCAATCAATCCAAAACAATCCAACAAAAATCATACATGATTATACACATTGATATAATAATAAGGTTTCACACCCTTACCCGATTGATTGAAGCTTGGAAGTTGTTTCTTGATGAATTTCTAGGTTTTTCTCCATTTCTCCTCTTTCTCTTCTCTTTTCTTCTTTCCTTCCTTTTTCTTTCTATCTCATTTCTTTTCTCTCTAATTCTCACTTATACCTCTTTCTATTCTATTCTATTTCTCCTCAAAATACCTCTTAAAATATTTTCTCACAAAATACCCACTTAATATAAAATACTAGATGTCTAAAATACCCTTTAATCTATTTTTCCCGAAAACTCTCCGAATCGGTAAAATAGCACAAAAAGCAATTAAACGTATCGACACATAAATTCCATAATTAAAATAACATTCATCCAAATAAATCAAAAAGGACTCAAACAAATTGGAAAATTCATAATCGGGGCGTTACAATTCTCCCCCACTTCAGAAATTTTCGTCCTCGAAAATATTAACCGATTCAACCGACTCGGGATATGACTCTCGCATCCTAACCTTCCAAATCCAACTCCCTCTAGTTGATTCCGCCTAATTACCTTTACCAAGACGATCCCTTTTCCTCAAGGTTGTCTCAACAGTCAAATCCTCTCGCACTCATACACTCTCCATCCGTGGCCACCGAAACAATTCTTTCAAAGTACTCATATCCAATCCACACTACTCGGACACATAGACTCTATCACAACATCTCATGTCACCCTTCCCATAAATCCGAAAATCAGCCCTTCCACTTCAATTCCTTAAACTCCATCAATCTATTAACTCCAATTAGAATTCCAACCTTCTCGAATCTCATCGAGAACACCAATAATCAGTCTCACTACACAAAGCTCAACTCCATACGAAGTCTCTATTATTTCCTCTTCATCATATGCAATTTTTCTCAAACCAAACAAATACCTCAAGTTCTTAAGATCATTAACCACCTCAAAGCTCAACTAAGCCATTGAAGCTCCCCAAACTCCAGTACAAACACACAACATCAACCAACTCTAAGTCACTCATCAGATAATTCCTCTTGTACTTTTAACTGCCTTAAAGCATAATTCAAACATTGATGGTGTTGCATTTAACGTATCTCCCGATCATATCACCAAGGCATCACAAAGCACAACAAACAGTCTTGTTGGATTCGACAAAACCAACACACAAGCTATTGACAGCTTTTCCAAAATTCTTTGAACTTTCTTCATAGTGACATAATACTACTTCCTCTCTAACATTGATAACTCAATTCTGCGATGTACAACCTGATCCTCTACATCCTTCTAATACATCGAAACACCATTGGTTACACAACCCTTGGCTCACTCACTCAAGTGTGGAAAATCCCATTCCAAACGGACGCACAGTTGTGGACCTATGGCGAAAACACGAATCGCACTTACCACAACACCCAAACATATTTCAGCAATAAATACTTGATTCCATGTCACTACCTCCTCGTCGCGTAGAGCACTAAAATAACTTCCAACGCTCCTAACTTTGCGTCATTCCGAATCACAGTTCTCCCGTTACTACAAAATTTAGAAACAACATTCTGCACTTAGAAGGCCATTCAAATCGTCTTCAACTTCTAGAAATGGTTGAAGGTTTACCCATACTAATATTGTATCCTACATCTTACTCCCTTTAGTAATTACCAGAAGTCACCATCCACTCTTTATATGCTTAACCTCGGAGTCTGTTGCTGTAGCGCCAACACCAAACGCGAGTCTCAACCACTCAATTAATTTAACACCTTGACCATCCAATCACACCTATAACATGGGGTTCTCAATCCCGGACCAGTTCCCAAAATTGCGTCTTTCATAACCCCACTTAACATCCTGGCTCTATATCACTTATCTTGTCAGGATAACTTCCAGACAACCATAACTAGTCGGAAACTTCCAACCCCCCACTTTCATTAGCACTCCAAATCTCATCAAAATTCAACATCTCAACACTGCCCTGCGTCGACTCCTCAGAACAATCCTTAAGCACTTGGCTTCACTCCAAACAATTCACTACACGCACCATCTAAGCTCGTAAGACACGTCTATCCCATCCGACACAATCCCAGCTACTATCAACAAGAGATTAAGGGTGATCAGTTCCTCAATTTGTCAATAGACAGCCGAAAATCATGATGGAGTATAAACCATCTTTACCAGATTATAATAGCGCTTAATCACACACCACGGGAAACACATCAATTTCCACCTTGCTCCCAACCGACAACGATGCAAACAAGTCAAACAACTGAGCTTCGTCCGCTAAAAATTCTTCAACTCTTTAGTGGATAGAAAACTCTCACTTCTATCATCTTCCAAAGAAGGAAACTCTACCAACTTGTGACAACAATCTAAATGAACTCTATTAGATTGCAACCGATTCATACCGAAGATCGCGTCCAAACCGTCCAACGGTAAACACACTAAATCCATAACTAAGTCCTTACCACACGTGGTCGAAGGACGACTTATGCATATCAAAGAAGTAGTTACCGACCCCGAAGCGGGCGTCTCAATAACCATATTATCATCAGAAGTAAATATACACAAATCCAATCACTTAGCACACTCAAAAGAAATGAACGAATGAGTCGCTCCGGTATCAATAATAGCAACTAAAAGCATATTATTAATAAAGCATGTACCTTTAATCAAACGGTCCACATTAGTAGCATCGGAGCCTGCTAATGCAAATACCTTCCCACTCGTTGGAGCTTGCTTAGGTTTAGGACACTTAGCACTGATGTGTCCTACTTCTCCACAATTGTAGCACTTCACTACACCCATTCTACAATCAGTAGCATCATGTCCAAGAACTCCACAGCTAGAGCACTTAACTTTGGGCTTCCTACACATAAAAGACTTGTGACCCATCTCGCCACACTTGTAGCACTTAATGGGACCCGAACATCCACCTCCGGAATTTTTAACAAAGTGTTCCCTATGCTTGCCTTTATCAGCAAGCGTCACATAAGGCCCACTCCTTACCAGTTGCTTTCCTCTCTTCTCATTCAAACTTTTGTAATGAGCGGAACGAACCTTGCTATCTTCCTCGAAGATTCTACAACACTCCGTCAAATCCGAAAACCTTCTTATCCTCTGATATCCCATCGCTTGCCTAATCTCAGGACGCAAGCCATTCTCATAATTAATACACTTTGGGAACTCAGCCGTAGCCGCATTATAGTGAGGATGGAATTGAACCAATTCCACAAACTTAGCAGTATAGTCCACCACGGACATACTACCTTGTTTCAGCTCAAGGAACTCCATCTCCTTCTTCCTGAACTCATCAGTCGCATTCACAATCGGCGCATCTCGCACCGTCCTAACCATTTCTTCCAAAGCAGCCGCCACCGCATCGCCGTTACGACCATCTATTCTAACCATTACCAAAAATATCAACAAGGTTAAACAACTGTTCAACCAACACAACGACAAGACAGACACAACTGACTCAACACTGGCTCTGATACCACTTAATGTAACACCCCATTCCTATACCCCCAAATAATTGAATAAATCATTTAGGCACTCAATATAAATTTCATCAGAGTTTATTTTAAACATGGTATAAAAGAGGTGCATCACATTATCATGAAATTAAACGCATACAACACATGCTCAAGTAGATATGCAACAATAGGCAAGTCATAACAAAGAAATCTTAGTCCTAAAACTCATATCTCAACATTTAGAATAAAAGCGGAAACATCTAAACATTGAATCAATTCATTCATATAAACATATATACATCATTCAGTTAATTCATGTTTACAAATCATCCATAAGCATATACATACACAGATGTATCACAAAAGAATCAAAACACTTGTATCTCCAAAAAGAGACAAAGGCTTCCTAACTACTCAGATGTTACATATCAGAGCCAACGCCCAAAAACAATGAAGACTCGCTTCACAAAAAGGACCTCCAGCAACCTACTCTGCAATGCCTCATAGAGCATTATAGAATAGCAGAAGGGTGAGAAACAATATCATAACAGTCAATGCATAAAGTTATATATTATACAAATTACACATACTTCACATTCTCACCACGATTCATTATATAAACCTCAATGCACATTTCATAACTGGGCATATTCGCCAATCATACTTCTACACATACACATTATTTCCACATAACATTTACAATATAACACCAAGCATATCCAATATGCGTCAACCATGTTTATATTAATTCATAAACTCACAAAACATACATATACATACATTCACATATACATATATATCTTCAAGCATACTAATCATTCCAATGATCCACAATTCACATAAACATTTACACTTATGTTCATTCACCATACATCATGCAAGATGTCAACATGCAACTCATAGAGACCGACTCACGACTCTATGCAGATGCAAATGCGGTACCGACTCATTTCGACAGGTTTAATTGAAGAACCAAATGGAATCATCGCTTGTTACCGAAGTAACTCCCCGTCGGGCCTACGATGTTCACCCATCGCTCACACCCCACATGGGCACGCGATGTTTCAGGATTGCTCACACCCCACACGGGCACACAATCCGATTGCTCACACCCCACACGGGCACACAATCCGATTGCTCACACCCCACACGGGCACACAATCGTTCTGTAGATTCACTACGGAATCAAGAAATAACCATCGCTCACACCTCACACGGGCACACGATGTTTCACATGCGACATGACTCATGACACTCATGAAATGCACACATGCTTACAAACACACTCATGCATTCTTCACATTTATCGCATATATTCATTTATGCATTCAAAATATATGTATCACAAAACATATATATTCATCATTCATTCACACCATTCAAACATGGCTCACATTCACAATCAATTCCTCATGCATTTCTATTCAAACTAAGCAAATGCACAAAATTGCCAACCGGCCACACTTATGCTTCACAACCATAAACTAGGATTCACGCCATACGGCTACCTACAACACATCACAAATCAGCACACAAGCTATTAAACCAAAGAAGGGTCGATCGCCACCAAAACCCCAAGCCACAACAGCACACAGCAGCAGGGAAAACTCATCCCGCTACGTTCGCTACACGCTCGCCTAGCGAGCTGCTAGCGAGCGTTCGCCACTTGCTCGCCTAGCGAACTGCTGGCGAGCATAAACAGAAGCTCCAGATTTCGTTCGCTACCTCATTCGCCACAGCGAACCTCCAGCGAGCTCCTCGCTACTCCCTTCGCTGCAAGCGAAGGACATCAAAACCATTATGTCCCAAGTCAAGGACCGTTCGCTGCGCACTCTCCTAGCGAACTGCCAGCGAACACTCGCGACCTGCTCGCCTAGCGAGCTGCTAGCGAGCGTCTGCGATTTCCACTTCTCCCCACTGTTCAGAATCCAAAACCACTGATAAAATCACCCGATGAACTCCAACTCATATCCAGTAGCCTTAGTCTAACATATATCGACTAATCTACGTCATCTAATCACGATTCTAACCGTTAGACAACGATTTCTATCGATTAAACCAATTTTGACCTAAAATGGAAAGTGTAGAAAACTACCAATCAATCCAAAACAATCCAACAAAAATCATACATGATTATACACATTGATATAATAATAAGGTTTCACACCCTTACCCGATTGATTGAAGCTTGGAAGTTGTTTCTTGATGAATTTCTAGGTTTTTCTCCATTTCTCCTCTTTCTGTTCTCTTTTCTTCTTTCCTTCCTTTTTCTTTCTATCTCATTTCTTTTCTCTCTAATTCTCACTTATACCTCTTTCTATTCTATTCTATTTCTCCTCAAAATACCTCTTAAAATATTTTCTCACAAAATACCCCACTTAATATAAAATACTAGATGTCTAAAATACCCTTTAATCTATTTTTCCCGAAAACTCTCCGAATCGGTAAAATAGCACAAAAAGCAATTAAACGTATCGACACCTAAATTCCATAATTAAAATAACATTCATCCAAATAAATCAAAAAGGACTCAAGCAAATTGGGAAATTCAGAATCGGGGCGTTACACTTGAAGCTCTTCATTCATTGCTTTTATCCAGCGCACATCCTTAACAGCCTGTGAGTAACAAGTAGGAATAGATATGCTAGAGAGTGTGGCAGTCATAGAAGTATGTGAGGAATCATACCTGTCTGGTGAATATCTATCTGGTGCACGAGATATTCGACCAGAACGTCGGGGTTCAACCGGTACAGGATCAGGTGGCGGTCCAGTGTCGAGAAAGGGTGTGGGAACCTGTTGTCTGTGTTTTCTGACATATACATGACCTGGTTTATAACGTTCAATAGATTGAGGCATAATAGAAAACTTAGGAAGAGTAACAATATCATTAACGGCAGGAGAAACACAGGAAAACATAAACTGATTATCAAAAAATGTCACATTTCTAGAAATGCGAAAACGATGGTTAGTGACATCATAACACACAAATCCCTTATGAGAGTGACTATATCCCATAAATGCACATTGAACGGATTGTGCTCCAAGCTTATGCCTTTCAAAAGGAGGTAAGTGAACAAAACACACACACCCAAAAGTATGTAAAGCACTATAATCAGGATGAATTTTAAAAAGACGAAAGAAAGGAGAATCAAGTTCAATAACCGTAGAAGGAAGACGGTTGATCAAGAAGACAGTTGTGGAAAGAACCTCTACCCAAAATCGGGGTGGTACAGAAGCTTGGAGAAGCAATGTGCGTGTTACATCAAGTAAGTGACGATTCTTACGTTCTGCCACACCATTTTGTTGAGGGGTATTAGGACAAGATCGTTGCGACATGATGCCTTTTTGTTGAAGGTATTCTTGAAACTTATGAGACATGTACTCACCACCAGAGTCAGAGCGAAAAATTTTAACACTTGCTTGAAATTGAGTTTCAACATATATCAAAAATTTCTTAAACATAGAAAACACATCAGATTTAGACCGAAGGAAATATATCCAAACAAAACGACTATAATCATCAATAAATGTGACAAAATATTTATAGTGAGAATGAGAAACTACCGGAGACATACCCCATACATCACTATGAATCATTTCAAAACAAGTGGAAGCACGATAAGCACCAGACGGAAAAGGAAGTGTTTTACTCTTAGCCAATTTGCAAACCGAACATGAAATAGAGGCATTAGAAACATTTTTATTTCCCAACAAACCATTTTTAAATAAATGGGACAAAACAACAAAGTTTGGATGACCTAATTTTCTATGCCAATCTTCATAAGAGTTCAAAACATTATTACAAACAAGAGATATATGATTAGAAATAAATTGGAGTGGAAACAGTCTTCCCACTTTAGGCCCCTTCGCGATCACCTTCCCCGACACCTGCTCCTGCACAAGACAACCATCACGAGAAAAGTTAACGTCATAATTTTTATCTACCAATTGACCAACAGATAATAAATTAGACGCAAGTCCAGGTGATACAAGCACGTCCCAAAAATCAGAGTTTATGTCGCCAATATCAGTAATAGATAAAGTATTACCATCAGCTATTTGAATTTTCTGATTACCATGATAAGAGTGTAAATTGTGCAAGTACTCTGAAGAACCTGTCATGGGATTTGATGCACCCGAATCAAGAAACCATGGGCGAGAAACATTAGAAGACTTACCCTGAATTCCCAAGGCCGAAAGAGCGGAAAGTACCATTTGTTGAATAATTTCAGGTTGTATAGCACTATTGTTTGATGCCCCATTAGTGGAAGGACCGACTGCATGATTTGTAGTTGCATGGAATGCCTGCACTGGACGTTGTGTTGGTCGTGGAGGACGTATGGGACACTCAGAGATAATATGACCCTGTTGCTTGCAGTAATTACAAAACTTCTTATTGCAGCTACGAGCAATATGACCAAATTGTTTGCAAGAGAAGCATTGAACATGTCTCGTATCACGACTTTTACCTTTACTTTGAGCAGCATATGCAACCGTCACGGGCTCGGAAATGGTAGCATCATGAGACATGGTTCCTTGGGTAATGAGACGTTGTTCCTCCCTTAGAAGTTCTCCAACACATGTATCTAAAGAAGGTACAGGATTCCTATTCAGCAAGGCACCTCTGACAACCTCAATTTCTGGACGTAATTTCATGAGAAATTGATCTCGCCCACTTGTGTTGTAAACCTCTTGAACAACCGCGAGAGAGGTCTTGGGAACATTAGCATGTATAATAGCAGAGTGTTCTGCCCAGAGATTTAAAAAACCAGAATTGTATTCTTGAATAGACAAATCACCTTGTTTGTAGTTGGTTATTTCTAACTCCAACTGAAAACGTTTTGCCGAATTGTCCTGGTTGTAAATGCGCTTCAAATAATTCCACATTTCTTGAGCAGTTGAAAAAGAGCGTAAATTATTAATCATCTGATGATCAATACTGTGGAGAATCCAAGTGATGATTTGAGCATCTTTAGTTTCCCACGCATCTAAATCAGTTTTCTCCGTCGGTGCCTTATAAACATCATCTAGATGGCTCCATAATCCCTTTCCTTTGACATACATCTTAAACTGAAATTCCCATACAGAATAATTCTTGCCGGTAAAACGGACACAAAAATTCTTTTCATTTTCCATAGCCATTATATTATAACCCCTTGTATTGTTAAATAACAAGACAATTCCAGATCCAATATTCACGAGCAACAAAAAGCCTTTTTGCTGTTTTTTTTAAATTTATTTAATAATAACAATTAAATAAATAGAAAAAAAAGGAAAATTAGAAAACCCACACAGTAGCACTAACGAACGGCGAAGAGACACCCACGAGCGAGAAAATGAAACCTTGATCAAGAATCGCCAATGGTCCACCAATGAAACCACGATCACCGAACCGAATCACCAAGAACAACAATCACCAAGCAGAATCGCCGAGAATACAGAACAGAATCGTAAATCACAATATGCTAGCAGCACCAAATGATTAACGATCACCGAAGTGGGATGTCAAGAAATCCAAACAAGAAACACGATTTCAAGAAACACGATTTCGAGGAATCCAAACAAGAAACACGATTTTAAGAGCGACCCAGTAGGGTGTCGTTATTCAGCCAAGAGAACAAGGATTCACAGGTTAGATCGAATCCTTCTGATACCATGTCATAAATTCTGGCTTTGTGCCTTTCTCATTGCATTTCCTACTATATATAATAGTATCGGTAATTACAACTCATAATGACTAATTACAACTCATAATAACTAATTTCCTATTCTATGAATGAAAATTATTCACAATAAATGCGTTTCATTATTTCCTGATTAACAAAAGAAACCTTAATACCTGTCATATCCATCTGAAATACTGCTCTGAGATAGATCTCAGCTATCACTAGGGAGGATATGTTTTGACATCTATGGGTACACATCTTGGTTGAACGTGTGGCTTTTGAACCCAGGGATTGAAGTGTTATTTTTTTACCAACTGCAAATTCCATAGAGCTAGTCATGATCACATCAGTTCTATTCGGCATCTTGTGATCCCTAGAATCCGAACTGGCAAGACTCCGGTAATGCATGGAGAAGGCTGTTGAATTCCCAGTGATGTTGTCTAAGACACTCGAGTTTGATAACTGTTCTGGTTTGATGAAACCAGGAGACACGAGACAACAAATTTTGTCATCATTATTAACACGTTTATCCAAGCCAAGTACTTTCCTAGAAAATGTTCTAACTTCCTCGAGTTCTTATTCCATAGAACATTAAGTTTGAGGCTTTGAAAATGTGAAGCATTGCACTCGAGACATGCTCGTAATGTCTCTCAATCTCAGCTTTAATTTCTTCATGATTTAACAAAACCAAAATGGTGATACTTGGAATCCACAAGTCCGCATGAGCTCAAATGCCAAAGCATCTTTCTGAAAATGTAAATCCTTCATATTTCATGCTCTTACCACTGAATTTGGATCCTTATTATAATTCCAATAAACTTGTGACAAAAGTGCTTCAATCTCTCCTACAAAGTACTCTCCCAACCCCAATTTCTAAGCCTCAAATTAACTTTAACACATATTTGGTTTCATTCAAAATTAAATTTCCCCTATGATTGTATCACTTTCTGCCTAAAGTCGTTATTCTAGTGAATATCTCTATCCTACTTGTATATTTATCAGCGTCCTCTCTCTAGAGTGGTATCACCTAGGCGATGACCTAAGGACTCACCCTTGGTACCCATGAGGTGTAAGGCCGTTAGTCAAAGGAGAGGAAGTCCACCATTACTTTCGAAAGGTTAGGTGGTCAATAATCTCTCCTGATTAGGAGGGAGTAGTTATCGCCACTCATGGTTACTCAAACCCTAGGCCCAAAAGGCCTATATAAATACCCCTCTCTTCATGGAAAGAGGATAAATGATAACTCATATTGATCACACCACTAAGAATTTTATACCTAAGCAGATTATTCATCTACCTAAGCCATAACCAAAATACAGTGTAATATACCTATTAAAGCCTCTGAGTCTCCATGCCCTTGCAGGAGGAACACGAACATCTGTATTTTTTAACCGATACAGTATAATGGCGCCCTTCGGGGGGGGGGGGGGGTAAAACTAACTTGGGCCACATTGTCTTCATCACCTTCGTCCTACCCACTATTACCCTTCACTCCTACACCTAGCCACTTTCATCCATGGTGAACAAGAGATATCCATCCCCTATGTCGGATGGTACTAATGAGCCTTAACGAAGATGTGTGTTGCCATGTACGAGTTACGCCTCCATAACCAAGCATGTTCTGCCATGTTCTGCCATGTACGAGTCCCTCGCCCAGAAGTCTGTGATTTTTCTGGTAGAAGTGGTCACTAGAGCAGTGTTCTATATAAAAGGGAAGGATAGTAATGGTGAAAAGAATGCACATATAATCCCTTATGTGGCTATGCCAATAATGTCATTTTCTTCCATGACTCATTCCTCTTCTAGTGGTACTTCTTCAATGTTTTTTTCAAATGGTTGTTCAAAGTATCCTTCAAAGTTACAAAAAATAAGAGCAAGTGGAGGATTTCCTAATAAGTGACCAGTAGATTCAAATATCCTAGTAATTTGAGTGTTCTATCGGACTCAGGATCTCCTCTGTATACTGGAGTCAATAACCTACACATATAACAACTAAGCACTTGTCACATTACCAGATAACAGAAAACGTTAGAAGCTCAAATGCTCTATTAACAATAAAAGGTTTTGTACAAAAATTAAAATGTTATTGACACACTCACAGACAACGGAGCCAAAAAATTGTTGGGTGAAAACTATATAACGCGCAAGTATACACGATTCATAGTATCAAATGATAAAAAGTAAGAATATTGTTCCCACATGGAGTGTAATAACTTAGATTGATTTGCGAAACTTATTATTTTTTTTTTGTAAATGGGCATGAGCAATGGTAACAATAATTGATGGTTGTCACATGTTAGTTTTTAAGTAAACAATGATAGAACTAAGGTTGAGTAAATAAGTGAAATGAGTAAAGGAATATATGTTGGGCAATGATCTGTTTAATATACTTTATCTTATGTGTGTAAATGATGTGATATGTCGTGTCAGATGAGGTCGAAACACAGTCTTATGGTGTATTCCTACACCATCAGTACACATGAAAGAAAGCAAGAGGACAAATTCCAAAGCCTCATATTTAACTTTAATGCATGTATGGTTTTATTCCATATTTCCCATATGATTGTAACTCTTTATGCCTAAAGTAGCTATTCTAGGGACTATGAGTACCCTATTTTTTTCAATCATATTTATCATGAGTTCCACTTGTTGATGGATTCCTCACATCAACAAGATTTTATATTTTCCTAAGATGCTAAGTCAAAGAATCTTATTTATAATAGTATAATTCATGATAAAATCAGTCACTAACATCACATCAATGGACACAAAAGATTAATTCATATTAAACTCCACATTACTGAACATAAAAGAGTTTAGCTCATAATGAGCCCGGTAAATACATCAACACTAGTTATTAAGCTAAACATTCTTAAACACATAATGAAAACCTAAGAGTAACTTCTTCATCTTCTTGCAATTTTCAATCAACATGATACAAGTTCTGTCACGTCAGATACTACTTCCTTCCACTCAAGAGCAAGAGAACATAAATCTTCCACAATTAATTCAGCTCACATTCACACAAGTCTCTCTCTATTGTTTCTCTCTGAGTATGACCCTTTTTTATTTCTTCCAAGGGGTCCTTTTATAGACAATCTTATCTAGGATTTTGTGAGGTATTGGATCATGGGCTTCTTGATTATCCATCTCTTTGGGCCATTGATAACCATCATATCCCCCATATCCTTCTCTCTCGTACTAGTACCAAGTGAGGTACACAACATATGCAAGGGACAAAATGTTTGGTGACAGACTTGTCATGTAGGGGGATAAGTCGCGCTTTGCAACGACTACACTATTTGTAGTCAATTGTCTTGTAACATTTGGTCTTATCCATTTACTTTCCAGCTCAACTTCTTAATTTTACACCAATCTCTTTCATTCTACGACTTCCTTTTGAAGTTCTCTACTTTTTTAAGCATTTTTTTACCTGAAATCCAGCTGAAAATGAAGTGTCTCCCGAAAACGATAGAACTCGTCACTAGAGTGACATCCAACACATGCACAAAACACATAAAATTCACAAAACAGAGCACCTAACGTGCTTTGTATTAATCTAGATAAAAACAACAAAACTAAACTAAATACTCAAATTAAAATCAAATAAAGCAACATAGTTAAGGGCTTAAATATCTAACAACATACGAGTTATCATCATGCGTTAAACCCGGGCCATAGATGCTTTACCAACCACTATCAGATGTAAAACTACATCCTAGTAATGATGACCTACATGGCCTAGGTATTTGACCTCATAAATGAACTAATCTTGATCGCTCTCCTCACTTTTCTCTTCAAACGCATTCTACATTCATCTAAGGAACTATTCTTCTTCGATTCTAACTCTACCATCATCAACCCCCTGTCATCACCAACATAAACACTCATATATTGAAATTTTCCCTCTCATTCATATACTCTTTTTTGGGGATGAAAATTATCAGGTAATTAGATGAAAATAACAACATCATAGAATCTTCTACTTGTCAAAAGATTATGTAGATTTGGAGGTATTGTGTAGAGAATTTGAGGTAGTTGGATGTGACTGTTGATTATAAACTTGTAGAATTAGGAATGTTTAGAAATTTTGACAGGAGTTCAAGTAAAATCTTAGATTTATAAAAATATTTAAGTTAATTTTATAAATTAAACAGAGGTAAGACAATAGAATAAGTAAAAGAAAGAAAATCAATGAGATGAAAATATGCAAATATAGGGGAAAGAAATAAAGAGTATAAACGAAAAGAGATAAAAGAAAAGAGAATCTTACTAGTGATATACATGTTCCGCCTAATTACTTGGCCTACTCATGTCCCTAAGAATTTATTTTTGAGAGTTTGCACAATATGAGATGAAAGGTTTTCACAGGATATGACCACAAAAGTTTTTACAACCAAATAAGATATTTTACATTGGCTAATCTCTAAAGCAAACACGACATTTTACATCGGGATAATCTCAGAACCAAACAAATCGTTTACACGTGGTTGAGCTAAAGAACCAAATAAAGTTTTTCACGGCTAAACTCAATAATATACATAAGCTTTTAAAAGGCTGAACTCACGAACAAAACATAGATTTGACCTTGCAAATCTTAATAACTAAAAAGAGCTTTTAACATGTTAGGGTCAAGAACCATAAATCGATTTATTTTGAGGATATTACACAACAGACAAATCCTTCTTGAGTAATTTACAATAAAAGCACCACACCAACTCAATAAGAATCTCACATATATTTTTTCACTCTCAAAACACTAAGACAATTTTGTGAAGATATAAAAAAGATTAAGTAGAAAGAGTGAATGTGAGAAAGTATTATTGTTAAAACTCATAGACAAATATAACAACGGAAAAGGGTGATTTATCAAATGATAGCAATATATATTTCCAATACAACGTGTCCGAGAGAGTAAATAGCAGCTACATCTAACAGCCCTATAATGTAGTGGAAAGAATCAAAACACTAATGTAGTGGAAAGAATCAAAACACTAACTAAACTCCTAAAGAATAGATCCTCCTAAATACTAGGACTTTATTAAACAAACTGACAAATAATTAATGACTAACTCTATCATTTCCTCACTTAAACTAATGCATCTTAGCTTTCTACTTAACTTCAGTCACTCTAAGCATGTCGCGAAGCTTCTCAAACTGCTCTAGTTTTAGTGGCTTTGCCATAATGTCGGCAATTTGTTCTGAGTGTTGCAGTAGCTTAGTTTAATGACTCCATCATTCACCAAGTCTCTAAGGAAGTGAAACCTTACATCAATATGCTTACTCTTGCCATGAAACACTAGATTCTTCGATAACTGTATGGTAGAGCTGTTATCACACATGATCACCGTCTGGTCTTCTCTTCAATTCCAAGTTTCTCCAATATCCTCCTTAGCTAAACACATTGACAACTGCATATTGTTGCAATTCTGCCTCCGTAGTAGACAGAGCAGAGCAACCACCGTTTGTTTCTTTGATGACCATGAAATAGCTTCAGCTCCTAACATAAATACGAACCCAGATGTACTTCTTCGATCATCCAAGTCACCGGTATAATCACTATCCGTAAATGCCAAAAGTTTCAAGCTGCCATCGCCCTTTTTGTAAAAAATTTCATGATCGGCTATACCTTTTAAATACCTCAGAATTCTCTTTGCTGCAAGCCAACGTGACATAGTAGGACTTGTCATAAACCTGCTTATTAAGCTAACACCATAATTAAGTCAGGCCTAGTCGCAGTCAAATAAGTTTTTTTGATATGTTTTGAAAAGAGCAAAAATCTTTTATTTATAGGAGAAAAATTTGAATCAAAAAGGAAAAAGATATACGGTCATTTTAATGACTTAATCTATTAAGGAAAAGTTCAGGTGTCAATCCTTAGCATATTAGCCGGGGTTCTAGCGAACAAATTGATATTTTTTGGCACACAACGACTAACTCCTCTAGTCCTCTTCTTTAACTTCTGTCACAGAGGTTCCCATCTTGTGGAGTGGAATTCTTGCAAACCAATTTGGCGCTTCTTTAGATCTTCTGTAGGCGACTTCCGCCGCAGAGACATTGTGATGAGCAGCTATCTGAGCTCACTAAGAAGCTACCATTATCGGAGAAAATAATTAACAGAGATTAGATTAGGAGATAGTACGGTTGCACGGTGCAATAAAAACACAGTTTAAGTTTTTTTTTTAAAATATTGTTTAGTGTATGAGTCAACATTATAGTTGGAAGATTAGGTTTCGGATCTGGACAAAAAATTTCTTCAACATTATTTAGTCTCTCATTCATCATTATAGTTGGCACGTTAGTTTTTTCGCCAGACCAACCTCAAAGTTGTGTTATAAAAATAAGAAATCAAATAAAAATAAAGAGACCATTTATACATAATTTATCAAATCCTTAATGCTTTCGTTTTAAGATAAGATTTGCAATGTTTATTATTAGATAATGAAAACTGAGTATGAAGAGTAAAGATTATATGATGTTTTCTTGAAAGAAAGACAGGTGTTGATCATCTATGTAAAACAACAACCAACATATTTCTGCCACCCTTTGCTCATATCATCTAACACTTAACATGGTTAATAGAAATGTATAGACTGAGTTTTAAACTTCAGGGAACAACTTTGTAGGTTAGATATCATGGAATCAAAAGTTTAAGAAATAAGTAGCTTTTTATATTAACATATAATGTAAAATATCTGTACATATTTGAAATCTCTGCAACTTCAAAAAATAATTGATGAAGCACCAGGGATAAATAATTTGACTATTTCTACAACTTTTCTCTCTGAGATTCAGACATAGCCTGCTGGAGATATCTTATAGCTTTCCGGTAATTAAAAAAACCCATAAACCAGAAGTCGAAACCATCTACAGTGACTATTTCTATATACTTTTCTGAAGGTTTCTTCATATTTTGACTTTGGTTGACATGCTCTATCTTTTCATGTGGAATACAGACCTGAAATAGTAAATCAATTAAGGTTACATACTAACAAAGTGTGAAGAATAGGTAAGAGAAACTGAGAGCATTAACATGAATATTACAAAAAGTAAGAAAATGACCTTGAACTCTAATAAATTCTCTTTTTGGAGAAGCGATCTTGATGGATTTTTCACTGCAAAGTGAGTGGATATGAAGAGGAGGCCAGCTATAGGACCTGCTGTGGTTGACAAGTAACACTGTGATGCTTTCAACAGCTTCTCTCCATCTGTAACACCAAATAGTTGCATAAACACTTTCTCTACTCCGCCAACTCGAAGAATTTTTGCTCCCAACCTCAGTTTCCCTTTCACAGTATCTGACATTTTAGTCAGAACTGAATTTAACTTGGCAAAAAGAAAAAGGACCATGATCAATAAAATTAAATTTGATGTAAGTATTTGATTTACGAATTACATATTTGATAAGGTAGAGGTGTCTTACCCTTGTTTGACTTTGTCATAGACTTGCAGTATTTGACAGATGAATCGGACAAGTATCTCTTTGAGGACTTCCTGGTCGGATAAGTTGAGCTGATAGAGATTCCATTAAGTAGCTCATGAAGAAATGAGGTATTCATTTTAGTGCTCTTGCCTTTGAGGATTTTGTTTCTAGCTTGTAAAAAATATTGAAGAGGTTTTTGGAATTTGGTTGATGAATGATCACATTCAAAATGAGTATATATGATTAAAAGGAAACAAGTTGACTGTAGAGCTTTTGCAGGATGAGTCAGCTAGGATTCATCATGAAGACTAAAGGAAAAAAAAGCAATTCAAAAGTTGAAGTGATTAGACAAATGGTAATAAAATGAAGTGATTAAAGGTTTCTTAGCTGGAATGAAGCCTTTCTGATGCATTACATTCAGGCAGGAGGGAAAAAGAAGTTGGGTGATTAGGTGAAAAGAAAATAGCCAAATCACTTCCGCATCATCCCAATGCCCTCACATGGAAAATTAAACATTGTATTTTAAGAGATGACAGCCATGTTTTTGGAAAAGTGAATCACCAAATTATTTCCATGTGAATTCACATTGACTATTGTATTTTGCAAAACAAATAGACCATGTTTTAGGAGGCCTTTCATTTCTAGTTCAACAAACACACCATGATGTCAAGATATTATCTTAAATAAAAGTACTTCAAGTTGCCATGACAGTTGTGTCTTTATTACATCAACCAAGATTTTGGTGGAGTCATCCCACAATAGGGCTAAGATTCACTTCCTAATAGTCTTAACCCCTTTAAATAACACATTACTTAGAATACAAGGGATTCATCAAACCAAAGTTAACAAAACACATCCCTTATTAATCAATCAATATGCAAACCTCACATTTTTTCATGAGATAGATGTAGGAACTCCAACTCAAGATACGATTTTTCTATAAAATAACAAGTCAAAACACCTCTTTTAAAAGTCTAAAAAGACTCATGCACTTCGGCCAAATTATTTACGTTTGCGACTATAGAACAGTTATAATTTCGTTTTATTGATTCGTTCTGAATTACATACATTAAGGTTTCAGTGGTACAAACATATATATATATATATATATATATATATATATATATATATATATATATATATATATATATATATATATATATATATATATATATATATATATATATATATATATATATATATATATATATATATATATATATATATATATATATATATATATATATATATATATATATATATATATAAAAGATACTAATGATCCGGATTACACCCCTTGCCCACTTGACTTTATTTATGAGAAAAACTCAATAATCTCCATTTTGAACTATCAAACTCATATCAAGATTAACTGCATAATGTCATATCATAGCAACTGGGGTGCATTGACATTATTTATGAGACAAACTCAACAATCTCCACTTTGAACTATCAAACTCATGAAGATTAATTGTATAATGTCATATCTTAGCAACTAGAGTGTGTAGTGTTAATCAAGAATTAATTTTTTCTTTATCGTAAATAATTTACTTTCCTAGATTAGACAAATAGTCGTAATGAGTTGTAATTAATCATTCTGAATTGTAACTAATTATTATGAATTGTAATTATATGTAACTACTGAAATTACTATATATAGTGGGAAATACAATAGAGAATTAAATAAGTTGAGTTTGAATTCTTTAATATTTTAGAGTTGATTATGAGAATTAAATGAGTTGAGTTTGAGTTATTAACATGGTTAGAGTTGAGTATGAAATGTTTAGAATTGAGTTTGATGAGCAAATAAGTTGAATTAAAGTTGTTCTTGAGATCTTAAAGGGTAAGCATGTAACCTTTAACCTTGAATAAAAGTTGTTAAAGTTAGTTGTGAGTTCTATTAATGGTATGAACATGTCTTGTTGAATATTGATGGTTGTTTAATGTTGTTTTGATGTTATTGATGAGTTTGATGTTTAGGTTTGAAAGAAACGGGTCTTGAAGGACTCCAGTCTAGTGTTGAGGATCACTCAGTAACATAATTCTGATATCCAATGTTGTAGGACTTCGGTCCAGTTTTGTGATTGATAATTGATAATGGGAGTAAGAGGTTCAGATGAAGATTAATTGCCTTTGTTTGTAGCATCATACATAATATATATATATCGAAAATTAGCTTAGGATTTTGGTCAAGTGTTGTAGAACATCGGTCCAGTGATGAGGATCTCTAGTAACATAACTCTCATATCCAACACTTTAGGACTTTGGTCCAAGGTTAAAGGATGATATACCAAATACATGAGAGTAGAGGATTTACACATAACATAATAATTTGTATGTTGTACATTGTGTTGACTAATTATATCGATCTGAAATATCTTTATTGTTTTATGCACTATTATCATATATGAATGTATTCTCACCCCTTTCTTGTTCTATGTTCTCTGTTGTCGTAATTGATACAAGTGATCCCTAGATTGAGAATGAGGAGTGATAGTTATTGGTTACTGAGAATGACATAGTTGGCCTCTTTATTAGCAATTTTTTCCCGCTGGAATCTATCAGCTATTTAGTTGTATCTAATGTTGCTCTGATAGTGTAACATCGTGTTGGAAATTCTTTTATATTTTTAAGTTGTGTTCAACAATTTACTATATTATGTTTTTCTCAAACTTAAGTGATTTTAAAGACTGTGTTGCAAATGTTATTCTCTATTTGAATTAAAGTTCCACCTTTTGAAAATTAAAGTTGAAGTTATTAATGTGACACCCTTATTGTTATCTTCATATTTTTCGCATTATTCTATAAATTATATTTGAGATTTTAGGGTGTTATAGTTGTCACATGTTAGTTTTTAAGTAAACAATGATAGAGCTAGGGTTGAGTATATAATGAAATCAGTAATGGAATATATGTTAGGAAATGATCTATTTAATATACTTTATCTTATGTGTGTAAATGATATGATATTCCATGTCAGATGAGTTCGGAACGTGATCTTATAGTGTATTATTACATCATTAGTACACATGTAAGAAAGCGAGGGGACAAGTTTCTAAGCCTTATATTTAAATTTAATGTATGTCTGGTTTCATTCCAAATTTTCCCTATGATTGTAGCTCTTATGCCTAAAGTAAGTATTCTAGTGAATATGCCTATCATACTATTTTTAATCATATTTATCATGAATTGTGATGGATTCCTCACATCAGCAAGCTCTTATCTTTTCCTAAGATGATCAGTAAAAGAATCATATTTATAACAGTATAATGCATAATAAAATCAATCACTAACATCACATCAATGGATACAAAAGATTAATTCATATTAAACATCACATTACTCAACATAAAAGAGTTTAGCTCATAATGAGCCTACTAAATACATCAACAGTGGTTCTTAAGCTAAACATTCTTAAACACATAATGAAAAAGAAATGTAAACTTAAAAGTAACTTCTTCGTCATCTTGCAATCTTCAATCAATATGAGACGAGTTCTGTCACGCTAGATATTGTTTTCTTCTACTCAAGAAGAAGAGAAGATAAATATTCCACACTTGATTCAACTCACTTTCACACAAGTCTCTCTCTCTTTCTCTCTCTCTATTGTTTCTCTCTAAGGCTTAACATTTTTCATTTCTTCCAAGGGTTCCTTTTATAGACAACTTTATCTCACATTCACAATTTTGGATTCTAAAAACTTAATTTCTCGACCCCTAGAAAACACAATGGAACCATACTTCCAAGATACTTCTTTTGAATTCTAATATGGGAATGACTTTGGTTCACAAATAGTGATAGGCTGTATTTTCTTCTTAGGAGCTTCTGCGAGAACATTCCTATATATGATCGTGAACGGCTCGATGGGAGCTACCTCTTCCACAGACTTGGCTCTGGAAAACTGAACCATACCTCAGTTCATCAAGATCTGAACACAACCCTTTAACATTTGGCATTGATTGGGATTATCATCACAAATCTGACACTTTCCATGAAGACCTTTCAATAACCCTTGCTCCATCAACTTCATGATCACAACAATCATCAGAGTTTTCACTTTGTCGATGTCTCTGATCAACTCGGCCCCTTGATCTTTCTCAACCATATTAACCCCAGGTCCACCATGAGTAGGAAAAGGATTAGTTTGTATATTAGGACTTTCTTCAGCAAATGTCAGGATTTTCTGGTCAATAAGCTCTTGAACTTTGATCTTAAAAATAATGCAGTCTTCTGTAGCATGTCATAAGTACCCATAATAGTAAGCACATGATGCATTCAGATTATGCTTCGGACCATAAGGAGGAATTGCAGGTGCGATCTCTTTAGGGATAATTGCCCTTTGATGAACAAGATAAGGAAATAACTCTATATATGGCACGAGAATTTTGTTAAAATTCGGACCCTTGTGATTGTTCTGATTGTTGTTGTTTTTTCTGTTATGATATTATTGAGTTTTGTTGTTTTGTTGAGATTGTTGACCTTGCAGTTTTTGTTGATTCTGAGAATTCTGAACTTGTGGCTGAGGATGATATTGATATGGCGGTTGTTGATATTGGGCAGCAGCGACATAAGGATAAGGTTAATACGACATGGGAGCCATGGGAACCTGATGACTGCTCTGAGGTTTCTTGTTGGTTGACTGTTGACCAGCGATCCTACCAATTTTCAAACCATTTTCAATTCTTTCACCAATAGTCACAATATCAGTGAAGTTTGAAGAAGAACTGCCTACCATCTTTTCATAGTACAACTCTTGTAAAGTTCCCATAAAGATATCAACCAACTCAGTGTCAAAAAGAGCAGGTCGCACACAAGAGCCTATTTCGTGCCACCTCTGTGCATATTCTTTAAAAGTTTTAGTTGTACACTGAGCTTAATCTGTAATTGAAATCTGGTAGGTGCCAAATCAAGATTATACTTGTATTTTTTCAAGAAAGCTTCAGACAAGTCTCTCCATGAGTGAATCTTGCTACGCTCTAAACCCATATACCAATCCAAAGAAACTCCATACAAGCTATCTTGGAAGCAATGAACCAGCAATTCATCGTTGTTAATGTAGGACGCCATCTTCCTACAGTACATGTGACTTTGCAGATAGCTCAACCTTTTGTATTTTGGCAGCTTTGGAGTGGCATCACAACATTAAAAACCAAACACAAGTCTTTGGCTTCCATGTCAAAAGCAGAATATCCTTCAATAGCCCTGATCCTTTCATCCAACAGTTTGTATTCTGCAGGTCTATTATGATTAGCAGATCTTACAAGAGTTTATGGATTTGGAAGTCGTGATGCAACTAGAGCAGGCATATGAGGAGAAGCAAACTAAAATGGATACACCAGCACATAATTAACCACCTGACCAGAATTCTGACCCATATGAAAATAATACGGATAACTAGGCGGAGGTACCACAGCGGCAGAGGATGCCCTAGGATAAGGCAGTCCAGAATGCATATCTGAACAACAATTTGAGCAGATTGAGACAAAATCGGGACATGAATCAGAGGACTTCTATAATTATGCTCATCTTCATCATGGGTCTCAACATTAGTCGGCACAGAAGTTTGGAGAATCTGCTCCTAGGGAATTTCATGATCATCATGGTTTACCACAAAAGGTGGAATTAGCGTAGGGATACCCCATGGGTGAGCAACAGAATTCCCATTGGCACATGTATAACAAAAGGTTGATACGGAACAAAGGCACTACCACTGGCAATCTGAGGAGTGAAATTCGGGGGCATTCCCCATGGATAAGCAGTAGGAATTTTGCTCAGACCATGCAGGAAGCATGGAAAATTGAAAGTGGGTTGAACAAAAGTCTCAACCGTCACTTCAACAACAACAAGAGAAGAAGTAACAACAAGATGAGAAGTCACCACAAGAGCGACAACGGTTTCATCAGTAATAGTTGCAACAATAGAAGTAGCGGCAATGATGTTCTTCTAAGCACGGAGGAACTCCATGATAACATCCATGTTGGTCTGGAACTGATCCATCCAACCTTAGAACTGAGCCAATGTTTCCTTATAGGCATAATTCTCTTGTTCATAGTAAGCCATGATCTTATACTTGCTTGATCGAGTGAAATAGCGATGTCGAGTCATCGTCTTGCAATAAGGCAGAGACGAACAATGTAAGCTTTTTGTTTTTCTGGTTGAAGGGCATACATATGTGTGCATGAATGAATGCAATGCATGCAAAATTAAGTTTTAAATCCCAGGAATTCGTGAGCTTTTACCTTTGTTAATAATAATCATAAAGCATACGAGTAAAGACACAAAGATAAAACTGACAAGAAAAACTCTTCATTCATTCAATGAGGGAAAAGAAGTACAACTCAAATATAACTCAAATATATGCCTTTTAGGCTACATCAAGGTCAGCATGAATCCTATTAAAAACCAACCTACAAACAGATAAGAAATGAAAAACAACCCTAGAAGTCTTGTGCGTCAACGCATCAACATATGCTTCCTTCAACAACCATGGTAAGTCCTCTAGTGCGTGCTCGGAAAATCTAGCTAAACAGTTGTGTCTCTCACTCTAATGCTTTGTATCCTTCATGAGGTTACAAAACAAATAATGATTAGGTCCCTGAAGAAGATCCTATTGTAATGCCTCTTTCTGATCTAAGAGGACTTGCAAATGGCGGCTCTGGCGCTCCCAGTGAGTAATCTCCAAGTTGGACTGATTGATCTCCTCTCAGTTTTGATGCGCCTGATCTTGCAGCTTTTGAATACCACTGAAGGCTTTGTCGAGCTCAGCTTAATTTTAAGAAAGGTATTTCACCAATTGGTCAGCACGGTCTTGCTCATTATGCAGCTTTGTCTTGTACTCTGATAGCTTTCCTCGAAGATCTGCAAGTTGCTTATTGTAGCTCAACTCATCGTTGTAGGCTTGATACTGAGTGTCAGCAAGTTGTCTTTCTTTTGAGGCAAGTACATCGTAAGTAATCTTCAAAGTATCACATATTTTCCTCCACTTGTTCTGTTCAACCACCACCTCTTTGAGCATGAGCTCTCTCTTCTGGCGGAGTTCAATTTGTGAGCTTTCTTTCTCGAATGTGACTTTTCCAAGGTTGAAACAAAGATGAACATTCTCCTTCTCCAACACCTCTATAATCTTCTTGAGTTGATCAGCTTCAGATGGGGGAACAATGACAAGTTCAGGAAGCTTGACATTCATGGAAGGCTCAGAAGAAAATGGCAACAAGATCATTTGGACTCGTTCCTTAACCCATTGCATGTAGGCTTCTTTTTCTATGAAATTCTTTTTACCAAGTAGAATGGTAGCGACTCCGCTGTAGAGAAAACAAAGGAATGGTGTCGAAACTAGGAGAATAAAGGAATAAAGAACAAGAATTGAGGTAAAGGTAAGATCTATTGGGGATTCGGTACATTAACAGGCAGACAATGATTAACCGAAGAAAGATAAGAGCAAGACTCTGTGGGGAAAGCAAAGGTTGGTGTCAAAAAACGGACTGTGATGAACCAGAAGGAGAGTATCGAACCAAAAGAAGGTGTTTGACTCTCTAGGAGACTCAGTGTGTTAACTGGTAAACAGTGGTTAACCGAAAGAATGGATGTAGAACCAAGCGAAAGTTGTGACCCAAAAAAAGTCGGTACATTGACTGAAAAATCAATACTTGACCAAAGAAAGGGTATTTGAACCAAAAAAAGGTTACTAATCCAAAGGCGCGAGTGTTTGAACCAAAAAGAAGTTGCTAACTCACAAGGGTATTGGTTTTAATAGATGGACTATGATTAACCAAAAGAAATGAGTGATTAACCACGAAACAATGATTAACTCAAGAGAACTCAGTATGTTAACAGACAAACTGTGATTAACTGTGGAACGAGTGATTAACAAAGAAAAGGTGATTAACCTAAGAAGGGTTGGTTTTAACAGGCAGATTGTGATTAATCAAAGGATGAGTGATTAACTGGGAGAAGGTGATTAACCCAAAGAAAACTCAGTATGTTAACATACAGACTGTGGTTAACTGAGAGAATGAGCAATTGGTGTTTTAACTGACAGATAATGATTAACCAACGAAAAGAGAGAGAAACCAAGAGAAGGTTACGAACTCCGTTAGGACGCGCCTCTGATGCTTCTGGCGCTGAAGCTGCTAACACTGTTGTTGAAGAGCTGCTGAAGAACTTCTTGTGAAGAGCTTGCCTCTGAAGCGTTGCTTCTGGCGGATTGCTTCTGAAGGACGCTTCTGGAGGATGCCTCTGATGACTTGTTTCTGAAGCTTTGGAGGATTTTCCTCTGAAGCTGCTTCTGGTGCGCGCGTTTCTGAAGCTTGTGGAGAGCGCTGATGAGTTGCCTCTGATGCTTCGAGACCCTATATCCCGAGGCAATCTGTGCTAGATCGTTGGCCACTTGGTTCTGCATTCTCGGTATATGTCGAATAGTTGATGCTTTGAATTTTTTAAGCTGCCTATTGGCCACTACAAAATACATGATGAGATTTTCTTTAACGCATTTGTACTCTTTTATCAACTGTTTTATCACTAATTCCGAATCGCCCATTATTTCGACCTGGGTTGCCCCCAATTCTAACAAAATTTCAAGTCCAGCTATTAAAGCATCATATTCAGCCTCGTTGTTGGAACACAATCCCTCGACTTTATACTTGAACTTTGTTGGAATTTTATCTGGCGAAATAATCATCAGACCAATACCCGTGCCATGTTTGTGGCTAGAGCCATCGAAGTATAATTTCCATGGTTTCACTTCAACTATAATCAGGGCATTCTCGTTTATAGAGTGGTCGACGATAAAGTCTGCCACTATTTGCCCTTTGACTGCTTTTAACGGTCTATACATTAAAGAATATTCTGTCAATGCCAGTGCCCATTTTCCAATCCGACTGTGCAAAATAGGTTTTGATAACATGTGTTTAATAACATCAAAGTGTGAAGAAACACAAACATCTATTGGTTTAATATATTGCTTTAACTTTGTACATGAGAAATATAAACATAGACATAGCTTTTCGATTTCACTATATCTAGTTTCTGCGTCATTTAAAACTCTACTAAGGTAGTAAATAGCCCTTTCGGCGCCATTCTCATCCTCCTGAGCCAACATGCTCCCTAAAGTTCTATCTGACGCTGCTATGTACAAACGCATGCTCCTGTTTCTACACGGAGGCGAAAGGACTTGGGGGTGAGCCAAGTAATCCTTGTTTTTGTCGAAGGCTTCCTGCTGCTCTTTTCCCCACTCGAATCTGTCCCTAGTAATTCGAAGCAAAGGTGAGAAGGCTTGCGTCTTGCCGCTTAAGTTAGAGATGAACCTCCTTAGAAAGTTAATTTTCCCCAGCAGCGATTGCAACTCCTTTTTGTTCGACGGCGCTTTTGTTTCTAAGATAGCCTTCGTCTTATTCTGGTTGATTTCGATTCCCTTCTTATGGACAACGAAACCCAAGAAGTCTCCCGCCTGTACACAAAACGCGCACTTCAACGGATTCATTTTGAGACCGAACTTCCTCATTCTGGCGAACGATTGTCGCAGATGATCCAGATGGCTTTTTCCTGAAACAAATTTCACCACAATATCATCAATGTATATTTGCATAAAAGATTCGATGAAATCATGAAATATAGAATTCATTGCTCGCTGGTACGTTGCCCCAGCGTTCTTTAGGCCAAATGGCATTACTACCCATTCGTAAGTGCCCAAGGCCCCTAGACAACGAAACATTGTTTTGGGAACGTCATCTTCCGCGATAAAAATCTGGTTATATCCAGAATAACCATCCAACATACTAAGGTATTCATGGCCAGCGTCTGAATCAACTAACATTTCCCCCACTGGCATTGAATATTCGTCTTTGGGAGTGGCTGAATTCAAATCTCTAAAATCAATGCACACTCTTAGGGACCCGTTCTTCTTGATGACTGGGACAATGTTGGCCAACCATTCGAAATACCTCGCTGTGCGAATGAATCTGCAACGAAGGAGCCTTTCGATTTCCTCCTTGATCTTCGACATGACCTCTGGAGCAAAACGCCTTGGGCCCTGTTTGACGGGCTTCTTTCCAGGTTTTATTGGTAGTTTATGTTCCACCAAATCTCTTTGCAACCCAGGCATTTCGTCATAGTCCTAGGCGAAACAATCCTTATACTCCCGGAGCAACTGGATGACTTCGATCTTTAGTTGAGGGTCGAGGTTAGCACTAACGTACGTTGGCCTCCTGGTTGGACCCTCTCCTAAATCAATTTCCTCCAATGGATCCTGTGCGAGCATTTTGATGTCGTTCCCCAAAGGATCTCTTTCGAACTCCAGAGGTTCGTCATCATAGATGGCGTCGAGCCTCTGGCTCTCCTGCTGCATTTTGGTGGATTCTTCAGCCATTTTGTCATGGGCGGCCATTGCGGCCGTTTGTAATTTGGTTTCAGCCACATAGGCCGAAATTCTTCGCAGCACCGCTGCTTCAGTCATCAAATTCACTGCCCCACCCCGTGGGGTCAACTGGGGCTGCCCCCAGGTACGGGAGTCTCTCCCCAGGTATTTCCCTATCCCAACGAAATCTGTCGACAGGGTGGAGGTATAGTGAGTAGTACACCTCGTCATTTGGTGCGAACTCAAAGTCCGCTGGGGCACAAGGGCCAATGCTGGCCAAGTGCTTGTTGAATTGGAACTGATCTATTTGCCTTCTTGGCACCCTGAAGTATCCTTGATCAGCTTCAATATTTTCAACTATGCCATCCGGCCTCCAGATGGAAATCCTTTGATGCATCGATGATGGCACTGCTCCAATGCCATGTATCTATTCTTGGCCAAGTAATAAATTGTAGTTGGCCGTGGTTTCGACCACCATGAATACCATTGGTCTTGTAATTGTTCCGACGGTCACGTCCACCTGAATCACCCCCTGGTGGTTCCTACTTTTCCTTCATAATTCGACAAGACCATATTATGTGGCTTTGTATCAGCGTCATGCTTTCCTATTTTGGTCAGCAAAGAATGTGGCATCAGGTTTACCGTAGCGCCACAATCCACCAGTATTTTGTTGATGGGGATGTTCTCCACTTTTGCTGTAATATACAACGGTTTCAGGTGGGTCCTCATCTCTTCAGTGGGCCGTTCGAAAAAAGCGTTTTGCTCTTCGACACAGCCGTTGTTCATCACGTAATAGCATACAAGTTTATGTGCTGCCATTTCCCACTCAGCGTCTGCGCCTGGTTCTTCGACCTCTGACACCCTATTGAACTCCCGGGGCATCACCGATACCACGTTGACCACCAGATCCAAAGAATCATCGGAGTCAAAGTTATCTGTCATGTCTTTGTCCCCTTCCGTCGGTCTGTCTTGTTTAGGCGAAAACAACCTTCGCCCAACTGGTAACTTTTCCGCTATCTTCGACTGCTGTTCTTCTTTTCCGAGGGGGGTTTGAACTATTCTTCGACTGATTTTTCTCCTTCTCTTCTCTAAGAGCCTTTCTTCTTCTTTGCTCTCTCCTCCATTGAGATCTAGTCATAGGATTCTTACCCTTATAGTTTTCAGATACGTGCGCTGTTTTTTAGGATTGATACTCCTTGCTGTAGGAGACCGAAGATCCTCGATTCACTTCGAAGCTCTTCCACCTTTGTTGCCCTTGCGCCCTCTCTTTATTAGGCTTCCTCCACTTTCCATCAGCGGAATCGACAACAGGTTTGAAACTGGCGGGCCTAGCACTTGGTGGCCTGATTCGAGGTTCAGACCGTTGGTCTTCTGTCCTCCTGTGGTAGCTCTTTCGTTGATCAAAACCATGGCCACCTCTGTTCAGACGACGTCGACGTTCTCCCTCTAGCTTCTCTGCTGCTTTTCTATCGAAAATGGCGCTGCACCTGGGGCACAACATCACGCTCGATCCATTGTCTTTGCACCGATGTAAAAAACCAACGATTGACTCTTCTGTCTTTGGGTATGCTAACCTGCTACATCCCTCATGGTGTTCTGATTCTTTCTCTTCCATGGTCTCTGATGGGTTAATGTCGACCATATTGACTTCGACCGTCCCGCCTAGCTCCATTCTTTCCAAGCCCTCAGTGGCCTGGTCCATTCTGACGAAATGGTCAGCTGTTTCCTTGGTTACTATGGCGTAACTTGGCTAATTTTGAACCCTTAGGCTTGACTTGTTATCGTTTCGACCAGTATTCTCCTCGACTGTGACTGCCGTATCGTCCAAACCGAAACCCATGACGCATTTCGCCATCACTGGTGCTGAAATGAGGTCCTCAGTAACCTCCATCATGTTAACAGAAAACTCGATGCCCTCAGTAGCATCTATCATGTTTGCTTCTATAGGTTCAGCATAAAGAGCATCGGTCAATTGCAGCGGATCAGCATCCACCTTCATCTGGCCTTTTGCCTTATCTCCAAATTTCAAGTGTCCCTCCTGTATCGCATTTTGGACGAGATCCCTGAAAAGAAAACATTCAGATGTTTTATGACCCAGAAAATTATGGTACTTATAAAAACCTCTCTTTTTTTCGCTGCTCTAAGGGCGGTGTTTTAGCACCAGACGACACTATCATCTGCCCATCTTTTACTAGCAAATCGAAGATTTCATCACATTTCGTGATGTCAAAGGTGTAAGTTTTCTTAGGGAACCTGTCATTCTTTTCTGATTCGACAAAGCCCTTTCCTTGAGGAGGGGTCAGTACTCGACAGGAATATGGAGGACCCTGCTTTAATTCAGCAAGATCGACTTCGTTCTCCTCGAAGTAGGGGGACTCTTCGTAAGCCCCTTCGCTACTTTCGTTGAGTTCGACAAAAGCTACTTTCTTGCCTTTATTAAATCTTGACTTTTCGTCTTTCAGCCTTTCTAGCTGTCGGACTCTGTCGGCCAATTGGGCCATATCTCTCAGATACTGCGTATCTAATTTCTTCCTAATAGAGTAATCTAAACCTCCTGCTGCCATTTCGACCAACTCATGTTCAGGCACTTGTGTGAAACACCTTGCCTTGAGTAGTCGAAACCTATTGAGGTATTCTTCGATTGGCTCTGAAAACTTACGCTTTACACTGGCCAACTCTTTCAAACTAATCTTCGTCTAGCCGATGTAAAACTGTTCATGGAAGAGTCGTTCTAACTGCGTCCAGTTACATATTGTACTTGGTGGCAAAGTGGTAAACCACGTGAGGCGTTCTTTGTAAGAGAACTTGGGAAGTATTTTATCCCAAGGCTTTCGTCATTGGCTATCTCCCCAGTCTCAATTATATAGTGTGCTACGTGTTCGACGGTGGACTCCGTTGTGTCCCCTGAAAACTTAGTGAACTTAGGCACCTTAGTCCTAGGGGGTAATTCCGCTCGAAGGATGTAGTCGACTATTGGTGAAGTATAATTTAGCCTAGTAAACTCAGTGTTTAGGCTATTTCGAGTCATGATCCTTTCTACCATCGTGGCCAAATTATTTTCGACCGCGAGGTTGTTGCGTCTTACTTGCTGGACCATATTTTCTGCATCCTGGTTTCGATTCACCATAACTATTTCTAGGTTTCTCTCGACCTGGACTCTAGGAGTTTTGACAACATAAGGGCATATTCCTCCTTGGTTCTCTAAATTGGCTTCTGGCGCCACTCTTGGAATTTGTTGTGGAATATTCTCCACAGGGGCTTGGTTTCTTTCTAACAGGGGTACCCCTATAAATTCAGTCAAACGTGTTAACTGTGTCACCAGTTGTTGGTTAGCGTGAGTTGTGTCTCGAATTAATGGCTGAAAGATCTCGCCCATAGTCTGGGAGAGGGTTTGAATCATCTGTAAGTGACTCTCATCCATCTGCTGCCTCAAACAGGCAACAGACGTATTGGTTAAATTGGGACCTTGAGTCGAGTATCCTAGACTTAAACTCTGAGGGTTTCGACCAATGTTTGAACCAGGTCCTGATCCTTGCAAAGATGACGCCATTGTGTTTTCAGAAAATATTAGGGGCGCATTTTGCAGCCCCTGCATTACAGTTGTTGACATCCCATACGAGGGATTTCTTGGCAACTGCGATAGACCAAGAGGGGCAAACTGCCTTGACATTGATGGTCCCACTATTGGAGTTTGGGGGTTCGACACTGGTGGCCCAATATACTCCAATACGGGTTGTGTGTAAGGACTAACTATCGTTTTCCCAGATCCTACTGGAGCAACGGTTTGTTCTGACCTTACGGGAGGCGCTACTTGCTCTCCTGTCGATGGTATAGGCGGTGGGATCATGTTGTTACTGGTTCCTTCGCCGGAACCTTGGACTTGTGGGTCAGGATTGTTTGGCTGGTTTGTTTCCATCGCCATATTCCTAAGGATTGTTCGTCTTTCTTCGTTAGCAGTGGTAATTCTACCACTTCTTAGTAACATATAATGTGCTTTCTACGAAGATTATTGAGACTTGTGAATGAGAACTCTTTAATTCTAAGTCGCGGGGATATTTAGCACTGTCCCACCGGGTGTGCCATTTTGTTTCCCTTGAAAATCGAAAAACAACCGCTGATCTTCCAAATTTGACTTTGGTGACTCACAGGATCGATCAGATTGATCCTAGGACATGTGCTAAAGTATTCTACGTTTAGAATTAAATTTAAAGTACTTGTGATAACGAATTGGTAAACGTGCTTGTAATGAAAAAGACTTTGACTGGATATTTTAAAGTGCATAAACTTAAAGAAACGCTGTAAAAGATTTGTAAAAAGGTTGCTCGAAAAGGGTTAAAAGTTTAAAGGGAAGAAGGAATTGGAGTAAAGATGCAGGAAAGGTAAAAATCAAAATGTAACACTTGCACAAGTGGTTCGACAGAGGGAATGTAAATGTTGCTGAAATTGTAAAAGACTTTATTGAAAAGTTGGTGATTTTACATAACGTACATTCTCCGTGAAAATACTCTTTTCTCACTGTAACACGGTGGGAGAACTGACTTTAAACAATGTTGCGGATAGCAAGAGTCGCCACCGACTTTTATTTTATCCATAAGGAAAGGTTATAAAAGAACAGGAAAGACCTTAGAGAATATTTTGGGTCCGGGGGGTAGGTTATGAAAAGGGAAGGTGTTAGCACCCTTTTCATCCATGGTTATCCATGGGCTCTTAGGTACTTAAGCTCACTTTTGAATTGTTTTGAAAATGTAGTGTGTGAATAGAAAATTTTCAGAATAGTTAATAAATAATCCATGTAAGGATGTGTTAAGAACTTGTTTGAAAACTTGTTGAAAATTTGTTTAAGTGTGAAAAAGTTTTGAAGTGAGCAAGTATCTAGGAGTAGCCTACCCTAATGTTTTAAGGTCTTTCTTATTCTTTATCCTTTCCTTAGTAAGACTATCCCTACTATAATGGAGTAGGTAGTCCTTACTTTGGATGTTAAGGGACATGTGAGGGACAATTGGATTTTTGAAGGCCATTGTGGGGTGTAATAAGCAAACTAGGGGGACTATCATCATTTTTCGAAAGGGACTCGATTCGTAAAGGCAACCATAAGGGACTTTGATGATTTTCTTTTTGAGGGACTTGCTTTATACACCCCACTTAACCAATATTCATAGGCAACTTGAGGGATATCCTTAAGAAGTGAGACGGCGATTAAAATCGACTTACGTGTGTGAAATGTTTAATTTAATTATCTTATATTAAAATGATCTAATTTATTTTTTTAAATATCATACATATTAGCACTCCCTAATTACTAACCATAATGATAATAATAATTAAGTAATTACAATTTACATCCAAGAGGCAATTACAAAATTATAATAAATAAAAAAAAAACAAATAAGCAAATAAAATATTAGGGTTAGTAAATAATAAGAAAAATTAAATAAGGTTAGTATAAATATAAAGTTAGTGAAAATAATTAGTTGAAACAATAATAATGAGAAAAATAGACAAAGTTAGAAAAAATAATAAGATAGAAATTTCAAAATAATAATAAGCAACAAAATATGATTAGCAATAATAATTAATTAATAACGTGATTAAACATAAGATTTGATTTTTATTTAGAAACATAAATGATTAAATAATTACTATAATATAAAGTTCTAAATATCATAAGATTTGATTTTTATTTAGAAACATAAATGATTAAATAATTACTATAATATAAAGTTCTAAATATCATAAGATTTGATTTTTATTTAGAAACATAAATGATTAAATAATTACTATAATATAAAGTTCTAAATATAACATAATTATAAATTTCTTAATCATTTACAAAAATTTAATTATCTCTAATTATATATTAACAATTATTAAGAAAAATATTTACACATTATGATGAAAACAAATTTTAACTAATCAATAATCACATTCACCAAAATTTTACATTAAGTGTTTATAAGGTTTAATTTTATTTACAAAAATTTACAAGAATTATAATAAATATATACATAGAATCATATAGAAAATTAAAATTAGGTTTTCATATTAATTTGGAAAAAAGATGTTAAAACAGATTTTTATATTACAACAAATTTTAATAAATTAATGATAACAATAATAATAATAATGATAATAATGATAATAATAATAAATAATGATAATAATAATAATAATAATAATAATAATAATAATAATAATAATAATAATAATAATAATAATAATAATAATAATAATAATAATAAAGCAATAATGAATTTTAAATGTGCCAAATAACCCAACAATGTTGCTAACGCAGAAATGCGCTCATCGCAACCAGATCTAAATCGGACGAAACAAAATTTATCGCAAAGAAAAAGAAATTAAGCAAAAAATAGTATTATTGCTCACACAAAAATGCGATCATCGCAACCAGATCGAACTAACACAAATGTCACGCGTCATGCACACAAATGTGCAAACATCGTATCGACATAATTCGATCAAAAATCTTATATATATAAACTCTAACAATTTAAAAATTATATATATATAAACGCAACAGTAATAGATAAAGAAAAAGAAATAACGGTAATAGATGAAGAAAAAGAAATAACGGTAAAAGATGAAGAAAAAGAAACAACAGTAATAGATGAAGGAAAAGAAATAACGGTAAACGATGAAGAAAAAGAAACAATAGTAATGGATGAAGAAGAAAACTAAATAACGGCCAACGACACTCACTCCTCTTAGGTTTTTTTCATTCTCCCCTCCTTTTCCAACAAGGCAACACATATATATATAGGGAACAAATTAGGGTTAACACCAAATTGTCAATAATGTCCCTAAAGCCCATTTTAAAGCCCAAACTAAATAATTAGTTAAGAAAAAATAAAATTTAAATAATTTAAAATAATAAACTTAAAATAAAAACTAATAATCCTATTGATTCCTAAAATAAAAAATATTATAAAAAGAACAAAATTTTTTTCAATATTTTTTTATTTTATGATTTTTTGGATATTTTTATGAATAATTTAGAAAAAAGTGAAAAAAATAATATTTTAAAAAATGATTTAATTAAAATACGAAAATAATAATTAAATAATAATAAAAAACTATTTTTGTTATTTTTTTTAATGAAAGATAAAAAAAAAAAAAAATAAAAACAACAAAAAGTGCCAAAGGTGAGATTCGAACTCTCAACCTCTCACACTCATAACTCCTTACACATGTCCTCCTGCCAATTGTGCCATTTTTACTTTTTAGAAAAAAAAAGTGCATGCCATATGATATTTACCTGCAAAAAGTCAAACGACTACACAAATTTGTTAGTAATTGATTAAATGCAATGAAATGCGACGACAAATCTTAGGGCAAAATTTGGGGTATTACAGTTATTATGATAATATTTCTCACCCAACCTCTCTTTGATGTTGGCAAAAAAAATCATGAAGTTTGACTTTGGTTTGACCACAGTTGACCTCAGTTTGACCTTTTAACTGCATTGACTGCTTTTGACTTATCTGATCATCTGACTGAGCAAACTTTTGAGAAAAGTCTTGAAACTTGACATGGGGGTTCTTATACACATATAAGATGTTATGAAGCTCACTTGAAGTCTTGGAAGTCCATTTAGCCTGATTAAAGTCAAAACCCTAGTTTTGGATGCACTGCTTAGGAGGTGCATTGTCTGAGGGAATTGTCAACTCTTCTGATCAATTATGAATTTTGTGAACCTTGTGAACCTTCTTGGAACATAAAGTCTTGTATTGTGAGGGCAAATTTTGGGGTGCAACAGCTGCCCCTGTTCAATTTTCTGAAACCTGAGGGGTTAGATTGGTATATTTGCCAGTCGTAACCTGGAAGGTTGAAGGGGATTGAACACAAAAGCCCAAAAATTTGCACTCACCAGTGCATGGAGTGATATTGATGGTTGGTTGAACATGATTGAGTGGGCTTAAAGATGCCACTAGGGGAAAGTTCTTCAGTAGTATAATGAGAACTGTCAGGAGTCTGGAGTAATACTGATGTAACAGCATGTCTTCATGAGGATAGAGCAATCAATAATGATAACCCTAAAGCAGTCTTGAAGTGATAAATCTGACCTCAGGAGGATAGAGCAATCAATAGCTCTAAAGCAGTCTTGAAGTAATAATGGCTTCAGGAGGATAGAGCAATCAATAGCTCTAAAGCAGTCTTGAAGTAATAGAATGGCTTCAGTAGGATAGAGCAATCAACAGCTCTAAAGCAGTCTTGAAATAATAATGTGATATGTCTTCAGGAGGATAGAGCAATCAATAGCTCTAAAGCAGTCTTGAAGTAATGATATGATTTCAGGAGGATAGAACAATGAATGGCTCTAAAGCAGTCTTGAAATAATAATGTGATATGTCTTCAGGAGGATAGAGCAATCAATAGCTCTAAAGCAGTCTTGAAGTAATAATGTGATATGTCTTCAGGAGGATAGAGCAATCAATAGCTCTAAAGCAGTCTTGAAGTAATGATTTCAGGAGGATAGAGCAATGGATAGCTCTAAAGCAGTCTTGAAATAATAATGTAATTTCAGGAGGATAGAGCAATGAATGGCTCTAAAGCAGTCTTGAAATAATAATGTGATATGTCTTCAGGAGGATAGAGCAATCAATAGCTCTAAAGCAGTCTTGAAGTAATAATGTGATATGTCTTCAGGAGGATAGAGCAATCAATAGCTCTAAAGCAGTCTTGAAGTAATGATTTCAGGAGGATAGAGCAATGGATAGCTCTAAAGCAGTCTTGAAATAATAATGTAATTTCAGGAGGATAGAGCAATGAATGGCTCTAAAGCAGTCTTGAAATAATAATGTGATATGTCTTCAGGAGGATAGAGCAATCAATAGCTCTAAAGCAGTCTTGAAGTAATGATTTCAGGAGGATAGAGCAATGGATAGCTCTAAAGCAGTCTTGAAATAATTAGATGGCTTCAGGAGGATAGAGCAATCAATAGCTCTAAAGCAGTCTTGAAATAATAATGTGATATGTCTTCAGGAGGATAGAGCAATCAATAGCTCTAAAGCAGTCTTGAAGTAATGATTTCAGGAGGATAGAGCAATGGATAGCTCTAAAGCAGTCTTGAAATAATAATGTAATTTCAGGAGGATAGAGCAATGGATAACTCTAAAGCAGTCTTGAAATAATAATGTGATATGTCTTCAGGAGGATAGAGCAATCAATAGCTCTAAAGCAGTCTTGAAGTAATAATGTGATATGTCTTCAGGAGGATAGAGCAATCAATAGCTCTAAAGCAGTCTTGAAGTAATGATTTCAGGAGGATAGAGCAATGGATAGCTCTAAAGCAGTCTTGAAATAATAATGTAATATGTCTTCAGGAGGATAGAGCAATCAATAGCTCTAAAGCAGTCTTGAAGTAATAATGTGATATGTCTTCAGGAGGATAGAGCAATCAATAGCTCTAAAGCAGTCTTGAAGTAATGATTTCAGGAGGATAGAGCAATGGATAGCTCTAAAGCAGTCTTGAAATAATAATGTAATTTCAGGAGGATAGAGCAATGAATGGCTCTAAAGCAGTCTTGAAATAATAATGTGATATGTCTTCAGGAGGATAGAGCAATCAATAGCTCTAAAGCAGTCTTGAAGTAATAATGTGATATGTCTTCAGGAGGATAGAGCAATCAATAGCTCTAAAGCAGTCTTGAAGTAATGATTTCAGGAGGATAGAGCAATGGATAGCTCTAAAGCAGTCTTGAAATAATAATGTAATTTCAGGAGGATAGAGCAATGAATGGCTCTAAAGCAGTCTTGAAATAATAATGTGATATGTATTCTGGAGGATAGAGCAATCAATAGCTCTAAAGCAGTCTTGAAGTAATGATTTCAGGAGGATAGAGCAATGGATAGCTCTAAAGCAGTCTTGAAATAATTAGATGGCTTCAGGAGGATAGAGCAATCAATAGCTCTAAAGCAGTCTTGAAATAATAATGTGATATGTCTTCAGGAGGATAGAGCAATCAATAGCTCTAAAGCAGTCTTGAAGTAATGATTTCAGGAGGATAGAGCAATGGATAGCTCTAAAGCAGTCTTGAAATAATAATGTAATTTCAGGAGGATAGAGCAATGGATAACTCTAAAGCAGTCTTGAAATAATAATGTGATATGTCTTCAGGAGGATAGAGCAATCAATAGCTCTAAAGAAGTCTTGAAGTAATAATGTGATATGTCTTCAGGAGGATAGAGCAATCAATAGCTCTAAAGCAGTCTTGAAGTAATGATTTCAGGAGGATAGAGCAATGGATAGCTCTAAAGCAGTCTTGAAGTCATGAGATGTTCTCAGGAGGATAAAGTAACCCTGAAGTTACAATAAAGCAGTCCCAAAGTAATAAGAAGCTCATCAGGAGGATAAAGTAACCCTGAGGTTACAATAAAGCAGTCCCAAAGATCATAAGCTTGTTTGTTGGATAATTAACCTGAGAACAAGGTAGCATTCTGTATAACATCATTAGTTTATGCTTTATGTATGCATGTATGACATGATGCACTTAGGTAATGTACTATAGACATATATGTTATGGTATGATGTAAATGATGTATGTATGATATGACACTGCTGGAAGTGTCTGGATATCCTTGTATAACAACTGCTGGCCAAGGAAAATAAATCCCGATTCGTTGTTGAAGAATATATAACCCTCCGTCTGCTGGGGATAACAAGGTATAGATAACCTCCCGTTGTTGGGGATAGTAGGGTATAGATAACCTTCGTTTTCGTTTGATAGTAGGATAAGTATAACATCCCGTCTTCGTTCATCGTGCCCTTATTGGAAAGTAATTTCCCGTATATCCGTATGAGGATAAAAGAGATGAATATAAATTCCAGGGGAGATTAGACTTTGTGAAAATGGATTAGTCCTACTGTCTTGTAAAGATGAACCGGCGAAGCTTCGTTGAAATCCTTCCCTCGCTCGTCCTTAGTAAATACTATTACTGCACTTTCATGCATTTCTGGTAAACATCAATCATATTAAAAGCATACATGCGTTTCTGGTAAACATCAATCATATTCAAAGGCATACATTCAAACACAACCAATGGACGTTTCGCTTATGTAAATAAGGTAAAAGTAAATCTGGATTCAAAAGATGAAGTTTATTTATATCAAAAGTGACCCATACACGGGTAAGTTTGTACAAGGAGACGTAAACCCTAGTAAGAGAATTTTGTCATGAAGTTTTACAAAAAGAATCAGCTATGTGGGAAATAATCCTATTGAGTTTCAATTCTACTATTGCCACTCAAGTATCTCATCTTCTTGCTGTTGAGACGGAAACGATTGGATTGAGCTTCATCTGTTTGAGCTTGAGTAAGTAGTACAACTGGTTGCAATTTCATGAGTGATCCAAACGAGACATAGTCATACGCTTTAATCCCTAACTTTTGCCTGGATTGCCCTTTCAGGTTTTCAATCCACCGGGATACCCTTTTTTGCCCAAGCCGCCTTTTCAGGTTTTCGACTTGCCGGGTGTACATCTTTTTATATATATATATCCCTAATTTTTGCCCAAACCCTTTTGGTTTGCCGGGATGCCCTTATTTTTGCCTAGGCCTGTCAACCTAGCGGGTCTCTTTTTATGCGTAGTATTTTTTAACTATGTCTGCGTTTACAGGTTGTGGGAAGTCTTCACCATCCATTGTAGTCAGTATCATGGCACCTCCTGAGAACACTGTCTTGACTACAAATGGTCCCTCATATGTTGGAGTCCACTTGCCCCTAGGATCACCCTGTGGTAATATGATACGCTTGATTACCAAGTCACCAGCCTGATATACCTTTGGCTTAACCTTCTTGTTAAAAGCTTTGATCATCCGTTTCTGGTACATCTGGCCATGACAAACTGCTGCTAACCTTTTCTCATCAATCAAATTTATCTGGTCAAGTCGAGTCTGAATCCACTCATCTTCATCCAAGCCTGCATCCTTCATAATTCTCAAGGAGGGGATCTGAACTTCAATAGGCAGAACTGCTTCCATACCATAGACTAAGGAGAATGGGGTTGCCCCTGTTGAAGTACGTATTGTAGTACGATAACCATGCAGAGCAAATGGTAACATCTCGTGCCAATCCTTGTAAGTAACAGTCATCTTCTGTACAATCTTCTTAATGTTCTTATTAGCAGCTTCAACTTCCCCATTCATCTTTGGACGATACGGAGAAGAGTTGTGATGCTTAATCTTGAACTGCATCTTCGAAATCAACAAGGTAGTATGGGTCAACATATACTGTCTTAGTCGGCGAGCAGCCCATGCCAAAGCGCAGCAAGTTTTCTCGAGCAGTGAGTATCTTGTTTCACAGTCGGTAAACTTTTTGCTAAGGTAGTATATTGCCTGCTCTTTTCGACCAGACTCGTCATGTTGCCCCAATACACACCCCATTGAGTTGTCTAATACTGTTAAATACATAATCAAGGGTCTTCCATCAACTGGTGGCATTAAAATTGGAGGTTCTAGCAAATATCTCTTGATTTCATCAAAGGCAGTCTGGCACTCATCATTCCATTCCATCGCCTGATCTTTCTTCAACAACTTGAAGATTGGCTCACAGATGGTAGTTAATTGGGAAATAAATCTTGCAATGTAGTTCAATCGTCCCAAGAAACCTCTAACCTCCTTCTCAGTACGGGGAGCTGGCATCTCTCGTATAGCTTTCACTTTTGCAGGATCCACTTCAATACCTTTTCCACTGACAATGAAACCCAGGAGCTTTCCAGATCTAACTCCAAAAGTACACTTGTTTGGATTTAATCTCAACCTGTATTTCTTCAACCTCTCAAACAACTTGTGCAGATGATCAAGATGTTGTTCTTCATTCTGAGACCTGGCTATTATATCATCCACATATACCTCTATCTCATGATGAATCATATCATGAAACAAAGCCACCATAGCACGCTGATATGTTGCCCCTGCATTCTTCAAACCAAATGGCATTACCTTATAGCAAAAGGTGCCCCACTGTGTCACAAATGTAGTCTTCTCCATATCTTCAGGTGCCATCTTGATTTGATCGTAACCAGAGAAACCATCCATAAAAGAGAATACCTTATGCTGAGCAGTGTTGTCTAAATCAGCCCCTATTTTGACCTCTTTTCTGTTTTCTTCAGTTCCCAGATTCACAACTTCGACTGGCTCTTCATGTGGCTGTATAGCTTTCTCTTCTTGTTGTAACAACCTAGCAAGCCCTACAGGTATTTCACAATCGTCCTCGTTTCTGTCTTCAGTTTGATAGATCGGATTCTCGAAATTGTAATTGGCAATAGTAGAACTGTTATCAACTGGATCCAGAGTGGATGAGGATCGGCATTTTAGTGACGTGGGTGTGTGTAAGAACACATAGCTGATAAAGCAAAAATAAAAGAAAAAGAAAGACAAGGAACACAATATTTACGAAAACGAAACGTCCACTGATTTTATTGAATGCAGTATGCAAATGAAATGACAACCCGTAACAAGCACACCATTGTGCCCCGGGTAAGGCACATGGCTTGAAAGTTTTAATTGTTCCAAAAATTGCAAATTTAAAAACATAACACAGTAATAGTATTTACTCCTGACTAAAGGAGATAGGGATAACATCTTCAGCTGTCCAATTATTGAGTCCAGCACCCACAGTAGGAAAAATCCATGCCTCCAAGTTGAAAGTGTTTACATGGCTGACAAAGTATTCTTCCTCTCCAAAGACAGTAACAACTTTTCCATTCACCGGATATCTCAACTTTTGATGTAATGTGGAGGTCACAGCACCTGCCCCATGGATCCAGGGACGACCAAGCAGACATGAGTACGAAGGACGAATATCCATCACATAGAATGTAGCAGTAAACACCTGAGAGCCAACCTTGATTGGAAGATCAATTTCCCCATGCACTACTCTTCTAGAACCATCAAAAGCCTTTACCACAATATTACTGGGCTTCAATACCGTATCTTCAGGACTCAGCTTGTTCAGGACTTCCTTAGGCAACACATTCAGAGAGGGACCATTGTCTATCAGCACATGAGACAGGGTAGTGCCCCTGCATTCAATTGAAATATGCAAGGCCCTGTTATGATCCCTCTTGGCAGGGGTCAAGTCAGCATCAGAAAATCCTAACCCGTTGTCATAGGTCAGGTGAGCAACACAATTCTCAAACTGGTCCACAGAAATTGCACTGGGTACATGAGCCATCTTTAGAAACTTGATCAATGACTTGACATGAGCCTCAGAACATAATAACGGGGAGAGCATAGAAATCTTTGAGGGAGTATGCCCCAGCTGATCAACAATATCATAATCACTCTTGCGAATGATTTTCAATACTTCTTCCATCTGCTTAGAGAGGTCATCAGCAGCTGGCACATCAGTAGATACAGGCTCAATAACAGGACCCTTGCCCCGAGCATCAGTGGTGGAAGTAACAGCAGGAGTAACTGCACTCTTAGAAGCAACTGGAGGAGAGAAGACTCTTCCACTACGGGTGATCTTGCTAGATCCAGCAATATTATCAATGTCAACAGGCATATCAGGTAAAGGCTCCTGCTTGACACCATGGATGTAAACATCAGACCCATAGTGCCAAGGCACAGCTTTGTCAGATGTATAAGGAATAGGACCAGGAGTGGTAATGATCAGAGGAACTACTCTGGCTTCAACAACAACTTTCACAGGACCTTCAGCAGTAATCTTGATTGGGCCCTGATGAGTGATTTTAATGGGACCCTTTGAAGTGATTCTTAGTGGTACTTTGTCAACCATGTCAACCTCTTCAATCTTCTTACCCTGAGTCAGATGATCCACCATACTTTCTACAGATGCTGGTCTTCTTTCAAACACTATAGTATATTTATCCATGAGACGTTGAATCCCATCTCTCAAAATGAAGCAACTATCCGGCTTATAGGTACAATATATACAATCTTCATGACAACCTGGAAGGATCCCAGCTTGTACTAACCTCTTTTTGATAACAGACAATGGTGTGCTCAACTCCATAACTGAATAGACATGCAGATCTTCATCAATATCTTCATCAATGGCGTTGACAGTCTTCTCGTGATTTGGCATTGGAGCTGTAATCACATTTGGAGTACCTGGTGGATCAAACTCAATTTCTCCAGCATCAATCATATCCTGAATTTTGTTCTTCAAGACCCAGCAGTTATTAGTATCATGTCCTGGACAGTTTGAATGATATGCACATCGTGCATTGGGATTGTACTTGGGAGAGGTAACATTGGGATTCTGAGGAGCCTCCCTTAGGGTAATAAGTTCAGCCTTCAACAAGTGTTGCAATGCCTGAGCCATTGACATGTTGATCTTCGTGAACTGTCTCCTAGCCCTCTGTTGGTTGCCTTGAGGCTGCTCTGTTGTTGCAGGAGTTGGATTTGAAATATGAACTGCACTAACAGACTGATGCCTTCTGTTACGATCAGGCTGACCATACACAGCATTAGATTCTTTCTTCCCAGTGGGAGGCTTCTTTGCAGCACCTGATGAAGAAGTGCCCACTTGGATCTTACCACTCTTGATACCATTCTCTACTCGCTCTCCTGTCATGATCAACTCAGTGAAGCCAGATGATGAGCTTCCAATGAGATGACTGTAAAATGGACCATTCAGCGTACACATGAACATATCAACCAACTCCCTATCAGTCAAAGGGGGTTGAACTCTTCCAGCTAAGTCTCTCCACTTCTGAGCATACTCCTTAAAGCTTTCTTTGGCACCCATAGACATGCTTTGAAGCTGCATGCGAGTGGGGGCTAAGTCAGCATTGTATTGATACTGCTTGTAGAAAGCTTCAGCAAGGTCATTCCAATCTCTGATGTTGACACTCTCCAACTGATAATACCACTCTAGCTGAGCTCCAGATAAACTCTCTTGAAAGAAATGGATCCACAACTTTTTATCAGCAGTGTGGGGTTGCATTCTTCTGACATAAGACCTCAGATGCAATTTGGGACAAGAGACCCCATCATAGACAACAAATGTAGGAACTTTGAACCCAATGGGTATGACCACCCCAGATATCAAGCTCAAATCCTCAAAATCCAGCCCAGATGATTTCTGTAATTCCATAGCATCCATTCTATCCACCAGCATCTTGAATTTGTCTTCGTTAGGCTCATGGTAGTAGTTAGCCTCAGAATCAGAGTCCCCCATAGTGTTGTGGAGACTGCCTCTCTCCTGCTCAGATTCTTCAGATTCATAGTCTTCAACATGTTCCTTGGTCTTGACAGGACCTTTGAACCTTCTTCCCATGTTGAGCAACCCAGCAGACTTTCTAGCCTTCTTAGTCTTCTTGGCCAGCAGTGTCTTCAATTCATCCTGCCCCTTGGATAGGTTCAGGATCAGCTCTTGGAACTGTGCATTCTGTGCCTGGAGATCCTTAACTGATTGTTCAAGAGCCATTGCTGAAATAAACAGCGAGAAGATGAGAAACCTGTGCACAATTATAAACCTGTGATGCAATGATATGGGAATGCATATGCAATGTTTTCAAGGACCGCAGGATTTAAATTTGCTTAAACAAACAAGAAAGTAACTTTTTATTAGTAATAACTTGTTTTGCCTTTTAGGCTTACAAAAAATGAAAACGAAATAAGTACAAAAGATGGGGTTTTAAGTCTCCCATGGACGTTTCCTCTTTGTGTTGAGGTATGAGTTGAGGTTTCGTTCCTCATGAAGTAGCTTTGTTAGCTCTAGGATCCTTGCTTGGCTTGCTTTGTAATGAGCCTCGAAAGTATCCCTTTGCTCTTTCAGTTGGATCCATGATCTCTGCAAGTCTTCCATATCAGTAGGCATGTCTGGGTGAAGGATGGTATAAGCTGTGTCTCCTTCAGCAACAGGTTCCATGGTAACTGGTAGGACGGCAGGATATGGCATCATGAGTGTCTGAGCACGAAATCGTACCCATCTGAGATAAGCCTCCATAGGAATGGTGTACTTAGGCTCCAGTGTCTTGCTGTCAATCCTGTTTACCTTTCCCCAAGCTCGTATGAATCTCTGACGGTAACCCTGAAGATCGTTGTCGTAGTCAAACACAATGCCCTGAATCAACATGTCATGTGGACCATCGCTCCGGGCGTAACCAAACTGTCGTAAAGCTAGAGATGGGTTGTAGGTGATGCCTCCTCTTATGCCTAGAAGTGGCACATTAGGAAACTCCCCATAACGGTCAATGATGGTGACATTCTCCATAGATCTGGAGCACCAATGGATGTCTAAGTGAGAAAGTGACATGATCCTCTTGGACCATCTGAACCCTTGCTCATTCTTCATTACTGAGCGAGGAAGGTGAGAAATAAACCACCTAGAAAGTAAAGGTATGCAGCACATCAAAGTTCCTCTTGCCCTTGTAGTACGGGTGTGAAGAGAATGTAGGATGTCTCCAAGTAAGGTAGGCACTGGATTGTGACTCAGGAATATGTTGATGGCATGAACGTCTATGAACTGATCAGGATTGGGGAACAACACTAAGCCATAAATCAATAAGGCTAAGATCTCCTCAAAAGCATCGTAGCTCATAGCCTTCAAGAACATTTGAGCTTTATCCACTAATACCTTGGCAAGAATACCTTTAACTCCACTTCTCGTCTCTAGAACAATGTCAGACTTCTTCAGATGTAGAGCTGCTGCAATAACTTCTGGTTTAAGCTCCTTCTCTAAGCCTGTGAATGGCTTCTGATCAAGAACAGGTATACCCAAAAGTTTAGAGAACTCCTCCATGGTTGGAACCAGCTGATAATCAGGAAATGTAAAGCAATGGTGCTTAGGGTCAAAGAACTGAAACAGCACACTCATCATGTCTTCACTGAACCCTGAAGTAACTAGATCCAATAAGTGACCATGTCTCTTGTTGAACTGGGAATGATCAGGCACTAGGGAAACCAACTCCTTGAGCTTAGCAGGTATCCCTTCAAAGTTGATCCTGATGGTGTTTCTACGAGCAGAAGCCATGACCTGCAACAAAGAACAAAGATAAATCCTTTGGTCCTTGAAATGGTTAGGGAAAATGATATGCTTATGATGCATGATGATGTCATGATGTCATGCTCAATCACAAACATGTGGCACACACAAACAAGTCACACCATAGCCCTAGGTTTAAAGGCTTGCATGAGGTTCAAAGGCAAGTACCCTCCCCTGAAGTTAGATGGTTCATCCTGTCCTACAAAAGTAACCAGGTTCTAAGGGATCTCAATATCATTGATCCTTCACAAGGGTGGTTGTTCAGAAGGCAACTTACTTGCCAACCAAAACCCTCCAAGTTTAAGATCTCAATGAGCGTAGTATCGAGTGTCGACCAACTTCAGTCTGCACCAAAGCCGGTTACCTCACTACTTTCTAAAGGCCAAGATGAGTTAACTAGGGTTCTAAAAGTCAGTTAGTGCATTGACAACATATGGCAGCCTCAATATTATCCTCAACTTGACTTAAGGAATATAAGCACCAACCAAGAAGTCGCACTAACTATGGCCACCAGATCAACCGTATCGATATACGTCGTACAGTTTCCTTGGTCTATTGCCATTTACCTAAGGTACACTAGATCCGGGTTAGGACCTTTCACACATAAGAGCACCCCAACAATATAATAATAAAGCAAACAAGGCAAACAATTTAAAGTGATCTTAATTCCTAAGGGTACCCCTCTTAAATAGATCTCCAGCAGAGTCGCCAGTTCTGTAACACGGTGGGAGAACTGACTTTAAACAATGTTGCGGATAGCAAGAGTCGCCACCGACTTTTATTTTATCCATAAGGAAAGGTTATAAAAGAACAGGAAAGACCTTAGAGAATATTTTGGGTCCGGGGGGTAGGTTATGAAAAGGGAAGGTGTTAGCACCCTTTTCATCCATGGTTATCCATGGGCTCTTAGGTACTTAAGCTCACTTTTGAATTGTTTTGAAAATGTAGTGTGTGAATAGAAAATTTTCAGAATAGTTAATAAATAATCCATGTAAGGATGTGTTAAGAACTTGTTTGAAAACTTGTTGAAAATTTGTTTAAGTGTGAAAAAGTTTTGAAGTGAGCAAGTATCTAGGAGTAGCCTACCCTAATGTTTTAAGGTCTTTCTTATTCTTTATCCTTTCCTTAGTAAGACTATCCCTACTATAATGGAGTAGGTAGTCCTTACTTTGGATGTTAAGGGACATGTGAGGGACAATTGGATTTTTGAAGGCCATTGTGGGGTGTAATAAGCAAACTAGGGGGACTATCATCATTTTTCGAAAGGGACTCGATTCGTAAAGGCAACCATAAGGGACTTTGATGGTTTTCTTTTTGAGGGACTTGCTTTATACACCCCACTTAACCAATATTCATAGGCAACTTGAGGGATATCCTTAAGAAGTGAGACGGCGATTAAAATCGACTTACGTGTGTGAAATGTTTAATTTAATTATCTTATATTAAAATGATCTAATTTATTTTTTTAAATATCATACATATTAGCACTCCCTAATTACTAACCATAATGATAATAATAATTAAGTAATTACAATTTACATCCAAGAGGCAATTACAAAATTATAATAAATAAAAAAAAAAACAAATAAGCAAATAAAATATTAGGGTTAGTAAATAATAAGAAAAATTAAATAAGGTTAGTATAAATATAAAGTTAGTGAAAATAATTAGTTGAAACAATAATAATGAGAAAAATAGACAAAGTTAGAAAAAATAATAAGATAGAAATTTCAAAATAATAATAAGCAACAAAATATGATTAGCAATAATAATTAATTAATAACGTGATTAAACATAAGATTTGATTTTTATTTAGAAACATAAATGATTAAATAATTACTATAATATAAAGTTCTAAATATCATAAGATTTGATTTTTATTTAGAAACATAAATGATTAAATAATTACTATAATATAAAGTTCTAAATATCATAAGATTTAATTTTTATTTAGAAACATAAATGATTAAATAATTACTATAATATAAAGTTCTAAATATAACATAATTATAAATTTCTTAATCATTTACAAAAATTTAATTATCTCTAATTATATATTAACAATTATTAAGAAAAATATTTACACATTATGATGAAAACAAATTTTAACTAATCAATAATCACATTCACCAAAATTTTACATTAAGTGTTTATAAGGTTTAATTTTATTTACAAAAATTTACAAGAATTATAATAAATATATACATAGAATCATATAGAAAATTAAAATTAGGTTTTCATATTAATTTGGAAAAAAGATGTTAAAACAGATTTTTATATTACAACAAATTTTAATAAATTAATGATAACAATAATAATAATAATGATAATAATGATAATAATAATAAATAATGATAATAATAATAATAATAATAATAATAATAATAATAATAATAATAATAATAATAATAATAATAATAATAATAATAATAAAGCAATAATGAATTTTAAATGTGCCAAATAACCCAACAATGTTGCTAACGCAGAAATGCGCTCATCGCAACCAGATCTAAATCGGACGAAACAAAATTTATCGCAAAGAAAAAGAAATTAAGCAAAAAATAGTATTATTGCTCACACAAAAATGCGATCATCGCAACCAGATCGAACTAACACAAATGTCACGCGTCATGCACACAAATGTGCAAACATCGTATCGACATAATTCGATCAAAAATCTTATATATATAAACTCTAACAATTTAAAAATTATATATATATAAACGCAACAGTAATAGATAAAGAAAAAGAAATAACGGTAATAGATGAAGAAAAAGAAATAACGGTAAAAGATGAAGAAAAAGAAACAACAGTAATAGATGAAGGAAAAGAAATAACGGTAAACGATGAAGAAAAAGAAACAATAGTAATGGATGAAGAAGAAAACTAAATAACGGCCAACGGCACTCACTCCTCTTAGGTTTTTTTCATTCTCCCCTCCTTTTCCAACAAGGCAACACATATATATATATAGGGAACAAATTAGGGTTAACACCAAATTGTCAATAATGTCCCTAAAGCCCATTTTAAAGCCCAAACTAAATAATTAGTTAAGAAAAAATATAATTTAAATAATTTAAAATAATAAACTTAAAATAAAAACTAATAATCCTATTGATTCCTAAAATAAAAAATATTATAAAAAGAACAAAATTTTTTTCAATATTTTTTTATTTTATGATTTTTTGGATATTTTTATGAATAATTTAGAAAAAAGTGAAAAAAATAATATTTTAAAAAATGATTTAATTAAAATACGAAAATAATAATTAAATAATAATAAAAAACTATTTTTGTTATTTTTTTTAATGAAAGATAAAAAAAAAATAATAATAAAAACAACAAAAAGTGCCAAAGGTGAGATTCGAACTCTCAACCTCTCACACTCATAACTCCTTACACATGTCCTCCTGCCAATTGTGCCATTTTTACTTTTTAGAAAAAAAAAGTGCATGCCATATGATATTTACCTGCAAAAAGTCAAACGACTACACAAATTTGTTAGTAATTGATTAAATGCAATGAAATGCGACGACAAATCTTAGGGCAAAATTTGGGGTATTACAGTTATTATGATAATATTTCTCACCCAACCTCTCTTTGATGTTGGCAAAAAAAATCATGAAGTTTGACTTTGGTTTGACCACAGTTGACCTCAGTTTGACCTTTTAACTGCATTGACTGCTTTTGACTTATCTGATCATCTGACTGAGCAAACTTTTGAGAAAAGTCTTGAAACTTGACATGGGGGTTCTTATACACATATAAGATGTTATGAAGCTCACTTGAAGTCTTGGAAGTCCATTTAGCCTGATTAAAGTCAAAACCCTAGTTTTGGATGCACTGCTTAGGAGGTGCATTGTCTGAGGGAATTGTCAACTCTTCTGACCAATTATGAATTTTGTGAACCTTGTGAACCTTCTTGGAACACAAAGTCTTGTATTGTGAGGGCAAATTTTGGGGTGCAACACTCACACTCGGGTACTTTGAGTAAATTTGATTGGAGTTACTTTGTACAAATGGTAAAACGCACCAGAAATCTGCCTAACAAATCCCTATTTATAATGCTAATAATTAACCGCTAATAACTTACTAGTATCTCCTCGATCTAACAAGTGTCATTTGCATGTAACCTCCTGCTCTAGAATTCGCCATGTGTCCTATGAACCAAAACTCCTCCCTCCAATTTTTAAATTTCAAAACGACGCAGTAATGCCATTTGCGGATTTTCGGTTGAATGACCCCTAACACGGTCGAAATGCTCATAACTTAAGGTCTCTTAATTTTTCTAAGTTATTTCAACCGTTCAACTTTAGGAAATTCCTTAGAGGCTGTCGAAACCTCTTTGCTTCATTTTACTTAGACATTAATTATGTCTTAATATTTTTAGCAACCCAAGGCAGTGTCGAATTTGGGAGCTAACACCATTCTAAAACATTTAAAATGTCTTCAAATTCCGTATAACCATAGTCATCTTCATCTTTATTTTAATTCTCTTTTTAAGTTTTCTTCTTCACCAACTATATCATCATTACAAGGACTAGGAAAAACATTCAAATGATCACCAACAATAGCACCACTAGTGACATTGATCAGTGCATTTTAATACACATTCTCTTAGGTTTATATTTAGGCATTTGTTTAGTTTATTTTGTTTATTTTACTGTTTTATTATATTTTTAGAATTGATTCTTTGTTTGCCTTTAATCTATTTTCGCAACTTATTTTCAACTTTAACGGTTATTTGATAACTATCCACTGTTCGGATCATAACTAGAGCTACGAGAATCGGATTGACGCGTTCTAATAGGCGTTGGAAAGTTAAGACAGAGAGTTACAAGTTTTATGTTGAAGGTAAGAGCTGATTTAGAGTGAAAGAGAGTCAAATAATTCGTTGAAGTCAGTACCCGAACTCTGCCTTAAGAAATATTTAGTTTTGGGTCGGGTTTTTTATGTTTCTCGACCTAGTTAGGTTAGAAACCGAATTTGATGCTTCTGTATACCTAGTAGCAGTAGGACTGCTGTTCATGAACTTCTTTTTACTATTCATGAGTTTTTCTTTTTTGCTTTGTACGACTTCATATGGAGAGTTAAATCTCAAGAATTAATCTGGTGCGCGCGTTTCTGAAGCTTGTGGAGAGCGCTGATGAGTTGCTTCTGGCGCGTGCCTCAGATGCTTCTGGCGCTGAAGCTGTTGACGCTGTTGTTGAAGAGCTTGCCTCTGAAGCTTTGCCTCTGAGGGAAAGCCTCTGGAGCATTGCTTCTGGAAACTTGTGGCGCGCGCTTCTGATGCTTCTGGCGCTGTCCCTCTGAAGGGTGCCTCTGATGACTTGTTTCTGAAGCTTTTGGGGATTTGCCTCTGAAGCTGCTTCTGGCGCTGTTGTTGAAGCTTTTGAATTTAGTTCTCACGCAACTAAATCCTTGCCATCTTGGATTTAAATTTGCAACTTCGAAGAGCTTTATTTGACTTTAAAATATCTGCATAGGTGGGTTAGGACAAAAAAGCATAGAGAATAAAGAAAGCAGGAGAAAAACAGAGGTGGGATCTTAAGGTTAAAAATTAGGGTGTGAGAGTGTGGTTTGGGGAAGAAGATGAAGATGAACTGCAGAAAATTCAGAGAGAATGTGAGAGAGAAGAGTGAAAATTGAGAGTGAAGAGTGAAAAATGGTTGAAGGTCCCCATTCACAAGTGTGAAGGTTTCTTTATATAGAAGCTAACTTAGAAATGGGTTAGGTTTGGAGTTTGCTTTGGAGCTAACTTTAGAGTTAGTTACATCTAACTCACCGAGTCAGAAGTTGACTTGGTTATTTATTTGTTAACTCGGTAGGAGCATCCCAATGCATGTTTAAAGTCTAATGGTTCACATGTTTAGAAATAAAGGTGCACAGTGGTCTTGATTGGAAATGATGTATTATAGCAAATGCAAGTGAATTCTTGAAGTGTCATGAAGTGTCTAGAATATTCCACATGATACTAGAACCAAGTAGACCCCAAAGAAGTGGAGGAAAAGTTGTTGTCATGAAAATGTAGCAGAATCTGCAAAACACATATGTTAATCGGTTAACCCTCTATGGTTAATCGGTTAACACAATCAAAAATGGCTTAATTTGCTTGAAAAAAAGGTGTTATGGCCATGGTTTCAATTTTTGACTCTCTACTTTAGTAAATAGGCATGGAAATTCTTGTATTTTACTTGTAGTGATGATGTGATGACTTTGTGATGATGCGATTAATCAGACTCTGAAATTCTGAATACTCATGCAACAAAACTACAGAGAAAAAAATGTTGATGCATATGCCGGCAACGCAAAAGCATATGCTTATGCAAAAAGGCAAAATGAGAGGTCAAATTTCGGGTTATAACAATTAAAATGCATTAAACCTGGGCGATAGATGCTCTGCCAACCACTAGCAGACAAAGACCTATTTCATGGTAATAATGGCCTACATGGCCTAGGTATCTGATCTCATAAATGCACTAATCTTGACCGCTCTCATCACCTTTTCCTTCATACACATTCTACATTTATCTAAGGAACTATTCTTCTCCAACTCTTCTTCTTCAATTCTGACTCTACCATCATCAATCTCCCATCATCACCAACCTAAACACTCAAGTATTGATCTTTTCACTCTCATTTATATAATCTTTTTTTGGGGATGAAAATTGTTAGATAGTTAGATGAAAATAACAACATCACATAACCTTCTTGTGGGAGAGTTATGTAGATTTGGAGACATTTTGTAGAGAAATTGAGGTGGTTGGATGAGACAGATAGATTATAAATTTGTAGAATTAGGAATGTTTAAGAATTTACGATAGGAGTTCCAATTATAGTAGTACTAATTATCCCATTTTACCCAATTTTTCCCCCAATACAAGCACGACTACTGATGGTGGACAAGTCTTCGAAATGTTTAGGAGTTGAAGAATTTGAAACTGATTATATAATTGAGGAGAAGCTTAATACCTTCCAAAGGAGCATAACCATGTATGTTTTGGGCAATGAAGATGACGTTATTGGATAAGTGACTCCAATCATAAGAAGGGAGAATGATAAATTGTGTAGGTTGAAAAACGATGTCCAATTATAAAAGATTAGATTTATAAAAAAAAACGTTTTAATTAATTTTATAGATTAAATAGAGGTAAGGCAGCGGAATAAGCAAGAAAAAGAAAATCAGAGAGAGTGAAAAAAATACAAATACGGTGGAAAGAAATAAAGAACACAAATAAAAAGAGATAAAGGAAAAGAGAAATTCACTAGTGATATACAGGTTTCGCGTAACCAATTGCTCTATTCCTGTCCCTTAGAAATTTTTCTTGAAAGTTTCCACAATATGAGATGAAAACTTTTCACAGGATATTACCACAGACCTTTTTACAACCAAGCAAGAGATTTTACGATGGCTAATCCCCAAACCAAACACGAGATTATACACCGGGCTAATCCTAAAATAAAAAAAAAACTTTTACACAAGGTTGAGTTAAAGAACCAAACAGAGTTTTTCACGACTAAACTCAATAATAAACGTGAGCTTTTAAAAGGCTGAGCTTGCGAACCAAAAAGAGCTTTTATCTTGTAAATTTTAATAACTAAACAGAGATTTTAACAAGTTAGACTCAAGAACCATACATTAATTTCTTTTGAAGATATTACACAATAGACAAATCTCTCTTGAGTAATCTACAATAAAAGCTCCACACCAATTTAACAAGAATCTCACAGATATTTTTCACTCTCAAAACACTAAGGTAATTTTGTAAAGAAATATAATAAGATGAAGTTGAGAGAGTGAATGTCAGAAAGTATTGTTTCAAATACGTTTTCGGTTATGTTTTGAAATGAGGAGAAATCATCTATTTATAGGAGAAAAGTTTGGGTCAAAGGAAAAAGATTCATGAGCCTATTAATAACTTAATGGATTAAGTACTGAGGTTAATCCATTAAGAGCTTCAGAATGACAATAACCCTAATTCAAAAATGGACACTTCACAATGAATATGTGACATAACCAATTAGGAGTAGTTTTAGTTGTCTTGAAAGAAAGACTGGTTTTGATGATCTATGTAAAAGAACAACAAACATATTTGTGCCACCCTTTACTCATATCATCTAAAACTTAACATGTTAATAGAAAAGTATGTAACAGATGAGAGCAACAAAACTCTATTTTTTATTAAATGAATCATGCTCAAATTACTTTTGGTTATCTGATTTGGAATGGCGTTGCATATTTTAACAAAAATGTACAGACTGAGTTTTAAACTTCAGGGAACAACTTTGTAGGTTAGATATCATGGAATCAAAAGTTTAAGAAATAAGTAGCTTTTTATATTAACATATAATGTAAAATATTTGTACATATTTGGAATCTATGCAACTCCAAAAAATAATTGATGAAGCGCTAGAGATAAATAATTGACTATTTCTACAACTTTTCTTTCCGAGATTGAGACATAGCCTGTTGGAGATATCTTAAAGTTTTTTGATAATTAAAAAAACCCATAAACCAGAAATCAAAACCATCCACGGTAACTATTTCTATGTACTTTTCTGAAGGTTTCTTCGAATTTTGACTTTGGCTGATATGCTCTATCTTTTCATGTGGAATACACACCTGAAATAATAAACAAATTAAGTTTAAGATTACATATTAGCAAAGTGTGAAGAAATGATAAAAGAAATAGAGAGCATTAACATGTAAATTATAAAAAGGTAATAAAATCACCTTATGGTGAACTCTAATGAATTCTCCTTTTGGTGAAGTTATCTTGATGGATTTCTCACTGCAAAAAGCAACTTTGTGAGTGGATATGAAGAGGAGGCCTGCTATAGGACCTGTCGTTGATAAGTAACAGGTTTTCAACAACTTCTCTTCATATTTAACACTAAGAGTTGCATAAACACTTTCTCTACTCCTCCAACCCGAAGGATTCTTGCTCCCAACCTCAATTTCCCTTTTACAGTATCTCTCATCTTAGTCAGAACTGAGTTTAATTTACCTGACAAATAAAAATGACCATGATCAATAAAATCAAATTTGATTGATGAAATACAAATTTGGTAAGGTAGATGTGTATTACCCTTGTTTGACTTTATGATAGACTTGCAGTATTTGCCAGATGAATCGGGCAAGTATCTCTTTGAGGACTTCCCAGTCGGATAAGTTGAGCTGATAGAGATTCCATTAAGTAGCTCAGGAAGAAATGAGATATTCATTTTAGTGCTCTTGCCTTTGAGGATTTTGTTTCTAGCTTGTAAAAAATATTGAAGAGGTTTTTGGAATTTGGTTGATGAATGATTGTATTCAAAATGAGTATATATATATGGTTAAAAGGAAACAGTGTGACGGTTGAGGCTTTGGAGGATGAGTCAGCTAGGGATCATCATGAAGACTAAAGGAATAAAAGCAATTCAAAAGTTGAAGATTAGAAATGGTAATAAAAAGGAGTGATTAAAGGTATCTGAGCTGGAATGAAGCCTTTCTGATGCATTACATTCAGGCAGAAGGGAAAAAGAAGTTGGGTGATTAGGTGAAAAGAAAAATAGCCAAATCACTACCACATGGAAAACTAAACATTTACATAATAAGTGATTGATCCTAATAGCTTTTTCAGCAATTGGGCAGTAATGCTTTTAAAAGAGTAGCACATGCATGATCAAAGCTAGTTATTTGAGATAACTTTGTGATTAGATATCATCACCACACTGCCAACTTAATTTTGACATGGGATTTTATGAAGAGTAATAAAATGAAGTACTAAGTCAACTTATAATTAAACACAAGTGGTAGTTAAAGAGTCAAAGGAAGAATAGAGTAACTAATAAGAAACAGTACTTTTATTAATAATTTAAATAGTAAATGAAATCACTAGCATTTCAGTCATATATGTGTTACATAGAGTGAAAATGAAGGTTGAACAATCTGTAAATTGCAGCACTAGGTATATAAGATATAAGTCAGCCACATATCTGTCGATAATTCTTGGCTTCCTCCTTTTCTCATTATTATTTCTCGTATATATAGAGGTTACAGGGCTATATTGGTAATTACACTAAATAATTACATTTTAATGAGAACAAGTTAATTTCTAATTTGTTTCCTTTATTCTAGAAACAAACCCTTATTCTAGGAACAAACCCTTATTCACATCCCCCCTCAAATTGATGCTGCTTGTCAATAAGCATCAATTTGCTAACAAGAAACTGATGACGTGGACGCGGAACAGCCTTGGTAAGAATATCTGCAATCTGCAACTGAGTACTGACATGAGGAAGTGATATGATTCGGTCATCATAAGCATCACGAATTGAGTGACAGTCAACTTCAATATGTTTGGTGCGTTCATGAAAAACAGGATTCGCAACAATTTGGATGACACTTGTATTGTCAGCATAAAGCGAAGTTGGCTCTATTTGAGGAAATCCAAGTTCAGCCAAAAGACCACGAAGCCAAATTATTTCAGAACAAGCAGCAGACATGGCACGATACTCAGATTCAGTAGAAGATTTAGAGACTCTCGCTTGTTTCTTACTTTTCCATGAGATCAATGAAGAGCCAAGAAACATGCACCAACCAGTGACAGATCGTCGAGTATCAGGACACCCTGCCCAATCTGCATCACTATAAGCACTCAATTTAGGAGCAACTCCACTAGGAAAGAATAAACCATGATGAGAGCTTCCCTTCAAGTAACGAATTATACGACGAACTGCTGCCAAGTGAAGGTGGCGAGGAGAGTGCATGAATTGACTTACTTGTTGAACAGCAAACGATATGTCAGGGCGAGTAATAGTCAAGTAATTAAGGCTACCCACGAGTTGACGATACAATAAGGGATCAGGCAACAGATCACCATCATCACGATGATATTTAACATTAACCTCAAGCGGAGTATCCACTGGATTAGCCGATTGGAGACCAGCCATGGAAATTAAATCTGTGGCATACTTGTGTTGATGGAGGAATATGCCCTTGGATGTAGAATGAACCTCAAGACCAAGAAAATAATGCAAATTACCAAGATCTTTCATATGAAACGCTGCTTGTAACTGCTGTTTAAGGCTTTGAATGGAAGCATGATCAGAACCAGTAATAATCATATCATCAACATACAGAAGAAGTAGGACAATTTCAGTAGACGTTCTATGAATAAATAAAGAAGAATCATACTGACTCTGAGTAAAGGAGAACCCAAGTAGAGTGGAGCGGAATTTTTCATACCATGCTCTAGGTGCTTGTTTCAAACCGTATAAGGAGCGTTTAAGCTTGCACACACCCTTAGATGATGAAAATAAACCTTGAGGAGGAGTCATATAAATGTCTTCCGCGAGGTCACCATGAAGAAAAGCATTTTTCACATCTAATTGATAAAGAGCCCACCCGTTAGAAGCAGCTATAGAGAGTACCGTACGAACGAATGTCATTTTAGCAACCGGTGCAAATGTCTCATCATAATCAATTCCATATTCCTGCTTGTTTCCTAAGGCAACCAAGCGAGCCTTGAAACGGTTGAGGGACCCATCCGAATTCAATTTCACAGAATACACCCATTTGCAGCCAATGGGTTTGACATCTGGAGGACAAGAGACAATATCCCATGTGAAATTCTCTTGAAGAGCTTGAAGTTCCTCATTCATTGCTTTTATCCAACGTACATCTTTAACAGCCTGTGAATAACAAGTAGGAATAGATATGCCAGAGAGGGTGGCAGTCAGAGAAGTATGTGCTGAATCATACCTGTCTGGTGAATATCTGTCTGGTGCTCGAGATATTCGAACAGAACGTCGTGGTTCAACCGTTACAGGATCAGGTGGCGGTTCAGCGTCGGGAAGGGGTGTGAGAACCTGCTGTTTGTGTTTTCTGACATATACATGACCTGGTTTATAACGCTCTATAGATTGAGGCATAATAGAGAACTTAGGAAGAGTAACAATATCATTCATGACAGGAGAAACGCATGGATACATAAACTGATTATCAAAAAATGTCACATTCCTAGAAATGCGAAAACGATGGTTAGTGACATCATAACACACAAATCCCTTATGTGAGTGACTATACCCCATAAACGCACATTGAACAGACTGTGCTCCAAGCTTATGTCTTTCAAATGGAGGTAAGTGCACAAAACAAACACATCCAAAAATATGTAAATCATTATAACTAGGCTGAATTTTAAAAAGGCGAAAGAAGGGAGAATCAAAATCAATAACCGTAGAAGGAAGACGATTGATCAAGAATACGGCTGTGGAAAGAGCCTCAACCCAAAATCGGGATGGCACAGAAGCTTGAAGAAGTAATGTGCGTGTTACATCAAGCAAATGACGATTCTTTCGCTCTGCCATCCCGTTTTGTTGAGGGGTATTGGGACAAGACCGTTGAGACAAGATCCCTTTTTGTTGAAGGTATTCCTGAAATGCATGAGACATATACTCACCTCCCGAGTCAGATCGAAAAATTTTAACACTTGCTTGAAATTGATTTTCAACATATGTCAAAAACTTCTGAAACATAGAAAACACTTCAGACTTAGATCTAAGACAATATATCCAAGTAAAGCGGCTGTAATCATCAATAAATGTGACAAAATATTTATAGTGAGCATGAGATGTTGCAGGAGACATTCCCCACACATCACTATAAATCATCTCAAAACAAGTAGAAGCACGATGAGCGCCTGACGGAAAAGGGAGGATTTTACTTTTAGCCAATTTGCAAACAGAACATGAAATAGAAGTAGTACACGCATGTTTATTTCCCAACAAACCAGTTTTAAATAAATGAGACAAAACAACAGAATTTGGATGGCCTAATTTTCTATGCCAATCCTCATAAGAGTTCAAAACAGTATTACATGCAAAGGATAAATGACTAGAACTAAACTGGAGTGGAAACAATCTTCCCACTTTAGGCCCCTTCGCGATCACCTTTCCCGACACCTGCTCCTGCACAAGACAACCAACACGAGAAAAACTAACATTACAATTGTTATCCACCAATTGACCAACCGACAATAAGTTGGAAGCAAGTCCGGGTGATACAAGCACGTCACGAAAGTTTGAGTCTATGTCACCAACATCAGTGATAGAAAGTTTATTACCATCAGCAATTTGAATTTGCTGATTACCATTATAGGAATGTACATTTTGTAAGTATTTAGAGGAACCCGTCATGTGATTGGATGCACCAGAATCAAGAAACCATGATTGAGAATTATTAGAAGACTTACCCTGAATTCCCAAGGCTGAAAGAGCAGAAAGTACCATTTGGTGAATCATTTCAGGTTGTAGAACACTACCGATACCAGTACTGAGAGGACCAACTTCAGAGTTAGTAGTGGCATGGAATGCTTGGGTTGGACGTTGTACTGGTCGGGGAGGACGTGTGGGACAGTCAGAGATGATATGATCCTGTTGTTTGCAATAGTTGCAAAACTTCTTACTGCAATTGCGAGCTACATGTCCAAATTGTTTGCAAGAAAAACATTGAACTTGTCGCATATCACGACCCTTTCCTCTACTTTGAGCAGCATATGCAATTGCCACAGGTTCGGAACTAACAGCATCATGAGACATGGTTCCTTGCGTAAGTAGACGTTGTTCCTCCCTTAGAAGTTCACCGACACAAGTATCCAAAGAAGGAACAGGATTCCTATTGAGCAAAGCGCCTCTAACAATCTCGAATTCTGGACGAAGTTTCATGAGAAATTGATCTCGCCTACTTGTGTCGTAGACCTCTTGAACAACAGTGAGAGAGGTTTTGGGAACATTAGCATGTATAATAGCAGAGTGTTCTGTCCAGAGATTCAGAAAACCAGAATAGTATTCTTGAATAGGTAGGTCACCTTGTTTGTAGTTGGCTATGTCTAGCTCCAATTGAAAACGTTTTGCCGAATTGTCCTGGTTGTAAATGCGCTTCAGATAATTCCATATTTCTTGAGCAGTTGAAAAGGAGCGCAAATTATTTATCATCTGAGGATCAATACTATTGAGAATCCAAGTGATGATTTGAGCATCTTGAGTTTCCCATACATCTGAAGCAGTTTTATCCGCCGGGGCCTCAGAAACACCATCTAAGTGACTCCATAATCCCTTTCCTCTAACATACATCTTGAATTGAAATTTCCAAGCCGAATAATTCTTGCCGGTGAAACGAACACAGAAGTTATCTCTTTCTTTTTCGGAAGCCATTGAAATTATGTTGTAATTAGATTCAACCTCACTATTGATGTATTACTATTATTATTATTATTATTATAATAATACTTATTATTATTATAATAACAACCTGCAACCAAAAGGAACAAAGCTCGTGCAGTACCACCAATATATCCCAAGAACAGTACCACTCGTGAAGCCGTAACAATTCCAATGTTTCAATTTGGAATTAGCGGCGGAACCAAATTATAACCACAAACCACAAACCAAATTAAAACAAAATTATAACCACGAAAAACAAACCGGTCACGACCTAGAATCAATATTCGTGAAAGGAGGATCGCAAACAACCGAAGTAAGCCGAAGCCCTAAACCCAGAATCACGATGGCAATCGACGCTAAACGAATTCCACGGGGAACGATCAAGAACCAGAAACGAAGAAACAACAAACTGAATTGATCAGGATGTTGTCACAGAACCAAGAGAGAAAAAAATCAGAACCAGAAAATCACAGATTTGATCTACGAGGCTGATACCATGTCAATAATTCTTGGCTTCCTCCTTTTCTCATTATTATTTCTCGTATATATAGAGGTTACAGGGCTATATTGGTAATTACACTAAATAATTACATTTTAATGAGAACAAGTTAATTTCTAATTTGTTTCCTTTATTCTAGAAACAAACCCTTATTCTAGGAACAAACCCTTATTTACAATATCTTCTTAACTGCAAAAGAAATTAGACAAATATAATATCACAGTTAATAAGCCAACTACTAAAGTTAAGCTGATGCATCCTTCAAAAGTATTTCTTTCTTTACTTATACCCATTTTCCCCCAAACAGTTGGCTGACACGTGTCACATGCATACTATGGAATCTTGCTCCTCAACATATATAACCTTTTCTCTGAGCCTCTAAAAATAAATCCTTTTTTTTTTAATGAAAAAGCTAACTTATATCTTTCTTTACCGTGTTTTTCTAAAAGCAACCAAACAATCCATGATGTCAAAATATTATCTTAAATAAAGTCTTTCAAGTTTCCATGTCAGTAGTGTCTTTATTACATCACCAAGATCACGGTTGAGTCATCACACATAAGGCTTAAGATTTTAATCCTACTTTTCATCCCTTTAAATCCTACCTCTTAACAATACAAAGGGACTGATCTAAACAAGTGACCATAGCTTCCTTACCAGGCAATTCTTCTTTCAACGAAACACAACCTTATTAATCATTCAACATGCAGACCTCACTTCTTCACGAACTAGTTATTGGAACTCCAATCATATATGACCAGTTTCAAAAGTCGGATAACAGATACTTACTTGATTCTGCCTCTCATCAATGTCAATATCCATCCAAACATCAAAGCATATGTAAGACTTTCTTTTCCTTAACAGAAGGACAAATCACAATTATCGAATCTAATTTCATTAAGTATTGATAATTATACTAATATAGAGTGCTTCAATGTTTCAGGTAGAGCAAGTTCTAACCAGAAAAAGCGCAGCAGGAAGGCCGATAGTAATTCTGAAACTTCAGCAAGACTTGGAACAAACATATCGGAAACTATAAAAAGGAAGTTGAGCTTAGGGGCAAGAATTCTTCAAGTGGGTGGAGTGGAGAAAATGTTCACAAAGTATTTTAGCGTGATGGAGGGGGAGAGGCTGTTGAAAGTTTGCCATTGTTATCTGTCCACCACATCTGGCCCTCTAGCTGGTCTCCTCTTCATCTCCACTGAAAAAGTTTCCTTTTGCAGTGACAGATACATAAAAGTCTTTAATCAGAAAGGTCAAATGTGTAGGATCCGCTATAAGGTAATTCAGGAACTAATATACCGTACATAAACAAACCTCTCCATATATTTGAATTTCCCTAATCCAAGATTTGTTATGTGCAGGTTGTCATTCCAGTGAAGAAGATAAAGTGTGTGAATCAAAGTGAAAATGTTGAGAAACCAAGACAGAAGTACATAAATATAGTTACAGTGGATAATTTTGATTTCTGGTTTATGGGTGTCTTCAAATATCAGAAAACTATCAAATATCTGGAGCAAGCAATTTCACAAGTTTAGATGAATCTCCCAAGTCCACCATATGTGCATAATATAACTAGTAGAAAGCTTCATGTTGCGGTTACAAAAATTAAGATATAAAACTTTGAAAAAATGATAAGCAACAAGACAAGCTATGAAAAATGACAGTTTTAGTAGAAGATATTGTGCTGTCTTGGAAAAAGAGAGATTTCGTGGACCGTATTGACCATGTTAAAAGTGCATGGTTTCAGGAACTTTAGCATTGTAATTAGATCATAAAATTCTTTGATAAAAAATTGTGTATAGTTATTCAAACGTGAATCTAATTTAAACAGTTAGTTTAAATAATTAAGCTAGATTTCATCAATAAAGAGATTGGATACTCTCATGTGTTGGAACGTTAGGATAGGATCCTTCAACAGAGGAATAACTAACCTAGATTTTTCTCTCGAATTAGTCTTTAATTTAACAATTGTGACACCATCTTTCTCCCTTTCAAATGATTTTTCTCTCATGAAATTAGTGACATAATGGTAGAAAAGAGAAATAAAACAGCGATGCTCACAAGCTAATCAAAAGTAATTCATATTCCTCATACTTAAATTAATAATTAATCAAAAGAGAATAAAAGACAAAGAAAAGAGGATGCTCACAATGGTGGTGATATAAAGGCTTCACTTTGATCTCAAAGGTTCTCTTCGAGCATATAACTTATAAATTTGGTTCTCTTTAGAATACTATTTCGAGCTTATAACTTATAAGTGTGAAATACTCTGTTTTCCTGCGCTTTTACCTGCGGATTTTGATAAATTTTCCGCAGGAAACGTATTTCCTGTTATTTTCTACTCCCAGCTAAAACCTTCGTGGGTAATATAATTAGTAGGTAAAGTCGCAGGAAAATGTCGCAGATAAAAGTCGCAGGTAAAGTAGATAAATTCGCAGATAACACCGCTGGTAATTGAAATTTTCGCAGGAAAATGTCGCAGGTAAAGTAGATAAATTCGCAGATAACACCGCTGGTAATTGAAATTTTCGCAGGAAAATGTCGAAGATAAAAGTCGCAGGTAAAGTAGATAAATTCGCAGATAACGCCGCTGGTAATTGAAATTTTTGCAGGAAAAGTCGCAGCAAATATAAATGTCGCAGGTAAAGTTGCAAGTAATTTCTCTCTCAGGTTTTTAGTTTTTATCATTAAATTGTGTTTAATGCATATTTAAAATATTATAATAATTGTTAAATATCAAAGTAACAATAATATAAAAATAAAAATCTAATTTAATTTCTTATTATTTTTATTATAGAAATAACTGATTCATAAAAAAGTTAATGTATTTTTTTCTCTAAAAGAATATTTACATAAGTGTGCAAATATATTTAAGTAATATTATTCCCAAAAGTTGAGTTTATAATAGGCTCATTTGGTTTATGTCCTATAACATTTGAATACATTATGTGTAAGGAACGATGATCATATCCAACTAGTGATTTAAAACAAAGCAACAATAGAGTAAACTTGACAAATAATCAAATGGTGGACATAATGAGTAAAACTTTTGAGATGAACTTGTTGGTACTACTATTAGTAAGAGAATACATCAATTCCCAATAAAGTATAACACTGTTTTTACTTCAACCTTAAGTAACCATAGAATCAAATCTACAAGGCACATTCATATGAACATTCTGAATGGTTGGCTATAATGTTACACATGCAACCATAACAGACACAGAAAGTAATCCTAAAACCATTACACAGAAGAAAACAGAAAACTGAAATTGGATAGCTAAATCAAAGCATCAACCATTGAGCAATTAAGAAAGCGACCGACTTTAGCTATGGCAAACCCGATTATTCGAGATGTCGCGGCAGACTCATCCTTTGCTCTGGCCAGATTCTCTTTGCTAAGAGTCTCTTTCTCACATACTGCTTTCAGCTTCTCAGTCAGTTCCTTCTTCAGCGCTTCACATTCTTCCAACTCAAGCTCAGACTGTTCCACAAGCTTCCTATTCTTAGCTACTTTAGTGTTGACAAAAGGCATACTACTTATAAATGCTTGATAAGAATATTTTAAGAAAAATTCTATCATGGTATAACAGGGAAACTTGTTAAAGGGATTACTTAGTCAAAGAGTCAGGGATGTTATAAAGACAAACATTTTTACCTTAACTTCATAATCTGGGTATTGGCCAAGTGCATCAAGGAGACAATGAGTTGCAAGCTTTGCAATCCAACGTGCAACAACAACCATTCCACATGTGCATATCCTAAAACCAAGTCACTAACTCCCCCTATGAACTACAGTGTGATGAAATGGTACCACAATTCCTGTAATAGCTGTTAGAGTATCCTTGATACTATGCGTGCTACGAATAAACAATAAAAGACACTTCATCTTGTGATCAACTATGATTGTAAAAGTTGGTTTCAAAATCTGCATGACAAATAACAGACAAGTTTACACATATATTGCTAATGCTTTTACAAAAAAAAAAAATACAGCTACTAATACAGTAGAAAGTATTACTTATTTAACTTAAGTTCAACTGTAATCTTGGGTCCTTTCAGCTGTACGCTGTCCGTACCACCAAATACAATGTCAACAAGATAGTTCCCCTGCAAATTTATAATTCATAAACTAGCATTTAAAACCAAAAACTAACAGTGTTTTAAGTCAAACTTAACTTTTTTAGCATTTAAAACCAATCACTGTCCATACCATTTAGACTCTTATTGCTCTGTTGGAAGCAACATATAAATCATTAATGAATGTAAGTTGCGTTAGGTTATGTACCAAGCAAACACACTATTGAAAGAAAAATAGATATAAACCTCTACTAGTCTTTAAATAGTTATTTTGGTCTTTAAATGTGTAAAGTTGTGTCACGGTAGCATCTGAATGCATCAGAACTTGAAAAAAAATCCTTGTGTGTGTCGTCTATTATTAAGTTCATACCGATCTAACAAACAAAAGACACATGTGAGATCAAACCTAACTAATAAAAGACACATTTGAGAACTACGCTAACTAGTAATAAACACATTCAGAGATGATTTTGTAATTTAGATACATTGAAAAGTTATAATAACACCACCTAACATATTCAAAAACTCAAATGATTATTTAGTCACTTACAAAACCTTAGAAACAACTTCATATTAGAAAATACATATTAAAAATTACATAATAAAGTTATATACCATATGCTATGCAGCACTGACACGACACTATCCATGCGATTACGTTTAACCATTTATACTTTATCAAAATTATTACTAATATTAACGTTTTGCTATTAGTATTGTATTCTTTACGACACTACCCATGTGTTTGCACGAAAACCGTACGGAAGATTTCCAAATTGAAATGATACCACTAAAATTGTAAAAACATCTGGTACAGTTATCAGAATAAGGTGAAATCTTATAACGCAATGTGAAATATATACCTTATTGTGCTCTGTAAGTGCCTTCATAAGAGCTCCGTAGGCCTGCAAGAAAGATTATTATTTAGCCAAGTTCTTCCGTATAATGTGATGTAATGCCAAATGCTTCAAACCAGAAAACCCCAAAGAAACAATAATGAGTGTAAACTTACCATATCTATCTATCTAACAAAGGCCAAATAGATAGAAAAGCAAGGTGCATTTGGGCTTGTGGTATGATTCTCGCTTAGGGTGTGAGAGGTCCTGAGTTCAATTCTCGAAATGCCCCTTTTTGAAGTTTAAGAGTAGATGAGTGACGGAATCCATGAATATTGTATTGGTGTTGGCTGAAAAACAATGTTGGTCAATGGTAATAGAAGACTTGCTGAGTAGTAAAATTTTGTGTTGTAACTGCAGTTATAGATTTTGACAATCTGATCTCAAATCAACAATCAAACTTGTTTATAATATATATAATGATTGTGTAACATGAACAATTGAATTTCAAATCATGACTAAGATTGGTTACCGTGTGTAGCAGTGTGTGTTTTATATTGTAGAAAATCCGAGTCTGTGACCAAGTCTCTCGTTGTTATAAGAAGACATAGAACAGGACCAGAATCTGTTTAGCAGCAGCTGCTATAAGAAGACATAGAACAGGACCAGAATCTGTTTAGCAGCAGCTGGTTGCTATAAGCAGATTTGGTTATTTACATGAAATATTTCAATGCAACTGCAGACCATGTGGCATGCATAGAACATATCATATATCTAATAACAAAGGATTTTTTCTGCTTATTTGAGAAGGGAACAGAAACTGGACATGTCATGTTCAAAAGAAAAGGTGATACTAATGTCATTTGGAATGTTAATATGAAGTATTGTCAGAAACTAGTAACTTACAGAAAATATGGGATTATGATAATCATCCTTATAAACAGTGTCAAGATCACAAAAAACTATTAAGTAGTAATATAGTTAGTATACCTTGGATACTTTCAGAGGGATCTTTTGTGTGGCCGACAATTGATAGAAGCATAGACAATCTCTTCTTGAAGAGCACCGACAAATACTTTATTTGAGCCATATTTGTTGACATACATAAAGAGACCTTAAGTCGACAACTCACAGTCAACATTATCTTAATAAGTTTTATAAGAAACAAAGAATTAATATATTTTTTCCCCGTGCTACATTGCTACTACAAAATTATTATTTTATCATATTCCTTATTATTCCCAAATTTTGCAATAAGTTGAACCAAGCTATCCACTGAGACATTAGTTTCATTTAATTAGCAATATTTCTTGTTACTACATCTACTTCTTCACGGTCAGCTACAATCGAGTCATAAAGGCATAAAACTTACTAAGTCGCTATTTCTCTTCTTTGATAAAGAATTACAACAGGAATAAAAGTGAATTTAGTCATTCTATGCAAATCTGAAAATGTCCCCTGATCCTAACACTGGCAGACAGGTTGAAATATAACATTTGAACAGCCGTACTCCTCCATCTACCGGCGCACATCCCTCACAACACGGGTAGCTTTTCACACATTATCTTTTTCTCCACAACTACCTGAACATAATAATAACATGGTTTAACGACAAGAAAAAACCAGAATAGATGATAAATTACAAAAAAATCTAATGAACAATATCTTCTCAATTTGCAAATAAAACCTGTGTAGCAATTCCAGCATGATCCATCCCAGGAACCCACAATGCATTGTATCTAGACATTCTTCGTCAACGAATCATTGTATCCTGCAAGAAATATATCACATTGGCATTACCTATTTTAAACAGCAAAACTGAATGGTGAAAAAGGGAAATCCGTGATACCTCTATTGCAGCTGTTAGAGCATGACCTATATGGAGAGCTCCTGTCACGTTTGGTGGAGGAAAAACCTAATATTATAGAACAGTGAGGTTCTAAATACATAAAAACAGAGAAAAAAAAACATAACTTTTCAAAATCATTTGAGTTTGTACAACCATTTTACATGTACATAGGAAGCGGAGACAAGATTATAGCCTAATCTTCTCAAGATTACAGCAAGAGCAATCAAATACAATAAAGATAGCCATTGACTAAGAGCACAAAGTTTGAGAATCTATTTACGGCATTTCATCCGACACCATCAAACACCAACAGATATACAATTGATTTCTGAAACTTCTTAACTTATACGGTAAACCACTTCAACAAATGACCCGATACATTTTGATTTTTCCTAAGAAAGATAACATTGCACTCCATAAGCCACATATGAGTTGGACTCACATCTAAATCTCGAATAATACATAAATGTCTTTAGTACATGTGCCAAAATTGAAATTATTTTACTCATGTAGCAAAACCAAAACAACATTAACTTCACACAGCATCATAACAAAGCTCAAGAAGACACTTACAATAACAAAAGGAGGTTTGGTGCTGCTAGCATCTGCCACAAAGTACTTTGATTTCTCCCACCATTCATACCACCTAATAGTACAACCAGTTTAAAAAATGTTGCTTCCATTTTTCATATTGCAAACAAATCCAAAACACAAAACTCATTAAAATTAACAAACAATTCAAAATTATAACAAGCATTACCTTCCACTAAAACAGAACATATGTCCAAATACATTGTGATTGGCACTTAATCCTAATTCAAAAGTCTTAAACACACAGTATGAGTAAAAATAAAACAAATAGATCTAAACATACTCATAAGCCTTAACCACACAATATGAGTAGAAATAATAATGTTGAAGCATTGCCTTCAATTTTACCACATAGGAGAAACACAATGAACTTTCACATAGGCAGTGATGACACCTTCTTCCTGGAGCCACTTCACAGAAGGCCTACATATAACTGCGAAAAAATAGGATTATGGAACTAATTTCAAAGATCATGTGGATAAGAAAGTCTTAAATAAAAATATAGGATATAATTGGTTCACTTTAGGTATAGTTATTTTGAAAGTAAACTCTAGAATGTATCTTTGATAAGCTTACCATCTTGGGTAGTAAGAACTCTCTTCACTAAAATGGGCAATGGGGTGATTGTTTGAAGCCATTTTACATCCTGTTACAAGGTTTGCCATACTAGTTATTGCGACTTCCACATTCAATGTCACATATATGTAAAAGATCATATATCACCTTCCAGGTGAGTGATTGGTCATATAGTCCATTAACAACAGAGATGTGACCATCACTGTCTTTAGTCTGCAACGTTATATTCAATTTCTCAAATAGTTATACCAAAAGTAACAACATTAAGATGACAGTAACATAAGAAGAAAATTCATCTAATTTAAAATCTATGTATTGATCACATACCTTATACAACTTTTCGAGATCCATGCCTTCAAAGTTCTTCATTCTCACATATGATGGCGGTTTAAAACTGTAAAAATCTCCATTAACCAAACCTTCTAAGCTCATGATCAACATGATGAATGTTGCCGCATGGGCAAGAGTGGGAAGACAAAAGGAATGGATCCCTTCCTAGATTCAACTGCTGGTAAGAAAGATTTAGTTTAGCAACTCTAGATCCATGTTGGACCAGCTCCGCCATAATATCATCCATTGAGGAATTATCATAATCACAACTATAGTAACCGTCATCGTAATCATCATCATCACCATCGAGTACAAATTCTATAAGACTCTTGATCATTACAAAAGTTGAGTCTTGACTATCCAAATCATCTTCAATTAGATTTCTTTCAGGGGAAGACACAAAACTATCAACTCTAGGCGGAATTGTCACTTCAAGCATCGAGAAAGGTCCGTCATATGTAATTAACCTGTCCTCATCAGGAAAAGTAAAACCACAGCTAGAACTGGAACAGTCTTCTAAGCTGGTATTAAAAACACAGAAACATTTCATCAAACATTTAGAGTGCAATAGATGGATCATACTATAGTATATCATATAGCTACACAAAATAAATATCTAAAAAACAATAGGCTGAAAATATAAGCTTTCGATCTGATTAAAAAAAATAATTGTAAAAATATTTTATCTCAGTGCATTAACCGTGAGACACACCAATTTCGAAGAGTAATGAGGAAATGCTTCCAAACCAAAGGCCTATGGCAAAATAGATGCCAATTCTCTTAGCTCATTTTGTATTCCAAACCAAAACCCTATGAAAGGATTAAGGCTAGATGAGTCGTTTTTGAGATTCCAGCCTTGATTAATCAGTTATCAATGGAAGCAGTTTCAATCATCACAAAAGGAAATAGCAATTACACAATAATGCACAGAAAATCCTTCAGCTAAAAACTCAATTAAGATCCTTTATTTTTGAAAATGTTCAAAAACAAAATTATTATCTGATTTTAGTGATGAAAAGTGAAAATGAAGTGTAAAAAACCTTTTCTGCGATGACGTGCAGCACGCTTCCTTGGGAGAAAGCCGAGAGAACCGTGTCTTGGATGTTCAAACTTTCGGTGAGACATTTTTTCTTACTATTCAACTGTAAAAACCACGAGATATAAACATTAATTAATTAACAAATCCAACCCATAGAACAGTTAACAACATATCTGAAAATGAAATGAGAATGGCATCGAAAAAGCTTACCAGCCGCAATGGTATGAGATTGAGAGAAATCTTTAGATGTTTATGTAAAACAATGTTCATAGTTCTACCCTAGATGAATAACTAACTGATTGGGCTTTGGATCCCAATATTTATGGGCTTTGTTGTAACAAGTGGCTTGTTAACTGCGCCTCATTAGTTACTCGTGGCAAATATCTAAAAATAAATAAAAAATAATTTTTGACAAAATTTAAACAAAAATTATTATTATTCAATAAAAAAAATTATTGTGAAAATTATTTTAAAATAAATTTGTTTTTATATTATATATATAAATCTAAAAAATCAATATGTCAATTATATTTTACAATTTTATTTAATAATAGTAAAAATATAATTAAATAAATAAACTTATATTTTTACAATTATATCATAAACTTAAATTCTTGATTTTTCTAAAATTATATCATAAACTTAAATTCTTGATTTTTCTAATTTATACAACAATAAAAGTTATTAACTAAACAAAATTATATTTTACAATTATATCATAAACTTATATTTTTAATTTTTTTAATTTTTACAACAATAAAAAGTATTAAATAAATAAATTTTCTTTAAAAAATAACTAAAAAAACTCAATTAATATTATAAAACTTTCTTAAGACAAACTAAGATTTAATATAAAATTAAAAAATGTCTCAACAACATATTATTGGAATCAATATGTGTTTTATAATTTTATTTATTAATCGTAAAAATATTTAAAAATAAATTAAACAATTCGCAGCAAAAGTCGCAGAAATATTTACAGTAAATTCCGCAGCAAATCCTTGAACTTTGCGGTTTTAATAGATAACAAATTCCTGCGAAAATTATCGCAGTTAAATACGCAGGAAATCTAAATTTTATTTTTAAACTTAAAGTCGCTGCTAAAATCTCAGGAATTCCTGCGCTACCGAAGTTTTCGCAGTAAATTTAAATTTTACTTTTAAATTTTAAATCGCAGCTAAATTCTCAGGAATTCCTGCGAAATTTGCTGCTACCATATTTTTTTGCAGAAAATAGTGTTTCATAATATAAAGGCACAGGAGAAATTGCAGAAGTAGCTGCGAAATTATTTCCGCAGGAAAATCCGCAGGTAAGCTGTGTATTTCTAGTGGTGGATAATTTAGACATGTTTGATAACGTCTTTTTAACACGAGCTTATTTCAAATAGCGTTTTTATTTATAGTTTATATCTTATTATCTTTTCTTCCATTTTTATCCTTATTATTTTAAAAAAAACTATTTTTTATTCTTTATAATTTATTTTAGTTTAAAATATTATAAATATGTATTAAATATTTTTTATGTAATTTCATATTATAAGTTAGTTGAATCGTTAATTTTATCAATCACTCCAATTAACTTATTAGTTATTAGTCATCAACCATCTAATATAAATTATAAGTTATCAATCATCAGTCATAAGACACAAGCTATAAACTAGCTTATTAATCAACAAACTATTTTTATCAAACTGAACACAACTCTTGTGAATGTAGTAAAATCTGGTTTCTTCAAATATGCATCACCAATAGTTTGATGCTTTTAAATAAATCTAAAATGAAGCAATGCAAAATAGTTATAATGCACACTACTAAAAAAATATATTTTTGATCCGTTTAAACAACGATAGTAATTACTCACTTTTCCGTGTTAGAATTTTTATTATTTAATCAAAAGACATTTCATTACGGTCTTTAATAACAACTGTTATGATAGATGAAAGGTTGTTTGCTTCAATTTCCAGCACCAATAATTTTTATTTTTTTCGTTACAAAAATGACTTGTCCTTATAGTCTTATAAATATATTAATATTAAAGTACTTATTACCACTGTTATTAATGCAAACCGTTGTGAATAGTACTTACATTTTATCACGGTTTTTGTTAACAACTGTGGTCCCTTAACTATATAGGCAAAATATCCTTCTTGGTCCCTTAACTATACCTCGAGGTTCATTTTGGTCCCTTAACTTTAAAAAGTTCCATATTGGTCCCTTAACTCTTCAAATGTTCCATATTAGTCCTTTTTGACCTATTAGCGACGGATTTAGCGACGGTTTTTTGATTTTTTTCCGTTGCTAATAGGTCAAAAATGACTAATATGGAACGTTTGAAGAGTTAAGGGACCAATATGGAACTTTTTAAAGTTAAGGGATCAAAATGAACCCCGAGGTATAGTTAAGGGACCAAGAAGGATATTTTGCCTATATATATATATATATATATATATATATATATATATATATATATATATATATATATATATATATATATATATATATATATATATATATATATATATATATATATATATATATATATATATATATATATGAAATTCTAGCACTTTAAGACAGATGTCAAAGTTTATACATATATATATATATATATATATATATATATATATATATATATATATATATATATATATATATATATATATATATATATATATATATATATATATATATATATATATATATATATATATATATATATATATATATATATATATATATATATATATATATATATATATATATATGAAATTCTAGCACTTTAAGACAGATGTCAAAGTTGATGTTCCAACACCAAAACACAATGTCAAGGCAGATGTTAAGACATCATCTGCTGAGAGAAAACAATTAAATGCAGAAGGTAAATTATGCAGTATTTAAATTGCAGAAAGATAAATAACATAATCAATTGTTAACCTAATTCGATGCAACACACCTACATCTGAGGGCATCCAAGTCATGAAACAAATTCACTATGGCAGCATTAGTTCAAAGCTAAACTCTCCCGTTTACAACTTATCACCTAATCACTACCTTGTGCAACTTCTACCTAGAAACCTCTAGATATGAGATTCCTCTCTCACTTCCTAACACTCATAAATCAGTGACAATACCACAAGAGACCAGAACAGAAGAACACTCTTCCAACTACAATACTTAGTTGTACTTAAAAGTTTTAAACTAAGAACAATACACTCGAGCTTAAGAGCTCATGAGTGAACATTAAACAACATATAATCACTCTATCTTAATGTATCAAAAGATACAAGGGTGACTTACAACGAAAAACCTAAAGAGACTCTCAAAACATAAGACTTTACACTTCCCATAATTTTACAAAATTATGAAAGCCAAATTACATTAGTTTTAGGTTTCTCTTTATTTACACATTAGCAGTCCATGGGCTTCGAAATCTTCACCCAAATATTTCTTGATCCACACGCTAAAGGTTGCATCAATTGTACCGAAAAAATCTCCTTGAATCTTAGAACAAATCATCTAGTTTCCTAAATTGTTTCAACATCCAATTTTAGAAACTTATAAATAGTTGGAGATCAAATCAAATGTTTCAAATTAAATCTTCTTGACATGCGAAAATAAGTGAGATATATCCAAACAAAATCTCACAAAATCAAATCAAATATGTCAAGAATAAAACAACTTGTATTGATGTTCTGGTACAACATGTCACAACATTTGTTAGAACATTTGCCTTCAATGTGAACTGAACAACATGTTAGAACACTTCACACAACATCTTGTTGTGAACCATGTTTTAGCAAAATTGCTACCAATCCTAAAACCATGGATCTAACAATCTCCCTATTTAACAAGTTTTGGCTAAAACAACCTTTTGCGCAATAAACCTAGAGAGAGGAATAAAACCATAAACACAAAACACAAGCTACAAGAAAACATGTAAACTTTGTACAAACTACAAATAGAAAGATATCAGAGATAAAATGCAGCTACAAATCATCAGAGATTACAACTCCTTCAAACTCCAGAAATCTCCAGAGATCAGATGTCAAGACATGTGGTTTGACATTACATCAACACAACTCCAACACAACAACCTCAGATAGGTCCATTACTCCCCCTGTCACACATAACTGATACTCCCCCTCAAGGGAAAATCCAAATCATCAAAAAAATTCAAACCATGAACTATCCAAGTTCACAGATTAGAAGCACATGCAGCAGAAGAAAAAATAAGCCTCGCAAATAAACACATCAAGAAAGATTTCATAACATCGGTATGACATCATGCCACACATACCAAGCATAACTCCCCCTAAACAGTTACATATATCAAACATCAACAATAGAATATTCTCTCCATAGCAGTAGCAAAGTCATATCACAATGTTAATCAACATGTGACATGACATCAGGACAAACAAAAATACACTAACACTTTACTCTCTCTTTTTAGCCAAAAATTGACAAAAATTAGAGTAAATGTATACAACAAGTTGGAATCACACATTAGCAATGGAAACAAATAGTTCTAACTGATACAAACAACTAAATGAAAACACACATAACTGATGAAAGTGAACAATGCTAAGGGATTATTATAGACCCAACCAACAAAAGCAGCAAACAGAAAAATATTCCATCTTTAAAACCAGCTATCCAAACCTACCACCTGAGTCAATGAAATTGATCCAATCTTCATCACCACCCGAGTCATAGTCAGATAATTAAGCCCGCCTTATCTTGTAGGACTTCATCTTTATCACAAATATTTTCCCTGTCCTAGATACTCTAGTAGATGATCCAACAGACGCCACAACCTTGGACTCATCATTCTTTGGATCAGTACACTTATCCTTATTAGCTTCCAATACAAGAGCCTTTTTAGCATCAGTGTTTTTGGAGGACTATCTCATATTGAAACACAACTCGATAGGAGGAAGAAGCAGTAAGGTCTTGGCTTTTGTAACACGGTGGGAGAACTGACTTTAAACAATGTTGCGGATAGCAAGAGTCGCCACCGACTTTTATTTTATCCATAAGGAAAGGTTATAAAAGAACAGGAAAGACCTTAGAGAATATTTTGGGTCCGGGGGGTAGGTTATGAAAAGGGAAGGTGTTAGCACCCTTTTCATCCATGGTTATCCATGGGCTCTTAGGTACTTAAGCTCACTTTTGAATTGTTTTGAAAGTGTAGTGTGTGAATAGAAAATTTTCAGAATAGTTAATAAATAATCCATGTAAGGATGTGTTAAGAACTTGTTTGAAAACTTGTTGAAAATTTGTTTAAGTGTGAAACAGTTTTGAAGTGAGCAAGCACCTAGGAGTAACCTACCCTAATGTTTAAAGGTCTTTCTTATTCTTCATTCTTTCCTTTAGTAAGACTATCCCTACTATAATGGAGTAGGTAGTCCTTACTTTGGATGTTAAGGGGTATGTGAGGGACAATTTAACTTTGAAGGCCATTGTGGGATGTAATAAGCACATATAAGGGACCATCATCATTTTTCGAAAGGGACTTGATTCGTAAAGGCAACCATAAGGGACTTTGATGATTTTTTTATTTGAGGGACTTGCTTTATACACCCCACTTAACCATTATTCGTAGGAAACTTGAGGGATATCCTTAGGAAGTGAGACGGCGATTAAAATCGACTTACGTGTGTGACGTGTTTATTTTAATTATCTTTATTTAAAAGTGATCTAAATTTATTTTAATATTACATACATGTTGTTACACTCCCTAATTACTAATCATAATAATAATTAAATAATTAAACAACTTTACATCCAAGAAACAATTACAAAATAATAAGCAAAATAATTAAATAGCAAAGATAAATAAAATATAAATAAGCAATAATAAATAATAAAGGGGGTTAATTCTAAGTTTACTCGGCAAGACATCGCATCTTGTGCCTACGTATCCTTACGGGAGTGGAATCAGAGTAATCGTAGTTCCCCTCAAAAGGGAGGTTAGAGACTTCTTGACTGTGGTCAAGGTCTCACGGGGAATAAACGCATCTTAAGGACACGCTTACGTGGAGTGTAGGAACTCCAAATCTCTACGTTGAAATGTTAAGTGGTAATTAGGGTTAGGTTAGGGATTCCGCGGCGGGAAACCCTAAAATGAGCGCGGCGGCTCTTTGACCTAATGCTAGGGGTAAAATTGTAATTTTGCCTGCGGCGAGGCATTTGTGAAAATTAGGGTTTGTAAAAGTTGTAAGGGTTGAAAGTGAGGACTATTGACACGGCGGTCAAGCGGCTAGACCTAATTCCTTCGGAGGATGGCAGAGTCAATGATAATTGTAAAATGCGATGGTAAATGAATAAACGTACAGTTATGAAATGTAAAGTACTGAAGAAAAAAAAAGATAACGCGACAATTGTCTCGCACAATTACAACCAGGAAACAGATACATATATAATCATGAATTGGACTCTAATCTGCGAAGAGAAACTGAAAAACGTTAGTGAAAGGTTAAACTAAAATATGGCAAATACTGAAAAACAATTAATATTAAAAGGAAATACAAAATGTAAAAAGAGAAGTTTAATTTAACTAATTTTGAAAAAAGGAATTTTAGTGTAAATTTAAAAAAGAAATTAAATGCTAGTTTTAAAAGGAGATTTAATTTTATAAAAAAAAGTTTAATTTTTTTATCTTAAAAAGAAAAGAAAGAAAAGGTTTATTTTTTTAAAAAAAGGTTTTCTTATTTTTATTTAAAAAAGAGGTTATGATTTATTTTTTAAAAAAAGAGTTTTAGTTGTTTATTTTTTTAAAAGGTTATTAAGATTAAAAGATTATTGATTAGATTAATTAGGGTTGATTAATAAAAATGAATAAAAGTTAATTATAAAAGAAGTTATTAATTGATTTAATAATAAAAAGGGGGACTGATTAATAATTAATAAGAGTTAATTAATTAGGAAAAAAAAAGGTTGATTATATTCCAAATTAATGTTTTAGCGGGTGGTTAAATAATTAAACCGGTGGATTAGGTGAGTAAATTAGTGGTTAATGGTGATTATGTGTGATTATATTACAATAATACTAATAAAACAAAACAAAAAATAAGAAAAGAAAAAAAACCGGCGGAACCCTAAAATCCCTTTTCCCCCCTCCAAATCACGATCTCGATTCTCCTTTCCCTCTCCGATCGCAATCTCTTCAACCATCTCCTCTTTCTTTTTGAGGCTACATCGAAACCTGCAAAACAAAAATACAATAACACTAATCGTATTCACACAAGATTTTTTTACCCAATGAGGATCGGTGGCGGCTTGGTGTGGGCGGCGGTGAGTTCGTAGTGGTTCCGGTGATGGCGACGTCGAACGAGGAGGGTTCCGACGGCTCACGGACCGTGCGAAGGTTTTGTGGCAGTTCGAAGGTTATCGCGGCGGCTGAGGAAGGATTTGAACAGATAAGTTTTCTTACGAGTTTGGGTTTTTTCTGGTAGCTATCCGTGTGTTAGGGTTTTTCTGTGAGGGTTATCGGTGAATTTGTGGTTACCGGCTTCTTCGTTTTCAAATCCCTCTTTATATAGGCTTCAGAGAGGATCTTTGATTTGAAAGCTGATTAAATCAATTTTGAATGTTGATTTGGATTTCCATTTTTGGGACAAATCAGATTTCAAATATTTCCTCTTTCGCCCAATCTTGCTTAATGTTTCTTAATGGAGATCTCAATTTCTGATATCATGTATCAATCTCGTTTAACACCTTTGTCTGTCCAGATTCAATGTCTTGGAACTCTGGATTGGATCCTTTCTTTCATAGGAATATTCCTCCACTAATTGCTAATTTGGATTTCTCATTATTTTGCAGGGGCGGATAGCGATTTATCTTGGGCCAGGGAAGATTAACAGCCCAGAGTAACAACAACTCGACTCCTGGACACATGACACGTTTGCAATGGGCTTCAACCACTCTTGATACTCTTTTGGTGAAGGTTCACATGAAGATGCTGGTAATGATAGTGAGTATCATCTCAAATTTCTATCTTGCAAACAAAAGAGCTGAATGTATGATATGCTATCCTGTGGATTTGGCCAACAATAATAACAGGAAGGTGGTCGCTGGTAGCCGTGATTCTTTGGTCTTTGTGCGTTTAGCAACTGCATCAATGTGAGTGAGTAGAAGACAAGAAGAAGAGCAAGGTTGTTGGTTTTTTCTTCCACTTTGTTCTCTATTCTTGCTTTTAGATCAAGTTGATGTGTATCTAACACTGTTTTCCTTTTTCATGTATTTGGTGATGATGCTTCGGGAGATGGAGTGAGGTATTGCACAAGTCATCAACCTCATTATTGTTATCTTCATATGCACTAACTGCAATGGGATGCCACTTCAAGAATATTTGAACCCCTGATCAAAAGCAGACCGCATAAGAGCTGATGACTGTGGAAGCAGAGAAAGCAATGTATCCACGAGAACGTCCAATAATGCAGGTGCATCATCAATCTCTGTATCATCTTCAGTTTATCGTTTGCTTGAAAGTTTATTTCTTATTTTAACGCAACCTCAATCATACTTTCCAGGACATACAGAGCATCAAGCATCCCCTGGGAATGTTCTCCTAACATCCATATGAGAGCTGCCTTAGCCTTAGATTCTTGGACATTGTTGCTACCGATATTCCCAACAACGGCAATACAATCCTGCCTCCAATGAGGGTATTGCTCTGGAGATCTTTAGCACGCATCAGGGCTTCAGAGGTAACCTAATCCTTTTCCATTTCTAGAAACTGTAGAAGTCGATCAACAATGGCACTGACATCATACTGTTGCAGTAGATTACACATAATTCTGTTACTATCTCGCAGGTGTTACCTTCATTTGCAACTGCAGTCAGCATTTCAAGTTTTAACCTTTTGACATAGGATGGTTCATTATATTGGCAATAAAAGTGTTTGCAGTCTGAGGAGAAAACATGAGGGGCTCGCATGACCAAGAGATGCAGGTGGCTAAGAATTGCGTAGGATTGTTCCGGATTTGATACGCTCATATGCCTGCTGATGAACATCAGCCGTGGACAAAGTCAAGTGCAGAAGTATTGTTGGCAAGACAACAACACCAATTGCACGCTGGAGTCTATCTTCAAGGAGATTCATTGTATCAAATATTCGCTGTTATCTACAGAAATGTGCTTGTCCACCAATTCAACCATGAGACATTGTGCTCATTCACTAAATTCCTTAATACAGAGAGTGGTTAAGAAGCTTCAGTATATCGATTGAGAAGGTAGTAAGCAACTGGCTTGCTATGCAGAGTTTCTCTTTCCATGGCTGCTGCTGATGCATATCTGCTAAATTAACTGTTGTTGTTGATGTTGCAGGTCCATGAGATTAATCTGCTGTGGATGCAACTTCTGGGACTTAAGCGTGTCACCAACATTGTTCTGTTGTTCAAGCATCTTAGCGTGTTGCCCATTCGTTACATTTGGTTGAGGCCTTCCACTCTGCTACTGTTGCTGCGCAGGCCAGATTGGTTGTTGAGTCAATGGTGTTTGTAATTTGTGCAACTCAAAGGAAAGGCTCATGGCCAACATTTCACTTCAGCTAGCAAGGAGCAGCTTCTAAACGGCACCTTGTTATGTATTTGCAAATATTTGTAACTGTAGTTATTTAGTCATGGCCTTTTTAAAGTTAAGGGATAGTAACAAAAGTCAAGTAGCATCAGAGTTGGAAAAGCGATGGGCCCTGAACTATGTACTCGTAGCATCTTTGAACGGCACAAAGAATTATCTTTATTTGATTCTTGTAGTTTGAATATAAACTTGCTTCTTATCACAAAGTTGAACGAATTTGGTTCAAATTTCGAATACCTCCGACTCAAGATATTCACATAAACTTCTTGGTGTACGTAATTCTTGCCTCAAATAAAATGAATCATTGAATTTGAAACACTTGAGATCAAATCTTGATGTCCATGAACTGAACATACACATGAATTTGCGATTTCGTCTTTTCATTATGGCTTATAACTTTGCCCATCCACTTAAGCAATTTTATCTCCAAAATAAGCTCTCCTTGCCCTGATGAACTAATGACTCGAGAGGTAAACAGAGTCCCAAATCCAATTATTATGCTGAGGTATTGGTGAAAACTTGTGAACCTTGTGAACATCATGAAGTGGCTTTGTAGGCCCCATGACCCTTAGGAAAGCTTTGTAAACATTGTGAATCTGGTGAACCTTCTTAGAACACAAAGTCTTGTATGGTGAGGGCAAATTTTGGGGTGCAACAGCTGCCCCTGTTCAATTTTCTGAAACCTGAGGGGTTAGATTGGTATATTTGCCAGTCGTAACCTGGAAGGTTGAAGGGGATTGAACACAAAAGCCCAAAAATTTGCACTCACCAGTGCACGGAGTGATATTGATGGTTGGTTGAACATGATTGAGTGGGCTTAAAGATGCCACTAGGGGAAAGTTCTTCAGTAGTATAATGAGAACTGTCAGGAGTCTGGAGTAATACAGCATGTCTTCATGAGGATAGAGCAATCAATAATGATAACCCTAAAGCAGTCTTGAGGTGATAAATCTGACCTCAGGAGGATAGAGCAATCAATAGCTCTAAAGCAGTCTTGAAGTAGTAATATGACCTCATGAGGATAGAGCAATGAATAGCTCTAAAGCAGTCTTGAAGTAATAGGATGATTTCAGGAGGATAGAGCAATCAGTAGCTCTAAAGCAGTCTTGAAGTAATAATGGCTTCAGGAGGATAGAGCAATCAATAACTCTAAAGCAGTCTTGAAGTAATGATTTCAGGAGGATAGAGCAATGGATAGCTCTAAAGCAGTCTTGAAATAATAATGTAATTTCAGGAGGATAGAGCAATGGATAACTCTAAAGCAGTCTTGAAATAATTAGATGGCTTCAGGAGGATAGAGCAATGAATAGCTCTAAAGCAGTCTTGAAGTAATGATTTCAGGAGGATAGAGCAATGGATAGCTCTAAAGCAGTCTTGAAATAATAATGTGATATGTCTTCAGGAGGATAGAGCAATCAATAGCTCTAAAGCAGTCTTGAAGTAATGATTTCAGGAGGATAGAGCAACGGATAGCTCTAAAGCAGTCTTGAAATAATAATGTAATATGTCTCCAGGAGGATAGAGCAATCAATAGCTCTAAAGCAGTCTTGAAGTAATAATGTGATATGTCTTCAGGAGGATAGAGCAATCAATAGCTCTAAAGCAGTCTTGAAGTAATGATTTCAGGAGGATAGAGCAACGGATAGCTCTAAAGCAGTCTTGAAATAATAATGTAATATGTCTTCAGGAGGATAGAGCAATCAATAGCTCTAAAGCAGTCTTGAAGTAATGATTTCAGGAGGATAGAGCAACGGATAGCTCTAAAGCAGTCTTGAAATAATAATGTAATATGTCTTCAGGAGGATAGAGCAATCAATAGCTCTAAAGCAGTCTTGAAGTAATGATTTCAGGAGGATAGAGCAATGGATAGCTCTAAAGCATTCTTGAAGTAATAATGTGATATGTCTTCAGGAGGATAGAGCAATCAATAGCTCTAAAGCAGTCTTGAAGTAATAATGTGATATGTCTTCAGGAGGATAGAGCAATCGATAGCTCTAAAGCAGTCTTGAAGTAATGATTTCAGGAGGATAGAGCAATGGATAGCTCTAAAGCAGTCTTGAAATAATAATGTAATTTCAGGAGGATAGAGCAATGGATAACTCTAAAGCAGTCTTGAAATAATTAGATGGCTTCAGGAGGATAGAGCAATGAATAGCTCTAAAGCAGTCTTGAAGTAGTAATATGACCTCATGAGGATAGAGCAATGAATAGCTCTAAAGCAGTCTTGAAGTAATAGGATGATTTCAGGAGGATAGAGCAATCAGTAGCTCTAAAGCAGTCTTGAAGTCATGAGAGGCTATCAGGAGGATAAAATAACCCTGAGGTTACAATAAAGCAGTCCCAAAGTAATAAGAAGCTCATCAGGAGGATAAAGTAACCCTGAGGTTACAATAAAGCAGTCCCAAAGATCATAAGCTTGTTTGTTGGATAATTAACCTGAAAACAAGGTAGCATTCTGTACAACAACATTAGTTTATGCTTTATGTATGCATGTATGACATGATGCACTTAGGTAATGTACTATAGACATGTATGTTATGGTATGATGTAAATGATGTATGTATGATATGACACTGCTGGAAGTGTCTGGATATCCTTGTATAACAACTGCTGGCCAAGGAAAATAAATCCCGATTCGTTGTTGAAGAATATATAACCCTCCGTCTGCTGGGGATAACAAGGTATAGATAACCTCCCGTTGTTGGGGATAACAAGGTATAGATAACCTCCCGTTGTTGGGGATAGTAGGGTATAGATAACCTTCGTTTTCGTTTGATAGTAGGATAAGTATAACATCCCGTCTTCGTTCATCGTGCCCTTATTGGAAAGTAATTTCCCGTATATCCGTATGAGGATAAAAGAGATGGATATAAATTCCAGGGGAGATTAGACTTTGTGAAAATGGATTAGTCCTACTGATGGTTTGTAACTGTCTTGTAAAGATGAACCGGCGAAGCTTCGTTGAAATCCTTCCCTCGTTCGTCCTTAGTAAATACTATTACTGCATTTTCATGCATTTCTGGTAAACATCAATCATATTAAAAGCATACATGCGTTTCTGGTAAACATCAATCATATTCAAAGGCATACATACATTCAAACACAACCAATGGACGTTTCGCTTATGTAAATAGGGTAAAAGTAAATCTGGATTCAAAAGATGGAGTTTATTTATATCAAAAGTGACCCATACACGGGTAAGTTTGTACAAGGAGACATAAACCCTAGTAAGAGAATTTTGTCATGAAGTTTTACAAAAAGAATCAGCTATGTGGGAAATAATCCTATTGAGTTTCAATTCTACTATTGCCACTCAAGTATCTCATCTTCTTGCTGTTGAGACGGAAACGATTGGATTGAGCTTTATCTGTTTGAGCTTGAGTAAGTAGTACAACTGGTTGCAGTTTCATGAGTGATCCAAACGAGACATAGTCATACGCTTTAATCCCTAACTTTTGCCTGGATTGCCCTTTCAGGTTTTCAATCCACCGGGATACCCTTTTTTGCCCAAGCCGCCTTTTCAGGTTTTCGACTTGCCGGGTGTACATCTTTTTATATATATATCCCTAATTTTTGCCCAAACCCTTTTGGTTTGCCGGGATGCCCTTATTTTTGCCTAGGCCTGTCAACCTAGCGGGTCTCTTTTTATGCGTAGTATTTTTTAACTATGTCTGCGTTTACAGGTTGTGGGAAGTCTTCACCATCCATTGTAGTCAGTATCATGGCACCTCCTGAGAACACTGTCTTGACTACAAATGGTCCCTCATATGTTGGAGTCCACTTGCCCCTAGGGTCACCCTGTGGTAATATGATACGCTTGATTACCAAGTCACCAGCCTGATATACCTTTGGCTTAACCTTCTTGTTAAAAGCTTTGATCATCCGTTTCTGGTACATCTGGCCATGACAAACTGCTGCTAACCTTTTCTCATCAATCAAATTTATCTGGTCAAGTCGAGTCTGAATCCACTCATCTTCATCCAAGCCTGCATCCTTCATAATTCTCAAGGAGGGGATCTGAACTTCAATAGGCAGAACTGCTTCTATACCATAGACTAAGGAGAATGGGGTTGCCCCTGTTGAAGTACGTATTGTAGTACGATAACCATGCAGAGCAAATGGTAACATCTCGTGCCAATCCTTGTAAGTAACAGTCATCTTCTGTACAATCTTCTTAACGTTCTTATTAGCAGCTTCAACTGCCCCATTCATCTTTGGACGATACGGAGAAGAGTTGTGATGCTTAATCTTGAACTGCGTACAGAGATCAGTAATCATAGTGTTGTTCAGATTAGAGTCATTGTCAGTGATAATCCTTTCAGGGATACCATACCTACATATGAAATTATTCTTAATGAACCGAGCCACAACATTCCCCTTTATGGCCTTCTGAGTAGTATACCGTATATCATATTCCGTCAAGATCATTTGCCATCTTGCAATTCTTCCGGAGAGAGCAGGTTTCTCAAATATGTACTTGATTGGATCCATCTTCGAAATCAACAAGGTAGTATGGGTCAACATATACTGTCTTAGTCGGCGAGCAGCCCATGCCAAAGCGCAGCAAGTTTTCTCGAGCAGTGAGTATCTTGTTTCACAGTCGGTAAACTTTTTGCTAAGGTAGTATATTGCCTGCTCTTTTCGACCAGACTCGTCATGTTGCCCCAATACACACCCCATTGAGTTGTCTAATGTTAAATACATAATCAAGGGTCTTCCATCAACTGGTGGCATTAAAATTGGAGGTTCTAGCAAATATCTCTTGATTTCATCAAAGGCAGTCTGGCACTCATCATTCCATTCCATCACCTGATCTTTCTTCAACAACTTGAAGATTGGCTCACAGATGGTAGTTAATTGGGAAATAAATCTTGCAATGTAGTTCAATCGTCCCAAGAAACCTCTAACCTCCTTCTCAGTACGGGGAGCTGGCATCTCTCGTATAGCTTTCACTTCTTGTTGTAACAACCTAGCAAGCTCTATAGGTATTTCACAATCGTCCTCGTTTCCGTCTTCAGTTTGATAGATCGGATTCTCGAAATTGTAATTGGCAATAGTAGAACTGTTATCAACTGGATCCAGAGTGGATGAGGATTCGGCATTTTAGTGACGTGGGTGTGTGTAAGAACACATAGCTGATAAAGCAAAAATAAAAGAAAAAGAAAGACAAGGAACACAATATTTACGAAAACGAAACGTCCATTGATTTTATGGAATGAAGTATGCAAATGAAATGACAACCCGTAACAAGCACACCATTGTGCCCCGGGTAAGGCACATGGCTTGAAAGTTTAAATTTAAAAACATAACACAGTAATAGTATTTACTCCTGACTAAAGGAGATAGGGACAACATCTTCAGCTTCCCAATTATTGAGTCCAGCACCCACAGTAGGAAAAATCCATGCCTCCAAGTTGTAGTCTTCATCTTGGTCTCCCACAGCATTGATAACCCCTTGATTGGTGATACGAACAGCACGAGCACGATGAACAGCCTTCTGGGACTCTGCAGTGAAACCCAAACCAAACTTGTCAGACTTGTATGGAATATCAGGAAGCTGACCCCAAATAGTACAACCATCTTCTTCCACCATAGCTTTTGCGTCATTGAGGGAGGCCATTGCCATTGTTGGAGGGTTTCTGATGATCACAGGAACCTTCTTCACAGCAGGAGGAGTCACACAATCCTTAACAGCCCAGGGAACCACTTCAAATGACTGACATGGAGTTTCAATGTATTCACCTTCTATTTCCAGATACTTGAAAGTGTTTACATGGCTGACAAAGTATTCTTCCTCTCCAAAGACAGTAACAACTTTTCCATTCACCGGATATCTTAACTTTTGATGTAATGTGGAGGTCACAGCACCTGCCCCATGGCTCCAGGGACGACCAAGCAGACATGAGTACGAAGGACGAATATCCATCACATAGAATGTAGCAGTAAACACCTGAGAGCCAACCTTGATTGGAAGATCAATTTCCCCATGCACTAGAACCATCAAAAGCCTTTACCACAATATTACTGGGCTTCAATACCGTATCTTCAGGACTCAGCTTGTTCAGGACTTCCTTAGGCAACACATTCAGAGAGGAACCATTGTCTATCAGCACATGAGACAGGGTAGTGCCCCTGCATTCAATTGAAATATGCAAGGCCCTGTTATGATCCCTCTTGGCAGGGGTCAAGTCAGCATCAGAAAATCCTAACCCGTTGTCATAGGTCAGGTGCGCAACACAATTCTCAAACTGGTCCACAGAAATTGCACTGGGTACATGAGCCATCTTTAGAAACTTGATCAATGACTTGGCATGAGCCTCAGAACATAATAACAGGGAGAGCATAGAAATCTTTGAGGGAGTATGCCCCAGCTGATCAACAATATCATAATCACTCTTGCGAATGATTTTCAATACTTCTTCCATCTGCTTAGAGAGGTCATCAGCAGCTGGCACATCAGTAGATACAGGCTCAATAACAGGACCCTTGCCCCGAGCATCAGTGGTGGAAGTAACAGCAGGGGTAACTGCACTCTTAGAAGCAACTGGAGGAGAGAAGACTCTTCCACTACGAGTGATCTTGCTAGATCCAGCAATATTATCAATGTCAACAGGCATATCAGGTAAAGGCTCCTGCTTGACACCATGGATGTAAACATCAGACCCATAGTGCCAAGGCACAGCTTTGTCAGATGTATAAGGAATAGGACCAGGAGTGGTAATGATCAGAGGAGCTACTCTGGCTTCAGCAACAACTTTCACAGGACCTTCAGCAGTAATCTTGATTGGGCCCTGATGAGTGATTTTAATGGGACCCTTTGAAGTGATTCTTAGTGGTACTTTGTCAACCATGTCAACCTCTTCAATCTTCTTACCCTGAGTCAGATGATCCACCATACTTTCTACAGATGCTGGTCTTCTTTCAAACACTATAGTATATTTATCCATGAGATGTTGAATCCCATCTCTCAAAATGAAGCAACTATCCGGCTTATAGGTACAATATAGACAATCTTCATGACAACCTGGAAAGATCCCAGCTTGTACTAACCTCTTTTTGATAACAGACAATGGTGTGTTCAACTCCATAACTGAATAGACATGCAGATCTTCATAAATATCTTCATCAATGGCGTTGACAGTCTTCTCGTGATTTGGCATTGGAGCTGTAATCACATTTGGAGTACCTGGTGGATCAAACTCAATTTCTCCAGCATCAATCATATCCTGAATTTTGTTCTTCAAGACCCAGCAGTTATTAGTATCATGTCCTGGACCGTTTGAATGATATGCACATCGTGCATTGGGATTGTACTTGGGAGAGGTAACATTGGGATTCTGAGGAGCCTCCCTCAGGGTAATAAGTTCAGCCTTCAACAAGTGTTGCAATGCCTGAGCCATTGACATGTTGATCTTCGTGAACTTCTTCTAGCCCTCTGTTGGTTGCCTTGAGGCTGCTCTGTTGTTGCAGGAGTTGGATTTGAAATATGAATTGCACTAACAGACTGATGCCTTCTGTTACGATCAGGCTGACCATACACAGCATTAGATTCTTTCTTCCCAGTGGGAGGCTTCTTTGCAGCACCTGATGAAGAAGTGCCCACTTGGATCTTACCACTTTTGATACCATTCTCTACTCGCTCTCCTGTCATGATCAACTCAGTGAAGCCAGATGATGAGCTTCCAATGAGATGACTGTAAAACGGACCATTCAGCGTACACATGAACATATCAACCAACTCCCTATCAGTCAAAGGGGGTTGAACTCTTCCAGCTAAGTCTCTCCACTTCTGAGCATACTCCTTAAAGCTTTCTTTGGCACCCATAGACATGCTTTGAAGCTGCATGCGAGTGGGGGCTAAGTCAGCATTGTATTGATACTGCTTGTAGAAAGCTTCAGCAAGGTCATTCCAATCTCTGATGTTGACACTCTCCAACTGATAATACCACTCTAGCTGAGCTCCAGATAAACTCTCTTGAAAGAAATGGATCCACAACTTTTTATCAGCAGTGTGGGGTTGCATTCTTCTGACATAAGACCTCAGATGCAATTTGGGACAAGAGACCCCATCATAGACAACAAATGTAGGAACTTTGAACCCAATAGGTATGACCACCCCAGATATCAAGCTCAAATCCTCAAAATCCAGCCCAAATGATTTCTGTAATTCCATAGCATCCATTCTATCCACCAGCATCTTGAATTTGTCTTCGTTAGGCTTATGGTAGTAGTTAGCCTCAGAATCAGAGTCCCCCATAGTGTTGTGGAGACTGCCTCTCTCTTGCTCAGATTCTTCAGATTCATAGTCTTCAACCTGTTCCTTGGTCTTGACAGGACTTTTGAACCTTCTTCCCATGTTGAGCAACCCAGCAGACCTTCTAGCCTTCTTAGTCTTCTTGGCCAGCAGTGTCTTCAATTCATCCTGCCCCTTGGATAGGTTCAGGATCAGCTCTTGGAACTGTGCATTCTGTGCCTGGAGATCCTTAACTGATTGTTCAAGAGCCATTGCTGAAATAAACAGCGAGAAGATGAGAAACCTGTGCACAATTATAAACCTGTGATGCAATGATATGGGAATGCATATGCAATGTTTTCAAGGACCGCAGGATTTAAATTTGCTTAAACAAACAAGAAAGTAACTTTTTATTAGTAATAACTTGTTTTGCCTTTTAGGCTTACAAAAAATGAAAACGAAATAAGTACAAAAGATGGGGTTTTAAGTCTCCCATGGACGTTTCCTCTTTGTGTTGAGGTATGAGTTGAGGTTTCGCTCCTCATGAAGTAGCTTTGTTAGCTCTAGGATCCTTGCTTGGCTTGCTTTGTAATGAGCCTCGAAAGTATCCCTTTGCTCTTTCAGTTGGATCCATGATTTCTGCAAGTCTTCCTTATCAGTAGGCATGTCTGGGTGAAGGATGGTATAAGCTGTGTCTCCTTCAGCAACAGGTTCCATGGTAACTGGTAGGATGGCAGGATATGGCATCATGAGTGTCTGAGCACGAAATCGTACCCATCTGGGATAAGCCCCCATAGGAATGGTGTACTTAGGCTCCAGTGTCTTGCTGTCAATCCTGTTTACCTTTCCCCAAGCTCGTATGAATCTCTGACGGTAACCCTGAAGATCGTTGTCGTAGTCAAACACAATGCCCTGAATCAACATGTCATGTGGACCATCGCTCCGGGCGTAACCAAACTGTCGTAAAGCTAGAGATGGGTTGTAGGTGATGCCTCCTCTTATGCCTAGAAGTGGCACATTAGGAAACTCCCCACAACGGTCAATGATGGTGACATTCTCCATAGATCTGGAGCACCAATGGATGTCTGAGTGAGAAAGTGACATGATCCTCTTGGACCATCTGAACCCTTGCTCATTCTTCATTACTGAGCGAGGAAGGTGAGAAATAAACCACCTAGAAAGTAAAGGTATGCAGCACATCAAAGTTCCTCTTGCCCTTGTAGTACGGGTGTGAAGAGAATGTAGGATGTCTCCAAGTAAGGTAGGCACTGGATTGTGACTCAGGAATATGTTGATGGCATGAACGTTTATGAACTGATCAGGATTGGGGAACGACACTAAGCCATATATCAGCAAGGCTAAGATCTCCTCGAAAGCATCATAGCTCATGGCCTTCAAGAACATTTGAGCTTTATCCATTAATACCTTGGCAAGAATACCCTTGACTCCGCTTCTCGTCTCTAGAACAATGTCAGACTTCTTCAGATGTAGAGCTGCAGCAATAACTTCAGGTTTAAGCTCCTTCTCCAAACCTGTGAATGGTTTCTGATCAAGAACAGGGATACCCAGAAGTTTAGAGAACTCCTCCATGGTTGGAACTAACTGATAATCAGGAAATGTAAAGCAATGGTGCTTAGGGTCAAAGAACTGAAACAGCACACTCATCATGTCTTCACTGAACCCTGAAGTAACTAGATCCAATAAGTGACCATGTCTCTTGTTGAACTGGGAGTGATCAGGCACTAGGGAAACTAACTCCTTGAGCTTAGCAGGTATCCCTACAAAGTTGATCCTGATGGTGTTTCTACGAGCAGAAGCCATGACCTGCAACAAAGAACAAAGATAAATCCCTTGGTCCTTGAAATGGTTAGGGAAAATGATATGCTCATGATGCATGATGATGTCATGATGTTATGTTCAATCACAAACATGTGGCACACACAAACAAGTCACACAATTGCCCTAGGTTTAAAGGCTTGCATGAGGTTTAAAGGTAAGTACCCTCCCCTGAAGTTAGATGGTTCATCCTGTCCTACAAAAGTAACCGGGTTCTAAGGGATCTCAATATCATTGATCCTTCACAAGGGTGGTTGTTCAGAAGGCAACTTACTTGCCAACCAAAACCCTCCAAGTTTAAGATCTCAATGAGCGTAGTATCGAGTGTCAACCAACTTCAGTCTGCACCAAAGCCGGTTACCTCACTACTTTCTAAAGGCCAAGATGAGTTAACTAGGGTTCTAAAAGTCAGTTAGTGCATTGACAACATATGGCAGCCTCAATATTATCCTCAACTTGACTTAAGGAATATAAGCACCAACCAAGAAGTCGCACTAACTATGGCCACCAGATCAACCGTATCGATATACGTCGTACAATTTCCTTGGTCTATTGCCATTTACCTAAGGTACACTAGATCCGGGTTAGGACCTTTCACACATAAGAGCACCCCAACAATATAATAATAAAGCAAACAAGGCAAACAATTTAAAGTGATCTTAATTCCTAAGGGTACCCCTCTTAAATAGATCCCCAGCAGAGTCGCCAGTTCTGTAACACGGTGGGAGAACTGACTTTAAACAATGTTGCGGATAGCAAGAGTCGCCACCGACTTTTATTTTATCCATAAGGAAAGGTTATAAAAGAACAGGAAAGACCTTAGAGAATATTTTGGGTCCGGGGGGTAGGTTATGAAAAGGGAAGGTGTTAGCACCCTTTTCATCCATGGTTATCCATGGGCTCTTAGGTACTTAAGCTCACTTTTGAATTGTTTTGAAAGTGTAGTGTGTGAATAGAAAATTTTCAGAATAGTTAATAAATAATCCATGTAAGGATGTGTTAAGAACTTGTTTGAAAACTTGTTGAAAATTTGTTTAAGTGTGAAACAGTTTTGAAGTGAGCAAGCACCTAGGAGTAACCTACCCTAATGTTTAAAGGTCTTTCTTATTCTTCATTCTTTCCTTTAGTAAGACTATCCCTACTATAATGGAGTAGGTAGTCCTTACTTTGGATGTTAAGGGGTATGTGAGGGACAATTTAACTTTGAAGGCCATTGTGGGATGTAATAAGCACATATAAGGGACCATCATCATTTTTCGAAAGGGACTTGATTCGTAAAGGCAACCATAAGGGACTTTGATGATTTTTTTATTTGAGGGACTTGCTTTATACACCCCACTTAACCATTATTCGTAGGCAACTTGAGGGATATCCTTAGGAAGTGAGACGGCGATTAAAATCGACTTACGTGTGTGACGTGTTTATTTTAATTATCTTTATTTAAAAGTGATCTAAATTTATTTTAATATTACATACATGTTGTTACACTCCCTAATTACTAACCATAATAATAATTAAATAATTAAACAACTTTACATCCAAGAAACAATTACAAAATAATAAGCAAAATAATTAAATAGCAAAGATAAATAAAATATAAATAAGCAATAATAAATAATAAAGGGGGTTAATTCTAAGTTTACTCGGCAAGACATCGCATCTTGTGCCTACGTATCCTTACGGGAGTGGAATCAGAGTAATCGTAGTTCCCCTCAAAAGGGAGGTTAGAGACTTCTTGACTGTGGTCAAGGTCTCACGGGGAATAAACGCATCTTAAGGACACGCTTACGTGGAGTGTAGGAACTCCAAATCTCTACGTTGAAATGTTAAGTGGTAATTAGGGTTAGGTTAGGGATTCCGCGGCGGGAAACCCTAAAATGAGCGCGGCGGCTCTTTGACCTAATGCTAGGGGTAAAATTGTAATTTTGCCTGCGGCGAGGCATTTGTGAAAATTAGGGTTTGTAAAAGTTGTAAGGGTTGAAAGTGAGGACTATTGACACGGCGGTCAAGCGGCTAGACCTAATTCCTTCGGAGGATGGCAGAGTCAATGATAATTGTAAAATGCGATGGTAAATGAATAAACGTACAGTTATGAAATGTAAAGTACTGAAGAAAAAAAAAGATAACGCGACAATTGTCTCGCACAATTACAACCAGGAAACAGATACATATATAATCATGAATTGGACTCTAATCTGCGAAGAGAAACTGAAAAACGTTAGTGAAAGGTTAAACTAAAATATGGCAAATACTGAAAAACAATTAATATTAAAAGGAAATACAAAATGTAAAAAGAGAAGTTTAATTTAACTAATTTTGAAAAAAGGAATTTTAGTGTAAATTTAAAAAAGAAATTAAATGCTAGTTTTAAAAGGAGATTTAATTTTATAAAAAAAAGTTTAATTTTTTTATCTTAAAAAGAAAAGAAAGAAAAGGTTTATTTTTTTAAAAAAAGGTTTTCTTATTTTTATTTAAAAAAGAGGTTATAATTTATTTTTTAAAAAAAGAGTTTTAGTTGTTTATTTTTTTAAAAGGTTATTAAGATTAAAAGATTATTGATTAGATTAATTAGGGTTGATTAATAAAAATGAATAAAAGTTAATTATAAAAGAAGTTATTAATTGATTTAATAATAAAAAGGGGGACTGATTAATAATTAATAAGAGTTAATTAATTAGGAAAAAAAAAGGTTGATTATATTCCAAATTAATGTTTTAGCGGGTGGTTAAATAATTAAACCGGTGGATTAGGTGAGTAAATTAGTGGTTAATGGTGATTATGTGTGATTATATTACAATAATACTAATAAAACAAAACAAAAAATAAGAAAAGAAAAAAAACCGGCGGAACCCTAAAATCCCTTTTCCCCCCTCCAAATCACGATCTCGATTCTCCTTTCCCTCTCCGATCGCAATCTCTTCAACCATCTCCTCTTTCTTTTTGAGGCTACATCGAAACCTGCAAAACAAAAAGACAATAACACTAATCGTATTCACACAAGATTTTTTTACCCAATGAGGATCGGTGGCGGCTTGGTGTGGGCGGCGGTGAGTTCGTAGTGGTTCCGGTGATGGCGACGTCGAACGAGGAGGGTTCCGACGGCTCACGGACCGTGCGAAGGTTTTGTGGCAGTTCGAAGGTTATCGCGGCGGCTGAGGAAGGATTTGAACAGATAAGTTTTCTTACGAGTTTGGGTTTTTTCTGGTAGCTATCCGTGTGTTAGGGTTTTTCTGTGAGGGTTATCGGTGGATTTGTGGTTACCGGCTTCTTCGTTTTCAAATCCCTCTTTATATAGGCTTCAGAGAGGATCTTTGATTTGAAAGCTGATTAAATCAATTTTGAATGTTGATTTGGATTTCCATTTTTGGGACAAATCAGATTTCAAATATTTCCTCTTTCGCCCAATCTTGCTTAATGTTTCTTAATGGAGATCTCAATTTCTGATATCATGTATCAATCTCGTTTAACACCTTTGTCTGTCCAGATTCAATGTCTTGGAACTCTGGATTGGATCCTTTCTTTCATAGGAATATTCCTCCACTAATTGCTAATTTGGATTTCTCATTATTTTGCAGGGGCGGATAGCGATTTATCTTGGGCCAGGGAAGATTAACAGCCCAGAGTAACAACAACTCGACTCCTGGACACATGACACGTTTGCAATGGGCTTCAACCACTCTTGATACTCTTTTGGTGAAGGTTCACATGAAGATGCTGTAAGAGCACAGATTGTGTCTTAGTAATATCTCTATGTTTTGATGATAACATTAATGATAATTTGTATACAAGAATTATACTCTCTAAATTTGTTCTAAACTGTTTTCTACAGGCACAAAAGATTTTAATCTTAAAGAGCAAATTTGATGTGAACAATAAATTCTGAATGGCCCAAGAGCATCTGAAGATTAGAAGAATCTGAAGTATAAGAGCTTAGTCATCAAGATTCTGAAGATACAACACGCTGCATATATTATCAAGAATCTGAATGAAAGAAGACTCTGAGTGAAGAGACTCTGAATGAGAGAAGACTCTGATCTGAGTGAAGAGACTCTGAATGAGAGAAGACTCTGATCTGAGTGAAGACTCTGATCTAAGAGCATGTTACGCTTCAAGCACACAGCTGCACCAGACTCTGATTCAGCAACATCTGAAGAACATCTTAGGCTCTGAAGTTTCCAGAAGATTCTGAAGACTGAAGACTCTGATATTGATTGTTGATCTGAACTATCTGAAGAATTATTTGAAGAAGATTATTTTAATATATCCGTTGGAATATGCCAGCAAATCTTTCCTTAATTGGGATAGACATAAATCTCTGCAAGAAGATTATTCCTCTGATACATTCCATATATGGTAAATTCACAGCTCAGCAGACAATTGCTACACCCACATTTTGTGCGCCGTCTCTCTGCTGCAATAGTACAAAGGACTGTACCTTTTTGATATTGGAAATATCTTCTCCAACGGTATTATATTCTCTCCAATATTCAAGTGGCTATATAAAGGAAATCATAGCTCATTCTTCAAGTGACGAAATCATTGCAAGAACACTCTCACGCGAAAAACTCTCAAGCTCTCATATTCTTTGTTGTTCATACTTTGTTCTAAACTTAGAGAAATAAAACAGTTGTGTTTATAGCTTTCATAGAAGCAATTTATTACTCTTACATTGTATTACATTAATTTGTAAAGGAAGTTTTCCTTAAGAGGATCTAGGTTAGATCAGTAGCTCTTGAGAAGACTAAGAACAGTTGTTCTTAGGTGTTGTTTTCCTTAAGAGGATCTAGGATAGATCAGTAGCTCTTGAGAAGACTAAGAACAGTTGTTCTTAGGTGTTGCTATTTGTAATCAGTTGATTTGAATAGTGGATTAAGTCCTTGTTGAGAAAGGCAAATCACTCTTGAAAAGGGTGGACTGGAGTAGTTGAGTTCAACGAACCAGGATAAAAATACTTGAGTTTTTATCTTTGATTATTTTCTGTCATACTTATTCAACCCCCCCTTCTAAGTATTTTCTCACCTTCAGTTGGCATCAGAGCTCCGGTTCTGCGTGTGCATTCACTTAACCGTGACAGATAAAGATCCAGTGAGAAGAATACTCTGTTATTTATTTGGTTGCTAATATGGGTGATATTCCTACATCAAGCAACAAATATGAAGGAGACAGAATCAGCACCAAACCTCCAATGTTTGATGGAGAAAAATTTGATTATTGGAAAGATAGACTTGAAAGTTTTTTCTTGGGGTATGATGCTGATCTCTGGGATTTAGTCATTGATGGATATGAACATCCTACTAAGGATGGCAAAAAGATTGATAGAAAATCAATGACTGAGGAGCAGAAGAAAGAATTCAAGAATCATCACAAAGCCAGAACCATACTTCTTAATGCAATCTCTCATACAGAGTATGAGAAGATTACCAACAGAGACACTGCTCATGATATGTTTGAGTCTCTCAAAATGACTCATGAGGGAAACTCTCAGGTGAAAGAAACAAAGGCTCTGGCGCTGATACAGAAGTATGAAGCGTTCAAGATGGAAGAATCTGAGAACATTGAGACTATGTTTTCCAGATTTCAGATTCTAACAGCTGGGTTGAAAGTTCTGGACAAGGGCTACTCAACATCTGATCATGTCAAGAAGATCATCAGAAGTCTTCCTACCAGATGGAGACCTATGGTGACTGCATTGAAACTGGCCAAGGATCTGAACAAAATCTCATTAGAAGAACTCATCAGTTCTTTGAGAAGTCATGAGATTGAGCTGGAGGAAGATGAACCCCAGAAGAAAGATAAAGGTAAATCCTTAGCTTTTAAATCTAACAAATCTGTTAAAGCTTTGCAGGTAAATGAAGAAAGCTCTGAGGAATCTTCTTCTGAAGAAGAAGATGAACTATCCATGCTGTCCAGAAGGATCAACAAACTCTGGAAGCACAAAGGGAAGAAGTTCAACAACTTCAGAAGATCTGATCAAAAGAGAGAATCTTCTGGACACAGAAGATCTGGCAAGAAAGAGGGCACTTGCTATGAATGTAAAGAACCTGGACACTACAAGAGTGAATGTCCCAAACTTCAAAAGGAAAAACCCAAAAGGAAGTTTGATAAAAAGAAAAAGGTTCTGATGGCTACATGGGATGACTCAGATGAATCTGAATCATCTTCTGAATCTGAGGAAGAATGTGCAAATGTTGCGCTGATGGCCAACACAAATGATCAAGATGAAGGAACGTCATCATCTGAATCTGAGTCAGAATCAGACTCTGACTCTGAAGAGGTATTTTCTGAACTCTCCAGAGCTGAACTTGTTGAAAGTTTATCTGACATGTTGGAAAGCTACAGCAAGATTAAACTCAAATACAAGAAGCTGAAAAGCAATCTTGAATCTGAGATTGATCTTCTGAAAACAGAACTTGTTGAGCAGAAAGAAATAAATTTAAAACTCAAAAATGATTTAGAAACAACTCAACAAGAATCTGATACTGAAACAGAGTCAAGTGAAAATATTTTAGAAAAATATGACTCCAGTTTTAAAAGATTCCTCACTAAAAGCATAGACAGAAGCAAAATGGCTTCTATGATCTATGGTGTTAGTGGGAACAACAGAAGAGGCATTGGATGTGAATCTTCCTCTGGAAGCAATCCAAAATCTGTTGATAAACTCTTCATCAAGAAGACTCCTCTGTATTCTCATTTTAAGTTTGGTCATCTGAATGATATTAAACATACAAGCTCTGAAAAGAGTACTTATGTGTTTAAGCCAAGGGCTAGCCAGAATAAACACTATGTTGAAAAACAGAAGTTTAGGCAAAACCACAGAACATCTAACCCCAAAGGACCCAAGAAGATCTGGGTACCTAAAAGTAAAATAATACCTGTTGCAGATGTTCTTAGCAGCAAAATCCAGACACCAATCATGGTACCTGGACTCTGGATGCTCACGACATATGACGGGCGAAATGTCTATGTTCCAAAGCCTGGAACTTAGATCTGGAGGGGACGTGAAATTTGGAGGGAACCAGAAGGGCAAGATCATTGGCTCTGGTACAATAGGTAATGGTAACCTACCCTCTATTTCTAATGTTCTGTTAGTTGAAGGATTGAAACATAATCTATTGTCCATAAGTCAATTAAGTGACAATGGTTATGATATCATCTTTAATCAAAAATGTTGCAAAGATGTATGTCAAAAGAATGGTTCAATCCTATTCAGTGGAAAGAGGAAAAACAACATTTACAAAATTAACCTTTCAGAACTTAAAGTTCAAAATGTAAAATGCCTTTTATCTGTGAATGATGAGCAATGGGTCTGGCATAGAAGATTGGGACATATTAATATGAGACGTATATCTCAGATTAATAAACTCAATCTGGTCAGAGGACTCCCTAATCTGAAGTTCAATTCAGATGCTCTGTGTGGCGCATGTCAAAAGGGTAAATTTTCAAAATCTCATTTTAAACCAAAAAATGTTGTTTCCACTTCTAGACCATTGGAATTACTTCATATTGATCTGTTTGGACCAGTGAAAACTGCATCCATCAGAGGCAAGAAGTATGGGTTAGTCATTGTAGATGACTACAGCAGATGGACATGGGTAAAGTTTCTAAAACACAAGGATGAGTCTCATTCTGTGTTCATTGACTTCTGCAATCAAGTCCAGACTGAAAAAGAATGCAAAATTATTAAAGTCAGAAGTGATCATGGTGGTGAATTTGAAAACAAATATTTTGAAAAATATTTTTCTGAAAAAGGAATTGCACATGATTTCTCCTGTCCTAGAACTCCACAACAAAATGGAGTTGTAGAGAGGAAAAATAGAACATTGCAAGAAATGGCCAGAACCATGATCAACGAGACAAATCTGGCAAAATACTTTTGGGCAGAAGCAATAAATACAGCATGTTATATTCAGAACAGAGTGTCTGTAAGACCTCTTCTGGAAAAGACTCCCTATGAATTGTGGAGAAACAGAAAGCCCAACATTGCTTATTTTCATCCATTTGGATGTATTTGTTATATGCTTAACACTAAAGATCATCTGAACAAGTTTGATTCCAAAGCACAGAAGTGTTTCATGCTTGGTTATTCTGAACGCTCTAAAGGCTACAGAGTATTCAATACTGAAACACAGATTGTGGAAGAATCTATTCATGTTAGATTTGATGATAAGCTTGGCTCTGAAAAGCCAAAGCAAGTTGAAAGTTCTGCAGATAGAGAAGTTATTCTCACAGACTCTGAAGGCTCAGAGGCAGACAAGACTGAAGACAAAGACTCTGAAGCAAACCCAGATGCTACGCCTCTAACTTCCCAACTTGACAATCTGCATATTTCTGAAAGACCAACAGTCAGAGGATCTTCTTCCAGAATGAAAGCTTCTCATCCAGAGGATGTGATAATTGGAAAGAAAGATGATCCAATAAGGACAAGAGCATTTCTCAGAACTTCTGAATCTTCCTTCTGTGGCTTAGTGTCAATTATAGAACCAACATCTGTTGATGAGGCTCTGGAAGATAATGAATGGATTTTAGCTATGCAAGAGGAGCTGAATCAATTCACAAGGAATGAAGTCTGGGATCTGGTTCCAAGACCTAAAGGTTTCAATGTCATTGGAACAAAATGGGTTTTCAGAAATAAACTTAATGAGAAAGGAGAAGTTGAAAGGAACAAAGCAAGACTGGTTGCTCAAGGCTACAGTCAACAAGAAGGCATAGACTACACAGAAACATATGCTCATGTTGCAAGGTTAGAGTCTATACGCTTGCTTATTTCATTTGCTGCACAACATAACATCACTCTTTATCAGATGGATGTTAAAAGTGCTTTTCTTAATGGAATTATAGAAGAGGAAGTGTATGTCCACCAACCTCCTGGTTTTGAAAATGAAAATTTTCCAGATCATGTTTACAAACTGAAAAAATCTCTTTATGGACTAAAACAAGCTCCCAGAGCTTGGTATGAGAGGTTGAGTAATTTTCTTCTGAAGAAAAATTTCATCAGAGGAAAAGTGGATACCACACTATTTTGTAAAACCATTAAGAAAGATTTGTTGATTTGTCAAATTTATGTAGATGATATTATTTTTGGATCAACAAATATTATGCTTGGAAAGGAGTTTGCTAAATGTATGCAGGCAGAATTTGAGATGAGCATGATGGGAGAACTGAGATTCTTTCTGGGAATCCAAGTAAATCAGACTCCAGAGTGCACCTACATACATCAGACCAAGTATGTTAAAGAGCTTCTGAAGAAGTTTAACATGCTGGATAGCAAAATGGCAAAGACTCCAATGCATCCTACAAGCACTCTAGGTAAGGAAGAGGTAAGTAAGAAGGTAGATCAGAAACTCTACAGAGGTATGATAGGATCTCTTCTTTATTTGACTGCTTCTAGACCAGACATTCTGTTTAGTGTTTGTTTATGTGCTAGATTCCAATCAGATCCTAGAGAATCACACTTAACTGCTGTTAAGAGGATTCTAAGGTATCTGAAAGGTACTGCTAATGTTGGTTTGTGTTACAGAAGATCTGACGAATATTCACTAGTTGGATTCTGTGATGCTGACTATGCTGGAGATAGAGTTGAGCGCAAAAGTACTTCTGGAAGCTGTCAGTTTCTTGGAAGTCATCTGATCTCGTGGTACAGCAAGAAGCAACCAACAATTGCACTATCAACCACAGAGGCAGAATACATTGCTGCTGCTGGATGTTCCACTCAGATGCTCTGGATGAAGAGTCAACTAGAAGATTATCAAATCTATGAGAGTAATCTTTCTATCTTCTGTGATAATACTTCTGCTATATGTTTATCCAAAAATCCAATTTTACACTCTAAGGCCAAACATATAGAGATTAAACATCATTTCATCAGAGACTATGTTCAGAAGGGTGTAATAAATTTAGCCTTTGTTGATACAGATCATCAATGGGCAGATATTTTCACAAAACCCCTTGCTGAAGATAGGTTTAAGTTTATTCTGAAAAATATTTGTATGGATTTTTGTCCAGAGTAATACTTCTCAGAGTCAACTTCTCAGATGCTAAGTGTTTAACACTCTGAAGTATTTCATCTGTCTTGCTTGTTTAATTTATCTGTGAATTATTTTTTTTTGTGTGAAACTCTGAACTGACCATCTCAGAGGATCTGAAAGTTGAAAACGTTTCATTTCTTAAGAGTTATAGAATCACATGCAAGCAAACACGTGTCACTCAGAATCTGAAAAGATGGAGTACACCTACTGATTATGACGTTTAAGGTATTGCTTTGAAAATCTCAATCTGTCTTGATTTTCCCCCAAATGTCATATCATAATTAAAAATGATTACTTTTCATTTAATGCAAACGTGCGTATGTGTCCTATGTGTGTCTGTTGTGTTTCCCATGCTTGCTTTATTTGTCTATATAAACCACTCTCATAACACATTCACACTTTTCACATTCTCAAACACATATGCGCTTTTGTTTGTTGCTCTCTCTCTTTGCAAACCCTAAAAGAACTCAGAAACCTTCATCTTCTTCATCATCGTCAACAATGGCATCTACTTCAAACGCTGTTACTACCAAAAATGCTACTACTGTCGAAGAACCAGTACGCACTCTCCTAACTGCTGTTGATTCACTAGAAGTACTGTGTGAAAGTTTCGTGGACTTAGAAGATCTTGCTGAAAATGGGTTTGATCTGATTTCTTCAATCAAAGCACAAGGCTGGGACGGTTACTTTGACAGGCTTATGGGTCCTGTGTATCCAAAGTTAGTGAAGGAGTTCTGGATCCATGCATATGCTACTCCAAAGTTCATTCACTCCTCTGTGCTGGGAAAAAAGATAGTTATCACTGAAAACCTGATAAGGAAACTCATAGGTTTTAAGGCAACTGATGGAGTAACCTCTCTGTCTTCTGCGCGTGAAGACCTGAAAGATGTATGTCAAGAAATCTGTACTACTGGTGAACCTTGTAAGAAGGTTAAGTTCTTGAAACCCACTTACAAGATATGGGCTAAGATTTTCATGAACACCATCTTTCACAGACCCTCTTCAAACTCTTCTGATTATGTTAATGCTGAACAACTTTACTTCATGTATTGTTTACACCAAAACATTCAGATTGATCTTCCATATTTGTTGTTTAATCATCTGGTGTCTCACGTCAAGGAAACAAGGGAAACAGCCAGAGATAAATCTGGAAAAGTCAGAACATGGATCCCTATGGGAAGGCTGATTTCAGATATTCTGATAGAAAACCAACTTGTGGCGCATCTGCAAGAGGCTGGGTTGACAGAAGATCTGACTTATATCATTGGCTCTGAAATAAACGGTTTAACTCTGAGAAGGATGAAACTGGTTGATGATTTATCTGAGAAACCAAGGAAAACTAACTCTGAAGAAGTTAAGGGAAAAAGGATTCCTGTTAAGGATTTTCCTTTATTCACCTCAGATGAACCTAGAGAAATTATTGCTGAGTATGTTGCTCGCTGCCTAAGAGATGGTGTTGAGATTCCTGCCAATCTTTTGCAGAAGGAAGGCCAAGTTCTTCCTGATTTGACAAGGGAAAGAAGACGTAAGAGAAAAATTGATAGTGAAGGTCATCAGAAGAAAAGGAAGCATTCAGATGCTGAAAAGAAGAAGAAAAGGAAGAAGCTGAAGAAGGTTCAACCAAATCCTCCTGCAGCAACTTTTGAAGAAATTAGAGATACTCTGAAACAGGTATTTAACACTGATTCTAATCCTGTTCATCATTCTGATACCCCCACACCCTCTGACTCCCCACTTAGATTTAGAAGATCCAGACCTTCTAAAACTATTAAATCTAAACCATCTTCTGTCCCCCCTCATACACCACAATCCAAGCAACCAACAAACATACAAACAGAAATTCCACAACAAACTCAACAAACAACACCACAACCACAAAACACTATCCCAGAATATACCATTCCAGAGGATGTTCACCCTGAACACTCTGACCAACCTGAATATCTCATTGATCCTAATGAGATATTAGATGTCACACCTTTAAACCAGTCTGTCAATTTATCTTCAACTTCTGAAAAATCTAACCACTCTGATGCATCATCTGATGATGAATCATCTGGTTACATTAATGAATGCTTGAATGATCTCAAACAACCTCGTTCTGAGAGTGTTTGGAAACAGCTGTTTAAATCTCCAACTTCTGAACATCCACCTTCTCCACAAAATTCCCCAACTCAAACTCTCACTCCACAACCTCTTGAAATCCAAAACACTCCACAACCAACAGAAACCCAACCAATTCCCTCAATACCTCAACCACAACATTCTGACCAACAAACATCTGAACCACAAACCAACCAACCAACATCTGAACCACAAATCAATCCTCAACCTTCTGAACCACAAACATCTGAACATCCATCTTCACAACCTCAACCTTCTGAACAAACACCACAAACACAACTAACCCAACCAAGAAAACCCAGAATCCCTGATGAAGCAGAATTGGGATCACGTGTTTATACTCTGTTAAGAGATTTTGATAAGGATAATGTCTCAGATTTTGCTGACATTATGGATGTTTGCATGACTACTATGGACAAAGAGGCTGCTGACGCTGTTTGGAAGAAATATCTTTACAGACTGAATAGGGAGGCTTTGAAAATCAGGACTCAATGTCTTAGATTGTCAAAAGTAAGGTTTGCTGCTTATCAAAAACGGATTAAGAGAAACACTCCTCCTATTCTTCTTCTAGAAGCTCCTCCACCTCCAGAAATTCCTGCACCTGATGTTACTCAGACTGTTTCAGAATCTACTGTTTCAGAATCTACAGATCTTCAGAAGGATGTCAAAGAACTTAAGGATTTTATGGTTGATCAAAAGAAAACAAATGAAGAAATGAAAACTTGGATGGCTAAGCAAGATGAAAATTCAGAAAGGATTACAGCACTGCTGCAACTCATTGCTTCTCAACAAGCCTCATCTGCTAAACCTACTTGATGTTTTGCACAAGTTTTTCATGTTTTGCTTTGTTTTGATTTTCTTCTGAAATGTTTTGCATGCTTTTATCTGAATCTGGATGTTCTCTTGACTTAATCTTTTTGCTTATCTGGATATGTGTTTCTTCTGCATCTTTACTGTCTTTTAAAATTCTTTTTGATTATGACAAAAAGGGGGAGAAACAAAATAGAATCTGATTGTTCAAATCTATAAGCAATTATCTGAACCAAGTCAGACATGTTACTAACATTCTTTGAATTTAAGTGTCCCAGATATTATTAAAAAAATCTGACAAATTTCATTGAAGTTTTTCCTGAGATCTATCTTTTCAGAACCTGATCAAAAATAGCTAAATCTGAGTAGACCAGACTCTGATATCTAACCTTGAGTACTATGATCTAAAAGTTAACTCAAGACAGGAAATGGCAAGATAAACAACCAGGTGTTCTGAAGTTGTTCATCTGGCATCAAGCTTTAATATGGCATCAAGCTTTGACTCTAGAAGTCAAACATATGTCAACCAGGCTTCAATCAGGCTCTGAATCTGAAATGTACTCAACCAGAAAGGGAAGTATCTAATTCCATTAGAGTATTCATTTCAGGGGGAGATTGTTAATCTCAGGGGGAGTAATTTTAATTCATATTTTTATTGAACAAATTTCTCATGTTTTGTCATCATCAAAAAGGGGGAGATTGTGAGAGCACAGATTGTGTCTTAGTAATATCTTTATGTTTTGATGATAACATTAATGATAATTTGTATACAAGAATTATACTCTCTAAATTTGTTCTAAACTGTTTTCTACAGGCACAAAAGATTTTAATCTTAAAGAGCAAATTTGATGTGAACAATAAATTCTGAATGGCTCAAGAGCATCTGAAGATTAGAAGAATCTGAAGTATAAGAGCTTAGTCATCAAGATTCTGAAGATACAACACGCTGCATATATTATCAAGAATCTGAATGAAAGAAGACTCTGAGTGAAGAGACTCTGAATGAGAGAAGACTCTGATCTGAGTGAAGAGACTCTGAATGAGAGAAGACTCTGATCTGAGTGAAGACTCTGATCTAAGAGCATGTTACGCTTCAAGCACACAGCTGCACCAGACTCTGATTCAGCAACATCTGAAGAACATCTTAGGCTCTGAAGTTTCCAGAAGATTCTGAAGACTGAAGACTCTGATATTGATTGTTGATCTGAACTATCTGAAGAATTATTTGAAGAAGATTATTTTAATATATCCGTTGGAATATGCCAGCAAATCTTTCCTTAATTGGGATAGACATAAATCTCTGCAAGAAGATTATTCCTCTGATACATTCCATATATGGTAAATTCACAGCTCAGCAGACAATTGCTACACCCACATTTTGTGCGCCGTCTCTCTGCTGCAATAGTACAAAGGACTGTACCTTTTTGATATTGGAAATATCTTCTCCAACGGTATTATATTCTCTCCAATATTCAAGTGGCTATATAAAGGAAATCATAGCTCATTCTTCAAGTGACGAAATCATTGCAAGAACACTCTCACGCGAAAAACTCTCAAGCTCTCATATTCTTTGCTGTTCATACTTTGTTCTAAACTTAGAGAAATAACACAGTTGTGTTTATAGCTTTCATAGAAGCAATTTATTACTCTTACATTGTATTACATTAATTTGTAAAGGAAGTTTTCCTTAAGAGGATCTAGGTTAGATCAGTAGCTCTTGAGAAGACTAAGAACAGTTGTTCTTAGGTGTTGTTTTCCTTAAGAGGATCTAGGATAGATCAGTAGCTCTTGAGACGACTAAGAACAGTTGTTCTTAGGTGTTGCTATTTGTAATCAGTTGATTTGAATAGTGGATTAAGTCCTTGTTGAGAAAGGCAAATCACTCTTGAAAAGGGTGGACTGGAGTAGTTGAGTTCAACGAACCAGGATAAAAATACTTGAGTTTTTATCTTTGATTATTTTCTGTCATACTTATTCAACCCCCCCTTCTAAGTATTTTCTCACCTTCAGATGCTGGTAATGATAGTGAGTATCATCTCAAATTTCTATCTTGCAAACAAAAGAGCTGAATGTATGATATGCTATCCTGTGGATTTGGCCAACAATAATAACAGGAAGGTGGTCGCTGGTAGCCGTGATTCTTTGGTCTTTGTGCGTTTAGCAACTACATCAATGTGAGTGAGTAGAAGACAAGAAGAAGAGCAAGGTTGTTGGTTTTTTCTTCCACTTTGTTCTCTATTCTTGCTTTTAGATCAAGTTGATGTGTATCTAACACTGTTTTCCTTTTTCATGTATTTGGTGATGATGCTTCGGGAGATGGAGTGAGGTATTGCACAAGTCATCAACCTCATTATTGTTATCTTCATATGCACTAACTGCAATGGGATGCCACTTCAAGAATATTTGAACCCCTGATCAAAAGCAGACCGCATAAGAGCTGATGACTGTGGAAGCAGAGAAAGCAATGTATCCACGAGAACGTCCAATAATGCAGGTGCATCATCAATCTCTGTATCATCTTCAGTTTATCGTTTGCTTGAAAGTTTATTTCTTATTTTAACGCAACCTCAATCATACTTTCCAGGACATACAGAGCATCAAGCATCCCCTGGGAATGTTCTCCTAACATCCATATGAGAGCTGCCTTAGCCTTAGATTCTTGGACATTGTTGCTACCGATATTCCCAACAACGGCAATACAATCCTGCCTCCAATGAGGGTATTGCTCTGGAGATCTTTAGCACGCATCAGGGCTTCAGAGGTAACCTAATCCTTTTCCATTTCTAGAAACTGTAGAAGTCGATCAACAATGGCACTGACATCATACTGTTGCAGTAGATTACACATAATTCTGTTACTATCTCGCAGGTGTTACCTTCATTTGCAACTGCAGTCAGCATTTCAAGTTTTAACCTTTTGACATAGGATGGTTCATTATATTGGCAATAAAAGTGTTTGCAGTCTGAGGAGAAAACATGAGGGGCTCGCATGACCAAGAGATGCAGGTGGCTAAGAATTGCGTAGGATTGTTCCGGATTTGATACGCTCATATGCCTGCTGATGAACATCAGCCGTGGACAAAGTCAAGTGCAGAAGTATTGTTGGCAAGACAACAACACCAATTGCACGCTGGAGTCTATCTTCAAGGAGATTCATTGTATCAAATATTCGCTGTTATCTACAGAAATGTGCTTGTCCACCAATTCAACCATGAGACATTGTGCTCATTCACTAAATTCCTTAATACAGAGAGTGGTTAAGAAGCTTCAGTATATCGATTGAGAAGGTAGTAAGCAACTGGCTTGCTATGCAGAGTTTCTCTTTCCATGGCTGCTGCTGATGCATATCTGCTAAATTAACTGTTGTTGTTGATGTTGCAGGTCCATGAGATTAATCTGCTGTGGATGCAACTTCTGGGACTTAAGCGTGTCACCAACATTGTTCTGTTGTTCAAGCATCTTAGCGTGTTGCCCATTCGTTACATTTGGTTGAGGCCTTCCACTCTGCTACTGTTGCTGCGCAGGCCAGATTGGTTGTTGAGTCAATGGTGTTTGTAATTTGTGCAACTCAAAGGAAAGGCTCATGGCCAACATTTCACTTCAGCTAGCAAGGAGCAGCTTCTAAACGGCACCTTGTTATGTATTTGCAAATATTTGTAACTGTAGTTATTTAGTCATGGCCTTTTTAAAGTTAAGGGATAGTAACAAAAGTCAAGTAGCATCAGAGTTGGAAAAGCGATGGGCCCTGAACTATGTACTCGTAGCATCTTTGAACGGCACAAAGAATTATCTTTATTTGATTCTTGTAGTTTGAATATAAACTTGCTTCTTATCACAAAGTTGAACGAATTTGGTTCAAATTTCGAATACCTCCGACTCAAGATATTCACATAAACTTCTTGGTGTACGTAATTCTTGCCTCAAATAAAATGAATCATTGAATTTGAAACACTTGAGATCAAATCTTGATGTCCATGAACTGAACATACACATGAATTTGCGATTTCGTCTTTTCATTATGGCTTATAACTTTGCCCATCCACTTAAGCAATTTTATCTCCAAAATAAGCTCTCCTTGCCCTGATGAACTAATGACTCGAGAGGTAAACAGAGTCCCAAATCCAATTATTATGCTGAGGTATTGGTGAAAACTTGTGAACCTTGTGAACATCATGAAGTGGCTTTGTAGGCCCCATGACCCTTAGGAAAGCTTTGTAAACATTGTGAATCTGGTGAACCTTCTTAGAACACAAAGTCTTGTATGGTGAGGGCAAATTTTGGGGTGCAACAGCTGCCCCTGTTCAATTTTCTGAAACCTGAGGGGTTAGATTGGTATATTTGCCAGTCGTAACCTGGAAGGTTGAAGGGGATTGAACACAAAAGCCCAAAAATTTGCACTCACCAGTGCACGGAGTGATATTGATGGTTGGTTGAACATGATTGAGTGGGCTTAAAGATGCCACTAGGGGAAAGTTCTTCAGTAGTATAATGAGAACTGTCAGGAGTCTGGAGTAATACAGCATGTCTTCATGAGGATAGAGCAATCAATAATGATAACCCTAAAGCAGTCTTGAGGTGATAAATCTGACCTCAGGAGGATAGAGCAATCAATAGCTCTAAAGCAGTCTTGAAGTAGTAATATGACCTCATGAGGATAGAGCAATGAATAGCTCTAAAGCAGTCTTGAAGTAATAGGATGATTTCAGGAGGATAGAGCAATCAGTAGCTCTAAAGCAGTCTTGAAGTAATAATGGCTTCAGGAGGATAGAGCAATCAATAACTCTAAAGCAGTCTTGAAGTAATGATTTCAGGAGGATAGAGCAATGGATAGCTCTAAAGCAGTCTTGAAATAATAATGTAATTTCAGGAGGATAGAGCAATGGATAACTCTAAAGCAGTCTTGAAATAATTAGATGGCTTCAGGAGGATAGAGCAATGAATAGCTCTAAAGCAGTCTTGAAGTAATGATTTCAGGAGGATAGAGCAATGGATAGCTCTAAAGCAGTCTTGAAATAATAATGTGATATGTCTTCAGGAGGATAGAGCAATCAATAGCTCTAAAGCAGTCTTGAAGTAATGATTTCAGGAGGATAGAGCAACGGATAGCTCTAAAGCAGTCTTGAAATAATAATGTAATATGTCTCCAGGAGGATAGAGCAATCAATAGCTCTAAAGCAGTCTTGAAGTAATAATGTGATATGTCTTCAGGAGGATAGAGCAATCAATAGCTCTAAAGCAGTCTTGAAGTAATGATTTCAGGAGGATAGAGCAACGGATAGCTCTAAAGCAGTCTTGAAATAATAATGTAATATGTCTTCAGGAGGATAGAGCAATCAATAGCTCTAAAGCAGTCTTGAAGTAATGATTTCAGGAGGATAGAGCAACGGATAGCTCTAAAGCAGTCTTGAAATAATAATGTAATATGTCTTCAGGAGGATAGAGCAATCAATAGCTCTAAAGCAGTCTTGAAGTAATGATTTCAGGAGGATAGAGCAATGGATAGCTCTAAAGCATTCTTGAAGTAATAATGTGATATGTCTTCAGGAGGATAGAGCAATCAATAGCTCTAAAGCAGTCTTGAAGTAATAATGTGATATGTCTTCAGGAGGATAGAGCAATCGATAGCTCTAAAGCAGTCTTGAAGTAATGATTTCAGGAGGATAGAGCAATGGATAGCTCTAAAGCAGTCTTGAAATAATAATGTAATTTCAGGAGGATAGAGCAATGGATAACTCTAAAGCAGTCTTGAAATAATTAGATGGCTTCAGGAGGATAGAGCAATGAATAGCTCTAAAGCAGTCTTGAAGTAGTAATATGACCTCATGAGGATAGAGCAATGAATAGCTCTAAAGCAGTCTTGAAGTAATAGGATGATTTCAGGAGGATAGAGCAATCAGTAGCTCTAAAGCAGTCTTGAAGTCATGAGAGGCTATCAGGAGGATAAAATAACCCTGAGGTTACAATAAAGCAGTCCCAAAGTAATAAGAAGCTCATCAGGAGGATAAAGTAACCCTGAGGTTACAATAAAGCAGTCCCAAAGATCATAAGCTTGTTTGTTGGATAATTAACCTGAAAACAAGGTAGCATTCTGTACAACAACATTAGTTTATGCTTTATGTATGCATGTATGACATGATGCACTTAGGTAATGTACTATAGACATGTATGTTATGGTATGATGTAAATGATGTATGTATGATATGACACTGCTGGAAGTGTCTGGATATCCTTGTATAACAACTGCTGGCCAAGGAAAATAAATCCCGATTCGTTGTTGAAGAATATATAACCCTCCGTCTGCTGGGGATAACAAGGTATAGATAACCTCCCGTTGTTGGGGATAACAAGGTATAGATAACCTCCCGTTGTTGGGGATAGTAGGGTATAGATAACCTTCGTTTTCGTTTGATAGTAGGATAAGTATAACATCCCGTCTTCGTTCATCGTGCCCTTATTGGAAAGTAATTTCCCGTATATCCGTATGAGGATAAAAGAGATGGATATAAATTCCAGGGGAGATTAGACTTTGTGAAAATGGATTAGTCCTACTGATGGTTTGTAACTGTCTTGTAAAGATGAACCGGCGAAGCTTCGTTGAAATCCTTCCCTCGTTCGTCCTTAGTAAATACTATTACTGCATTTTCATGCATTTCTGGTAAACATCAATCATATTAAAAGCATACATGCGTTTCTGGTAAACATCAATCATATTCAAAGGCATACATACATTCAAACACAACCAATGGACGTTTCGCTTATGTAAATAGGGTAAAAGTAAATCTGGATTCAAAAGATGGAGTTTATTTATATCAAAAGTGACCCATACACGGGTAAGTTTGTACAAGGAGACATAAACCCTAGTAAGAGAATTTTGTCATGAAGTTTTACAAAAAGAATCAGCTATGTGGGAAATAATCCTATTGAGTTTCAATTCTACTATTGCCACTCAAGTATCTCATCTTCTTGCTGTTGAGACGGAAACGATTGGATTGAGCTTTATCTGTTTGAGCTTGAGTAAGTAGTACAACTGGTTGCAGTTTCATGAGTGATCCAAACGAGACATAGTCATACGCTTTAATCCCTAACTTTTGCCTGGATTGCCCTTTCAGGTTTTCAATCCACCGGGATACCCTTTTTTGCCCAAGCCGCCTTTTCAGGTTTTCGACTTGCCGGGTGTACATCTTTTTATATATATATCCCTAATTTTTGCCCAAACCCTTTTGGTTTGCCGGGATGCCCTTATTTTTGCCTAGGCCTGTCAACCTAGCGGGTCTCTTTTTATGCGTAGTATTTTTTAACTATGTCTGCGTTTACAGGTTGTGGGAAGTCTTCACCATCCATTGTAGTCAGTATCATGGCACCTCCTGAGAACACTGTCTTGACTACAAATGGTCCCTCATATGTTGGAGTCCACTTGCCCCTAGGGTCACCCTGTGGTAATATGATACGCTTGATTACCAAGTCACCAGCCTGATATACCTTTGGCTTAACCTTCTTGTTAAAAGCTTTGATCATCCGTTTCTGGTACATCTGGCCATGACAAACTGCTGCTAACCTTTTCTCATCAATCAAATTTATCTGGTCAAGTCGAGTCTGAATCCACTCATCTTCATCCAAGCCTGCATCCTTCATAATTCTCAAGGAGGGGATCTGAACTTCAATAGGCAGAACTGCTTCTATACCATAGACTAAGGAGAATGGGGTTGCCCCTGTTGAAGTACGTATTGTAGTACGATAACCATGCAGAGCAAATGGTAACATCTCGTGCCAATCCTTGTAAGTAACAGTCATCTTCTGTACAATCTTCTTAACGTTCTTATTAGCAGCTTCAACTGCCCCATTCATCTTTGGACGATACGGAGAAGAGTTGTGATGCTTAATCTTGAACTGCGTACAGAGATCAGTAATCATAGTGTTGTTCAGATTAGAGTCATTGTCAGTGATAATCCTTTCAGGGATACCATACCTACATATGAAATTATTCTTAATGAACCGAGCCACAACATTCCCCTTTATGGCCTTCTGAGTAGTATACCGTATATCATATTCCGTCAAGATCATTTGCCATCTTGCAATTCTTCCGGAGAGAGCAGGTTTCTCAAATATGTACTTGATTGGATCCATCTTCGAAATCAACAAGGTAGTATGGGTCAACATATACTGTCTTAGTCGGCGAGCAGCCCATGCCAAAGCGCAGCAAGTTTTCTCGAGCAGTGAGTATCTTGTTTCACAGTCGGTAAACTTTTTGCTAAGGTAGTATATTGCCTGCTCTTTTCGACCAGACTCGTCATGTTGCCCCAATACACACCCCATTGAGTTGTCTAATGTTAAATACATAATCAAGGGTCTTCCATCAACTGGTGGCATTAAAATTGGAGGTTCTAGCAACTGTAGAAGTCGATCAACAATGGCACTGACATCATACTGTTGCAGTAGATTACACATAATTCTGTTACTATCTCGCAGGTGTTACCTTCATTTGCAACTGCAGTCAGCATTTCAAGTTTTAACCTTTTGACATAGGATGGTTCATTATATTGGCAATAAAAGTGTTTGCAGTCTGAGGAGAAAACATGAGGGGCTCGCATGACCAAGAGATGCAGGTGGCTAAGAATTGCGTAGGATTGTTCCGGATTTGATACGCTCATATGCCTGCTGATGAACATCAGCCGTGGACAAAGTCAAGTGCAGAAGTATTGTTGGCAAGACAACAACACCAATTGCACGCTGGAGTCTATCTTCAAGGAGATTCATTGTATCAAATATTCGCTGTTATCTACAGAAATGTGCTTGTCCACCAATTCAACCATGAGACATTGTGCTCATTCACTAAATTCCTTAATACAGAGAGTGGTTAAGAAGCTTCAGTATATCGATTGAGAAGGTAGTAAGCAACTGGCTTGCTATGCAGAGTTTCTCTTTCCATGGCTGCTGCTGATGCATATCTGCTAAATTAACTGTTGTTGTTGATGTTGCAGGTCCATGAGATTAATCTGCTGTGGATGCAACTTCTGGGACTTAAGCGTGTCACCAACATTGTTCTGTTGTTCAAGCATCTTAGCGTGTTGCCCATTCGTTACATTTGGTTGAGGCCTTCCACTCTGCTACTGTTGCTGCGCAGGCCAGATTGGTTGTTGAGTCAATGGTGTTTGTAATTTGTGCAACTCAAAGGAAAGGCTCATGGCCAACATTTCACTTCAGCTAGCAAGGAGCAGCTTCTAAACGGCACCTTGTTATGTATTTGCAAATATTTGTAACTGTAGTTATTTAGTCATGGCCTTTTTAAAGTTAAGGGATAGTAACAAAAGTCAAGTAGCATCAGAGTTGGAAAAGCGATGGGCCCTGAACTATGTACTCGTAGCATCTTTGAACGGCACAAAGAATTATCTTTATTTGATTCTTGTAGTTTGAATATAAACTTGCTTCTTATCACAAAGTTGAACGAATTTGGTTCAAATTTCGAATACCTCCGACTCAAGATATTCACATAAACTTCTTGGTGTACGTAATTCTTGCCTCAAATAAAATGAATCATTGAATTTGAAACACTTGAGATCAAATCTTGATGTCCATGAACTGAACATACACATGAATTTGCGATTTCGTCTTTTCATTATGGCTTATAACTTTGCCCATCCACTTAAGCAATTTTATCTCCAAAATAAGCTCTCCTTGCCCTGATGAACTAATGACTCGAGAGGTAAACAGAGTCCCAAATCCAATTATTATGCTGAGGTATTGGTGAAAACTTGTGAACCTTGTGAACATCATGAAGTGGCTTTGTAGGCCCCATGACCCTTAGGAAAGCTTTGTAAACATTGTGAATCTGGTGAACCTTCTTAGAACACAAAGTCTTGTATGGTGAGGGCAAATTTTGGGGTGCAACAGCTTTTAATAAAGAAAGAAAAAAAATGACCTATCGACCGACCAGTCAAGGATAGAATTGTTTAAAGAAGTGAAATTATCCTTATTAGCAAAGCACCTCTAACTATAGGAGAGAGACATTCTCCTGTTCCTCTTTCTCGCTTTCCAAGCTTTGACTGCAACATTTGAAATGACATTCTCCATGTCGTTCAAAAATATTTTTCCTTAATACGCATGCACCACTAGATGGAAGAAAACATTGATTACAAGCCTCACATTCTGTAAAGGTTATAATTCTTCAGCAGTACAAATTCCCGAAACACCCATGACAAAGTGATGATCAGTCCCAATGAACTTGTCCAACTGTGCAGAGTGAAAATCCTTGAAAATCCTAATTGTGACCAGCTTGTCACAGTACAATATCATGGCATCCTGTTTGACATTGTATTCTTTTAGTATCCAACTCAATTTGGAGCAACAACTTCCTCAACATTATCCTTAGTCTTAGAGATAGACCAGAAAACATAATTATATTATTGCTGATCCAAAAGACAAGATTGTTTCTCAAGAAGAAACATCCTTAGAACCATACAGAAGCATACACAACATAATTAACTTAGGATCCAAACAAGAACACCACACAATGATAACAAAAACAAACTCCCTTTGGATTACATATCTTAAGAATTCAGCAAAGTGCAAATGAACAGCTGAGCACAATGTCAAGACATCTAGTCCGACATCACAGAGCAACCAGAACAACAACTCCCCCTGAAGACCACAACCCACTGCATAGAAAAATAAATTCTCCCAGACAATAAACATCATTATTCTCAAGGACATACCCATGAAACCATGAACTGTCCCAGTTCACAAATCAGAGGCACATGCACAATAGAACAAAAATAAGCCTAAAAAACATTTAAGAGAAACCAGAGTTCTCCAAAACACTTTAGGCAGGCAAGATGTTAAACATATTTTGTTTGACATCATGAACACAAACCACATCAGCAGAAGTAAATTTCCTCAAGCACTTTGCATCACAAACGAGAACAAGAATGGCGGTTGTAGTCGGCTCTTGATGTGTAACGACGACGGGGTTTGTCACTTTGTCTTAGAGGCTGTATTATTACATTATTAACTTTAGCAGATTCTGTTGGCAGGTTGGAAGGGAGTTGCGGATGGCATCACCGAGAGTGTCTCTGCTGGCTAGGACCTCGAGTTTTCTTCTTTTATACCTGGCGGCACCGATACCGTGGCCTTCATCTCTTAGAGTAAGCCTCCAAACTTACTCATTCAACGAAATTTCGAGCTAACATTGCATTAAAGTATGCTATCAATGAATCATAGCAAGAACAAGGCTTAGTGTGATTCCTCTGGTTATTTGTTGTAGGTTCTGAAGGAGAGCAGTGTACAATTATATCTGGGGATCAACTGGTTTACAAAGTACCATATTTGGAATCAACCGGTTTACAAAATAAGAGTAGGACTCCAGAGTAAAACAGGGAGGAAGCTCTTGCCGTATTTTCGCGTAAAAACAGTGGCGGCATTTAGCATTTTAGGAACACAATCATGCGTGAAGTAAATAGGTCCAGACGGCAACAACTCATGAGTACCAGCTCACTTGTTAATAAATTTCTGCGCTCGAAAACTAGGCTCCACAAACTTGGTGCTTCAAGGGTTTTGTTATCAGATAGAGAGAAACTTGCGGCATGCCAACCATCCTCTGCAGTGGTAGTTTTGTGAATCTACAGGATTTTGTTCTTGTATTTTTTGTATACCATGTCATTACTTTGGTCTTGTAGAGAAAGAACACTTGTAAAATCAATAGAAACTCTAACGGTCGTGCAAAATCTTTTCAATATGTCGGCCATACGAAAGCTTAAGTCATTTTCCATTGGCTATTCTTCCATGTTATTTATTAATTTACTCAATTAAGCCTTCAATTGTTGTAAGGGTGGCTGGGTCGAGATTCAGTTCTTTATAAACACGCTTCCCAACAAGTTACAAATAGGTGGTAGCTGAATGTATTTCCATGACATATTATAGCCACTTAATTATTGGTAGGAATTTACTCTTGAATAAACCTCAGACCTCTTATAATGTTGAGTTTTATTTTAGCAGTCCATCTCTTTAATGTAAATGAATCCACAAAAACTTATTTATAGTGACTTGAATTGAATAAGCTTGAATCTGAGATTGGGTTATCTTGAATTTTCTTATACCCATCACCAATAATTTGCATGAAATTGAATCTCAAAGAAAATCCGCAAACGACCTTCTTTCTCTTTTTGAAGCGCTACGACTAACGGAATAAACTCAGGATTTCCAAAAATCCAAAGGTCATACTTTGAAGCGCTTGACTGTAAGGATCTACACTTGACATTACTGCAGCTGCATGAATTGGTTAGCTGGAAAAATATAAATATTAAATTAAAGTCAAATAATAAAAAACGAAAATAGTTGGGATCTTACGGTCCAAAATTAGGGTGCGACAAGTGTACCGTGACTCTCCAAGACGTACACATGTTGCTCGGCCTACACATCGATGGTAAGGCCGTCAACGGAAAAGTTGGTGTCCCTGACCGACTTTGCGAAGATTTGTTGGGCGCCCCTCTTTGTGTGGACGCACCTCAGGCGGAAAACGACGGCCGCCCGAGGGGTCAGAGAATTAATTTAAAATACCTAAGAGAACAATACAACAGTATTATCTTAACTCATGATAGCACCCCATATGACATAATAGTCAAAACACGGTGCTATATTATGATTTTGTTCGGTCATTTTTTATTTCCAGAGGGCACTGGAAATACCGTCCATACTATGTATTTACCATTATTGAAAAATATTAACAAAGTGTGCGAATATATTTGGGGATCAGCTGTCCTCGCCCATTTGTATAGCGCACTTTGCAAAACTTCCAAAAAAAATCATGTACTTTTTATGGTTGTGCTTATCTCCTGCAAGCATGGGGTTGGTCTAGGATGCCGACGCTTGCTCCAATAAACCATAATGCTTTTACATTCCCGTACGCCAACAAGTGAGTTTCTTTTCTAGAATATTAACACAACTACATTTTCGTTTAAGTTAGTAATTTCTGAGATGTGTTTTAGATGCTAATTTATATGTGTTTATCATTTTTAGGTGGTCTGTTCCAGGGATGAATTATCAGAGATGTCTCAGGCACTCTATAATTCAATATCACAACCTCATCGACCACCTTGGGTCAGATGATGTAAGTTATTTACCTTTAATTTTTATAGTGTATATGCATAAACTTGTATGTCTCTGTCTAACTCATTTGTCCACCTTTATTGTAGTTTGTCTGGATGCCGTACAAGGGTCTCGACTGTTGCACCCCAAAATTTGACCAACATCTATTTATCCATCAAGTGTTTGAAGGTTGATACCTTTGTCAGAAAGCTCAAGAGATCCTCAGAGGAATTGGTTGAAACCAAGGTTGTGTGTCTCATAACTTGAGAGTTGTGGGTGCTCCTCAGATGATTCTGAGACTATGAGGATGAACTTGAAGCTTTGAGAAAGCATATGAGATGTCTTGAGAGCCATCATGAAGCCCAGAGAGGTCATTGTACAAGAATTCAGAAGATTCAACCATGAGTGGTAGAATTAGGGTTTGACTGGGTCAACCCTAGGTCAACTGATGATTTGGAGAGGGTTGAGACCTAATCCAAGAGCCATGAGATCATGGAATGATGTATTGAGATACTATAAGGATGATTCCTAGACCAACTCATCATGATTGAAGAGTTTGAGAAGTTTTAAGCTAGGGTTTCTAAGGATTGACAGTGTAAAATCCCCTAGTTTGATCCCTATCTTCCAGGCAGTTTTAGCTCAAGATGTGATTGTCATCTCATCTTCCCCATAACATGAATTTTGTAGAGCTTGTTCTTAGCTTTAATTTGAGTGGTATAAGTCCTTGATAGGATTTGTGGAGCTCAAGTTATGGTTTTGACAAATTACAGGTCATCTGAGGTATGTAAATCTGGGTCCTTGAAAGTCACCCAACTTGCAGACAACTTTTTCCCTAGTAGGATTATTCCTATGAACTCTTGGTCAACATGAATGTTGAATAGAATCTTCTTAGCTTTCTATAGAGTACTAGAAGTCCTTGATAGGATTTGTAGAACTCAACTTATGGCTTTGACAAGCCAAGGGTATTTTGGTCATTTGGAAGTTATAGGTCATTTCAAGCATATGGCCATATCTCCTACTTCCAAGCTTCAAATGGAAAAATATTCAACATCAAACTTGCTTATAATGATGTTTTAAGGCTAGTAGGGTGGTCATGAGATGTTGGAAAGGCTCATATCAAAAAGTGATAAAAATGGCCTAAAAATGAGGCATAAGTTAATTCAAGTGAAATGGAAAATCATAAATTCCAAGTTACAAATCTAAACCATGTCATATGATAGGTCATTTTGACTCCAAATGACATTTTAAGAATAATGGTTCAGCCACAATTTTGATTTGAGGCTTGCATCATAGGGTTGCTTTGTAATTTGGTTGCTTGCATAATGGGGTACCAAACCAAAACAAGGAAAAGCTTAATAAACAAGGTGTTTAAGCATTGTATCTTACCCTAATTCTCATGTAAGGAGAAAATCAAGTTAATTACCCAAGTTACAAGGGTTTTGTCATGATATATCATGTGGTGAGAATTGAAATACAAAATACCATATCATAGAAAATTCAAGTTCTTACTAGATGGTTCTAGGAGGTTCTAGACCTTTCTAAACCAGTCTATATATTGCATACAACTTCCATTGGTGAAAGGTTGGTGATAGTTGGTGTTAATTGTGGAAGAGAATAGATATTGAAATAAAACTTCTCCATTTGCAAATCATATTGAATCTTCATTTTTCTCTTCATTACCATTCCATTTTTCTTCACAAATCATCTACACAAACATTGCTGAGGGTGCTCATGCTAGAGTGAGGATCCATTGATGAAGAATTGAAAGCTTTCCCATTGAAATTGCAAGGAAGCAAAAGGCATTGGATCTCGAGATACAAGCCATTTCCATCAAATCTTGTGCAAGCATAGGAGTATTCATCACCTAAGGACCATCTTTGAAGAGCTACAAGGCTTGGATTGGAGAATTGCATCACCTACCATTTCAAGAAGCAAGGTATGCAAAACCCCTTCTACACCCTAATTTAGGCATGGCTAGGATGAATTCTTATTGTAAAACCATTAGAGACAATTAGGTGGTTCATTTTGATGAGTTTGAGACTGATTGGAGAAGATTCATCAATGGTGGTCAATTCTTGATGGGGTTAGAACATGCTGTTTAAGGGATGATAATGCACGATTTTTGGCTAGTTTTAATCAGCATAACATAAGGATCATTTCTATATAAAGAATATTGAGTTTGGTGAAGGTCGAAAACTGATGAAGTTTTGAGTTCATGGAGTTACACTATTCGGTTTGCGTGATTTATGGTGTTTCAGTACAAACCAAGGGCATGGTTGTGTTCTACGTGAAAAATAGAACAAGATTGGTTCTTATATCGTGGCATTTGATGGAGAGATGAGTGAGCACGATGAGCTGGAAGTTTGGCGCATGAAGTGTGTTCATGGAGGTTTTATGAAACCCTAGTCTTAAGGAAGAAGAAGACTTTTCCACCATTGGATGCGCGTGGACTATTTGACCTGGGAAAGCCATCTAACGGCCAGGATTTGAACGAAATGGAGGGAAATCAGCAACCCAGTGAAACGCGGCGTTTCACTTAATGTACCATTCTGGGCTTTGTGCTCATTTGTTATTCCCACCCCTCATGCAGGCCCAATCCAATATTGTACTATAATTTGATGCTATTCACACCGCGGTTTTAACATTTTCTTTTTATTTTAATTTGTTTTCTGATTTACAATGGGCCCAGCGCGTTTCTTATTGGCACCTCCCATGTCTGAGCCCAAATTAAATAATAACTGAATTCTATTACTTGTCACACCCCCATGCATATTTCCATATTATTTTCACTCCAAAATTTTCCAATCTTTAAAAATTCATAATAAATTGGAAAATCCATATTTTTTAATGGGAATTTTTTTTCCCACTTTCCATTTTCTGTCTAGAAAAATATAAAACCATAAAATTGCCATTTTATTTCATTTTTATATTTTTTTGCATATTTTGACATTTAATTGTTTTCTTTAATTCTTTTAGTTGATATGTGAATTTGTAGATTTAGTTAGACTAGCTCCCTTAGGATTTTTAATTTAATCTTTTTAGGGTAGTTAGATGAATGTCTTAGGTTCCCCCTGAATTAATGCCATATTTATGTGGTGATTTTTAGGGTAGTTTTAATTAGGTAATTCTAGGTAGTGTAGAATTAGTTTAAAACTTCAACATAGGTCAATAACAATTTTAGATTTTGGGTTTGTAGGACAATTTAGACTATGGGGAATATATGGGACTTAAGGGTAGGTAGGTAGGATCCCTTAGAAATTATATTAGGATTTAATAGAATAATATGCTATTTTTGGTTGATTTTTGCATTGAATGACTGTTTGTGTTGCCTTTAGGGCATGTTTGTTTAGTTTGCTTTGCTTTGGAGTTTCCCTCTGGCTTGAGGAGCTTGATATCTCTTTGTGGAGCATGGATGAAGACTTGAAGAGGCATGGGGGAGCTTGAAGAGCTTGTTCTTCTTCTTTTTGTTTTGTTTTAGGGTTAGGATTAGGAAGAGCTTAGATGTAGACAATTTCTTTCTCAAATATGGATGGTATCATTCACCTTCATTCCTCCCTATGATTCAAAGTCCTTCCCTGGTATACACCTCTCTCCTTTGGAGGGATAAGTGTTATACCTAGGAGGTAGAACTTTTGAGGGAACCAGTCCCTTGATATTGAACCCTTATAGGTCACCTTTGGTGATCAAATAAGCAGTTCAATATCCCCCAGCTTATCCAGTAACTGATTTTCTCTGGTTTTGATTGTCTTGAGAGATGCAGAGCCTGGGCATGAAGATGAAGACTTCATTGAGGAGTATTGAAGAGGATGAATCCTTGAAGACTGCCATTCTAGCTGAAGCTTGAAGAGCATGAAGATCAAGTTGATACCTGAAGATCCCTGGAGATAGTGAAGCCTGAAGGTGGAGCTGATCAAGAAGCTGAAGCTTAAGGGAGAAGATGAGTTGATACCCATGATGTAGGGTTGAAACCTGGAAAGCAATAGATATCTGAAGTCTGAAGACTGGGCTGCTGCTGGAAGAGCTGAAGCTTTCTTCTGTTTTCTTTTCTGTATTGTGTGTTTTGTTTGATTTGTCTGTTGCATTAGATTAAGTCCATCTAGAATAAGTAGAATCTAGGAGCATGTTTGCATTAGAGGTTGAGTTGCTCCCTCTGCTTGTATTGTTACTGCGTGGCTTTGCTTGCGGGTATTCGGTAGAGCCCAGCTCCCTTGCCCATGTGGTTTGTTTGCCTGATGGCATTTTATTTCATTTTATCTGTATGATTGCAGTTTACTGTTATTGCTTGATAGCATGTTGTTTACATTTCAGTATGATTACTGTTATTTCATGACTGGCTTGAGGTTGAGATGAGCTTGTGGAGACTGAAGCCCCACACACATTTCCTCCTTCACTTGCATTGCATGCATTTTACTGTTAAGTTGATGCTTTGTCTGTTTTGGTGTATCATTGACATGATCCCTTAGGACTCTCATTTCCTTTGATAAGGATTTGATGATAGACTTTTAGGTTGAAACCTATGCATGACAACATCTAGGAGTTCCCCGTTCAAACCTCAACCGTAGGACGAATCCATGGCATGATAACAGTAGGACTTGATAGTCTCCCTCCTAGTTGGGCCTGTTCTCTTCTCATCTCAAAACAGTTTAAGATACAGTAATTATGAATGATTTCTTTCGTACGTTACGAGCCTTAAGCTATCTGAGAAAAGGTTGTGGGAGAGTTTCTTTTCCATAGTCTGGATGTTTAGTATGGTACCCTTTGGGTGACATGTGACGCATTCACTCTCAGGTCATAGTCTCTAGTGCGGTTGAAATCGCAAACACAATAAAAAACACTTCTTTCGTAAAGACAGGAAATAAACCGTAGTTTCCCGAACTACGTGAGCTCTGATCTCTCATGCCTGTTGAGAGTACGTAGGCACAAGATGGCGAAGTCTTGGCGAGCTACCTTCCCCCATAACCCTTCGTAGGCCGAACTACGTTGACTCTGATTTCTCATTCTCTGATGAGAATACGTAGGCATAAAGTGCGACGCTTTGCCGAGTCATTTTTCTTTTCTTTTTCAGCCAGCCTTGATAGGTAGATAGAATAAAACCAACCCGTCCAAGTAAATACAACAAGCGAGGATCCCGTCGAGTACGACGGACGTGAGGGGTGCTAATACCTTCCCCTTGCGTAACCGACTCCCGAATCCAGACAACGGTTGAGATGACCTTGTCTTACCCTTTTTCGTCAGGTTTTTCCGATCGTTTCCTTTCCCGCTCTGAGGGGTAAATAACGAAAGGTGGCGACTCTTCTGTCATGCCGGCACCTTATTTTCGCGCAAGCGACAGCTGGCGACTCTGCTGGGGACTCCAACGGTTCCCTGCGAGAGTCAATCCTACCGCTTGTATGTTTGCTTGTTAGGTTGCGTTTATTTATCGCATTTTACTTCTCGCACTTTATTTCCCGCATTTTATTTTCAGTATAATATGATTATTTGTGCTGTTGTGGGATGGGAGTTCTGATGAGTGAGAAGCCAGACCCAGGCTTGAGTGCACCATAGAATTAGAGTGGAAATTAGTGGGCGCGTGCTTGCTTTGCAGGCACTAGTGTCTCATGAAATCCACGCTCAGACGAGGTTCATCCGGTTGGCTTCACTTTCAACCCTTTGGGTTGAGACGGTTGCTGGTTTGGTGGACTGTCGACTCTGGGGACCGATCATTTGTGATTCAGCTAAGTGAGGCCTCTTCATGAGCTGGTGATGCCACACCTTCTGGGTATCGTATCACCCCTCTTGAAAGTCTGTGACGCTGATGAACGCATAGGATGTCGTACCTTGAGTCAGTTTAGGTCCATACCTGTGAGTGGGATTGGGTCTATTGCAGGAAACCTTGACCTTCAGACTACCTGGTTTTCTCGACAGTGAATCAGTTATGTTGGTACCAGGGTTTCTCAGTTGCGGATTTGTCTGTTCTTGATAGAGCAGGTGTTGATCAGAGGATCTTATCATCAGGTGTATGTCTGTTCTTGATAGAGCAGGTTTCGATCAGAGTATTGTCATCAGTTGTTCATTCTTGATAGAGCAGATTTTGAGTGGGGTCTGAAGATCTCATCAGCAGATGTTGTTTGTTCTTGATAGAGCAGATTTTGAGTGGGGTCTGAAAATCTCATCAGCAGATGTTGTTTGTTCTTGATAGAGCAGATTTTTGAGTGGGGTCTGAAGATCTCATCAGCAGCTGTATATTTGTTCTTGATATGGCAGGTTCTTGATTAGGGTCTGAAGACCTCATCAGCAGATATTTCTTGATCATACATCCGAGGTCCTTATTATCAGACATTTGTTCTCGACAGAGCAGAATTTTGATCCTATGTATATGGTCCTATCAGATGGTTGTTCTGGGCAGATCAGATCTGGGGTCCTACGCTGGGGTTTTCTTCTCATCAGTGATTGTTGATACAGAATCTCAGCATCAGCTACCTGGATATATTATTGCATGACTGCATTTTTGCATTAGTTTGCATGACATTTGCATTTCATTAACGTGTGTCTGTGTTGCAGGTACCGTTTCCCCGATCCAGGATTTCTCGCCTCCTATTGTATTGTTATGGCCTCTCTCAGGAAGACTGTCGCGTACAAGTTTCCGACCCCTGATGTGTCGAAGTTGACTGGTTTGATAGCTCTAGCAGGTGATTCTGTGAAGGATGAGTTCAGGAAGTCTTATGGCAGGTTGCTCAGTCTGGTCTGCAAGCCTTCTACGTTCGAGTTGAATGGGTTGCATGCTCTGTTGCAGTTCTATGACCCTCCACTGAGATGTTTCACTTTTCAGGATTTTGTTCTCGCGCCGACGCTGGAAGAGTATGCTGATTTGCTAGGTGTGCCTATCAAAAAGCAGATGCCTTTTGTCCATATGGATGCTGAGCCTGATCTGGCTGGTTTAGCTTCTTCACTTCATTTGGACGCCTCAGAGTTAGTAGTGACTAGTTGGAACAAGGTTCCGGGATTCTCCTTGCAGTTTCTGGTAGCTAAGGCTCAGCAGTGTGCTAAGGACAGATGTTGGGACGCATTCAATGCCATCCTCGCTTTATGCATATATGGCATTATCCTATTCCCCAACATGCCTGATTTTGTAGACTTTGATGCGTTTCACATCTTTGCCTCAGGGAATCCAGTCCCTACTTTGATCGGAGATATCTATCACTCAGTTCACTACAAGAATGAGAACCGGAGAGGGAAGAATGTCTCATGCTGCGTACCGTTGCTGTACAAATGGTTTGATAGTCATTTGCCCAAGAGGGGTTCTTTCGCATTGTCTGCAGCCACAGCTGAATGGCCTGAGCGTCTGATGGGTTTATCTGCAGAAGATATTGATTGGTTCGACAGGGACAGGTTAGGTACTGAGGTGATCTTCAGTTGCAGCGGGTTTCCTAATGTACCTCTGATAGGTAGGAAGGGTTGCATAAACTACAATCCGTCGTTGCTAGTTCGCCAGTTCGCGTATGCTTTAAGGAGTCTGCCGAAGGAGGAAGAGGTACAGGAATCTCTGTACCTCACGGGTACTTTAGAAGGGGATTTGTTGTCCAAGCTTCAGCATGCATGGAACAATATCAGTAAGAGAGGAAAGCCTTTGTTGGGAAAAAGCAACAGTCAAGCTTACCCTCCATATTCAGCATGGATCAGAGCCAGGGCCAATGCTATAGGAATGCCATTTCCTCAGGTCAAGCCAGAAAGCTCTCTAGCAGTCGAAGAGCCTACTACTGTGCCCATTCATCAGCATAACCTGGTATTAGCTGAGCGGGATGAATTGAAGCGGGCGAATGCAGAACTGGAGAAGGAGTTAGCTCAGCTTCAAAGTGAGAGGAACGAGGTCGTTCATTCTTTCAAAAAGCAGACAGAGTTGGTGAACCAACTGGGTACAGACCTGGTAAAGCAGATTGCCGATCAGGAGCGCATGGGTCAAGACTTCAGGGCTGTTAACGACGTATTGGCTACGAAGAAGCAGCATTTGGATGAGGCATATCGGAGGATATCTAAGTTCGACCAGCACTGGAAGGCTTCCCTGGCCACCAGGAAAGAGCGAGAGGATAAGCTGATGCTGCAGATCTCCAAACTGGAAGCCGAGGTGAAGGACAGTGAGCGGAGGTTTGATGAAGAAACCGCCCGTAGATACGCCGCTGAAGGCCAGCTCAACAAAGCCCTTGCCAACCTGAAGGAGTGCAAGCTGAAGTTTGAGTCTAAGAAGCGGAAACTGGAAGATTGCTTCGGCGAAGGAGCATGGGAAAGTTCAGTTCAGGGACTTCAGTATACCATTGTGCATAGGGAACGGCTCGTCGAGGGGTTGCTCACTTTGCCAGATCATCCAGAGACGAAGGAGTTATTAGCAGAGTATCCCGCCCGTGGCCGTACTTGACTAGTTGTATTCCTTTTGCTTTGATCTTTGTTGTATGCTGACCATCACCAGGCTTGTTGGCTGAGGTCACGCTGTTGATTTGTCTTGTACTTGCTGATGCTATGTACTGCCTTGATAGGCCTTTCCTTATATATATGAGATTGATGTTTCCATGATTGGGCTCGGACTTCTTCTTATTATTATTATCAGCACTGGCACCAAGGCACTAGAATCGGGGGAAATCTCCCAAATACACAGACACACGCATGCATCTGCATGAAGCATTTGCATGGCGTACATTTTGTTGTTTTTCCTAACCTTTAGTGTTTGCAGGTTTTTTCAGGTTCACAGGTCCCAGACTGCTTCCGGGGATTCCAGGATTGATCAGAGACTCATTCACCGTTATCCAACTCGAGCTAATCAGACAAGGATCATGGATCAAGTGCAGACAGATGTCCAGGAGCTCCGTGAACGGATGGATCGCTTTATGGAGCTTATGCAGGTGGTCGCTAATGGTCAGGACCAGCTCCGAACTTTGGTTCAACCTTTGATCTCCAGGGTTGATAGTAACGGCATACTTCATGGCGGGGCTGTGCCTACTCCTCCACCAGTTGATACTCCACAGAATGTTGTTCCTGTTGCCGGGGGCAACGGCAGTGCTAATGGCAATGTGATGGCCAATATCGGACTCAATGCGACGGGCGTCGGCAATGGTAGTCTGGGAGCTAATGTCAACATCGGGCCGGTCAACGGTAATGCTGGCGTCGGGAATCTATTGGTGCCTCAACCGTGGCTTGAGGGTCATCAGGATGATGTGTTTTCTCAAAAAGGTGCGGAAGCGGAGCTGAATGCTGAAGCGCGGCTCAGGTTCAAAGCACTGGAAGATAAAATGAGAGACATTGAGAATCAGAATACTCTGGGCGTTGATATGTCCAAGCTGGGGTTAATTACTGATTTCAAGGTACCTCCTAAGTTCAAGGTGCCTGTCTTTGAGAAGTATAAGGGTACTACTTGCCCTCGTGTCCACCTTCGATCGTACTATAGAAAGATGTCTGCCTATTCCGACGATGAGAAGTTGTTGATGCACTTCTTCCAAGATAGTCTTTCTGGGTCGTCCCTCGAGTGGTACATGGGCTTGGAGCCCACTAGCGTGCGCACCTGGAAAGATCTCGCTGAAGCGTTTGTCCTCCACTATCAGTACAATAGCGACTTGGCCCCTAACTGAGTCCAGCTCCAGAATCTTTCACAGAGAAATAATGAAGGCTTTAAGGAGTACGCCCAGAGGTGGCGTGAGTTGGCTGCTCAGGTTCAACCGCCGATGGTTGAGCGTGAGCTCGTGCAGATGTTCGTAGCTACCCTCCCGGGGATCTACTATGAAAAGTTAGTCAGCGGTATGTCTGGGACGTTCTCAGCTCTCATTACCATGGGCGAGCACGTCGAGAATGGTATCAAGATCGGAAAAATTCAAGGCGAATCATCCTCAGCTGGAGGAGGTGGAAAGAAACCTTATGCTGGTAAACATCGAGAAGGAGATGCGAGCGCTGTGACCAACGCTCGAAGAAAGGGCAAGGGCCCTCAGCAGCAGATAGCCAGTATAAATATCCCAGCAGCTCCGCAGCAGCAGCAACAGTAACCGAATCAACAGGGATATAGAAAATATCAGAATCGGGCTCCTTTGACAAACCGTCACTTCGAAGCACCGCCTATGTCGTATGCGCAGCTCTTGCAGACTTTGCTTCAGCTTCAGTTGGTTCAGAAGAGGATGATGGCTCCCTTGACAGGGGCACCGCCACCAGGGTACGACGCAAATGCCACTTGCAACTTCCATACAGGGGCACCAGGCCACACAATCGAGAACTGCAAAGCCTTTAAGCACAAGGTGCAGGACCTGGTAGATGCCAAGATCATTAATTTTCTCCGACAATATGCCCAATGTCACGAAAAATCCTATGCCTAATCATAGGGGAGGCGGCGTGAACGCCATTATCGAAGAAGAGAGTGCAGATCTGCTGACTGATGTCAAAGACTTAAAGACGCCGCTTAGTTTCGTCAAAGCTAAGTTGTTGAAGAAAGGGTTCTTTCCAGGATGCGGAGAGTTATGCATGGACTGTGCTACACATTCTGATGGGTGTGAGCAGCTGGTAGAAGGTATCCAAAGTCTGATGACTGAGGGTATTTTGCAGTTCAGCCGGAGAGCTGAAAGTGTATCAGGAGAGGTCGTGTTGAAGCAGGCCGGTGAAGTCGCCACCATTACCATTCCTCGTCGACCAATAACTATTTCTGCGCCCCGACCGCCTACAATCACCATTACCAGAGCAGGGCCGATCCCATTCGAGAGCACTAACGCCGTTCCGTGGCATTATGGCGCCGAAGTCTATTGCAACGGTCAGAGGTTAGAGCTGGAGCCGTATGGGTCGACTGTGCAGAATCTCGCAGGAGTCAATGGTATTACCCGAAGCGGAAGAGTGTTCGCACCGATGGAGGTTGTGGCAGAGAAAGTGGTCAGAGCTGATGCTGCTGATAAGGGTAAAAGCAAAGTTGTCGAAGAGGTCCCGTGTGGGGCAGAGAAAGATTTGCTTGTCAAAGATGCCGAGGAGTTTATGCGGCTGATCAAAAAGAGCGACTACAAGATTGTAGACCATCTTCATCAGACGCCTTCGAAGATTTCTATTCTCAACTTGTTGCTGTGTTTTGAAGCGCACCGCAACGCGTTACTAAAGGTATTGAACGCTGCCTACATACCGCAAGAGATATACGTGAATCAGCTAGAAGAGGTGGTAGCCCATGTTAATGCTGGCAATGGGCTAGGTTTCACAGATTTAGAGCTGACTCCTAAAGGGAGAGATCGCAACAGCGCCTTGCACATCTTGATAGAGTGCAGGGGCACAATCATGTCGCATGTCCTGGTGGACACGGGTTCGTCGCTTAATGTGCTTCCGAAGAAGGCATTAATGAAGTTGGACACTCGTGGATTGCTTTGCACGCCCAATGATCTGGTGGTGAAAGTGTTTGACGGAACTAAGCGCCACGTTTTCGGAGAGTTGACCCTGCCGATTCAAGTTGGTCCGGAAACGTTCGACACGGTTTTTTATATCATGGACATCATGCCCGCCTACAGTTGCCTCTTAGGTCGGCCATGGATCCATGCTGCTGGTGCCGTGACGTCCACGTTACATCAAAAGCTCAAATATGCTGTCAGGGGAAGCATAGTAACCGTGTGCGGTGAGGAGGACATAATGGTAAGCCATTTGTCATCCTTTAAGTATATTGAAATGGATGGCGAAATCCATGAAACTCTCTGCCAAGCATTTGAAGCCGTCAAAGTGAAAGAGGTAGCTCATGTCGTCACAGAGAAGCAAGAGATGAATCTCTCCTCGTTCAAAGAAGCTCGGGCCGTCATCGAAGTCGGTTCCACCCCAGGCTGGGGGCATGTTTTGGAGATACCGATCAAGCAGGATAAGTTTGGATTGGGGTACTCTCCTGAAGCTGAAGCTTCTTCTTCTTCGTCTAGCAGTGCGTCTCGTGGTAAGGGGCCGATCCTATTTACCAGTGGCGGAGTGATCTTCGAAAGCATCAATGCGGCGTCTGAGGATAGCGGGGATATCGATTGTGATCTCGACGCTTGGATTCAGCCAAGCAAGCCGGGCGAGCGCCTCAACAATTGGACCATCCAGAAAATTATCCAGCTGACAAGTGAAGAGTAATGATTTACTTTTTACAATCATTGTACAACCCTATGTCCTACCCGGGGCATAGCGGTTTTATTGTCAGGGCCTTGTTGGATTATGTACATGCATTTTGTTAATAAATCAAAGGCGTTTTCTTCGTACTCAAATATTGTGTTCTCTGTTATTCCTATTTTATATTTGTTTTGAAAAACAGTAAAATGGCAACGGGGTTCGTGCTAACCTGCATATTCTTGTTTTAAACTTAACCCTTGTTATTGCAGGATCCACATAACAGACGACATCGACTCTGGACCTTCTACGGCTCACTACGACTTCGATTGCCCGATCTATCAAGCCGAAGAAGAGATTGATGAAGACGAAGACCTTCCTGAAGAGTTGGCCCGCTTGTTGAAACAAGAGGAAAAGGTTATTCTGCCTCACGAGGAGGAAATTGAGATCGTAAATCTGGGTTCTGAAGAGCTCGTCAGAAATGTCAGGGTAGGGGCTGCGCTGCAGAGTGATGTCAAGCAGAGATTGGTCGAGATGCTTCGAGAATATAGTGACGTCTTTGCTTGGTCATACGAAGATATGCCCGGACTTGACACGGACATCGTGGTCCACCGCTTGCCGTTGCGAGAAGATTGCCCTCCCGTCAAGCAGAAGCTTAGGAGGACGAGACCAGATATGGCTGTAAAAATTAAAGAAGAAGGTAGAAACAGCTCGATGCTGGCTTCTTAGCGGTCACCACTTACCCTCTGTGGGTTGCCAACATAGTGCCTGTACCGAAGAAGGACGGTAAGGTACGCATGTGCGTCGATTATCGGGATTTGAATAGGGCGAGCCCTAAAGATGATTTCCCGTTGCCTCATATCGATGTGTTGGTCGACAACACAGCCCAGTTCTCCGTGTTTTCGTTCATGGATGGCTTCTCCGGTTACAATCAGATCAAGATGGCGCCGGAGGACATGGAGAAAACGACATTCATCACCCCCTGGGGAACGTTTTGTTATAAGGTAATGCCTTTCGGTCTGAAGAACGCAGGGGCCACTTACCAACGAGCAATGGTTACTTTGTTTCATGATATGATTCATCATGAGATCGAGGTCTATGTTGATGACATGATTGCAAAGTCCCAAACGGAGGAAGAGCATTTGGTCAACTTATTGAAGCTGTTTGAGAGGCTTAGGAAATTCAGGTTGAGGCTGAATCCTAACAAGTGCACTTTCGGAGTGCGGTCCGGAAAGTTATTGGGGTTTATCGTTAGTGAACGAGGTATCGAGGTTGATCCTGCGAAAATAAAAGCCATTCAAGAAATGCCAGCGCCAAAAACAGAAAAAGAAGTTCGTGGTTTCTTGGGCCGAATAAACTACATTGCAAGGTTTATCTCTCAGCTCACGGCCACCTGTGAACCGATGTTAAAGCTTTTAAAGAAAGATCAGGCAATTACTTGGAATGAAGATTGCCAGAATGCATTCGATAAGATAAAGTAGTATCTTCAAGAACCTCCAATCTTGATACCCCCAGTGGCTGGACGACCATTAATCATGTACCTGACAGTTCTGGAGAATAGTATGGGGTGTGTTCTCGGTCAGCACGACGAGACGGGCAGAAAAGAGCATGCCATTTACTATTTGAGTAAAAAGTTCACTGACTGTGAATCTCGATACTCGATGCTGGAGAAGACGTGTTGTGCATTAGCTTGGGCTACCAAACGTCTACGACAGTACATGCTCAATCACACCACTATGCTAATTTCGAAGATGGATCCGATCAAGTACGTCTTCGAGAAGCAGGCTCTTTCGGGCAGGATTGCCAGATGGAAAATGGTGTTAACAGAATATGATATTCAGTACGTGTCCCAGAAGGCCATTAAGGGAAGCGTATTGTCTGATTACCTTGCCGAGCAGCCGATCGAGGATTACCAGCCGATGAAGTTCGAATTCCCTGACGAGGATATTATGTTTCTCAAAGCGAAGGATTGCGATGAGCCGTTGCCCGATGAGGGGCCTGATAGGAAATCCCAGTGGAAGTTGATATTCGACGGAGCGGTTAATTCCTATGGAAGTGGCATCGGGGCTATCATCACGACTCCCCACGGATCCCACATCCCGTTTACTGCGAGACTGACGTTTCCAGTCACCAACAATGAGGCGGAGTACGAAGCATGCATTATGGGTCTAGAAGAGGCGATTGATTTGAGAATCAAGAATCTAGACGTATATGGTGACTCAGCGCTTGTGATCAACCAAATTAAAGGGGAGTGGGAGACTCATCAATCAAATTTGGTGCCGTACATGAATTATGCCAGAAGGCTACTTCCGTTCTTTGATCGAGTGGAACTCCATCATGTGCCCAGGGCTGAAAATCAGATGGTTGATGCCTTAGCCACGTTAGCTTCAATGTATAAGGTCAATTTTTGGAATGAGGCTCCAAGAATTGTCCTTTCGCGTCTTGATAGACCGACATTTGTCTTTGCAATCGAGGATGCCGCTGACGGCAAGCCATGGTTCCACGACATCCAGACTTTCCTTATGACTAAGGAGTATCCCGCGGGTGCGTCAGCCCAGGATAAGAAGACTCTGAGGAGGCTGTCTGGAAACTTTTATCTCAATCCTGATGGAGTGTTGTATAAGAGAAACCACGATCTCGTGCTACTCAGATGTGTAGATGAGAAAGAGGCGAGTATGCTCATGGAAGAGGTCCATGAAGGCACATTTGGTACGCACGCCGACAGGCATGCTATGACGAGGAAGATCCTGAGAGCAGGATATTACTGGCTGACGATAGAGTCGGATTGCTTCAGATTCGCGAAGAGATGTCATAAATGCCAGATTTATGCTGATAAAGTTCATGTGCCGCCGTGCCCGTTAAATGTCATGTCCTCCCCGTGGACGTTCTCCATGTGGGGCATCGACATGATAGACAAGATCGAGCCCACTGCATCCAATGGTCATCGTTTCATTCTGGTAGCTATCGACTACTTCACCAAGTGGGTGGAGGCAGCCTCGTACGCTAATGTGACCAAGCAGGTGGTGGCTAAATTCATAAAGAGGGACATCATCTGTCGTTACGGAGTTCCCGAGCGGATCATCACTGATAATGGTTCGAATTTGAATAACAAGATGATGAAGGAGCTGTGCCAGAGCTTCAAGATTGAACACCACAACTCATCTCCTTACCGGCCGAAGATGAATGGCGCCGTCGAAGCCGCCAATAAGAACATAAAGAAGATTGTTCAGAAGATGGTTGTGACCTACAAAGATTGGCACGAGATGCTGCCGTTTGCACTGCACGGTTATCGTACGACGGTACGTACGTCGACCGGGGCAACTCCTTTCTCCTTGGTGTACGGTATGGAGGTTGTCCTACCGTTAGAAGTGGAGATCCCTTCTTTGCGAGTTTTGGTTGATGTGAAACTCGACGAGGCAGAATGGATTACGAACCGACTGAACCAACTCAGCCTGATGGACGAGAAGAGGTTAGCATCGATTGCATTTGGTCGTCTGTACCAAAGCCGAATGAAGAAAGCTTATGATAAGAAGGTGCGTCCTAGAAGCTTTCAGACGGGTGATCTCGTTCTAAAGAAGATTCTTCCTCCACACTCCGATCACCGGGGCAAGTGGACTCCGAATTACGAAGGTCCGTATGTTGTCAGCAAGGTCTTCTCGGGAGGAGCTTTGTTGTTATCCACGATGGATGGTGAAGATTTTGCATCCCCGGTGAACGCGGACGCAGTTAAAAAATACTTTGCTTGAAAGCGACCCGCTGGACAAAAAAGAAAGAGTCCAGGCAAAAAAGGGGCATCCCGGCGAACCAAAAACAGAATAAAAGGTTCAGGCAAAAATTAGGGATATATTGAAAAAAATGTACACCCGCGAAGTCGAAAACCTACACTGGGCGGCTTCGGCAAAAAAGGGTATCCCGGTGAACTGAAAACCCGTAAAGGGCGGTTCACGCAAAAGTTAGGGATTTGGATAAGCAAATGACTGCGTTCCGCGTGTGGACTTTCATTGTTTAGTGGTTTGGAGGACCTGAGGGCCGTTTATCTGAATCAATCTCTTCCGAAGCTGAAGCGTCGGAGAAGTATCGAAGTCGAGTGGGTCTTAGAGGGATCAACTCATGGTGTTCGTCTACGTCTCGTTGGCGACATTTGTATATACTGACGTATATTTATGTTTTATTTTTGCGCGGTTTCCTCATTCCAGGAGCCTGCCTCCGTTGTAAAACATTTTTACCCATTCAGGGGTTCATTATCAATAAAATGCCCTATTCAACAATTCTGTTTTCCTGTTTAGCATTTATCTGTTTTGTTTGCGAACGAGAACGCCGATGTTTTTGATAAAATGCGCATACATAAACTTATGGGCCTAGGCCCATTGATTGTTGAAACAATTAACTACTTGAATTTTGTCACGAGATAATAACCTTGATAGGTCCCTTTGAGAAGGGTATCTTGTCTGTGTGTTTTTGTTGTTACAGGTGTAGCATATTCCAGACAGTGCGCTGTGCGCATCCCTGAAGCAGGATGATTCCCCCTTCTCCAGCAGAGTTCAGTGGCCTCTCCTTGCAGAGTCTGAACGCAAGATGATGAGCATTGATATGTCTCCCCAAGCAGAGATGATTCTCTTCCCCAAGCAGACGCATCCTGAAGGAACGTCACCTCCTCAGCTGAGTCAAGCGCCAAAGCTCACCTCCTCCCCCGCACCGGGTCACAAGTGCAGGTTTCATAAAAATGTTCGGGTGCCGAAGCTCGTGTTTTCCCCAGTAAAGTCGCCGAAGCTCGTATCCTCCCCCAGCACCGGGTCACAAGTGCAGATTTCACAGGAAACTGTTCATACGCCGAAGTATGCCGCAACTGATGGTGCTAGATTGAAGTCTCCAGCGGAATTGAGACTCCCCACCAGAATTGTATTCTCTCTCCCGAGGTCGGATGATTCCCTCTTCCCCAGTAGAGTGTCGGAACAGCTGATGTTGTATTCCCCTGCAGAGTTGTACTCTCCCCCGAAGGCGGATGATTCCTTCTTCTCCAGCGGAATTGAAATTCCTCATCAGAGTTGTACTCTCCAGTGAAGTAGAATGATTTCTCTCTCCCCGGCTGAGTCCGCAGGTCCCCAAGAGAGCCGAATCCTTGGAAGCAGTAAGGACCATGATTGGTTTTCCCTAGCAGAGCGTTGAACAACTGATGCTGTATTTCCCTCATAGTCGTACTCCCTCCAGTGAAATAGAATGATTTCTCCTTCCTCAGCCGAGTTTGCAGATATCCAAGAGAGCCGAATCCTTGGAAGTTGATCAGACCATGATCGGTTTCTTCCCCAGTGGAGTGTGGAGCAGCTGAAGTTGTTTCCCCACAGAGTTATCATCCCCAGAAGAGTAGCCATGGCGGCCACGCAGTTTATTCTCGCGATTGATATCGCTCCAGGTTCTCGTAGAGCTTCGTTCCCCCGCAGGAGCAGCTGAAGTTGTTTCCCCTGCAGCAGTCAACTGAAGATCGTTTCCCCAGACGGAGTCCAATTGATATTAGCGTAACCACGCTCTCCTCAGCGGGATGATTCCTTTATCTGAGTGGTTCTTTCTCCTTGACAGGAGGATTCCCCTTCGGCATTTATTTTGCTGAAGGGATCGCATCATTGTGCATGAATGCATAGCATTTAGCATAAACGCATAGCATTTCCACCGTGTGGAGCATGGCGCCGAAGCATATGCATAATAAACATGATCTAGGTTATTACCATTCTTGTTTTGCAGGTGTTCCGCCGAAGGATCAGTCGCTCAGGATGATTTCTGACATTCTCCCCAACGAGGTCGTTTGCGTAAGGGGATTCTTAAGACCCCGGTGCAATCCCCAGAGTCGCTTGCTCAAGATGATTCTTGAGATCCCCAACGAAGTCTTCAGTTCAAGATGATTCTTGAATTCCTCAGCAGGGCCGTTTGCTTAAGATGATTCCTAAGCTCCCCAGTGCAGTCTCCAGAGTTGGTTGCTTAAGTTGATACTTAGAGTCCCCAGCGAAGATCGCCCAAGATGATTCCTAAAGCCCCAAGAGAGCCGAATCCTTGGAAGCTGCTCAAGCCACGATTGGTTTGTCCCCGGCAAGAGTTGCCCAGGGTAATTCCTGGAATCCCCAACAGAATGTTTGCTCAGAATGGTTATCAGTTCAAGATGATGCTTGAAGGTCCCCGGCGGAGTTATTTGTTCAAGATGATTCTTGAAGTCCTCAGCGGAGTTGATTCCTCCAGAATGATTTCTGGACCCCCGGAGCGGAGTTTCTTGATAGCTCTCCAGATTCCCCAACGGCGAAGCGTTACCTCCAACAGGTTTTTCAACGGCGAATTTGAAATCTCCCTCGAAGACTCCAGGACTGAAGTCTGACCGTGTTAATGAATCAGTTCTCTCAGCTGATGTTGAATGCCCGATGGCATGATCAACCTGATAGTTGAAGTCTGGCTGATGCCCGACAGTTTTCTTTGGATGCCTGATGGCATGATCGACTATGTGCTACCGGTCACCGTGTGACCAATTCCCCAATGAAGTTTCTAGACCCTGACGGCGAGGTCAGATTATGTTTGTTTCCAGCGGCGATGTTGGATGTTTCGACGGCGAGGTCAGATGATGTTCCGTTCTTGGCGGCGATGTCAAGTTGATTTAGTGTTCCAGCGGCGACGTTGGATATTTGTTGATGGCGAGGTCAGATTATGCTCATTTCCAGCGGCGATGTTGGATGTTTGTCTTGACGGCGAGGTCAGATTATGTTTGTTTCCGGCGGCGATGTTGGATGTTTGTTTTGACGGCGAGGTCAGATTATGTTTGTTTCCGGCGGCGATGTTGGATGTTTGTTTTGACGGCGAGGTCAGATTATGTTTGTGTCCGACGACGATGTCAGACTCTTCATTTCTCCAGCGGCGATGTTGGGTATCTTGGTTGTCCGACGGCGATGTCAGACTCTTCAGTTCTCCAGCGGCGATGTTGGGTATCTTGGTTGTTCGACGACGATGTTGGATGTTTGGTTGTCCGACGGCAATGTCAGACTCTTCAGTTATCCAGCGGCGATGTTGGGTATCTTGGTTGTTCGACGGCGATGTTGGCTGTTTGTTTCTGGCGGCGATGTCAGTTGATTTAATTCTCCAGCGGCGACGTTGGGTGTTTTTTTCAGATTATCCTTTAGTTTTCCAGCAGCGATGTTGGACGTTTTGGGTCAGACTATCCTTTAGTTCTCCAGTGGCGATGTTGGTTGTTTTGTTTCCGACGGCGATGTCAGATTCCTCAGTTCTCCAGCGGCGATGTTGGGTCTTCGGTTGTTTGACGGCGATGTCAGATTCTTCAGTTTTCCAGTGGCGATGTTGGGTGTATGTCAGATTCTTCAGTTTTCCAGCGGTGATGTTGGGTATGTTTGGTTCTCCAGCGGCGATGTTGGGTGTTTTGCTTATGACGGCAATGTCAGATGTGGTTCTCCAGCGGCGATGTTGGGTATTTTGGCTGTTCGACGGCGATGTCAGATAGTTCAGTGCTCCAGCGGCGATGTTGGATGTTTGGTCTGGCGGCGATGTCAGGTGATTTCAGTTCTCCAGCGGTGATGTTGGGTATTTCTCAGATTCTTTGTCTTCCGGTGGCGATGTTGGATGTTTGTTCATGACGGCGATGTCAGGTGGTTTTGTTTCTCCAGCGGCGATGTTGGATGGTTGTCAAATTCTTTGTTGTTTCCAGCGGCGATGTTGGATGTTTGCTTTTGACGGCGATGTCAGATTATTCTTTAGTTCTCCGACGGCGATGTTGGGAATTTTGTTTGTTTCTGGCGGCGAGGTCAGGTGATTTTGTTTCTCCAGCGGCGATGTGGGTGTTTTGGTTGTTTGGCGGCGATGTCAGATTCTCTAGTTCTCCAGCGGCGATGTTGGGTGTTCTGGGTTGTCTGATGACAATGCTAAAAGAATTTAATGTGGATAACTGACGGCGATGTCAGATCAGTATTTCTCCAGCTAGTTTCCGTGCGGCTAGTATTGCAGTGTGCGAAGATTTGTTCCCCTCAGAGTACCGTGTACTCGAGCAGTTGGCAAATTTCCGGGTTTACCGGTATTCAACCGTCTCGCACCTCGATTGGCTGAGAGTCGTTCGCTCCTCACCCAGTCAGGTTCAAGCTGTTTGAATAGGGGCAGCTGTTGCACCCCAACATTTGACCAACATTTATTTATCCATCAAGTGTTTGAAGGTTGATACCTTTGTCAGAAAGCTCAAGAGATCCTCAGAGGAATTGGTTGAAACCAAGGTTGTGTGTCTCATAACTTGAGAGTTGTGGGTGCTCCTCAGATGATTCTGAGACTATGAGGATGAACTTGAAGCTTTGAGAAAGCATATGAGATGTCTTGAGAGCCATCATGAAGCCCAGAGAGGTCATTGTACAAGAATTCAGAAGATTCAACCATGAGTGGTAGAATTAGGGTTTGACTGGGTCAACCCTAGGTCAACTGATGATTTGGAGAGGATTGAGACCTAATCCAAGAGCCATGAGATCATGGAATGATGTATTGAGATACTATAAGGATGATTCCTAGACCAACTCATCATGATTGAAGAGTTTGAGAAGTTTTAAGCTAGGGTTTCTAAGGATTGACAGTGTAAAATCCCCTAGTTTGATCCCTATCTTCCAGGCGGTTTTAGCTCAAGATGTGATTGTCATCTCATCTTCCCCACAACATGAATGTTGTAGAGCTTGTTCTTAGATTTAATTTGAGTGGTAGAAGTCCTTGATAGGATTTGTGGATCTCAAGTTATGGTTTTGACAAATTACAGGTCATCTGAGGTATGTGAATCTGGGTCCTTGAAAGTCACCCAACTTGCAGACAACTTTTGCCCTAGTAGGATGATTCCTATGAACTCTTGGTCAACATGAATGTTGAAGAGCATCTTCTTAGATTTCTAGAGAGTACTAGAAGTCCTTGATAGGATTTGTAGAACTCAACTTATGGCTTTGACAAGCCAAGGGTATTTTGGTCATTTGGAAGTTATAGGTCATTTCAAGCATATGGCCATATCTCCTACTTCCAAGCTTCAAATGGAAAAATCTTCAACATAAAACTTGCTTAGAATGATGTTTTAAGGCTAGTAGGGTGGTCATGAGATGTTGTAAAGGCTCATATCAAAAAGTGATAAAAATGGCCTAAAAATGAGGCATAAGTTAATTCAAGTGAAATGGAAAATCATAAAATCCAAGTTACAAATCCAAACCATGTAATATGATAGGTCATTTTGACTCCAAATGACATTTTAAGAATAATGGTTCAGCCACAATTTTTATTTGAGGCTTGCATCATGGGGTTGCTTTGTAATTTGGTTGCTTGTATAATGGGGTACCAAACCAAAACAAGGAAAAGCTTAATAATCAAGGTGTTTGAGCATTGTATCTTACCCTAATTCTCATGTAAGGAGAAAATCAAGTTAATTACCCAAGTTACAAGGGTTTTGTCATGATATATCATGTGGTGAGAATTGAAATACAAAATACCATATCATAGGAAATTCAAGTTCTTACTAGATGGTTCTAGGAGGTTCTAGACCTTTCTAAACCAGTCTATATATTGCATACAACTTCCATTGGTGAAAGGTTGGTGATAGTTGGTGTTAATTGTGGAAGAGAATAGAGATTGAAATAAAACTTCTCCATTTACAAATCATATTGAATCTTCATTTTTCTCTTCATTACCATTCCATTTTTCTTCACAAATCATCTACACAAACATTGCTGAGGGTGCTCATGCTAGAGTGAGGATCCATTGATGAAGAATTGAAAGCTTTCCCATTGAAATTGCAAGGAAGCAAAAGGCATTGGATCTCGAGATACAAGCCATTTCCATCAAATCTTGTGCAAGCATAGGAGTATTCATCACCTAAGGACCATCTTTGAAGAGCTACAAGGCTTGGATTGGAGAATTGCATCACCTACCATTTCAAGAAGCAAGGTATGCAAAACCCCTTCTACACCCTAATTTAGGCATGGCTAGGATGAATTCTTATTGTAAAACCATTAGAGACAATTAGGTGGTTCATTTTGATGAGTTTGAGACTGATTGGAGAAGATTCATCAATGGTGGTCAATTCTTGATGGGGTTAGAACATGCTGTTTAAGGGATGATAATGCACGATTTTTGGCTAGTTTTAATCAGCATAACATAAGGATCATTTCTATATAAAGAATTTTGAGTTTGGTGAAGGTCGAAAACTGATGAAGTTTTGAGTTCATGGAGTTACACTATTCGGTTTGCGTGATTTATGGTGTTTCAGTACAAACCAAGGGCATGGTTGTGTTCTACGTGAAAAATAGAACAAGATTGGTTCTTATATCGTGGCATTTGATGGAGAGATGAGTGAGCACGATGAGCTGGAAGTTTGGCGCATGAAGTGTGTTCATGGAGGTTTTATGAAACCCTAGTCTTAAGGAAGAAGAAGACTTTTCCACCATTGGATGCGCGTGGACTATTTGACCTGGGAAAGCCATCTAACGGCCAGGATTTGAACGAAATGGAGGGAAATCAGCAACCCAGTGAAACGCGGCGTTTCACTTAATGTACCATTCTGGGCTTTGTGCTCATTTGTTATTCCCACCCCTCATGCAGGCCCAATCCAATATTGTACTATAATTTGATGCTATTCACACCGCGGTTTTAACATTTTCTTTTTATTTTAATTTGTTTTCTGATTTACAATGGGCCCAGCGCGTTTCTTATTGGCACCTCCCATGTCTTAGCCCAAATGAAATAATAATTGAATTCTATTACTTGTCACACCCCCATGCATATTTCCATATTATTTTCACTCCAAATTTTTCCAATCTTTAAAAATTCATAATAAATTGGAAAATCCATATTTTTTAATGGGACTTTTTTTTCCCACTTTCCATTTTCTGTCTAGAAAAATATAAAACCATAAAATTGCCATTTTATTTCATTTTTATATTTTTTGCATATTTTGACATTTAATTGTTTTCTTTAATTCTTTTAGTTGATATGTGAATTTGTAGATTTAGTTAGAGTAGCTCCCTTAGGATTTTTAATTCAATCTTTTTAGGGTAGTTAGATGAATGTCTTAGGTTCCCCCTGAATTAATGCCATATTTTTGTGGTGATTTTTAGGGTAGTTTTAATTAGGTAATTCTAGGTAGTGTAGAATTAGTTTAAAACTTCAACATAGGTCAATAACAATTTTAGATTTTGGGTTTGTAGGACAATTTAGACTATGGAGAATATATGGGACTTAAGGGTAGGTAGGTAGGATCCCTTAGAAATTATATTAGGATTTAATAGAATAATATGCTATTTTTGGTTGATTTTTGCATTGAATGACTGTTTGTGTTGCCTTTAGGGCATGTTTGTTTAGTTTGCTTTGCTTTGGAGTTTCCCTCTGGCTTGAGGAGCTTGGTATCTCTTTGTGGAGCATGGATGAAGACTTGAAGAGGCATGGGGGAGCTTGAAGAGCTTGTTCTTCTTCTTTTTGTTTTGTTTTAGGGTTAGGATTAGGAAGAGCTTAGATGTAGACAATTTCTTTCTCAAATATGGATGGTATCATTCACCTTCATTCCTCCCTATGATTCAAAGTCCTTCCCTGGTATACACCTCTCTCCTTTGGAGGGATAAGTGTTATACCTAGGAGGTAGAACTTTTGAGGGAACCAGTCCCTTGATATTGAACCCTTATAGGTCACCTTTGGTGATCAAATAAGCAGTTCAATATCCCCCAGCTTATCCAGTAAGTGATTTTCTCTGGTTTTGATTGTCTTGAGAGATGCAGAGCCTGGGCATGAAGATGAAGACTTCATTGAGGAGTATTGAAGAGGATGAATCCTTGAAGACTGCCATTCTAGCTGAAGCTTGAAGAGCATGAAAATCAAGTTGATACCTGAAGATCCCTGGAGATAGTGAAGCCTGAAGGTGGAGCTGATCAAGAAGCTGAAGCTTAAGGGAGAATATGAGTTGATACCCATGATGTAGGGTTGAAACCTGGAAAGCAATAGATATCTGAAGTCTGAAGACTGGGCTGCTGCTGGAGGAGCTGAAGCTTTCTTCTATTTTCTTTTCTGTATTGTGTGTTTTGTTTGATTTGTCTGTTGCATTAGATTAAGTCCATCTAGAATAAGTAGAATCTAGGAGCATGTTTGCATTAGAGGTTGAGTTGCTCCCTCTGCTTGTATTGTTACTGCGTAGCTTTGCTTGCGGGTATTCGGTAGAGCCCAGCTCCCTTGCCCATGTGGTTTGTTTGCCTGATGGCATTTTATTTCATTTTATCTGTATGATTGCAGTTTACTGTTATTGCTTGATAGCATGTTGTTTACATTTCAGTATGATTACTGTTATTTCATGACTGGCTTGAGGTTGAGATGAGCTTGTGGAGACTGAAGCCCCACACACATTTCCTCCCTCACTTGCATTGCATGCATTTTACTGTTAAGCTGATGCTTTGTCTGTTTTGGTGTATCATTGACATGATCCCTTAGGACTCTCATTTCCTTTGATAAGGATTTGATGATAGACTTTTAGGTTGAAACCTATGCATGACAACATCTAGGAGTTCCCCGTTCAAACCTCAACCGTAGGATGAATCCATGGCATGATAACAGTAGGACTTGATAGTTTCCCTCCTAGTTGGGCCTGTTCTCTTCTCATCTCAAAACAGTTTAAGATACAGTAATTATGAATGATTTCTTTCGTACGTTACGAGCCTTAAGCTATCTGAGAAAGGGTGACATGCGACGCATTCACTCTCAGGTCATAGTCTCTAGTGCGGTTGAAATCGCAAACACAATAAAAAACACTTCTTTCGTAAAGACAGGAAATAAACCGTAGTTTCCCGAACTACGTGAGCTCTGATCTCTCATGCCTGTTGAGAGTACGTAGGCACAAGATGGCGAAGTCTTGGCGAGCTACCTTCCCCCATAACCCTTCGTAGGCCGAACTATGTTGACTCTGATTTCTCATTCTCTGATGAGAATACGTAGGCATAAAGTGCGACGCTTTGCCGAGTCATTTTTCTTTTCTTTTTCAGCCAGCCTTGATAGGTAGATAGAATAAAACCAACTCGTCCAAGTAAACACAACAAGCGAGGATCCCGTCGAGTACGACGGACGTGAGGGGTGCTAATACCTTCCCCTTGCGTAACCGACTCCCGAATCTAGACAACGGTTGCGATGACCTTGTCTTACCCTTTTTCGTCAGGTTTTTCCGATCGTTTCCTTTCCCGCTCTGAGGGGTAACTAACGAAAGGTGGCGACTCTTCTGTCATGCCGGTACCTTATTTTCGCGCGAGCGACATCGACCACCAGCCCAACCCCGATGATGCCGCTGTGTGGACATCAAGGACACCCATAATTAGGTTCACTACGGTGGAGATGCACCAAAGTGACCGGGTGAAACTACAATTTGGGATGCATCAGGATATTTCAGATGCACCAGTAGACCTGGGACAATGGCATCAAAAGCGGGTGGACGCACAATGGAGTGTTAGTGATTGAAAGGAGTTTGCGAAGGAGTTGCGTATACATTGGGAAAGAAGGAGGCAGCATGTCTTAACTGACTGTATTGTGCACGGGGCTAGGCCAAGTCTTCAATATATGACTTGGTTTAGGTCTGTCACGACATCTCAGCCTTTCCTGTCCCAACCAACCTATTTGGCCGACCCAAGGGAACGCGATTCTTCGTCAAACACACAACAACAGTTTAATGCCCAAAATCGGCCTTACGAAAATCCATACATGCCAACAAATACCCCATATCAACAACAACATCCTTACATGCCACCCACCCAGTCCCAGCCTCAACCACCATACCATTATAGCCCTGATATGTCGTTTGAGCCTATCCCCTCCACCTATAGCCCAGACAACTCATTTGACCCTACCCCCTCCAACTACCCCTCCAACTACCCATCCAACTACCCCTCCAACTACTCATCCAACTACCCCTCCAACTATCCATTGTTTAACTACCACACCCCACAACAACCAACACACCTAGACCAACCCAATTCCATGTACACATTCGGACAACCATACCGGTCATACTCCACCCAACCTCCCAGACAATCCTTCGAAAACATGGGCATTGGGCTTGACTACGATAGCGCCATTGACAGTGGACCTCCCAACTATTGGGGTCAAATGATGCAAAATCTATCTGATACGCCGGGGCCGTCCCAACAACATCCTCCTCCACAACTCAACACACAACGGCCCGACACACCACAACAACCTCATCGTAGACCTCGTCGCAACGCGCATCCTCCACAGTGTGACACCGGTGGTCGCTTGGATAGAGCCGACTATTAATTTTTTTTGTTGTTGTAATTTTCATTATATGGTAAATTAATATATTTTAATATTTTTTACAATTCTATTTTATTCTAAGGTTATTTAAATTTCAATTCATTATGCAAAAACAAACAACATAATTTACTGACAAATATTTATTAGTAAATAATTAAAATATTTATAATTTTAATAGTAAACTTAATATATTTAATAGGTAATTAAAATGTTTATTAAAACATTTATAAATTTAATAATAAACTTAATGTTTATTAATATTTATTTAAAAGGAATAAACTTAGAAAATATTTATTAAAAGTTACAATTAAAATTAAACTAAAAGAATAATTACAATTAAAAAATAAAGGAAAAATCAAAACCCTAACTAATTGGCCTATGTCGCCAAATGGATGGGCGAGTTTGTGTAATTTTGTCCCTTTCGCCATTTTATTTGGCGAATTAGTGAGAAACGGGTTTTGCCAATTTCGTAATTTCATTTAGCGAATGTCTATTAAATGCTTGTTGTTTTGGTAATTTTTTTTGAAAGTCTCATTTTAATGGTAATATATTTGAAAAACATAGTTAGTTTAAAAAAAAAATCTCTTTATTTTATTATAAGAGTTTTTAACATATATCATGCGTGGTAAGCAACAAACTAAAGTCTTCAATTCACTTAAACATTTTGTAACAAACAAATTATATCAAAAATAAAATTTAAAAAGAAAAAATAAATACAAAATAAATATTTAGTGGATAAAAGAAAAATAGATATGCATAATTTGTTGAAATATTTATGATCATAAAAAGATAAACAAATTGTATCAAAATAAAATTAAAAAATAAGAAATAAAAAATATTTGATAGACAAAATCAAAATAGATATGCATAATCTGTTGAAATATTTATGATTGATAAAAAAAAACAAATCGATTAATGGACGGTGCAATAAAAATTAAAGAAAAAGAAATATACACAGTGTAAAATATTTTTATACTGTCAATCAATGACAGACGTGTATCCTACCACATCATATTTTTATTTTTAAAATACTGTTATGATTTGCTACTTTAAAATAATCTAATTAGATGTCTATGTAATATTTTTTACACTGACAGTGCACTAACTTTAAACTCTAAAAATTATAGCACTAATTTTTTATAAAACATAATTAAATTTATTGAAACTTTATTTATATAAATGAAATTAAAATTGATCTGACCTGATCAGAAGGGGATCACGGGCTGGCCACACTTTGTTGGACTACTACATGTTCACTGGTGATGAGGAGGAGAAAGGTGGGTGTACCTGCAAGACACTCTGATGCCAAAGTAAGGAATTGGGCAGAGTGAGAGTAAAGTACATAAATGGGGTAAGAAGTGAATTACCTGACCCTCTTGTGAAAGAGGGTATTTATAGAGAATCCTCAGCGTTGGGCCAACGGTCACTTGTGTTGGGCTGGATGGCCAGGCCCAACCCAGGCGACTGCTAGGGCTTACGTGGCGTAGTGAAGACCAGGATGTGGTCTTCTCCCTAGTCCAACTGTCCCGTGATCTCTGGAAAGTAGGTTTGACCTGCTCTTTCGGAGGTGGGCAGTTAGTTGGTGACGTGTCCCCGCGGAGGGGAGCACGTGGAGAACGTGTGAAGGACACGTTGTCCTGCCCGACAAAGGGCAGGTCCTGCCCGCGGAGGGATAAGGTCCTGCCCGCGGAGGGGGAGAAGGTCCTGCCCGCAGAGGGGGTGAAGGTTATGCCCGCAGAGGGTAAGGTCCTACCCGCAGCGGGGGAGAAGGTCCTGCCTGCGGAGGGGGAGAAGGTCCTGCCCGCGGCGTGGGAGAAGGTCCTACCCGCGGAGGGTAAGGTTCTTCCCGCGGAGGGGGAGAAGGTTCTGCCCGCGGAGGGGGAGAAGGTCCTGCCCGCGGAGGGGGAGAAGGTCCTGCCCGCGGAGGGTAAGGTTCTTCCCGCGGAGGGGGAGAAGGTTCTGCCCGCGGCGGGGGAGAAGGTCCTGCCCGGGGAGGGGGAGAAGGTCCTTCCCGCAGCGGGGGAGAAGGTCCTGCCCGTGGAGGGTAAGGTTCTGCCCGCGGCGGGGGAGAAGGTCCTGCCCGCGGAGGGGGAGAAGGTCCTGCCTGCAGAGGATAAGGTCCTGCCCCCGGAGGGAAGGTTTTGCCCGACGGGGGCAGTGTCTGGCTGACGGAGGGAGGTTTTGCCCGACGGGGGCAGTGTCTGGCCGACGGAGGGGGGGTCCTGCCCGACGGGGGCAGTGTCTGGTCGACGGGAAGTCTTGTGCTCGACACAGATGAGGATGGCTTCTTTGGGCTTTCTCCTAAGTGTATGTGGGTTGGGCCTTCTCGGTCAGGCCGGGGCCCAGGCCAGAATAGGAGCCCCCCAAGTCGTAGCTCCGAGGCAAGGGAGCGAGGACTTGATAATGCTGCGCTTAGGCGACCAATGTCCTGCTCGACAGAGCTTCTGCTCGACGACGGAGAGGTCAAAGGAGAGGGCAAAGGTTGGCTGATTGGCAGCCAAGGTCCTGCTCGACGAAGGAGAGGACAAAGGCTGGCTGATTGGCAGCCAAGGTCCTACTCGACAGAGCTTCTGCCCGACGAAGGAGAGGGCAAGGGCTGGCTGGTTGGCAGCCAAGGTCCTGCTCGGCAGTTGGGGGTTGTGCCCGTTTATTGTAACATTTTGACTTCTGGGCTTGTGCCCGTATTATGGAATTCTTGTTTTCCTTTCTAAGTTTGTGTGTGTGCATGATTGTTATGCTTTGATGTAAAATTTGCTAAGTAAGGGGTGTAGCTCGACTTCGTTGACCGGTAGTGCGGGAAACTGACCGGTTGACCGGTGTTGATACCTGGTTGGAAGAAGGGGTCGGACCGCAGTTGTGGACTCGTCCCCCTAGCGTGAACGGCCCATCGCGAGCTGGGTGTTCTGCCGATCTGGTACTACGGTGGCAACTCTCGGTCGAGGGGGTAGCTGTCGAGCAGAACGCTCTGCCCGCACACACAAGGGCACGCGTTTGCTATCTCATTAGATTTGAGGAGACGCGGTCGTACCACGTCGCGCTCCTGTGGTCGCGAGGATGGTCCTCGCGGGCAGTGTTTAACTGTAGTATATATTGTTTAGTTTCTCAGCGTTCCATGGTCGAGCTATATGGTCCCCGTGTAGGTTTTCGAGGTAGTAGGCCTCGTGCTTGGTCTTGTCCCGAACACGGTAGGGGCCTTCCGAATTTGCGGCAAGTTTGTCGTCGTGTGAGTCCTTTTGGGTTCTTTGCAAGGCCAGGTCGATGATCTGGAACTCGCAATTTAGGACTTTGCTATCATAGCGAAGGGTGATTTTTTGTCTCAGCATGGCCTCAACTGATTGGCAGCCAGGGTCCTGCCCAACGGAGTCTTCTGCTCGACGAAGGGAGGACAAAGACTGGCTGGTTGGAAGCCATGGTCCTGCCCGACGGAGTCTTCTGCTCGACGAAGGAGAGGACAAAGATTGGCTAGTTGGCAGCCAAGGTCCTGCCCGACGAAGTCTTCTGCTTGACGAAGGAGAGGACAAAGACTGGCTGGTTGGCAGCCAGGGTCCTGCCCGACGGAGTCTTCTGCTCGACGAAGGGAGGATAAAGGCTGGCTGGTTGGTAGCCAGGGTCCTGCCCGACGGAGTCTTCTGCTCGACGAAGGAGAGGACAAAGACTGGCTGGTTGGCAGCCAGGGTCCTGCCCGACGGAGTCTTCTGCTCGACGAAGGAGAGGACAAAGACTGGCTGGTTGGCAGCCAGGGTCCTGCCCGACGGAGTCTTCTGCTCGACGAAGGAGAGGACAAAGACAGGCTGGTTGGCAGCCAGGGTCCTGCCCGACAGAGTCTTCTGCTCGACGAAGGAGAGGACAAAGACAGGCTGGTTGGCAGCCAGGGTCCTGCCCGACAGAGTCTTCTACTCGACGAAGTAGAGGATAAAGGTTGGCTGGTTGGCAGCCAGGGTCCTGCCCGACGGAGTCTTCTGCTCGACGAAGTAGAGGATAAAGGTTGGCTGGTTGGCAGCCAGGGTCCTGCCCGACGGAGTCTTCTGCTCGACGAAGGGAGGATAAAGGCTGGCTGGTTGGCAGCCAGGGTCCTGCCCGACGGAGTCTTCTGCTCGATGAAGGAGAGGACAAAGACAGGCTGGTTGGCAGCCAGGGTCCTGCCCGACGGAGTCTTCTGCTCGACAAAGGAGAGGACAAAGACTGGCTGGTTGGCAGCCAGGGTCCTGCCCGACGGAGTCTTCTGCTCGACAAAGGGAGGACGAAGGCCGGCTGGTAGGTAGCCAAGTTCCTGCCCGACGGAGTCTTCTGCTCGACGAAGGGAGGACAAAGACTGGCTGGGTGGCAGCCATGGTCCTGCCCGACGGAGTCTTCTGCTCGACAAAGGGAGGACAAATACTGGCTGGGTTGCAGCCATGGTCCTGCCTGACGGAGTCTTCTGCTCGACGAAGGAGAGGACAAAGACTGGTTGGTTGGCAGCCAGGGTCCTGCCCGACGGAGTCTTCTGCTCGACGAAGGGGAGGAAGGTTGTGCACAACGTCGTCATGGCGGGGGGAACTCATGATCCTAAAGTTTTAAGAGATGAAGCTTTGGTTCTCTGCTCGGAGGAACGGGAAAGCTTAGTTCCCACAGACGGCGCCATTGAGCTGACCTGATCAGAAGGGGATCACGGGCTGGCCACACTTTGTTGGACTGCTACCTGTTCACCGGTGATGAGGAGGAGAAAGGGGGGTGTACCTGCAAGACACTCCGATGCCAAAGTAAGGAATTGGGCAGAGTGAGAGCAAAGTACAGAAATGGGGTAAGAAGTGAATTACCTGACCCTCTTGCGAAAGAGGGTATTTATAGAGAGACCCCAGTGATGGGCCAACGGTCACTTGTGTTGGGCTGGATGGCCAGGCCCAACCCAAGTGACTGCTAGGGCTTATGTGGCGTAGTGAAGACCCGGACGTGGTCTTCGCCCTAGTCCAACTGTCCTGTGATCTCCGAAAAGTGGGTTTGACCTGCTCTTTCGGAGGTGGGCAGTTAGTTGGTGACGTGTCCCCACGGAGGGGAGCACTTGGAGAACATGTGAAGGACACGTTGTCCTGCCCGACAAAGGGTAGGTTCTGCCCGCAGAGAGGGAAGGATCTTCCCGCGGAGGGATAAGGTCCTGCCCGCGGAGGGGGATAAGGTCCTGCCCGCGGAGGGGGAGAAGGTCCTGCCCGCATATGATAAGGTCCTGCCCGCGGCGGGGGAGAAGGTCCTGCTCGCGGCGGGGGAGAAGGTCCTGCCCGCGGAGGGGGAGAAGGTCCTGCCCGCGGCGGGGGAGAAGGTCCTGCCCGCGGAGGGTAAGGTTCTGCCCACGGAGGGGGAGAAGGTTCTGCCCGCGGCGGGGGAGAAGGTCCTGCCCGCGAAGGGGGAGAAGGTCCTGCCCGCGGCGGGGGAGAAGGTCCTGCCTGCGGAGGGTAAGGTTCTGCCCGCGGAGGGGGAGAAGGTTCTGCCCGCGGCGGGGGAGAAGGTCCTACCCGGGGAGGGGGAGAAGGTCCTGCCCGCAGCGGGGGAGAAGGTCCTGCCCGCGGAGGGTAAGGTCCTGCCCGCGGAGGGGGAGAAGGTCCTGCCCGCGGAGGGTAAGGTTCTTCCCACGGAGGGAAGGTTCTGCCCGACGGGGGCAGTGTCTGGCTGACGAAGGGAGGTTCTGCCTGACGGGGGCAGTTTCTGGCCGACGGAGGGAGGTCCTGCCTGACGGAGGGATGGTTCTGCCTGACGGCGGCAGTGTCTGGTCGATGGGAAGTGTAACGCCCCGATTCTGAATTCCCATTTTTATTGAGTCCTTATTTGATTTATTTAAATGATTATTTTATTTATGTGGAATTTGTGTGATAATATTTTATGTTTACATATTGAGCTATTTTTGCCGACTTTGAGAGTTTCAGGTAAAAATAGGTTGGGGGTATTTTGGGCATTAGTGATAATATTAAGATGATATTTTGTGAGAATTAATTGATAAGTGTGTGGAAAGAATTTGGGAGGAAAGAAATAGAATATGTGATATAGAGAGAGAATAGAGAAAGATAGAAACATTAAGAAGAAAAACAAGAGAAAGAAAGGAGGAGGAGAGAAAAGAAGAGAAAGTGGAGCAAAACCTAGAATCATCAAGAATCAACCTTAGCTTGCGATTAATCAGGTAAGGGTGAGAAGTTTTATCATCTTCATAATGTGTATGATCATGTATGTGCTAGATTGGATTTGTTGGATTGTTTTCTATGTTTCCATTTCTAGGTTGGAAGTTGATTTAATCGGTAGAAACTGAGTTTTATCGGTTAGAATTTGGAATAGACGGTGTAGTATAGTCGGGTGATGAGTGGGTTGTATTACTGGAACTGATTTGGATTAAATCGGTCGGTTTGTGAGGTTTGGGCTTTTGGACAGCCATGGGAGTTCTGAGTTTGCAGGTTCGCCAGGCGAATGGCAGCGAAGCTTCGTTGGGCGAAGCCCAACGAGCAGCAGCGAACCAAGTCAGTAGTATCCACCCTGTCTTCGCTGGCAAGTTCGCCAGGCGAATGAGAGTGGCGAAGGTTCTCCAGGCGAGTGTGCTAGCGAGTAATTCCAGAATAAATCCCAGTGGTCTTCGCTGGCAAGTTCTCCAGGCGAACGGAGTAGCGAAGGTTCGCCAGAGGCTTTGCCAGGCGAAGGTTAGCGAACACAGCAGCATATTTTCTTTTCTTGTATTTTCCATTCGTGGATCGGTTGTGTGGTTTGGTTGCGATCATTCCTTGTCTGAGATGACTAATTATATGTTGTTATATGTGTTATGGGTAGTCATATGGTGTGAATCCTAGTTTGTGAATTATGAAGTGTGAAATGTGGTCGTTTGGCAATTTTGTGCATTATTTGAATTAAATAGAGATGCATGGCGAGATTGATTGTGAATGTGAACCATGTATGAAAATTGGTGTGAATGGGTGATGAATATATATATGCTTTGTGATACATATATTTGAATGCATAATGAATATATGCGATGAATGTGATGAATGCATGAGTATGTTTGTAAACATGTATGCATTTCAAGAGTGTCATGAATGATGTTGCATGTGAAGCATCATGGTATGCATTCTTGTGTCGATTGATCCCTCGGTGGATTTGCAGAACCTCGTGTGCCCTTGTGGGGTGTGAGAGATGGTTGTTTATTGATCCCTCGGTGGATTTGCAGAGCCTCGTGTGCCCTTCACTACGCCAGAAATCACTTTTAGCAGCGCATAGAAAGACAGCGCTTTTTACAAAAGCGCTGCTAAAGGGCCATAAAAAAAAAGCGCCTACCTAAGACAGCACTTTTAAAAAAGCGCTGCTAAATGGTGGGTCTAGGAAAGCGCTTTTAGAAAGCGCTGCTAAAGGGGGGCCCTAAGAAAGCGCTTTTTAAAAGCGCTGCTAAAGGGGGGCCCTAAGAAAGCGCTTTTTAAAAGCGCTGCTAAAGGGGAGCCCTTAGAAAGCGCTTTTTATATAAAGCGCTGCTATATGGAATTGATAAGGCACCCTATGAAAGCGCTTTTAAAAGCGCTGCTAAAGGTATTCATATTATAATTTTAAAATACCCTCCAGAATTTTAATAGAATCAGAACAGTCACGCTAACTATTTCTTCTTTCTCTGGCGAACGAAAAGACGAACCAACCACCCACTGTTCATCGTCCTACCATCGCCTTCTTCCGTCTGATCATCCTTCCGAACATCACCGACCGTTCACCGTCCGTTTTTGAGTTCATCCATCCGTCTGCATTGTCGGTCCACCATTGTTACGGTACGTGAAGCTTGCTCTGCTTTTCTTGTTTTTTTTTTATCTTTTCACCATTGTTGTTCTGATGATATAGATGGTTTTATATAGATGGTATTTGAACATAATAGATGGTTTTATATTGTTGCTGTTGTTGTTTTTATTGAAGGTTTTGTGTTATCTGAGTTATTGAAGGTTTAGTGTAAAATATGATATTGAAGGTTTTGTGTTATTTGTTGTTGCTGTTGTTGTTTTGATGATTTTTGTTGTTGTTGTTGTGTTATTTGTTGTTGTATTAATATGATATATGAGATATATATGATATTGTTGTTGTTGTTGATGTAAAATATGAGATATTTGAGTTTTTTTGTTGTTGTTGTTGTGTTATTTGTTGTTGTTGTTGTTGTTCTGATTGTTTTTGTTGTTGTTGTTGATATATATATATATATATATATATATATATATATATATATATATATATATATATATATATATATATATATATATATATATATATATATATATATATATATATATATATATATATATATATATATATATATATATATATATATATATATATATATATATATATATATATATATAGTTTAATATATGATATTTGATGTTTTTAGTGTTATTGAGATATATTTGATATTTGATATTTGATATAGTTTAATATTTGATATATGATATTTGTTGTTTGTTGATGTAAAATATGAGATATATATATTTGATATATATTGTTGTTGTTGTTGTTTAATATGATATTTGTTGTTGTTGTTGATGTAAAATATGAGATATATATATTTGATATATATTGTTGTTGTTGTTGTTGTTTAATATGATATTTGTTGTTGTTGTTGATATGAAATATGAGATATAGTGTATATTTGATATAGATTGTTGTTGTTGTTGTTTAATATGATATTTGTTGTTGTTGTTGATTATAAATATGAGATATAGTTTATATTAATTTGATATAGATGGTTTGTTGTTGTTGTTTAATATGACATTTGTTGTTATTGTTGTTGATATTTGTTGTTGTTGTTGTTATTCTGAATTACAGGTATATTATGGCCAGCAACGAGGAAACATCACATGATGGAAAAGAAACACCCAAAGACGTTGAAGGCGAAATTAAAAGAGGCATAACGATAATGAAAAGAATCATCCGTGCGAGAGATAGAGGTGTAAAGTACGATGTCCATTGGAATGAAAGAGATCAGTTGGTTGAGCCTAATGGTGCGCTGCTGACAAGTTATATTGGAGCAGTTGTACGTTCGCAAGTTTCGATTACTTGCGATAACTGGAGAATTCCTGCATTAGAAGCGGCTAAGGATAAAATTTGGACCGAGATTCAAGTATGAGATTTGATCATTTTTAATTATGTTGACAGTTACATCTTTAAATTAATTATACTAACATGTTATATGTATGTGTAGTTGTTTGCAGAGATCTTTTAATATTGAGGATTCTAGGAGAAAATATTGTATTCAGTTGGCCGGAAAACGCTTGAGGGGATTTAGAGCGTTTTTAACCAACAAATATCTTAAAGATTCTGATGGCAACTTTGTAGAGTCAGAGCGTCCAGCGAAGTACGCTGATTTGATTTCGGATGCAGAATGGGAGACATTTGTTGCGAAACGAAGAACCAAAGAATTTGAAGTAAGTACAATTTATCATGAACAATGTATAGTATATATACCTATTCCACAAACAAACTGATATGACTTAAACTTGTTTTTTCAGGTTAAGAGTGGCGTAAATCGGGAACGAGCATCAAACCCTGCGTATCCATATAGAAAGGGACGTTTGGGATATGCACGCTTAGAACAAAAATTACTAAGTGCATATATATGCTTTAATATGATCTATTTACAAAAAATAGTAAGTATACATAATAGGATATAATGCTTTATTGTTCGTCTTAATGCATAGTTGGAAGAGGAGAAAAGTGATGCGACATCTCTTCCGGACCATGTCGTATGGAAGGCTGCCCGGGTGGGAAGAGATGGAGCCGTCCAAGAAGAAGTTCAACAAGTGTTTGAACAATGTGTAAGTACAACATTAGTTTTTGAACAAAGTGTATAAAATATTTAAATATGCTTTTATCTATATTTCAGGAGTCCCTATCCCAGACTATAACTCCTGCTGAAGACGATGATTGCAGGAGTTTATTGAGTCGGGTGTTGAATATTCCTGAGTACTCTGGGCGTGTGAGGGGCAAGGGATTTGGTGTCACTCCATCCAAACTGTATAAGCAGCCAAGGAAAAAAAATCCAACCAATAAAGAAGTGATGGCTACTTTGGAGGAAATGAAAGATCAAATTCGTGAATTACAGAAGGATAAGGAGAGATACATGTCCGAAAGGCGCGCTCCAGAGGCCGGTAAAGCTACTAGTGACAAAGATAGTATCGGTTGTCCGCAGAAGCTTCCAGAGGTAATTGTATATATTACATTGAAATTAATTTAGCACATTTTTCTTAATTGACACATTAACTGATCATTATTTGTTTAAGGCATTTCACCTTGTCGACTATATTTATCGTCGCCGACTTATCGCATGGTTGGCAAGGGAAAGGTGCATAACACCCTGGGAGACTTACTTCACCATAAACCCCTCCCTGCTGGATTTTTGAAAGTATCCGTTGATATTGCATTAAGGGGGGGGGGAGTTGTTGCCTATGCCAGACGATGTATCAGACGCAACAGTGGTGGGAGACGCGATAGGAGCTTATGTAGCATGGCCGGCGAATCTCATTTTCATAGATGATGAGGTAGGTTGAACCTTGTAATATTCCAATGTTTTATTACCCATACATGAAAGTTATTCTGACATTTACACTTTCTTATTGACATGATGATCTTAGACTCCCACAAAATCCAAAACAAAAGATGATAAAATTATTGTGCGGGATACCGATTCAGCTGCATCAAAGTTACAGGTACTAGTACTATAGTTTAAGTGATTACTTTATTATAAATTATTTACTGAACTTATATATGACTTTTAGGTTCTTGATCAGCAGTCGCAACAAGTCAGCAAGGGAAACATGCCTGAAACTTCCAAGGTGCCCAAAAAAAAGGTCGAGACAAAAAAAGCATTTGTTCCTCAATTTAGGTCGTGCCTTCAAACATATGTAGGGACAACAGACGTGCCTGAGGGCGGCATCCGTCTAATACATATGGATCAAGGTATTTTCGGTTTTGAATATTCCGAAACACTTGCTAAGGAGGATTTCGACCAGGTTTTCAAACATTTAGAATTGGGCGTCGGGGTTATGCATTCCTACATCAGGTACTTCGATCCATTTTAATTAGATAATTGAACATTTTAAAATTCACTCGTTTAACTGAATAATCTAATGTTGATTATATTTTTTTTAGGCGCTTGTATGACAAGTTGTTGGTCCCCGCTGATTTGACTTCAGTATTTGCATTCTTATCTGCTAGCAGTGTCAACTCACGGACAATAGACCAGACACCAGAAGCAGTCAAAGAGTACACAGTCCAGAGATTTATGGGTGCGAATACGGAGAAGTTGTTTATGTTGCCATATAATACTGGCCATGGGTTAGTTTTTATTCTAAATTCATTTATTATAATTGTTCGATTTTTGCCATATTATATAACATTTCCGTCTAAACTGTTGTCTTATTTTATAGTGGTCACTGGTTGTTGGTCGCAATTAATCCGATTAAAGAAATAGTGTATTATATAGATTCATTGGATGGCGATACAAATAAATATGAAAATCTGAAGAACATGGTTGATACGTAAGTGATGATATATAGTGTTCTGAATAATTATATATGTTTATTTATTATGTGACATTGTTCTAAATATGTGTTTATATTATGTTAGAGTTATACAAATATACAGAGCACAGAGAGATGCAACAGTGCCAAAAAGCAGAGCTAGCAACATCAACTGGATCAGAGTGGAGGTATATTTTCCCATGTTTGACTGTTATAGTGGTTCTACTTATAAAACTATTTAAACTATATATCCTGATAAATGTTCGTTCGCTTTTTTCCTAATACAGTGTCCTCGTCAGCGTGGTGGGATTGACTGCGGATATTTTGTACTGCGCTTTATGAAGGAAATCATTCTTTCTGGTCAATTAGAGATTCCAATCATGGTATGGATCAATTCATGAGTTATATGATTCATTTTGATAATTAACTAATATTTCATCTGAGTAATTAGTATTAAATCGTGCTTGTTCTGTTATATTATGTAGTATTTTGATGAATTCAAATGCGCTACGTACTCGAAAGTAAAATTGGAAGAAATTAAGGAAGAATGGTGTCAATTTATGATTGAGTTAAGAATTCTATAATGTATATTGGATTTGTAATTATGTGTAAATTGTATATTGTATATTGTATAATGTACAATGTTTAAATTATGTGTAAATTATACTTGAGTTAATTATGTGTAAATTGCAAAGTGTTATTGTATAATGTACAATGTTTAGTTAATTGTGTTGAATTAAAGGCCAAGTGTTGAATTACAATGTTTAAAGGCCAAGTTATATTTAAGGCCTGAATTATAAGCAGGGAATTTAATTGTTATAAGCAGGTTTGTCTAAAAATATATAAAAAATGTGATTTTTCAAAAAAAAAAAAATTAAAAACGTGAAGTATAGACAGCGCTTTTACAAGAAAACGCTGCTAAAGGGAGAAAAATAGGCATAAAAAAGCGCTGCTATAGGTTAGGAAAGGAGGGGTCTAAGAAAGCGCTTTAAAAAAGCGCTGCTAAAGGGTGGTCTACAAAAGCGCTTTCATAAAGCGCTGCTACAGGGGGGAGGGGGAGGGAGAATAGGCAGCGCTTTGAAAGCGCTGCTAAAGGGGTAAAAAAGCGCTGCTAAAAGTGATGCCTTTAGCAGCGCTTTTTCCACACAAAAAAAACGCTGCCTTTACCTTTAGCAGCGCCACTTTAGGCAGCGCTTTAAAGCGCTGCTAAAGGTCAAAAAAAGCGCTGCTAAAGGCCATTTTTGGCATAGTGCTTGTGGGGTGTGAGCGATGGTTATTTATTGATTCCTCGGTGAATCTGCAGAACCTCGTATGTTGCGATGGTTATTTATTGATTCCTCGGTGAATTTGCAGAACCTCGTGTTCCCATGTGGGGTGTGAGCGATGGTTATTTTGGTTCTTCAATTGAACCTACTGAAATGAGTCGGTACCGCATTTACATCTGCATAGAGTCGTGTGTCGGTCTCTGTGAGTTGCATGTAGACATCAGTGCATGATGTATGGTGAATAAACATGAATGTAGATGTTTATGTAGATTGTTGATAATTGGCATGAATGGAAGGCTTGAATATACATGTATGTGTGAATATATGTGTATATGTATGCATGTTTATGAATCGATATAAACATTGTTGATGCACATTGTATATGCTTGGTGCTCTATTTGTAAATAGTTAATTGTGAATACATTGCGATGTACGGTGTAGTGAGATGAGTTGCAGTGAGAATGCGGAAGACGTTTTTGGGCGTTATGTGTGTGTGTATGTGTGTGTGTGTATATATATATATATATATATATATATATATATATATATATATATATATATATATATATATATATATATATATATATATATATATATATATATATATATATATATATATATATATATATATATGTTTATGTGCATTATGTATTATGATATTGTTTCTCACCCTTCTGCTGTTTTATAATGCTCTATGAGGCATTGCAGATTAGATTGCTGGAGTCTTTGTGAATCGAGTCTTCATTTCTTTTGGTCAGATGGCTCTGATATGTAACACTGGGTAGTTAGGAATTATCTTGATTCTTTTGTGATACATCTGTGTATGTATCTGCTGGTGAACGTTTTGTAAACTCAACCGATGAATTGAATTAATCTGAACGATGTATATGATGCTTATGTTAATGAAGTGATTTCAATGTTTAGATGTTTCCGCTTTATTCTAAATGTTGATGTGTGGGTTTTAAGCGCTATGCTTTGTTTTTAGTTGAGATTTACCCCTTTTGTTACATATCTTCGTGAGCTGGTATTATTTATGTTTCGTTTCAATGATAATGTGATGCGCCTCTTTTATACCATGTCATAATTATACTCTGATAAAATTATGAATTTATGCCTAATTGATTATTTGGATTATTTGGGGTATAGAAAGGGGGTGTTACAGGAAGTCTTGTGCTCGACACAGATGAGAAAGGTTCTGCCCGACGGGGGCAGTGTCTGGTCGACGGGCAGTCTTATACTCGACACAGATGAGGATGACTTCTTTGAGCCTTCTCCCAAGTGTATGTGGGTTGGGTCTTCCCGATCAGCCCGGGGCTCAGGCCAGAACAAAAATTAATAAAAATATAATATTTGTTTGATAGAATCCAAGATGATATATTTAGTTTACTAAAATATTTATGGTAGATCAAATGATTATGTTGAAATGCATGCACAAAAAATTAAACAAAATATTTTAAAAGATAAAGAATTAAATTGATTAAGATAAATTATGCTAAAATAAAACTATAAATTAATAAAAAAATATTTTGAAGATAAAATAAAAATAGAAATAGATGGATAAATATTTATGTTAAATAAAAATTTGTTGATGTGTGAGTGACATGCACATGATAAATCATTGTTTTTAAAAATTTATTAAAACAAATAATGTTATAAAATAAAATATTTAATATACATAATCTTAAATATGTCTAGTTGTTAAGATAATTACTCTTGAAAAAATATGAGATGTACTACACCAGTCATACTGATTTTTTAAAATGAATTTAATGATAGTGTACTGTTAAGTCTAAAAAAATATTATATATATATATTTATATTTAATCATAATATTTTAAAGAGTAATTTAGTGTGGAGAGTAACATAACCACATTTTAAATTTTAAATTTAAAAATAAATATAGTTATTTAAAAAAAAAAATAGGTTAGTTGGTCGATAAGGAATCGTAGATGGTATAAAAAAAGTTAAACCTGAAAAAAATTATAAAGCGTTACTCTGAAAGTCAGTCCCCTAGCCTTCTCCTGATGATAGCATAGATGACGGCGGGCAATAGAAGAAAAGAGTCTGAAGCAATTGTAACATCACTGCATCTTCCGTTCGATCTGGTGACAGAAATACTGTGTAGACTCCCCGTCAAACACCTCGTACCACTCCGCTGCGTCTCTAAATCATGGAATTCTCTTATCTCCGCAGATTCCAAGTTCGCCAAGAAGCACCTCCGCTTGTCAACCTCCAGCCACGACCGCCACCACCTCATCCTAACCCCTACTCACTCCTCACCTGAGTTCCCTGTTTTATGTTTCCCAATATCCTCTATCTTCAGCTCCACATTCACTACTACTGTCAAACAGTTCAGCTACTCTATTAGAGAGATTCTTATCAAAGGAGCCTATGCTAATAGAGCTTCCACTTGCGACGGCATGCTATGTTTTAAGATAGATGCTTCTTCCGCTCTCTTGTGTAACCCTTCCATTAGAAAACTCAAAATATTGCCTCCTTTGAATCTTCCAAAGCAATTATTTACCTTATATACGTTAGTGTATGATCGTTTCACCAATAATTATAAGATTATTGTTATCTATAGTACCCTTGGTAGAAAATATGAAGTCAATGTTCATACTGTGGGGACTGATTATTGGAGAAAGATTCAAGACTTCCCAAATCCTCTGTTTGCTCCTGTACCGGGAATATTTGTGAGTGACTCTGTTTATTGGTTGGTATATGATGGTGGTGCTGATGTTACACCATTAATTGTTTCTCTTGATTTGGAGAAAGAGTCCTATCAAAACCTTTCATTGCCCTTCAAACATGCGCATTTTACAACTTCTTTAGGGACATTGAGAGGTTGTTTGTCCCTCCTCTCTCAAAGGGACAAGTTTTATGATGTTTGGATTATGAAAGAATATGGAAATGAAAAGTCTTGGACTAAATTGTTAAGTGTTCCATACATGAAAGAATGTGAGGTAACCAGAGCATTAGATATTTCAAAGAATGACCAAGTGCTGATGGAGTTTCATAAGGATGGAAAATTTAATTTGGTGGTTTATGATTTCATAAATAATATTTTTAAGACTTCTAAATTTCAATACAGCAGAGAGTATGCGACGACACTACAAGTATATGTTGAGAGTTTGATATCACCTTTCTAGATGTTGTCTGTTTTGTCATCTCCCATTACATTATAGTATAGTTAACAATTATTCAAATCTTCCACCATAGATTATAAATTTCTCTTATTATTTACTCTACTATGCTCAATTTTGTTTTCTATATCATTGGTTGTATAAATTTCTCTTATTATTTACTCTACTATGCTCTTATTATTTACTCTGTTTATTGGTTGGTAATTGATACGGCTGCTGGTACACAGTTCATTGTTTCTCTTGATTTGGAGAAAGAGTCCTATCAAAAGCTTTCATTTCCTGTCAATGATGTGCAATTCACAACTTCTTTTATGATCTTAGGGACATTGAAGGGTTCTTTGTCCCTCATCTCTCTAAGGGACAACTTTTATGATGTTTGGGTTATGAAAGAATATCGAAATGAAAAATCTTGGATCAAATTGTTAATTGTTCCTCCCATGGTAGAATGTGATATTTATGGCGATACCAGAGCATTATATATTTCGGAGGATGACAAAGTGCTGATGGAATATTCCAAAAGAGGGGAAAGTAGTTTGGTTGTTTATGATGATTCCATAATAATTTTAAGGTTACTAATTTTCAAAACAACATCGTGGCACAAGAAGTCTATGTTGAAAGTTTGACATCAACTTTGTAGATGTTGTGCTATGTGACCTCGTTTAGAGACTCAAATGCAGCTAATAGGTTAACGAATCATCTTGTTATTTATTTTATGCTTATTCTTATTACTATTGACTTCATGGGTTACTTTTAATTTATGGTGTATGTAGCATGTGACTTGAGAAGTCCCTATTAACAATCATTTTGTTTTGGTACTAATAAATCTCTCTTTAATTTACTCAAGACTCACATTTTGTTTTGGTAGTAGTGCACTAATGGGCTGTATCTTACATGTCATATGTCACTAACTTCACTTCACAATACGTTTTAGCTTACCAAAACATTTTTCATTAGGATTGCTCGGCAATGTGTTAGTATGAGTCGATCACTTGGCATGTTGCGGTTCTATTGTCTCAGTCTATATAATTGATGGTTAAAATAATGATGTTGCATAGGTTTCAAAAGTGCACTAATATGTTACATAATTGGTTTTAGAAAAGCTAGCCGTTTCTTGAGTTTGGGTCACATTTCTGTTAAAATCTGCAATGATAAACTAATTTAATTATTATTTATTTAATCAAACATATCTTCATACACGATTGGTCTCGTATCTTACTTATTTTCCAGTGACAATGATTAGAGCATAGTAATGTAATGCACAGTTGCACCACCATGGAGCCTTGATAGTACCACTCTGTGTCACCACTATTGTGAGAATGCACCTCTCTTTTATTTACCTTTTGTATCTTATGATTCATTATTTATTTAAGGATTAGGCATTTCTCTCTCTTTTAATTAACGATGTGGATCCTGTGCTGATTGAAAGTGATTAGGTACGATGTTCTTGAGAGTGAAAAATTGTATCGGTTTTGTCTGCAACAGGATCTTATCCTAATCCTACAACACATTAGAATATCCAGTCATATTATTGATGCAATATATGATAATATTTAAATTAAGTAATTGAAAATGATTCACATTTGAATAAATTCTAGAGTAGACAAATTATATTAAAGATTTGAATTGTCTGAATATCAAAAGTTCATAAGAACTTGCTCTGAAACTTAAACTTGTACCAGTTTTCTTCATTCATTCTATTTACATTTCCTTCCATCTTGTTTTATACCATAACAGTTAATAGTCTCCCTTCATTGAACTCAAAATAGCCTTCTCTCTATGGATCAATAGATACCTTCTCCTAAAAGTCTCTGTTTGGTGTTTGTTAGAAAGCATGTTCCAAATGGATTCTTGCATCAACAACTTTATCAACAATGTGTTGACAGCCAAGTTTGCATCTGAGCTAATATGAATGAACCATGTGCATCTGTTATATATCAATGCTCAATTACAGCTTTCATATAATTACTTGCTGTATATCATCTCTGCTTGAGAAATTGTCTGCTCCAGATATTTATAAGTTTTATGATATTTGGATACGCCCATAAGCCAGAAATCAAAATTGTCAACTGTAACTATATTTATATACTTGTGTCTTGGCTTCTCAACATTTTCACTTTGCCTCACACTCTTTATCTTCTTCACTGGAATTGAAACCTGTACATATATATATGTCTGTAAGAATCTTAACAAAATATTGGAATACGAAAACCGAGAGCTATGAATAGGTTTGTTCATGACATACCTTATAGCGGATCCTACACATTTGCCCTTTCTGATTAAAGACTTTTATGGATCTGTCACTGCAAAAGGCAACCTTTTCAGTTGAGATGAAGAGGAAGCCAGCTAGAGGGCCAGATGTGGTGGACAGATAACAATGGCAAACTTTCAATAACCTCTCCCCCTCCATCACACTGAAATACTTCATCAACACTTTCTCCACTCCACCCATTTGAAGAATTCGAGCCCCTAAGCTCAACTTCCTTTTAATAGTTTCTGATATGTTTGACCCTAGTCCCACTGAAATTTCAGAATTACTATCGGCCTTCCTGCTGCGCTTCTTTTGGTTAGAACTTGCTCTACCTGAAACATTGAAGCACTCTATATTAGTATAATCATATATACATAATGAAATTTGATTAGATAATCGTGATTTGTTTGTCTGTATAGGAAAAGAAAGTCTTACATATGCTTTGATGTTTGGATGGATATTGACATTGATGAGAGGCGTAATCAAGTAAGCATCTGTTATCTGATTTTTGAAACTGGTCATATATGATTGGAGTTCCAACAACTAGCTCGTGAAGAAGTGAGTTCTGCATGTTGAATGATTAGTAAGGTTTCTGTTTTGTTGAAAGGAAGCTAGGCTCAGCTTGGTTTGATCAGTCCCTTTGTATTCTAAGGAGGTAGTATTTAAAGGGATGAAAAGTAGGAAGTGAATCTTGAGCCTTTTGTGGGATGACTCAACCATGATCTTGGTGATGTAATAAAGACACTACTTACATGGGAACTTGAAGGACTTTATTCAAGATAATATTTTTATATCATGGATTGTTTGGTTGCTTTTAGAAAAAGACGATAAAGAAGAAACGATTTATTTTTAGAGGCTTAGAGAAAAGTTTGTATATCTTGAGGAGCAAGAGTTCGTGGTGTATATGACATGCTGTCGGCCAACCCTTTGGAGAACTGCACTGTTTTGGAAATTAAAACAAAAAAGAGTAAAAGGATGAAGTGGTTTTCAACAGCAGAAACTTTAAGAGTTGGCATTGTAACTTTGTGATGATAGACTTGTCTAATTTCTATTACAGTAAGGCAGGTATTGTAGTAAGTTATTTGGTGAGTGACGTGGTAATTATTTGGCAATATTCTTATTTGAGAAACAGTGACACATACATCAACATTAGTAGCAAATATGAAACACCGACACATACAAAAACATCAGAGACAACACTGACGCATCGACACAAATAATAATTTAAAAATTAGTGATGGAATATAATCACTATTCACATGGGTGACCACTAGATACACATGTTAATCAGGAAATAATCTTTGCCGTGATTGTGAATAGCTTACATTTATAGAATAGGAAATTAGTCATTATGAATTTAATTAGTTATTATAAGCTGTAATTATTATTATTATAACTATGATTATTATAATTATTATTATAATAATAACCAAATAATATTAATGAGATTGTATCTGGTGACTTAATAATTTAGATGGCTTCCGAAAAAGAAAGAGATAATTTTTGTGTTCGTTTTACCGGTAAGAATTATTCAATATGGGAATTTCAGTTCAAGATGTATGTTAAAGAAAATGGATGATGTTTCTAAGGCACCAACGAAGAAACATCATCTCTTTACTTTTTGTTATCTTATCAAAAAAGAAGTTAAAGAAGGGTGACATCACAAAGTTAAGAATTGCATGTGCACATAATAAGATAGGCTAGTGCCATTCTTTCATTAGCATTACTGCCCAATTGCTGAACAAGTTATTAGGATGAATCACTTACTGATGTAACAAAGACACTACGTTAGCATGGCAACTTGAAGGTGTTTTGTTAAAGATGATATTTTGACATCATGGATTGCTTGGTTTCTTTTAGAGAAAGGTTTACGTATCTTGAGGAGTAAGATTCCATGGTAATACGTATATGACATGTTGTCGGCCAATCCTTTGGAGATTGTGGTAATTAAGCAAAAGCCAAAGCCCTCATCATAGAATTTGTTGTAAAGGACTTACTGAAAAAGGTTTTCATTTCATAGGAAATAAATGTAAGGGTATATGATAAGTGCCTTAGAGTCACCCATTTTCACAAGTTGAACCAGTACCGCCATATTGTTGTCGTGTTAATGCAGGTCCATTTGGAATGCACATGGAAATGAAATAAATGTAAGGGTATATGATAAGTGCCTTAGAGTCACCCATTTTCACAAGTTGAACCAGTACCGCCATATTGTTGTCGTGTTAATGCAGGTCCATTTGGAATGCACATGGAAATGATGTGGTGGTGATTTCCTATTTCAGAAACATGTGCTCCATGTTTCTTCAAATTAAGCTAAACCATTAACTACTACTTGAATATATTTGATTACATTTTTGATTTTGTTACTGTTAACCAGTCATAAAAGAAGATGTGTATTCCTGTAATGTATAATAAATCTTATAATATGAGTTGAAGTAAAGTAAAGAGGAATATATATGGTCATATGAACACGAGTCAATGGTCTAAAAGCTAGATTTGGTATTAACAGGGCGGGCTAAACTTGAGACACAAGACATACCTGAATTCTCATTTGATTTATGATCAAGATCAGTGGAAAGATGATTAAAACTAGGCATAACAGTTGAAGGTTGAGATTGAGGTATCAAATTTATCTGTTGTAGAAATCTAATCACATGAGAATATGGTTCACGAGTAAGACTGGGTTGGTTGCATGATGAACCTTCTTCACCATCATTAGTGTTGTAAGCATTGGCAAAAGCCAATTTCTTTCCAGAACTAAGAGTCTTAAGAGTCCCACATCGCACAATTCTACAAGGCGGTTTTGTAGGATTGAGTTAGTTCCAACCACACATTTTTAAGATGGTATCAGGGCCTCATTTAAGATCCATTGGACCACCCACCATTTATTTCCACGCTCCAGACGCAAATCCTAGGCTTGAGAGGAGGTGTTAAGAGACTCACATCTGACAATCTATGGTCTGAACATGTGTTCATAGGTAGGGGCAATCCTCACCCTACAAGCCAGTTTTGTAGGGTTGAGTTACACCTAACCACACATTTTTAAGAAGGATACATCTCTTGCTCAACACATTGACTCACATTTGCATTAGTGAACATACGGGCATAAATTTAGAGCCTTGTTTGAAATTATCAATTAGCTTTGGCAAATCATTCTTTGAGTTCAAACCACACATTCAATGCATTTTCTAGAAAGACAATAGTTTGGGCAATAGGTTTGATGACTGAATTAAGAATCTATGAATGAACAAGGTAATTGTAACGTGCATTGAAGTTAGCTGCTTAATATCATTGTACAATTCAACAGGGATCATGCTAAAATGTTCAGTGAAGCCTTATCTAGATTCAACAAAGATTTTCCAAATATAACTTCAAAGAAGAGATCTAGAGCAGACACTTTTTCTACTGACCGTAAAATAAAGCAAGCAACTAATAAGATCTCTATGCTAAAAATTGATGGCTCCATTATCACTGATCCCAATTTAATTACGGCTCATGCAGTTAATCATTTTTCTAACCTTTTTTCTTCTCCTAATTGTGTGCAGGATAATCATATTATTGAAGACACAATTCTCTGTTTGATCTCTGACCATACTAATACCAATCTTTCCAAGTCTCCCTCCCCTGATGAGATCACAGATGTTGTCTTTGCTCTTAACAAAAACAGTGCTCTTGGTCCACATGGTTTTAAAGCCTCCTTTTATCAATCTTTCTGGGACATAGTGAAATCTAATGTCATTGCTGCTATTAATCAATTCTTCACTCAAAATTGGATTAGCCTAAACTGGAATGCTGGCACTATTATTTCATGGTATATTTATGAAGAACTTTTCTATTGAAAACATGTAATTGTATTTGAGATGCATTAGGCTATCTTTGTTGTTTCAAACTAACAACTCTTTTTGAGTAATTGTGTTCTTTTTGGTTGGATAGAGATGAAAATAGACCGGGCGAACAAGGTTATAAGAGGTCAAATTTCCCGGTTAAAAATATTCATAGAGATTTGAAGTTGGAAATATACAAAGTCAGAAGAATCTAAGCTTTTACTCTTCTTTTGCAGCAAATATGTCATAGAGATTTGAACTTGGAAAATACACATTTAGCAGAGAACTATTTTGCAGAGAACTGTACAATGAACAACCCTAATCATGTCAATTATGGAAATAGGAGTATAATGTTGTCATTTGATGTGTGATAACCTATTTTTACAGAATTTTGTCATGTCTGGATTGCGTTGCAACTCTACGCCTGAAAAGGATACGCCTGGAAAGGGTAATTTGATATAGATTTATTAATTCCTAACACAAATTTTTCGTCTCATTTTGATGAATTTGGTTTCTTTCCTGCTTTCTGAATTGACAAATTGTAGGTGACTGCTAATTGTTGGTGCAAAGGTAGAATTATTCTATTAAGAATGACGGCAGAAGAAACAGGATTAAAAGTTACAATGATTGTCACCCTATTTATAAGCTAAAACTAGGGTTACTAGAATAAGATAAATACTAAAATACCCTCTAACAAACTTATGGGCTTAAGAAAGTAATATAATAAAATATGAATTATTACTAATACCATCCCTTAATTCATATTCCATCAAAACTTGTAACACCAATTCCATCCCTTAATCTGAGAAATTGATCAGTCTTGATAGCTTTCGTCAGAACATCTGCCAACTGCTTCTGAGTGCTGCAGTGTACAACTTCTAACACTCCACTCTGAACTTGATGTCTTAGAAAATGATACTTGGTCTCAATATGCTTGCTTCTCCCATGCAACACTAGGTTTCTGGCAAGATTGATTGCAGACTTGTTGTCAATCATCAACTTCAGAGGTTTGTCTACTTTAATCTTCAGATCCTGCAACAGATTCAGAATCCACACAGCTTGGCATGCAGTAACAGCACCTGCAATGTATTCACCTTCACAGGTTGACAACGCCACAACAGGTTGCTTCTTGGAACACCAAGAAATGGAACCTCCCAGAAATTCGAACAAGTACCCAGATGTACTTCTTCTGTCAACTCTGTCTCCACACCAATCAGAGTCTGAATAACTCAGAAGTTCTGACTCATTATTTCCTCCAGAGAGAAATAACACTCCATACTTCAGAGTTCCTTTGATATACCTCAGAATCCTGACAGCAGCTTGGTAATGGGACCACTTAGGTTTACTCATGAACCTACTAACCATCCTAATTGAGTAGCAAATATCAGGTCTGGTATTGCACAGATACCTCAGAGAACCAACCAACTGTTTGAAGGTTGTAGCGTCCACATCCTTTCCTTCAGAGTCTGAATCCAGTTTCTGATTTGTATCAGAAGGTGTGGCAGCCATCTTACAATTCTTCAGATCAAATCTCTTCAGAAGTTCTAATTCATACTTGAGCTGATGCAAAATGACACCTTTCTCAGAATATCTGAACTCCATCCCTAGAAAGTATGTCATTTTGCCTAGATCAGTCATTTCAAATTCATTCATTAGAACCTTCTTGAACTTGGCTACCTCCTGTTCAGAACTTCCAGTCAGCAGTATATCATCAACATATAAACATACCAGAGTCATATTGCCTTCAGAAGTATGCTGAACATAGACACCGTACTCCATCTCACATTTCTGAAAGCCTTGCTTCTTGAAAAATGAATCAATTTTCTGATTCCAAGCTCTGGGCGCTTGTTTCAATCCATATAGAGCTTTGTATAATCTGTACACCATCCCTTCCTGATTCTTTTTCACAAATCCAGGAGGTTGTGACACGTAAACTTCTTCTTCTAATGGACCGTTCAGAAATGCAGATTTTACATCTAAATGCATCAGAGGCCAATTCCTGTTAGCAGCTATTGCAATCACCATTCTGATTGTTTCATGTCTTGCTACAGGTGCAAACACTTCAGAGTAATCCAGCCCAGGTTTTTGTAGAAATCCTCTGGCTACCAACCTTGCTTTATGTTTGCCAATTGAGCCACCTGGCTTTAACTTCTGCTTGAAAACCCATCTGACGCTGATGGCTTTCTTGTCTTTTGGAAGTTCTGTCAGCTTCCAAGTCTTGTTTCTCTCTATAGCATCAAGTTCTTCTTTCATGGCCTTCAGCCAGAGCTTCTGCTTAAGAGCCTCCTCTGTACTTATAGGTTCAGAGTCTACTAACATGGCATACTGAATAACTTCTCCTTCAGAGTCTACTTCAGTGTCTTGCAGCATGTCAAATTCTGCAAATCTTCTGGGAACGCTTCTGATTCTTTGTGGTCTCTGAACTTGTTCAGAGTCTTGAGCTTCAGAGTTTCCAGCTTCAGATGATTGACTTCCTCTAGAGCTTTGACCATCTTCAAGATCTGGCATATTTTCAGAGTCTTGGCCATCTTCAGAGTCTGAATTTCCACCAGAATCTGGATTACCATCAGAGTCTAGATCATCAGAGTCACCTTCATCTTTTGAGTCTTCTCCAGAGTCAGAATCACTACCAGAGTCAGAATCAACGTCAAAGTTTACTTCAACTTTAGAAATTCTTAACTCTGACCTTTCTTCAGAAGTTCTAACATCAGAATCAGGTTAAGAATTATCCCAATTCCAAACTTCTGATTCCTTCACAATCACATCTCTGCTGAATTCAATTTTATTGGTTTCTGGATAATAGAGCTTGTATGCACCTGTACTGTGGTACCCTATCAGAATCATCACTTTGCTTCTATCATCCAGCTTCTGTCTTCTGGAACATGTTTATAGCAAACAGAACCAAACACCTTCAGATGACTAACACTTTGTTTGTCTCCAGTCCACTTCTGCATAGGAACTATTTCCTTCAACTTCTTCGTAGGACATCTGTTGAGTACATACGTTGCAGTGGCAACAGCTTCTCCCTAGAGCTTCTGAGGAAGCTTCTTCTCCTTTAGCATGCTTCTCACCATATCAAGCAAAGTGCGGTTTCTTCTTTCAGCAAGACCATTGTGTTGAGGGGTATAAGGAGCAGTAACCTCATGCTCAATTCCATTCTCCTCACAGAACTTCTGGAACTCTTTGGAGTTATACTCACCTCCACCGTCAGTTCTAAGAATCTTCAACTTCTGACCACTCTGATTCTCAGCTTTCATTCTGAATTTCTTGAATTCGTCAAACACCTCGTGTTTGAACTTAATAAGGGATACCCATGTCATTCTTGTGAATTCATCAACAAATAACACAAAGTATTTTTTCCCTCCAATTGATGCTACTGGAAATGGACCACACACATCAGAATGTACAACTCCCAAGGCATGTTTTGCTCTTGGAGCAACTTCTGACGCAAATGGCAAACGTGGTTGTTTTCCTTCCATGCAAACTTTGCATGACTTCTCAGGCTTCTTAATTGCAGGAATTCCATGTACCAGCTTCTTTGAATTCAGATGTTTTAGGCTTCTGAAATTCAAATGACCAAATCTTCTTTGCCACAGCTCACTCTCCTTCTCAGCACATGTTGCACTAAGACATTCTGAGTCTGCAGTTCTGACATTCACCTTGAATGTTCTATTCCTTCCCTGTTCTGACTCCATAATCAGCTTATGATTGCAGTTATACAGCTTCAGAAGATTGTCCTTCATGGTAACTGAAAAACCTTTCTCAATTAATTGTCCCACACTCATCAGATTGCTTCTGATGCCAGGTACATACCACATGTTCTGAATCAATGCTGTTTTCCCATTGTTCAGAGTCACTCTGACATTTCCCATACCTTCTGCATTAAGATATTTGTCATCAGCACATCTGATCTTTGTCCTCTTTTCAGAGTTAAAGTCAACCAGCCATTTCTTGTTTCCAGTAAGATGATTTGAACAGCCAGTGTCCATATACCACCAGTCTGTCAGATCCATATCATCAGATTTAGAGGCCATCAATAGCACAAATTCGTCATCAGAACTTCTGGCTATATTTGCTTCTTCTGATTTCTTCTCCTTGTTTGACCAACAATCTCTAGCAAAGTGACCAAACTTCTTACAACAGTAACATTGGATCTTCTTCTTGTCATACTTCTCTTTTCCCTTCTGAGCATTCTTTTGTCTATCAGAGGTTGAGCTTTCTGACCACCACCAGATCTTCTCTTGGCTTCTGACTGCTTCTGATACCTCCTATCAGAAGTTGCTTTCAGAGCCTGCTGCTCTACTTCCCTTTCAGAAGTTCTTTCAGTCAAACGCAACTCTTGCGCTTCTAAACTGCTCTGCAGCTCTTCAATTCTCATGGTACTCAGATCTTTGGAATGTTCTATTGCTACCACAATGTAATCAAATTGAGAGGTAAGGGATCTCAATACCTTCTCCATGATTGTTTCTTCAGAAAGAGTTTCTCCACACGCCTTCATCTCATTAGTGATCAGAATCACTCTGGAGATGTATTCAGAAACTTTTTCATTATTCTTCATGTTGAGATTCTCATATTGCTTTCTCAAGGACTGAAGCTTCACCTTCTTCACTGATGCGTCACCACCATAACATCTAACCAGTGTGTCCCACGCAGCTTTTGCTGTCGTTGAATCTGCAATCTTCTCAAATACATTTACATCAACACATTGATGAATAAAGAATAATGCTTTCTGATCCTTCTTCCTTACTTCCTTCTGCGCGTTTTTCTGTTCATCTGTTGCATCTGCTGCTACCGGAACATAACCATCAGTGACAAGATCTAAAACATCTTGAGCACCAAACAGTACACGCATTTGGATCATCCAAAGATTACAGTTTTTACCGTCAAATACTGGAAGCTTGGTGTTCATGTTGCCGTTTCCGTTCATCTTCACCTTGCACAATACACTCAGATTTCTCACACAGTGTTTCCCAACCCACAGAATTAAAATTCTGATCAGATTTTGTTCAAGATTCAACACGAATCTAAGAATCAAAATCAAACACACAAGACCTCACGTTCACTCGTTTTTCCCGTGTTTCCCAATGAATCTGAACCGGAGCTCTAGATACCAATTGTTGGTGCAAAGGTGAATAAATGATGAACAAATGAAATATTCTATTAAGAATGACGACTACAAAAACATGATTAAAAGTTACAATGATTGTCACCCTATTTATAAGCTAAAACTAAGGTTACTAGAATAAGATAAAATACTAAAATACCCTCTAACAAACTTAGGGGATAAGATAAATATGAATTACTATTAATATTCTAATAGTTATTTGGCTTGAAGATGAAACCAACTGTGTACATTTGAGATCTCTGCTGAAAAATTTATAGGGTTTCTGCATGCACAACAAGGTATTGAGATGGACAGGAATAAGGCTAAGACATTCTGTGTCACCACCATTGTGAGAATGCATCACTCTTTTATATCTTCAATGTATCTTATGATTGATTATGGATTAATATTAGGGATTTCTATCTCTTTTAATTAATTATTTGGATTCTGTACTGTTTGAAAGTTTTTATTCGGTAGGATCTTCTTGAGAGTGAAATATTGTATCTGTTTCGTCTATTGCACATCCTATCTTAAGAGTATCCAATCACATTATTGATGTAATCTACGATAACTATTTAAACTAAATAATTTAAAAAGATTTACATTTAAATAAATCAAGACAAATTTTTGAATGGTCTGAATATTAAAAGTTCCTAATTAGGAATTTGCCCTGATACTTAAACTTCTAACAGTTTTCTTCATTCTCTCTATTTACATTTCCTTCCATAACAATAAACAATCTCCCTTCGTTGAATTCAAAATAGGCTTCACTATAGATCAATGGATACTCATCACTGAGAATCACCGTTTGCATCTCGCCAAATGATCTCTTGCATCAAACACTTTTTATCAACAATATGTTGACAGCCAATTTTGCATTCGAGCCGATATGTATAAACCATGTGCATCTGTTATCAATGGTCAATCAAAGCTCCTCTTTCCAAATCATATCTTCAATTACAGTTTTCATTTCATTGCTTGCTGTATATCATCTCTAGTAAGTTATATCTTATATTTATCTAAGCTTGAGAAATTTTCTGCTCCAGATATTTATAAGTCTTATCATATTTTGATACACCCATTAGTCAGAAATCATAATTGTCAACTGTCACTATATTTATGTATTTCTGTCTTGCCTTCACTACATTTTCACTTTGCCTCACACTCTTTATCTTCTTCACTGGTATGGAAACCTGCACATAAATATGTTGGCGTTAGCTGTCAACAAAATTGTAGGGACTATAATAGGAATATAGTTATTAATTGTTAATTTCTCTGATTTGGTTATAATTATTCTGATTTAGTTATAATTAGAAATAGGGTTTTCTGTGTATATAAATATAACCAATTCCCATCTGATGTATACGATTGAAATATATGAAAATATTATACCAATTTAACATGGTATCAGCCGTCAGGTCTTAATCCAGACCTACGGTAACACTTTCCATCCTTCTTCCATGGTCGACTCGGATTCAAACTCCGATGAGACTACCTCGTCTTCTATTCTTGCTGAGTTGACGACGAAAATGACGGAAGTCCTGAACCGCGCTTCAGCCCCGTCACAAATTGGCTCTGACCATACGGTGGCACCGATTGGCATCAAGTTAGATGGCAGCAACTATCCCCTTTGTTCCCAGGTGGTCGAGATGTATATCTCGGGCAAAGACAAACTGGGATATATCAACGGAGATTTCCCGCAACCCCCTCAAACAGATCCTACATTTCGACGTTGGCGGACTGACAACGCGATTGTTAAGGGATGGATAATCAACTCAATGGACTCCTCTCTAATCAGCAACTTTATTCGATTCTCAACTGTCAAACTGGTGTGGGATGCAATTGCGACCACGTACTTCGATGGCAGTGATACCTCCCAAGTGTATGACCTTCGGCGACGGGTGACACGTCTTAAACAAGCCGGTGGTTCTCTTGAAAAATATTATAACGATCTCCAAGGACTTTGGCGTGAGATAGATTTTCGTCGTCCAAATCCGATGACATGTCAAGTTGATATCCAACACTACAATACACTTGTCCAAGAAGAACGAGTGTATGTGTTTTTTGGATGGACTTGATGACCGCTTGGATAATATCAGAAGCGACGTTTTACAAATGAAACCGTTTCCAACAGTGGAGCAAGCATATGCACATGTTAGGAGGGAAGCTCTTCGTCAGGCAGTGATGACAGACAACTCCAATGAATTATCAGGAGCAGGTCTTGCATCCAAGGGTCTCAAATGACAGAACAGTAAAATATTTTCTCAATCCAAACATAAAGAACCATCTAATGACACTAAGTGCTCTCATTGTGGAGGTAACAAACATACTAGTGAGACATGTTTTAAGCTCCATGGCTATCCAGACTGGTGGACAGACTTTCAGGCTCGAAAGCGTCGCGAAACAACTGAGAGCAACCCGGGCAAAGCTGCAGTAGCTACTGCTGAACCACATCTTTCCCTCATTCCGAAATCAAGTTCCTACACCACTGAAGGTAATGTTCTAATTTGCTTTAATCATGATGATGACTCTAACGCATGGATACTTGATTTCGGAGCTACCGATCATATGACGTTTGATGCTGCTGATTTCTCTGAACGTTCAACCCCTCGGCGCTCAAGTATTGCCAACGCAAATGGTGATTTATCGGCGGTAACAGGGGCTGGAACTGTGATGTTATCACCAACCCTTTTGCTTTCAAATACATTACTTGTTCCCTCTCTATCTCATAAGTTGTTGTCTGTGAGTCAAGTTACAAAAGACTTGAACTGTGTTGTTCTAATTTATCCATCTTTCTGTTTTCTTCAGGATATTCTCACGAAGGAGATCATTGGGCGTGGTACTAAGAGAGGGGGACTTTACTATATGGAAGATTTTAGTGTAGGCCGAGCGCATCACATGCATTATCCAAGAAACAACAAAATGGAGCAAGTCTTACTTTGGCATCGTCGATTAGGCCATCCTTCGTTTGGCTACTTGAAACATGTGTTCCCAAACTTATTTTCAGATAAATCTTTGTTGAACTTCAAATGTGAAGCTTGTATTTTAGCCAAGAGTCATCGAGTCACTTTTCCATCAAGTATGAAAAAAGTAATGTTCCTTTTGCTTTAATCCATTCTGATGTATGGGGTCCATCCCCAAAATCGTCTCTCTCTGGTTATCGGTGGTTTGTTATATTTGTTGATGATTGCACTCGAATGACTTAGATTTATTTGTTGAAACAAAAAAATGAAATGGTACACATATTTCAACAATTTCATAAAATGATTCAGACTCAATATTCAACGAAGATTAGGATCCTTCGCTCTGATAATGGTGGGGAGTTTGTAAATCACCAATTCCATGAGTATTTAAAAAAACACGGACTTATTCACGAAACCACGTGTCCACAAACTCCACAACAAAATGGTATTGCAGAACGGAAAAATCGCCATATCCTTGAAACTGCTCGCGCTCTTTTACATGGAGCACATGTGCCTCACCACCATTGGACTGATGCTGTTACTACAACAGTATATCTCATCAATCGGATGCCATCGAAGGTTCTTGAATTTAAAACTCCGCTGCAGACCTTGTCCACATTTGTACCGCTGCCTACAATACAAATGCTGCCACCTCGTGTCTTTGGGTGTGTTGTGTTTGTTCACCTACATAAAAACCAGCGTACAAAGCTTGATCCGTGTGCCATTCGCTGCCTGTTTTTGGGATATGGTGTACACTAGAAAGGGTATCGTTGCTATGACCCTACTACTCGACGCATTTATGTAACTATGGATGTTACATTCTTGGAATTTGACCATTTCTACTCCTCGGCAGCACCCAATTCTTCTCTTCAGGGGGAGACACCAGAAGAAGATTCGAATTGGTCGACATTTGACTGGTTCAAAGATATTGATATACCATCAACTGAAGTGGCTGGTGATTCGTGTCAAACTCAAATAGACCATATGAGTCCTGAAGTTGAAGTATCAGAATCCCCCCCTCTCCAGTACTCAACGATCCATCTCCTGAGAATATCATTGAGGTAAGCTCTCCTATATCTCTTGATAATAATAATAATAATAGTGATATCTCTGTTAGCTATGAATGACCTTATAGGCATAATCGGGGAAAACCACCGAAGCGTTACTCTCCTGAAGAAGAGGATCATCGATCGAGGTATCCAATTGCTAATTATGTCTCTATGAAGGAATTATCTGAACCCCTTAAGAAATTTGCAAATGAACTATCTTCACACAGTGTACCTAGCAACGTTGAAGAGGCCATTGAAGACACTAGATGGGTTCAAGCTATGAATGAAGAAATGGAGGCATTAAACAAGAATGCGACATGGACCCTTGTCCCTTTACTAAAAGGAAAGAAACCAGTAGGGTGTAAGTGGGTTTTCTCTATCAAGTACAAAGCTGATGGGTCAATTGAAAGGTACAAAGCAAGACTAGTAGCTAAAGGCTTTACACAAACATATGGCGTAGACTATCAAGAAACCTTTTCTCCTGTTGCCAAGTTGAGCACTGTCAGAGTTCTTTTATCTCTTGCATTAAATCTTGATTGTCCATTGCATCAGTTAGACGTGAAAAACGCCTTTTTCCATGGGCACTTGAAAGAAGAAATATATATGGATATCCCTCCGGGATACATGACAAACTATGAGACTAAAGTGGTGTGCAAATTGCAACGCAGTTTGTATGGCTTGAAGCAATCTCCTAGAGCGTGGTTTGGGAGATTGAACTTGGCAATGAAAAAATATGGCTTCCAACAAAGCAACGCAGATCATACGTTGTTTTTGAAACACCGTCAAGGTAAGGTCACAGCTTTGATTGTGTATGTAGATGACATGATTATTACAGGAGATGACTCTGAGGAAATAGCAAAACTTCAAAAACATCTGACAACCGAATTTGAGATGAAAAATCTAGGTGGACTCAAATATTTTCTAGGTATTGAAGTTGCTAGGTCAAAGAAAGACATCTTTTTATCTCAACGAAAATATATCTTAGATCTTTTATCAGAAGTTGGGCTACTAGATTGTAAACCTGTAGATACTCCAATTGTCCAGAACCACCAACTTGGAGAATATCCAGACCAAGTGCCAACAAACAAAGGAAGGTACTAGAGATTGGTTGGCAAACTTATTTACTTATCTCATACACGACCTGATATAGCGTATGCGGTAAGTGTAGTAAGCCAATTTATGCACAACCCGAGTAAAGATCACATGGACGCGGTAATTCGAATCATGCGGTACTTGAAGTCCTCGCCTGGAAAAGGCTTGATGTTCACAAAGAATAATCATGTACAAGTTGAAGGTTATACAGATGCTGACTGGACTGGAGATATCACCAACAGAAAATCCACCTCAGGCTATTTTACCTTTGTTGGAGGAAATTTGGTTACATGGAAAAGTAAGAAACAAAATGTTGTAGCATTATCAAGTGCTGAAGCAGAGTTTCGAGGGATGGCTAAAGGTCTTTGTGAGCTTCTCTGACTTCGAAGACTGTTAATTGAAATTGGCTTTACTCCGAATAGTGCGATGAATCTTTTTTGTGACAATAAGTCTGCAATTGAAATTGCTCATAATCCGGTTCAACATGATCGAACGAAGCACGTGGAAGTAGATCGACACTTTATTAAGCAAAATTTGGAGACCAAGATAATTCAATTTCCGTTTGTTAAATCTGAAGATCAATTAGCAGATATACTCACAAAAGCTGTATGTAGTAGAGACTTCTACAACGCACTTGACAAGTTGGGCATTCGAGATATCTATGCACCAACTTGAGGGAGAGTGTTGGCGTTAGCTGTCAACAAAATTGTAGGGACTATAATAAGAATATAGTTATTAATTGTTAATTTCTCTGATTTGGTTATAATTATTCTGATTTAGTTATAATTAGAAATAAGGTTTTCTGTGTATATAAATATATAAATATAACCAATTCCCATCTGATGTATACGATTGAAATATATGAAAATATTATACCAATTTAACAAAATATACCTTTTAGAATCTCAACACAATGTCGGAATACAAAAACTGAGAGCTATGAATAGGTTTGTTCACAACTTACCTTATAACGTATCCTACACATTTGTCCTTTCTGATTAAATACTTTTATTGATCTGTCACTGCAAAAGGCAACCTTTTCAGTGGAGATGAAGAGGAGGCCAGCTAGAGGGCCAGATGTGGTGGACAGATAACAATGGCAAACTTTCAATAACCTCTCCCCCTCCATCACACTAAAATACTTCATGAACACTTTCTCCACTCCACCCATTTGAAGAATTCGAGCCCCTAAGCTCAACTTCCTTTTAATAGTTTCTGATATGTTTGTCCTTAGTCTCCCTGAAATTTCAGAATTACTATCGGCCTTCTTGCTGCGCTTTTTCTGGCTAGAACTTGCTCTACCTGAAACATTGAAGCACTCTATTTTAGTATAATCATCAATACTTTATGAAATTAGATTCAATAATCGTGATTCGACTGTAAAGGGAAGAAAGTGTTACATATGCTTTGATGTTTGGATGGATATTGATATTGCTGAGAGGCAGAATCAAGTAAGTATCTGTTATCCGACTTTTGAAATTGGTCATAAATGATTGGAGTTCCAAGAATTAGCTCGTGAAGAAATGAGGTCTGCATGTTGAATGATTAATAAGGTTGTGTTTTGTTGAAAGACGAATTGTCGGGTAAGGAAGCTATGGTCCCTTGTTTAGATCAGTCCCTTTGTATTCTTAGGAGGTAGTATTTCTAGGGATGAAAAGTAGGATTAAAATGTTAAGCCTTGTGTGTGATGACTCAACCATGACCTTGGTGATGTAATGAAGACACTACTGACATGGAAACTTGAAGGACTTTAATCAAGATAATATTTTGACATCATGGATTATTTGGTTGCTTTTAGGAAAAGATGGTAAAAAGGAAAGATATAAGTAGCTTTTTAATAAGTAAAATAAAGTTAAAAGGGTTTATTTTTAGAGGCTTAGAGAAAGGTTTGTATATCTTGAGGAGCAAGATTTCATGTTTTTCATCAGCCGCAGCAGATACTTGTGATGCTAGACATGTCTAAATTCTATTGCAGTAAGGTAGGTATGTAAAACTAAAATGAAGACCAAGTTAATGTGTCTGAGAGACATGAACTAGTTATTTTGTGAATGATGTGGCAATCTCCTTTTGTAAGAAACAGTTGCACATACATATACATCAATAGCAAATATGAAACACCGATGCATACACAAACACGTTACGTAGGTGAACTGTGAACCGTCCGCACACATCATAAGTAACCGGCCTGAAACCAGATTTTAGTTTCCATTCCATTTCTAGTTTCTGTCAAAAACAATTCCATGATCCATAACCTTACTCCTTACATACCATAGCCTGTCAGCAAGCTTACTTTATGATGGTCCATTTGGAAACTACAATAGTCAGTGTAGATGCACATGGAAATAATTTGCTGATTTACTTTTCCAAAAACATGGGTGCTATATATCTTAATATACAATGTTTGTGGTCCTTCAATTTTCTTCATATTAAGGTCATTCCAAATTAAACATTAAAGTAAGATGATTCATTCAGTTATCCTCCAAAGGAAAAAAAGGGCATTTCTATTGGTGGGAACGAAAACAGAAAGAAAGTGGCCACATCATTCACACATGTTTGGCCTATGCCTTTTGAAACTACCTATTTGATTGCATGTTTGATTTTGTTACTATTATTTACCAGTTTCATACATACTTTTTAGAACTTCATACACATCATCATTTCGGGCTTCACGAATCTCATAATATAACCATTTTTTACTGCACATTGGATATAATTTTTTAATCCCGGTAGTATGAATTTTCGGTATGCATTCTTGCGCAAATTTTAAAAATTCATTATACGTTACTGAAAATTTATAAATATTCTGTATTTTATACCGAAAACTTGGAAATTTCAAAAATTTCTGATGCCCAGCACTTTCAAAAACAGAGCAGTAAGTCAAAAAAAATTTCTTTGAGCGGTTCGGAGCCGACAGGATCATCTACTGATTTGTGTAGCGATTGCATGCAGTTCTTCACCATACACAAAATATGTTTTCTATGTAACAAGTTAAAATTTAATATTTTCGTTGCGTTATATGAGATTGATACTATACGTTTTATGTAACGTAAACGACATATATTTGAGGGTCAAGCTGAAGTATTAGCCTATGCACAATATATTGGCAAGCAACACGGTATTATAGTTGTGACTGTTTGTTTTGATACGGCAAATGGCCAGCGAGGTAGGAAAGGTTTGTCTGTTCCTTTAAAACCAATTCGTGTTTTTTTGGAAGAAATTCCACATTCAAGAGCATGAAGCTTTCATGAAGATAGTGGCACAACGCTAGATTTATAGGCAGAGTGTGAAGAGTTGAAGACATATTTCAATTCTTTAGATATTGTAGGTCAGAGAGTGTTGAAAAAAAAGGTTCGGGAACTAACACATCCATCTACAACTTCTATGTGTCCACCGCAGGTGAAATACAAGTCAAAGAGGGGGAGAGTTAAGAAGAGCAGAAAGGGTGATGAGAGTCATGTGCATCGTAATCCCTCATAGTAGGAGTATGGTGAGGGCTTGCAGGGGAGTCAGATTATAAAGAGATCATGCACAAACCAACAAGAAGTCAACCTTCTAGTATGTTAGGTAAAAGTCAATCGTCCACTGCATCTTCGAGACATTTTTACTTGTCGTAGTTTCCTGGTTTCTTGTATCTATACATTGATGACATTGTTGATGTCGGTGACGATGTAAATTGTGGTTTTCGGGCTATTGCAGTTTTACTTGGATGAGGCGAAGAGTCGTGGTCGTTGGTCCGGACGTAGTTGGATACTTAAGTTCATTAACACCCAAAATTGTTTTTCAATTTGTTCTATGACATGATTGCTGAAGTTAGGAATTGGATGTCGATTCCTGATATGGTTTACCTTATTGCAAGTAGGTACAATGTCGTATTTGTCTCCCTATCACAGAGACTTAACGTTACCTTTTTTTTCCTCATGCCATAGCTCCACGTATGTATACGACCAAACATAAAATCATTGTTGTTGGTGTTGTCGACAATCATTGGGTCATGTCATTACCTGTTGGAGACAAAATTATATTGAAGATGCAAATGTATGAGAGTCGGCGTATGCATAGCGTATTAGGAATTGAGAGGAAGAACTTAGGAAGTCATCTTAATTTGGTATGTAATATTGTAGACATTATGTATTTAATATATGTGAAACCATTTATGCAGGGCAATGTGTCAAAAACAACGAAAATTTCATTTTTGAGATATTTTGGTTGTTTATCATAAATTTTAGAATGTCTAAAATTTACGATATACTAAAAACTTAAAAATTTCGGTAACATTGGTCATTGTACGTAATTACCAATTTTTCGATATGGCTTCATTGAGAATTTTGAAATTTCCAGTAGCCAAAATCGAAAATTTCAAAACTTTTAATATGTGTCTCACATACATGTTCAACCACGATAAATTTTTGAAAATTTTCAATATGCTAACGAAATTTTTAATATTCAATTAAAAATTTCATAATTTTTAAAAAAATTTCATAATTTTTAAAAAAATTTCATAATTTTAAAAAAAATTTAAATAATAAAAATGGAATTTTGCTAAAATTGAAAAGGTATCAAGTATAAATGGGACGAAAAGTTAATTTCTCCCTTTTCTTTCGGTGCACATTGGATACAATTTTTCATCCTTGTGTTATAAAGGGGAAGTTTTATGAATATCTATAATTAATGGATTAATGGAGTTATAAAAAATAACTATCTTTAGATCATTTAAGAAAAAAAAATATAAAAATGAAGATTCATATATAAATGAATAAACTAATGAGTTAAGTGGAGTTTTTCTTTTTAAAACATTGAATTAGAGGAGTTAATTTCTTAAATTATTTATTTGATTAATTATTATTATTATTATTATTATTATTATTATTATTATTATTATTATTATTATTATTATTATTATTATTATTATTATTATTATTATTATTATTATTATTATTTATGTTAAAGTTTTGGAGAAAAAAATTGTAAGAGAATTGTAGGATTATAATTTAGTATAATTTATTTAATTTTTATTTTTCTTTAAAATAAATTCTTTTTTTAGCTTTTCTATTAAGCATTTATTTTAAAATCTTTTTGGCCCCTGAAAATTTATCTTCTTAATTAACACGTCCTTTTAAAACGTGTTTAACATGACATTATGTACGTAACCACGCTATAAAATATCTACTACGCCACATGTTTAAATAATAAATTAATTTTATAATGTTATTAAATTATTAAATATAAATTAATTAATATTATTTATTGGATATTTATTGTTGTCACTGGATATATATATATATATATATATATATATATATATATATATATATATATATATATATATATATATATATATATATATATATATATATATATATATATATATATATATATATATATATATATATATATATATATATATATATATATATATATATATATATATATATATATATATATATATATATATATATATATATATATATATATATATATATATATATATATATATATATATATATTTAATTGAAATACATTGTCAGTATAATCATTGAATATTCAAAAGAATTTGACTTTTATTTTAATTACTTATAAAATAAGATAAACAGACAATGCATAGTAATATATATTAGAATATTAATAGTAATTCATATTTATTTAGTTGTACTAATTTCTTAGCCCCTAAGTTTGTTAGAGGGTATTTTAGTATTTTATCTTATTCTAGTAACCCTAGTTTTAGCTTATAAATAGGGTGACAATCATTGTAACTTTTATCATGTTTTTGTAGCCGTCATTCTTAATAGAATATTTCCTTTCTTTGTCCATCATTTATTCACCTTTGCACCAACAATTGGTATCTAGAGCTCCGGTTCAGATTCATTGGGAAACACGGGAAACACGAGTGAACGTGAGGCCTTGTGTGTTTGATTTTGATTCTTAGATTCGTGTTGAATCTTGAACAAAATCTGATCAGAATTTTAATTCTGTGGGTTGGGAAACACTGTGTGAGAAATCTGAGTGTATTGTGCAAGGTGAAGATGAACGGAAACGGCAACATGAACACCAAGCTTCCAGTATTTGACGATAAAAACTGGAATCGTTGGATGATCCAAATGCGTGTACTATTTGGTGCTCAAGATGTTTTAGATCTTGTCACTGATGGTTATGTTCCGGTAGCAGCAGATGCAACGGATGAACAGAAAAACGCGCAGAAGGAAGTAAGGAAGAAGGATCAGAAAGCATTATTCTTTATTCATCAATGTGTTGATGTAAATGTGTTTGAGAAGATTGCAGATTCAACGACAGCAAAGGCTGCGTGGGACACACTGGTTAGATGTTATGGTGGTGACGCATCAGTGAAGAAGGTGAAGCTTCAGTCCTTGAGAAAGCAATATGAGAATCTCAACATGAAGAATAATGAGAAATTTTCTGAATACATCTCCAGAGTGATTCTGATCACTAATGAGATGAAGGCGTGTGGAGAAACTCTTTCTGAAGAAACAATCATGGAGAAGGTATTGAGATCCCTTACCTCTCAATTTGATTACATTGTGGTAGCAATAGAACATTCCAAAGATCTGAGTACCATGAGAATTGAAGAGCTGCAGAGTAGTTTAGAAGCGCAAGAGTTGCGTTTGACTGAGAGAACTTCTAAAAGGGAAGTAGAGCAGCAGGCTCTGAAAGCAACTTCTGATAGGAGGTATCAGAAGCAGTCAGAAGCCAAGAGAAGATCTGATGGTGGTCAGAAGTCAGAAAGCTCAACCTCTGATAGACAAAAGAATGCTCAGAAGGGAAAAGAGAAGTATGACAAGAAGAAGATCCAATGTTACTGTTGTAAGAAGTTTGGTCACTTTGCTAGAGATTGTTGGTCAAACAAGGAGAAGAAATCAGAAGAAGCAAATATAGCCAGAAGTTCTGATGACGAATCTGTGCTATTGATGGCCTCTGAATCTGATGATCTGATAGACTGGTGGTATATGGACACTGCCTAATCAAATCATCTTACTGGAAACAAGAAATGGTTGGTTGACTTTGACTCTGAAAAGAGGACAAAGATCAGATGTGCTGATGACAAATATCTTAATGCAGAAGGTATGGGAAATGTCAGAGTGACTCTGAACAATGGGAAAACAACATTGATTCAGAACGTGTGGTATGTACCTGGCATCAGAAGCAATCTGATGAGTGTGGGACAATTAATTGAGAAAGGTTTTTCAGTTACCATGAAGGACAATCTTCTGAAGTTGTATGACTGCAATCAGAAGTTGATTATGGAGTCAGAACAAGGAAGGAATAGAACATTCAAGGTGAATGTCAGAACTGCAGACTCAGAATGTCTTAGTGCAACATGTGCTGAGAAGGAGAGTGAGCTGTGGCACAGAAGATTTGGTCATTTGAATTTCAGAAGCCTAAAACATCTGAATTCAAAGAAGCTGGTACATGGAATTCCTGCAATTAAGAAGCCTGAGAAGTCATGCAAAGTTTGCATGGAAGGAAAACAACCACGTTTGCCATTTGCGTCAGAAGTTGCTCCAAGAGCAAAACATGCCTTGGGAGTTGTACATTCTGATGTGTGTGGTCCATTTCCAGTAGCATCAATTGGAGGGAATAAATACTTTGTGTTATTTGTTTATGAATTCACAAGAATGACATGGGTATCTCTTATTAAGTTCAAACACGAGGTGTTTGATGAATTCAAGAAATTCAGAATGAAGGCTGAGAATCAGAGTGGTCAGAAGTTAAAGATTCTTAGAACTGATGGTGGAGGTGAGTATAACTCCAAAGAGTTCCAGAAGTTCTGTGAGGAGAATGGAATTGAGCATGAGGTTACTGCTCCTTATACCCCTCAACACAATGGTCTTGCTGAAAGAAGAAACCGTACTTTGCTTGATATGGTGAGAAGCATGCTAAAGGAGAAGAAGCTTCCTCAGAAGCTCTAGGGAGAAGCTATTGCCACTGCAACGTATGTACTCAACAGATGTCCTACGAAGAAGTTGAAGGAAATAGTTCCTATGCAGAAGTGGACTGGAGACAAGCAAAGTGTTAGTCATCTGAAGGTGTTTGGTTCTGTTTGCTATAAACATGTTCCAGAAGCCAGAAGACAGAAGCTGGATGATAGAAGCAAAGTGATGATTCTGATAGGGTACCACAGTACAGGTGCATACAAGCTCTATTGTCCAGAAACCAATAAAATTGAATTCAGCAGAGATGTGATTGTGAAGGAATCAGAAGTTTGGAATTGGGATAAGTCTCAATCTGATTCTGATGTTAGAACTTTTGAAGAAAGATCAGAGTTAAGAATTTCTGAAGTTGAAGTAAACTCTGACGTTGATTCTGACTCTGATAGTGATTCTGACTCTGGAGAAGACTCAGAAGATGAAGGTGACTCTGATGATCCAGACTCTGAAGATGGCCAAGGCTCTGGAGGAAGTCAAGTCTCTGAAGTTAGAAATTCTGAAGTTCAAGACTCTGGAAATATGCCAGATCCTGAAGTTGGTCAAAGCTCTGGAGAAAGTCAATCATATGAAGCTCAAGAATCTGAACAAGTTCAGAGACCACAAAGAATCAAAAGCGTTCCCAGAAGATTTGCAGAATTTGACATGCTGCAAGACACTGAAGTAGACTCTGAAGGAGAAGTTATTCAGTGTGCCATGTTAGTAGACTCTGAACCTATAAGTACAGAGGAGGCTCTTAAGCAGAAGCTCTGGCTGAAAGCCATGAAAGAAGAACTTGATGCTATAGAGAGAAACAAGACTTGGAAGCTGACAGAACTTCCAAAAGACAAGAAAGCCATCAGCGTCAGATGGATTTTCAAGCAGAAGTTAAAGCCAAATGTCTCAATTGGCAAACATAAAGCAAGGTTGGTAGCCAGAGGATTTCTACAAAAACCTGGGCTGGATTACTCTAAAGTGTTTGCACCTGTAGCAAGACATGAAACAATAAGAATTGTGATTGCAATAGCTGATAACAGGAATTGGCCTCTGATGCATTTAGATGTAAAATCTGCATTTCTGAACGGTCCATTAGAAGAAGAAGTTTACGTGTCACAACCTCCTGGATTTGTGAAAAAGAATCAGGAAGGGATGGTGTACAGATTATACAAAGCTCTATATGGATTGAAACAAGCGCCCAGAGCTTGGAATCAGAAGATTGATTCATTTTTCAAGAAGCAAGGCTTTCAGAAATGTGAGATGGAGTACGGTGTCTATGTTCAGCATACTTCTGAAGGCAATATGATTCTGGTATGTTTATATGTTGATGATATACTATTGACTGGAAGTTCTGACCAGGAGATAGCCAAGTTCAAGAAAGTTCTGATGAATGAATTTGAAATGACTGATCTAGGCAAAATGACATACTTTCTAGGGATGGAGTTCAAATATTCTGAGAAAGGTATCATTTTGCATCAGCTCAAGTATGAATTAGAACTTCTGAAGAGATTTGATCTGAAGAATTGTAAGATGGTTGTCACACCTTCTGATACAAATCAGAAACTGGATTCAGACTCTGAAGGAAAGGATGTGGATGCTACAACCTTCAAACAGTTGGTTGGTTCTCTGAGGTATCTGTGCAATACCAGACCTGATATTTGCTACTCAGTTGGGATGGTTAGTAGGTTCATGAGTAAACCTAAGTGGTCCCATTACCAAGCTGTTGTCAGGATTCTGAGGTATATCAAAGGAACTCTGAAGTATGGAGTGTTATTTCCCTCTGGAGGAAATAATGAGTCAGAACTGCTGAGTTATTCAGACTCTGATTGGTGTGGAGACAGAGTTGACAGAAGAAGTACATCTGGGTACTTGTTCAAATTTCTGGGAGGTTCCATTTCTTGGTGTTCCAAGAAGCAACCTGTTGTGGCGTTGTCAACCTGTGAAGCTGAATACATTGCAGGTGCTGTTACTGCATGCCAAGTTGTGTGGATTCTGAATCTGTTGCAAGATCTGAAGATTAAAGTAGACAAACCTCTGAAGTTGATGATTGACAACAAGTCTGCAATCAATCTTGCCAGAAACCCAGTGTTGCATGGGAGAAGCAAGCATATTGAGACCAAGTATCATTTTCTGAGACATCAAGTTTAGAGTGGAGTGTTAGAAGTTGTACACTGCAGCACTCAGAAGCAGTTGACAGATGTTCTGACGAAAGCTGTCAAGACTGATCAATTTCTCAGACTAAGGGATGAAATTGGTGTTACAAGTTTTGATGGAATATGAATTAAGAGATGGTATTAGAATATTAATAGTAATTCATATTTATTTAGTTGTACTATTTTCTTAGCCCCTAAGTTTGTTAGAGGGTATTTTAGTATTTTATCTTATTCTAGTAACCCTAGTTTTAGCTTATAAATAGGGTGACAATCATTGTAACTTTTATCATGTTTTTGTAGCCGTCATTCTTAATAGAATATTTCCTTTCTTTGTTCATCATTTATTCACCTTTGCACCAACAATATATATATATATATATATATATATATATATATATATATATATATATATATATATATATATATATATATATATATATATATATATATATATATATATATAAACATATCATATGAGAATGCTATCTTTATATTAGAATGAATTTTGACCATTAAATTAAAATATATTTTTAAAATTGATTATTAATTTTTCTCTCCTTGTAAAAGCGTCTGATTTTTTGAATTTTTGGCACATGATTCTATGAAAAATATGATTCAATCTCAACTTTTTCTTTTAAATCTGAAGGATGTTTTTGGTTCTCACATTCTCATATAACTTATCTATTCTTTATATATATATATATATATATATATATATATATATATATATATATATATATATATATATATATATATATATATATATATATATATATATATATATATATATATATATATATATATATATATATATATATATATATATATATAAAAGAAACGTATCATTTGAAAATGTTATTTTATGTGAAAACATGATAATGAATCTCAACTATCAGATTTTAAAATAAATGGAGATTATGTGTCAGTTTTTTTCTCTTTCCTCCATAATTAATTTTAATAATGAAGGAGAGAAAAAAACAAAAATAAAAAATAATCTCCCCCAATCATTTTAAAATCTAATGGTTCGATTTTATTTTCATAATCTTACATAAAGATGACATTCTCATATGATATGTCTTTTATATATATATATATATATATATATATATATATATATATATATATATATATATATATATATATATATATATATATATATATATATATATATATATATATATATATATATATATATATATATATATATATATATATATATATATATATATATATATATATATATATATATATATATATATATATATATATATATATATATATATATATATATATATATGGGAATCACGAATTCTCCAAAAATAACTTTGATAAATTAAAATTATCAAATCCAATCCATCCATTAAGAATAAAATCCATCAATTAACATATTTTTAATGGATGAATATCCATCCATCCAACTTTTTTTATTTTGAAAAAATAAACATATTTTTTATTTTTAAAAATCGATTTTATTTTATTTTTGAAAATTTCATTTTTTGTATTTAAAAAAAAATTGTTTTATAATATATTCATGACAAAAATTGAATTTTTTGTATTGTCAAAAAAAATTGATATTTTAATTTTTTGAAAAATATCAATTTTTTTTCCAAAAATAAAAGTCGGTCTATTTTTAGAAATTTTTTTTATAAAAAGAATTGATTTTTTGTTTTGAAAAATAATGTTTTCTCCGAAAAAATCGTTTTTCTTTTCGGAAAAAATTCGGTTTTGTTTGAAAAAAGAAATCGAAGTTTTTTTTCGAAAAACAAATCAGTTTTTTATTTTGGAAAAAATCGATTTTTTTAGAAATATAAACAGATTTCTTTTAGAAAAAAACCAATCTTTTTTTAGAAAAAAATCATTTTTTAAAAAAAAAAATTCAACTTTTTAATATTTTTAATGGATGAATATTCATCCATCCAACTTTTTTTATTTTTAAAAAATAAACATATTTTTTATTTTTAAAAATTGATTTTATTTTATTTTCGAAAATTTCATTTTTTGTATTTTAAAAAAAAATTGTTTTATAATATATTCATGACAAAAATTGAATTTTTTGTATTTTCAAAAAAAAAATTGATATTTTAAAATTTTGAAAAATATCGATTTTTTTTCCAAAAATAAAAGTCGGTCTATTTTTAGAAATTTTTTTTATAAAAAAAATTTATTTTTTGTTTTGAAAAATAACGTTTTCTCCGAAAAAATAGTTTTTTTTTCGGAAAAAATTCGGTTTTGTTTGAAAAAAGAAATCGATGTTTTTTTTCGAAAAACGAATCAGTTTTTTATTTTGGAAAAAATCGATTTTTTTAGAAATATAAACAGATTTCTTTTAGAAAAAAACCAATTTTTTTATAGAAAAAAATCATTTTTTTTCAAAAAAAAATTCAATTTTTTTTAATGAAAAAATTCTGATTTTTTTATTAAAATTTTTTTTTTCTTTAAAAAAATCTATTTTTAATTAATTTTTATAAAATAAATCTAATGAAAATAAAAATAATCCATTAGATCCTTAAATTATGTTGAATGTATTGAATTCATCCATGCATATAAATGAATATACTTAATCCAATTTATTACCTTATTTTTTATGTGGTGGATGAATTTGATAAATTTTTTGATAGATGAATTAGATGGATTTTTTGATGGATGGATTGGATAAATTTTGTCTTAATGAATCCAATATATAGAAGTTATTATGCGCCAACAAATTTGAGAAAATAGTGGAAAATGATTACAAACATAATATTTTCGACCGAAGGCAGGGTGTGTGTACATTTGATACTTCATATTGAGGCAAAGAGCAGAGCTAATATAAAGATACATAGACGAAGTTTGTAATGTTTAAACTGGTTTCTGCCTATTCCGTTTATGAGTGTCAATGAGGCAAATAATATTTGGAGGATGTTTCTCCGCTCTATCTCCCTTCCGGCAATATTTTTCTCATTCTTATCTCTGATTTCCACTATGAAGGAATATTTTCTCCCCCTTTTCTAGTCCCATATATCCTCACAGAAAATTAGAGATTCTATCCTGATTTTATTTAAACTAAATTAAAAATTAATTAAAAAAATGATATTTTACTGATAGAAGCGATGATGATATGTTTAATTTATTAAAATATTTATGATAGATTAAAATGATAATGTGGAAAGGCATGTGCCAAAATTTAAACAAACATATATATATATATATATATATATATATATATATATATATATATATATATATATATATATATATATATATATATATATATATATATATATATATATATATATATATATATATATATATATATATATATATATATATATATATATATATATATATATATATATATATATATATATATATATATATATATATATATATATATATATATATATATATATATATATATATATATATATATATATATATATTTTAAATTTCATTTATTAAGATAAAATTATATAAAGAGATTAATTAGAATACATTCACATTCTAATTAGAATTTATTAGTTTGACACATAAAAAGAGAGTAATATGAAAAAAAATGTTAAAATAATTTAATTATAATTTATTTTTAATGTGTAAGTGACTTGCACATGACAAATCATTGATTTTTTAAAAATATATGAAAATAAATAGTAAAATAATTATAAAAGTTATTTAGTATACAAAAATATTTAATATACATAATATTAAGGCAAATGCCCTTTTGGACTCTTTATCTATAATTTTTGGATTTAAAAATTAGCCCCTTAATTTTTTTGTCAAATTGATTCTTTAATTCTTCAAAATTTAGTCTCTTTTTTTATCTAATTAGTGATGGAAAAATTTTAAAAATCAATTGTTAAATTTGCTATTAATTAGACACAGATTAATTGTTAAATTCGTTGTTAATTAGACACAAAGAACTAATATAAAATATTTTAAAGAGTTAAAACATTAATTTAACAAAAAAAAAACATTAGTTAAGAAAAAAAAGTAATCTTAATAGTTTTGTTAAAATAAAATGTCAAAGCAATTCTTACCATAAAAAACATTACTTCGGTCTTCTACCAATGTTAGCGTGAAGACTAACATAACCACCTTTTGAATTTTAAATTAAAAAATAAATATAACTTGTTTAGTAAATAATTTTTTTTAAAAAGTTAAGTTACTTGATTGATAAGGCATCGTAGAATGGTAAAATTAAAATTAGATTACCTGAATAAATTTATAAAACTGTTACTCTGAGTCTCATTCCCCTAACTTTTTTTAAGGATTTTGATACAACGGCTGATAGCAAAGATGACCAAGCCAAAAGAAGGAAACAATCTCAATCAATTCTAATATCACCATGACACTCATCCCATAAAATTGTGTTTGGGGAGCATGATGGTCTACCTGTCAGCACCTCAAATGATGACTTGGTCGTCACGAAGGTGACCACTACTAAGGAAAAGACATTTAACAACTGTTGGGAAAGATATATAATCACGCGTGACCAGACGTTATTATGTAGCGTGTGATTGTATATGCGGTACTTACAATCACGGTTCTGAAATCGTTGTTGTATTTTAGAAAGCGCGTGCCATATCACAATGGTTAGTTAACCCAACCGTTGTGATAGAGCTAAAGGTCTCAAGTTCGATTCTCAGCATCAACCCAACCGTTGTGATAGAGCTAAAGGTCTTAGGTTCGATTCTCAGCATCAACATTTTGTAATTTATATTATTTTGGCCAGCGTTCAATATACAACCACGATTAGGTTTTATAACCGCTGTTAAAACTTTCTCTGTTTTAAATATGCAATTATCTGCTTTTCAAATTCTTCCCATTTTTTTTATCTTGTAACTATTATAACCATATCAGAGAATTTACAACAACATGTATTTTTGTTAACCATGCATAAAGAGCATAAAAACAACTAACTTTGTGCATCAAAAGCCAAAATTAATATTTACATCAAACACAATATGTTTAAGCCAAACGTAATATTCACATCATCAATACAGAAAATAAGTCATTAACACATCTCAATAAATCAATCAGCAGGACCCTTAAGCACATTGTGGATATACGCCCAACGTATACAAAGATGTACAAAATCCTCAATGGGGAATGAGGTTTCGTTGTTAAACATCTACATAAGAAAGAGCAAAAAATTGAATATCATGCATGATAATAATTCAATAGTCAACTTATATATTAATATATGTAAACATTTTATGACATATATACCTTATCCCATGAATCAACAATGTTGGCAAGGACCATGTTTAACATGTGTTTCATGACATAGTACCCACACTCGTAAGTCCCGAGTTGTCTCCTCGTCTATAAATTTAAGCAATAATTACATGAAAATAACCACACATGAATGTAAATGAAAGAAACAGATAATCAGGTCACTTACTTTAGGAAAGATCCATGAGGGTTTTCTTCTAACATTGTTCATCATATTCACTTGCTTCACAACACTGTACATTAAAAATGAATTAAACATATTACATGATAAACTAATTACAATGTGAAAGAAAATGAATTAAACACACACTTACGAATTAATAATCTCTTTCATTTTCTTTTCGAGTGGATCATTCAAGAAACACAGTACAATTATCATATTCGTCTTAAATGATATGCTGATCAATTAGCAATGACCACTGAATAAACACGAGCATGTATTTATTAGTATTTGCTAAAATAAAACTAAATATAGAATACATAAACATCAATTACAAAAATACTTACGAACAGAGAAATGGTGGTAAATAAAATTCTTTTCCTCCCTCATTTAACCGTTTTTTCAAGTACTCTCGAATGTCTTTTGGTTGATTAAACGCCCATCGAATACAAAGCGAATCCAAGATTCCATAAATACTCGATTTATTTAACTCTATACAAACGCGGTGAATGTACCTAAATGGTTAAAGAAAATGAATAAATTAAGGGAGGAAATACAAAAAATGATAATGTTCTATAATGACATGTATATTAAACTATATACTTACGTGCACCAAACTTACAATATCCCTATGTCCAGCCACTTATATCCACCAAGAAAACTCATTACATCATCAGGACTGTAATAGAATAACTCCAAACATGGACAATGTTCTAGCGGGAGAGGTTGTGTATCATTTATCACCACAACGTTCAAGTATAGCATGGTGATTTAATTTGCGTTCCATTATCTCATTGTGGTTATCTGGAGGGAGGAAGGGCTGAACAATTACTTCCTTTTGTAGAAGCACGACGTACAACACTTCTACTTGGTTTGATCATCATCATCATCATCATCATCATCAACATAACAGTGATCTTCATTTGTACGTTGTTTGAGGTTTTCACTTAATCTCTACATTATAGTATTCAATTAGAACATAAAACAAAAATAAGCACATATCGAATATAACTCTTAAAACCTTTCAATATCTTTCTCCCTTTTTTCCCTCTCCTCTTCTAACATCCTCCTTTGTTCTTGTAATTGCTTCTCAACATTCTCAATCTTTTTTATTTGTACATTAAATTCCCGACTTTCAATACTTTTTCTTTGAGACCTAAAGAGTTACCTCAAGCTGATACCTTCTCCAACACCACGGACACGCCCACTGTTGCACCCCAAAATTTGACCAACCGGGTCTCGCATTTGGCTCGATGTTTCGACGCATAACCGCATTCGCATCTGCATATTGCATACATCGCATTTTTCATTGGTATTGATTTTATCAGGGATCACAGCTCCCGTCTCGTGTTTCAGGTGTTTTTGATCAGTAGAATCGATTTTTGGGATATTTCGGTGCCCGTTTATTTTTTACCGATTATTGTTGTGTCGTTTGGTGCTTATTTTGTCCCTCCGGGAATTATCGTGATTTTTCTGGATTTTATAGGATTTTTTAGGGTTTAAATAGCTTTTAAATCAATTTTTAGGATTTAATAGAATTTTTAATAGATTTTAATATTTTTAAATCTTTTTTTAGCATTTTATAGAATATAATAGATTTTAAATTCATTTTAGAATTTAATAGGTTTTAATATTTTTAGATAATATAGTTTTTAGAAATTTTAATATTTTTAAAAGCATTTTTCATTTTAGAATAATATAGGATTTTCTAGAATATTAATATGATTTTTTAAATAGTTTTAATATAGTTTTAATTCTTTTTTCAGAATATTAGATAAACAGATTTTTCATTTTTATTTTCTGTTATAGAGTTTAATAAATAAAAATAGTTTGATTAGTAGATATTCTTACTAGAGTTTTAATTAGGAGTTAATTAGGTTTAGGATTAATTTGAGTTAATTAATTGGGTTTTAATGCAGTTCTTTTTGAGTTTTTTTTAGGTCATTTTCGTTGGGCTTTGGCCCCATTTTCGCAGGCCCATTAGTGTATTTGTTGTCCAGGATTTGGTCCAGAATATTCAGAAAAATCCACCAGATTCCAGGTATTTCCAGAATACTCCAGAAGGTGCCAGCAAAATCATCAATATAAAAGCCAGACGCTGACACGTGTTGTGAGAGGGAGGCCCCACATTACGCGTTCACTGCAAGCCACGTACCCCATTCTCTCTCTCCCTCTCAGCCACGCATGCTCCCACGTGGGCTGCATGCAGAGCACTCCATCCACCATCGTCCCCCACGCGTCATTCACCAGAACCTTCACCGGAGATCTCCACCAAACGCCGTGCATGTACTCCGGCAGCCGTCCCTCGCCGGAAATCCACCACAAACTCCAGAAACCTCCGATCAAACCTCCATGACTGTCTATCTTCATCTTCTTCCCAACATCTAACCAGCTTCAGCCACCATCGCCCTCCTCAAACCTCCAATAATCCTCATCCATCTCCGTCCAACCTCAGAACCACCGTTCAACCAATCTCATCCAGATCTCCAGCAACGCAAGAACCACCAGCAAGCTCCGTTCAACAATCATCAACAGAATTCATCAAGATTTCAGAAATTTCTTCAAGATTCAACCGATCAACACTCCAAGATCCAACCAATTTCCATCGTCCATATTCATCATCATCATCAGCGATCTGTTCATCGTCCTCACCACAAACGCCAGAAAAAACTCAGGAAGAAGAAACCAAGCCTTCAGATCCCAGATCTTCATCCAATGTTCAAATCTAGGTTTTCGTCCAACAAACTTTCAAGAAGAGCTTCATCAATCTTCGGCGTTTTTCCAGATTTTTGCTTGTTGTTCTCCTGAACTCATCAACAGTATTTGTTCTCAGATCAAGAACACCTTCAACGCGTCTCCAGATTGTTCCTTCGACCAACCACAAACACCATCGAACCATGCATCAACGAAGAACGCTTCAAGATCCATCAACACTCCATCATAACTTCATTCGTTCTCGAGGACAGATCTCAGGATCCACCGGAGTTGATTGTTAGGAGTTAGAGGAGGATGGAATTGAAAAGGTGGAAAAATCAGGATTGGGATGATCTTGCCAATTGATGTGAGATGGTGAACGGAGAAGGAGAAGAAGGGAAGATTGTGGTGGTAGCGGCGGCGGAGAAGGTATAGACAGATTAGGGTTTCTTTTTCTGAGCATGAGAATGGAGAGAGAGGAGGGAAGAAGATTGGGCCAAGGCCCAGTTTCAACTTTTTTGGCACACGCATCCCTCTGTTTTTTGGAGCACGTCCTGGGCCTGAGCCCAATGCCTTTCTTACCAGCCACACCCAGGCTTCACAAGCACACCCCCTGCGTTTTTTTTGTTGAAGAGAAGTGGGCTGGGCCCTTCAGTTTTTTTGTTATCTTATTTTTCTGTTAAACTCCCCTGTAAGCAATACACCCCCAGCCCCATTTTTTGTATTTTTTATTCTCTTTTAAAGATTTGAAAAACATGTTAAAAAAAAAAAAGAGAAAGAAGAAAAAGAAAAGAAGAAATATGTTTGAGAAAGAGAAAAATAGAAAAGAAAATATTAAAAGAAAAATAGAAAAAAGAATTGATTTGAAAAAAGAAGAAATAAAGAAAATGTTGAGAAAAAAAAAGAGAAAGAAGAAAAAGAAAAGAAAAAATATGTTGAGAAGAGAAAAGGAGAAAAAGGAGAAAAAAAAATATTAAAAAGTAGTTTAATATTTTTCAAGCATTTCTTTTAGGGATATTTTCATAGATTTTATTTTTCGACTTTTAGGATAGAATTAGAGGCCCATTTGTTAGGGGGCTATTTTCATTCGATCTTTTCAGGATAGAATAGGATAGCGTTTCCTAGGAGATTTATTTCAGTATGAACCCATTGTAATCATTTTTCAGAGATGAATAAAACGAGATTTGAGCTGTGGTCCGATAATAGCCGAACTACAGCTGCTCTGATTCTTCGTACCAGACGAAGATATGTAGGCATAGGATGCGATATCCTAGCGAGCACACTAACGACTAACTTTTGTTCTCTCGCGGCTGTGCGATCGAGACTTTCCCGCTGACGATTAATTGAGTACCCCTTTTTCTCTCTTGCCCAAATGCATTTGAGACTCAGCCATAGTTTTGACCATAGGTTCCCGACCCTGTGAAACCAGTTGTTTTTCTCACTGCTGTGTGAGAATGTTTGTTTAGCCGTAGTTAGTCTGAACTACGCAAGGCTCTGATCTTCCATCCCGTGGAAGTACGTAGGCACAAGACGCGAGGTCTTGGCGAGCCAATTTTCCCCGTAGTCCCGAACTACGTTGACTCTGACTTTCTCTCTTGAGAATACGTAGGCATAGAGTGCGATACTCTATCGAGTCAATTCCCTTCCGTTTAGATTTAGCAGCCGTAGATAAGATTGTTTTGCATCCAGTAGACAACCCAAGCAAGCGTGGATCCCGTCGAGTACGACGGACGTGAGGGGTGCTAATACCTTCCCCTTGCGTAACCGACTCCCGAACCCAGGCTATGGTTGCGATGACCATACCTTTTCCCCGTTTTTTGCGAGGTTTACTTCGAGCGTTTCCTTTCCCGCTCTGAGGGATAAATAACGCACGGTGGCGACTCTTCTGTCAGCCGGCGCCGATTTTCGCAGTAGCGACAGCTGGCGACTCTGCTGGGGATAACCATCCAACGGTTCCCTTCGCCTGAGTTTTTTCCTGGCTGTTTGGGGCAATCCCCAGCAGCTGGCGACTCTGCTGGGGATTGCGATAGTTCCCCATGCATGTGGGATCCAATGTCCCCTAAGAGAGAGTCAATCCTAGCGCTTGTTTGCTTGTCTATTTGGTGTTTATTTATCGATATTATCTGTTGCTGTTGGGCTGTTACGGGTGTTCTATGATTGAGATAAGCCGGACCTGGGCTCGAGTATGAGTATACACCTAGATATAGTTGCGGAGAAGTAGTAGACGAACCTGTCTGCTGAGCAGGCGCAGTTCCCTACGAAAATTCGCACCCGGACGAGATTCTCACAGAGGTGCTCCTTTCCGGTCCTGAGGATCTGAGGGGAGTCCAGACGTGAGGATTGTCGACTCTGGGAACCGATCAATTGGAAGTTAGCTAAGTGAGGCCTCTTCATGAGATGACGATGCCACTCCTTCTGGGAATCGTATCATTCCTCATGAAAGTCTGTGACGCTGACGACCGCATAGGATGCCGTACCTTGTCAGATATAGGTCCACACCTGTGAGTGGGGGGGTTTTTTGTGCAGGAAACTTGACTTCCAACCTACCCGTTATATTGGTCTTCTTTTCAGAGAACGTCTCCGTCAGCAGCGCAGCAGTATTCAGATTTTGTGTGGGGGCTGTGATCCCGTGTTTGTTGCATTGCATTGCATTTGCATAGGCATATTCGCATCATATTGCATACCATTCGCCAGCTAGCCAGAGTTCTGATCCAGCCTTTGTTTCCTGAAGGTGATTACCCGGAGTTTGGATTGAGCAGCTGTTGATTGTCAGAAGACCTACCTAGGGGTTGAGTAGATTTGAGCAGAATCAAGTGTCGAAGTCAGCTGAAGATTATTGGTAGCCATGTCTGAAGACAATTTCCAGTCTCCTAACGCCCTGACAAGGTTCACTATGGCGTCCAACCCTCTGTATGATTCCATGGAAGATTCCCCGCAAGTGAACAACGTTGCTGCAGACCAAGTTGTACAGCCTTCTGTTGAGAACCGAGATCGACATGAGCAGTTTGTTGCCCAGAATGAGCGTCCTCCTCCTGTCAACAATCAAGGTGTTGCTTTCCCTGTGATGAATTACCGAAGAGATACTCCAGCAGCTGGGATGGTAGATCCAAGAGCCCTTGAAAAGGCTAGAAGAGTCCGAGTGTTGGAAGAGCAAATGAAAGCTTTGAAAGCCAAAGATGCTGTCAACCTAGATGCTGTAGGCATGTGTTTGGTTCCTGACCTGGTGTTGCCTTACAAGTTCAAAGTGCCGAAATTTGAGAAGTACACAGGAGATAGCTGTCCAAAGCTGCATTTGATGATGTTCTGTCGAAGAATGACTGCGTTTGCGCGAAATGACAAGTTGATGATCCATTGCTTTCAAGATAGTCTGACTGGGGCATCTTTGAGGTGGTATATGCAGTTAGAGAGGAATCAGATTCAGTCATGGATGGATTTAGCCAGAGCTTTTCTGAAGCAGTACGATTACAACCTAGACATTGCTCCTTATCGCATGCATTTGCAAGAGTTGTCTCAAGAGATCAATGAACCTATCAGGAGGTATGCTCAGAGATGGAGAGAATTTGCTGCTAAAGTGCGTCCCCCGCTGTTAGACCAAGAGCTGGCAAGCATGTTTGTAGATTCCCTACAATATCCGTACTTCAAAAGATTGCTCGGAATTCCGGCAAGTTTCTCTGATGTGGTAGCATTAGGAGAACGCCTTGAGTACTCCATAAGAATGGGGAAAATTCAGATTACTCCGTATGATCAAGCTGGTGAAACTGAATACCCTTGTGACTATCAGAGTGAAGAAGAAGTGGTGATCAACTCAGTCATGCCAAAGATTGAATATCCTCGAAGCGAATCAGTGAATTTTGTTGGTTCATCATCTTATCAGAGATCAGTACCTCCCGTGGCTTGTTATACTGAACAGACAGCCGTGCCTGGGGCACCATATCAGGAATCTTATGTCGCTTCCATTGCAAATCAGCGAACTCGTGGCCGAGGTTATCAGAATCAGCGTCAGAATCAAAACAGACCTCGCAACAACTTGGAACGAAGGAAAGCTCCTTTTCACCCAGTGCCGATGCCGTATAGCCAGTTGCTACCATCTTTGATCCAGAAGTCTTTGGTGGAGCCGAAAGCTCTTAAGCCAGTTCCAGAACCGTACCCTCCTGGGTACAATCCCCACGTTCAGTGTGGTTATCATGGTGGCTCTCCAGGGCATTCGACGGAAGATTGTAAAGCATTTCAGGCGAAGGTACAGCAGTTGATTGATCAGGATCGCATTTCCTTTCGAGAAGGGTTTCTGTTTGTTCATCCCTAACCGTTCAGCTGTCTAAGCTCGTAGATTCAGAGGTGTTCCCCAGCATAAGCCAGTGGTTTAGACAGGCAGGCGCCTCAGTATTGGCAGTTCTCAAGCTTTTATATCATTTGCATCTGTAGTTTCTTTTCTGTTAGTTACTACCTGTTTTAAACATTGTATGTTTCGAATGGTGATGATAATAAAGTGATTATGCATTTTCTGAATTAGTCATGTCGCTGTCGCTCATTTATGGCATTGCACTGACACTTGCATTTATTTCACTCCATTTTTTTCGCTGTGACTAGCAAAGTTAGGAGGGAGGATGACGAAACTGAAACTCATAACCAATGATTGTATGCTTTCAGATAAGACCGTACCGATGACGTATAAGGCATTGTTTCAAATTCCCCAAACACTGGAGATATAAGGAGTTAGTCCCTTGTTAACCACTTCGAGCCAGGAAGTAGAAGTTTTTTCGGACTTATAAACCCTCACATCTTAACCCGGGGCAGGGTAGTTGTCAGTTAGCTTGACCGAGCATTCAAGTCTTGCAGAGGAGTGTTGTCTTTCAAGGACCAATCAGTTGATACCTTTCAAGAGATCAAACCTCACCAATCAGGAGTGAGACAGTTGCAATCCTTTCGGAGCAATCAAGACAACCAGTGTCGCACGACTTTGTTCCAAAAGAAAGAAAGAAAGCCCGCTAAGTAAAAAGAAAGAAAAGCTGGAAAGCTAAATACTTAGGCAAAAATCAGGGCATCCCGCTGGACTTCAAAAGAAATCGAAAAATCGAAAAGAACTCAAAATGAGTCAGTCCAGGCAAAAATTAGGGAACCAAAAGAATGAAAAAGAAGGGATTAAAGAGAAAAATTTTCCTCAGCAAATCACAAAGTCGTGTACACAGACACCGAAAGCGAAGAAGGAGTAACTATCACTCTAGAAGAAATCATTGTGAATTCCTTAACTGTGGTTCTTACCATTCAGCATACTTCTCGAAGAGGCGAGTGCTTGTGCCAGGTTAACTGAACCTTAGGATCGGAGATCATCACGTAGAAGGGGTGGGTACAAATCAAAATTTGAGCCAAATATCCTTTGTTTCACGAACCGTGAACCCGACCACGATACAACCCTCAAAAGACCTAATTGAGGTAGGGTTAGTCTGAAGCGCATGACGATAAGGTTGAGTAACCTGACTCCTTCTTGACTCGCTAGTCATATCTTGTTGTATTTTCACTGACCACGTAAGCACTGCGTTTGAACTTTGGTTCATTCGTCACTCTCATCATCATATGCATGTAAATGAGTGACAGCTCAAACTTTTTCAAAATCTGCATAACCATTGCATTAAGATCACCATTCGTAGACAGGCAATTCTAATTGCAGGTTAGTAGTTAGCATGAAAGAAATTCCAGCAGGAATAATCAAATAGGACTGAGTAATTCAGCAGTCTGAACCAGAATGGTGTATGTTGTGAAGCCTTGTGAATCAGGGGCATTATCTTCCAGTAAGTTCAGTATCAGTCAGTCTGAGGACAAGTCCCGAAGCTTCAGTTGAGCAGGGGCAGTTGTTTGAGAAGCAGTTGATCAGAAGGAGTCTTCTCAAGACCTAATCAGGGGCAATTATGCAGAGCGCTGAGATTTGAAAGCAGATGTTTCCAATGGATAATCAGATCGGGTTGAGTCGCTAGAACGCTCATTCAGGGGCAAATCATCGCAGAGAATGTTGAAATCAACTGGGTTGTTAGGTGTTTAATTGGAGATTGAATTCTGTTGTCGTGCAGATGCCGGGGCAAGTATTCTCGAAGTCTTCTCGTAGCAAGTGGTTCGGAGCAGGTATTCCCAAGAGTTAGATCGGGGCAAGGAGAAATGTACTGGGGCAAGTTATGCACGCCAGTCTTTTATTCCCCAGCTGAGTGTACCAGGGGCAAATCATTCAAACCCGCTTGTTTATCCCCAGCCAGAGTTGAGTATCGGGGAATCATGTCAATACCCTTATCGAAAACCGTTCACATAAGAAGATCTTGTTGTCGTTGGATCATTATCCTGCAGTTTAAACTTGTTGTGTGTCAGTAACCAGTCGTTTCCAAAGTCCAGTTCTCGCCTGGCAAATTGGTAACCAGTTCTCGTCTGGCCCACCATCTGTAAGCATCAGTTCCCGTCCTGGTGCAGTTTATTGTAAGCAGCAGTTCCCGTCCTGGTGCAGTTTATTGGTAACCAATTCTCGTAGTCACCGTTTCTTCAAGTGTTATACCAGTTCTCGCCTGGTGTACGTTAGCTTTCAGCCAGTTCTCGCCTGGTTGTCTATACCTCAGTTTGTTATCCAGTCAGCTCGTCTGATGTCAAAAAACACAAAAATCAATTTTTCTAACCTATTTTCCTATCAGTTCTCGCCTGGTAGTCTACCTTTGAATGCTAGTTCTCGTCTAGTATTTCCATTTCCCTGTGTACATAGTCCATGTTTATCCTAAACCAGAAAACGAAAAAAAAACCCTAAAGGTATCTGACACAGTATTTCCCAATGACTCGCATGTTGTCATGTTCCCCGATACGAAGCTCAACGGATGCCAGTGTTCCGATTAATGTTTGGATTCCTCGCAGATAGTGTCAAATCAGAATTGCTACACTTCAGCAGATGAAAGTTGCTTATTATCCCCGGAAGAGTCGAGATTGTCTTTTACCCCGTATCAGAGTAGGATCAGGAGTATCTTCAGCAGATTAAGATTGATATCCTTGATAGTAGGAGCATTTCCAGCAGTGTGCTGCGCGTAATCAACCTCAGTTTGGGTCAATCCCCGCAGAGTACAATCAGTTGCCAATGGTTTGAAGAGAGCATTCCCGAGCAGAGTTGTATTTCTTTCCCCAGTGAAGTCGTCAAGCAGGGTTGCCTTTTCCATTTCTCCAGCAGGGCAGTCATCCCCAGCGGATTTGATTTCTCGTTTCCAGCATTTATTTTGCTGAGATAGTTCTGTGACTTCAGGTCATCCCCAGTAGAGTTGACGTTTCCTTCGGCATTTATTTTGCCAAGTGGTTTTCAGACCTGGTGTTCTCTGGCAGCTCGGGCTTGCATTAGCATTTGCATATATAGTCATAGCATTTATACAAGCATATAGTATATCCATGCCGTTTAGGCATTGCATTTTCAAACAAAACGCATAGCATATTCATGTCATATAGGGCATTGCATCATTATCAAGCATACGCATGTCGAAACATAGACCAAAATGGTTACCTATTGGATTTCGAATTTGTTCACCTGCAGAGTTGTGTGGTTCAGCTTCTCGTCTTCCCCAGCGGAGTGATTCTTCATTTGATTGTTACGTCAGCATCGGAAAAAAAACAACAACAACAACAACAACAAAGATTGACATATATCAGACTTCTGAAGCTGCCCCCTTTGTCAAAACAGGTGCAAGGCAGTTCTATTCAGAATTCCCCAGGAGAATTGTCCTCAAGTTCGCAATGAACTGTGAGTTGACCAAATTTGATCCCATGAAAGAGATGGGAATCAAAGTGTTTGCTTTATGAAGCATTATTTCAATACTTGTGGCGTCACACAGGTGTTGAAAAGAAGAAGAAAATTGTATCAGAAAATTGACCAGATGTTGCCGTGATAACCAAACTTCAGTTTATTGGAAGCTATTCCTCAAGCAGCTTTGCAGTATATTCTTGCGGTTGGCAAATTTCAGGGTTCCATTTGTATTCAACCGTCATCTACCTTGAATGTTTGAAGGCTGAGCGCTCTTCACCCATTCAGGTCGAAGTCGCTTGAATAGGGGCAGCTGTTGCACCCCAAAATTTGACCAACCGGGTCTCGCATTTGGCTCGATGTTTCGACGCATAACCGCATTCGCATCTGCATATTGCATACATCGCATTTTTCATTGGTATTGATTTTATCAGGGATCACAGCTCCCGTCTCGTGTTTCAGGTGTTTTTGATCAGTAGAATCGATTTTTGGGATATTTCGGTGCCCGTTTATTTTTTACCGATTATTGTTGTGTCGTTTGGTGCTTATTTTGTCCCTCTGGGAATTATCGTGATTTTTCTGGATTTTATAGGATTTTTTAGGGTTTAAATAGCTTTTAAATCAATTTTTAGGATTTAATAGAATTTTTAATAGATTTTAATATTTTTAAATCTTTTTTTAGCATTTTATAGAATATAATAGATTTTAAATTCATTTTAGAATTTAATAGGTTTTAATATTTTTAGATAATATAGTTTTTAGAAATTTTAATATTTTTAAAAGCATTTTTCATTTTAGAATAATATAGGATTTTCTAGAATATTAATATGATTTTTTAAATAGTTTTAATATAGTTTTAATTCTTTTTTCAGAATATTAGATAAACAGATTTTTCATTTTTATTTTCTGTTATAGAGTTTAATAAATAAAAATAGTTTGATTAGTAGATATTCTTACTAGAGTTTTAATTAGGAGTTAATTAGGTTTAGGATTAATTTGAGTTAATTAATTGGGTTTTAATGCAGTTCTTTTTGAGTTTTTTTTAGGTCATTTTCGTTGGGCTTTGGCCCCATTTTCGCAGGCCCATTAGTGTATTTGTTGTCCAGGATTTGGTCCAGAATATTCAGAAAAATCCACCAGATTCCAGGTATTTCCAGAATACTCCAGAAGGTGCCAGCAAAATCATCAATATAAAAGCCAGACGCTGACACGTGTTGTGAGAGGGAGGCCCCACATTACGCGTTCACTGCAAGCCACGTACCCCATTCTCTCTCTCCCTCTCAGCCACGCATGCTCCCACGTGGGCTGCATGCAGAGCACTCCATCCACCATCGTCCCCCACGCGTCATTCACCAGAACCTTCACCGGAGATCTCCACCAAACGCCGTGCATGTACTCCGGCAGCCGTCCCTCGCCGGAAATCCACCACAAACTCCAGAAACCTCCGATCAAACCTCCATGACTGTCTATCTTCATCTTCTTCCCAACATCTAACCAGCTTCAGCCACCATCGCCCTCCTCAAACCTCCAATAATCCTCATCCATCTCCGTCCAACCTCAGAACCACCGTTCAACCAATCTCATCCAGATCTCCAGCAACGCAAGAACCACCAGCAAGCTCCGTTCAACAATCATCAACAGAATTCATCAAGATTTCAGAAATTTCTTCAAGATTCAACCGATCAACACTCCAAGATCCAACCAATTTCCATCGTCCATATTCATCATCATCATCAGCGATCTGTTCATCGTCCTCACCACAAACGCCAGAAAAAACTCAGGAAGAAGAAACCAAGCCTTCAGATCCCAGATCTTCATCCAATGTTCAAATCTAGGTTTTCGTCCAACAAACTTTCAAGAAGAGCTTCATCAATCTTCGGCGTTTTTCCAGATTTTTGCTTGTTGTTCTCCTGAACTCATCAACAGTATTTGTTCTCAGATCAAGAACACCTTCAACGCGTCTCCAGATTGTTCCTTCGACCAACCACAAACACCATCGAACCATGCATCAACGAAGAACGCTTCAAGATCCATCAACACTCCATCATAACTTCATTCGTTCTCGAGGACAGATCTCAGGATCCACCGGAGTTGATTGTTAGGAGTTAGAGGAGGATGGAATTGAAAAGGTGGAAAAATCAGGATTGGGATGATCTTGCCAATTGATGTGAGATGGTGAACGGAGAAGGAGAAGAAGGGAAGATTGTGGTGGTAGCGGCGGCGGAGAAGGTATAGACAGATTAGGGTTTCTTTTTCTGAGCATGAGAATGGAGAGAGAGGAGGGAAGAAGATTGGGCCAAGGCCCAGTTTCAACTTTTTTGGCACACGCATCCCTCTGTTTTTTGGAGCACGTCCTGGGCCTGAGCCCAATGCCTTTCTTACCAGCCACACCCAGGCTTCACAAGCACACCCCCTGCGTTTTTTTTGTTGAAGAGAAGTGGGCTGGGCCCTTCAGTTTTTTTGTTATCTTATTTTTCTGTTAAACTCCCCTGTAAGCAATACACCCCCAGCCCCATTTTTTGTATTTTTTATTCTCTTTTAAAGATTTGAAAAACATGTTAAAAAAAAAAAAGAGAAAGAAGAAAAAGAAAAGAAGAAATATGTTTGAGAAAGAGAAAAATAGAAAAGAAAATATTAAAAGAAAAATAGAAAAAAGAATTGATTTGAAAAAAGAAGAAATAAAGAAAATGTTGAGAAAAAAAAAGAGAAAGAAGAAAAAGAAAAGAAAAAATATGTTGAGAAGAGAAAAGGAGAAAAAGGAGAAAAAAAAATATTAAAAAGTAGTTTAATATTTTTCAAGCATTTCTTTTAGGGATATTTTCATAGATTTTATTTTTCGACTTTTAGGATAGAATTAGAGGCCCATTTGTTAGGGGGCTATTTTCATTCGATCTTTTCAGGATAGAATAGGATAGCGTTTCCTAGGAGATTTATTTCAGTATGAACCCATTGTAATCATTTTTCAGAGATGAATAAAACGAGATTTGAGCTGTGGTCCGATAGTAGCCGAACTACAGCTGCTCTGATTCTTCGTACCAGACGAAGATATGTAGGCATAGGATGCGATATCCTAGCGAGCACACTAACGACTAACTTTTGTTCTCTCGCGGCTGTGCGATCGAGACTTTCCCGCTGACGATTAATTGAGTACCCCTTTTTCTCTCTTGCCCAAATGCATTTGAGACTCAGCCATAGTTTTGACCATAGGTTCCCGACCCTGTGAAACCAGTTGTTTTTCTCACTGCTGTGTGAGAATGTTTGTTTAGCCGTAGTTAGTCTGAACTACGCAAGGCTCTGATCTTCCATCCCGTGGAAGTACGTAGGCACAAGACGCGAGGTCTTGGCGAGCCAATTTTCCCCGTAGTCCCGAACTACGTTGACTCTGACTTTCTCTCTTGAGAATACGTAGGCATAGAGTGCGATACTCTATCGAGTCAATTCCCTTCCGTTTAGATTTAGCAGCCGTAGATAAGATTGTTTTGCATCCAGTAGACAACCCAAGCAAGCGTGGATCCCGTCGAGTACGACGGACGTGAGGGGTGCTAATACCTTCCCCTTGCGTAACCGACTCCCGAACCCAGGCTATGGTTGCGATGACCATACCTTTTCCCCGTTTTTTGCGAGGTTTACTTCGAGCGTTTCCTTTCCCGCTCTGAGGGATAAATAACGCACGGTGGCGACTCTTCTGTCAGCCGGCGCCGATTTTCGCAGTAGCGACACCCACCATGCTCATTTGTTCCGATAGCTTATACTAATATGTCATGTCATGCTTCTGGAACATATGTGCCTTCACGGACCGCCTCAACCAATTTATCCTACACAACATGAGCAAATTACATATATTGGTACCAACGTATTTAAATAACAAATAATATAAGCAAAGCAAATCATACTTACAGTTTTCTCAGCAACTAGTCTTAACGCCTCAGAGGTGTACTTTCCATTTGTCTTAATTGAGTCCTCTTCCATTTCTCATGTCTTAACGGTGGAGATGGGATGCGATCATCTCCTATTTTTGGTTACTTTTCAAGCATGATTCTTTTCTCAAGTTTCCTGTAACCCCCACGAGACAATCTATGGGGGTACATGTTCTTTGCCTTATTTTGTATTCATATTCCGCTTTTAACCTATTATTAACATAGTGAAAAATATATATGATTATTATCTAAAACTCATTAGCATAACATTATCGGTTACATAAGACTAGTAATAACCTTGAATTCCTAAGAACGACGTATCTTCGCAAACTTGTTCCATTGCTTCTTCGATATAAAACTATATCGAATTCATGGACGAGCAAGACCACTCTTAGGCTTCCTAATGTAGCCAGCTATGAGCTGTGACTTAAATCCCCTCCAACGAGTACCGACATAAGATATCCACTTTTTTTCCAACTTTGAGTCATCGGTAAACTCAAAATTCAACTACATTTAAATCAATATATAAGTATGTATTAAAAATTATAGGTAGTGATATTGAATATATGAAAATTATAGTATGTAATACCTTAACGTCTGTCCATATGCTTTCTTTGACTTTATCATCCACTTGTTTCCAATCATCTACCAGTATACAGACTTTGCTACATGAAAGGAACACAAAACAACTCTTAAAAGTAGAGTGATGTTCACAATCCACTACTATGTAGAACGGATCAAACTCGATCGAAATTTTTTCACCTGATGAGTTGCGGATTGATGTGAATTAGGGCATCATTGTGACACCTCTTTGTGACCTTTTCGATTGAGTATCATTTGTTTGAGTTCCATTCGCAAAACTCTCATTTGTTTGAGTTTCTTCGCTAGTATCTGATGTAGAACTCGACAAGGTCGACATCTATGTTCAAAAACAACAACAACAACAATAACATGAACAACAAGAACATAAACAACAACCACAACATAAACAACAACAACTACAACAATGGAAAATGAAGTTTATTATAGATGCATGGGGAAAATATTTTACATACCCTAAATGTGATGACTAAGTAAATGATGTTGGTGTTGGTGTTGGTGTTATCTTCCTTCTTTACGGCAACGACGATGTTGTTGTTGCCTTCCTTCTCGACAGTGATAACTTGGTTGGTGTACTCTTCCTTCTCGACGTCACGATCGTGATGGTCTTGTCAACCTCCTTGACGATGATGACGATGATGAAAAATACACAGCGAAGAATGGATACTGAAGAGACAAGCTAGGGTGAACGATGGTGTTTTGATTGAAATCGTGTATTGCTTCACAGTATTGAACGTTAGGGTTTAGGGTTGAAATCAGGTATTGTTTCGTCTACTTTCTATTTTCAATGGAAAAAAAGATACTGAAGAGACAAGCTAACTAGGAATGTATAATATTATAAAGCTACCACCACAACCAATACCAACAACCGTTATGATATATTACTTTTATAGTCAAATTTCATAAAGATGCGCCAGAGTTTAATTTACAATTAAAAGTTTTAAATAAAAAAACAAAATATATCACAACGGTGTAACTCATCAACCTAGTCATAACCCTTAAGTTTTTTATTTAAAAAAAAGGTGCGCCTTAACATTAAAGGAATAATATATATGAGGGTGCTGAGGTTCAAACCCATGAAAGCTTGATGGTATCACCACGGTTGGCTCCTCAACTGTTGGTATATACAAATAATATTTAATCAAAAAACAAAAATAATATGATAGCGCATTAGTTTAGAGATGTCACCACGGTGTAGGGAAGAACCGTGGTGACCATGACATTGTTGTTTACGTGTTTTGTAGTAGTGGATTTCTGTCACCCTGAAGCAGAAACAAAATCTGCATTTTTGGCCATGGAGTTCAGGCGAAAGATTACCTTGGGTTGTCGTTGTATGGGACAAATTTTTGGTGTCCATGTACCACGTCTTGTTTGAAGGAGTGAGAGACATGGTGTGCATAACACCTACAATCTCACAAGGAGCTGGTGAAGTCGTGGCAGTGTGAGCCTGAGGATGCTGGCCTAGAATTTCTAGTTTCCTTGAAGGATCGGTGGGCCGAGTCCACTGAGATGTAGGATAAAAGCAAGGAGGCACACTCCAAGGAGGTGGGGTCCAACCCTAAGGGGATCAGGGTGGATAGCGGAGCTTCTCCCATGGTTGAGAGGTCTATGAGGGACAATTAGACTGGTAACCACCATATTGTCCATGCCCTCCGATGCAAGTTTAACTGTTGCGGTTGCGGCCAGAACCAAAGTGGTTGTTTTGACGACGATTGTTGCTCAACTGGGGGAATCATTTGAGTCCCGTGGAATGAAAATATGATATGCAATGGGATAACTAATGTTGTGCATTTTTGCGAAAACATATTCCTCTAAGGAGAACATTGAGCGATATTGAAAAACTTATGGCAAGGGGTTGCTCTAGCAAATTAGGGTGGCAATCCCCAATACGACTCAAACAATTTGGAGACCGGTTGAAGGACTAATTAGTGACAGCTGACTGGTGTTCCAACGTTCTTCAACTGATCAGAGAATTGTTTAAGACATCGACAATATGTAAAAACATTAGAAAAATCAATCTCTCTCATATATATATATATATATATATATATATATATATATATATATATATATATATATATATATATATATATATATATATATATATATATATATATATATATATATATATATATATATATATATATATATATATATATATATATATATACATATATATATATATATATATATATATATATATATATATATATATATATATATATATATATATATATATATATATATATATATATATATATATATATATATATATATATATATATATAAAGAAACCAAAGCTATCACATTTTATGAGAGGGATTTTCGTTTGAAAATAAAAAATCATAAAATCATTAGGATCAAAGAAAACATAAAAATTATTTTCATTAGTAAGTTGTCGCACAAAAAATAAATATTTAATGGATAAATTTAAAATAGACATGCATAATTTTTTGAAATAATTACGATGGATCGATAAGAAAATAAGCAAAATAGATGAAAATAAAATAATAAAAAAAAATAAAAAAAATAAAAATTTGATAAAAAAAATCAAAATAGATATCTAAAGTTTGTTGAAATATTAATGATTGATAAAAAATAAAAACATAAAGGTTAACGGACGGGTGGACGTGTGCAATAAAAACTATACTAGTAATTTCAAAAATATGATTAAATTTATTAAATTATGATATATTTAAAAAATAAATTAAAAATTAAAAGAATATGGTAAGATGTTTATCATAGATAAAAATAATAATGGGGAAAGGTATGTACAAAAAATTAAACAAAACTATTTAAAAAATAAAGAATTAAATTTATTTAGATAATTTTGCTAAAGTAAAATTATAAATTAATAAAAAAAACTATTTAGTAGATAAAATTGAAATAGAAATGTGTAGATGGATACATATTTATTTTAAATAAACAACTGTTAATGTAGATGCGAGTGACTCGCACATGATAAATCATTGATTTTTAAAATTTTAAAAAAAAATTATAAAAACAAATAATGTTTTAAAATAATTATAAAAAAAAAATCAGTATACATAATCTTAAGATAAATGTGAAAGCAATTCATATCATAAAAAACATTACTTGAGTCTTCTACCAATGTTAGGGTGAAGAGTAACATAGCCACCTTTTGAATTTTAAATTTAAAAATAAATATAATAAGTTTACTAAATAATTTAAAAAAAAGTTAGTTACTTGATTTGCGAAATAAAAATTAGGTTATCTGAATAAATTTATAAAACGGTTACTCAGAATCTGAGTCCCCTAGTCTTGTTCTCATCTCAATAGCAAAAGAATGAAACATTCTCGACAAACCCTATCTTCCCTGCATCTTCCGTTCGATCTGGTGGCAGATATTCTGTGCAGACTCCCCGCGAAACACCTCATTCGACTCCGTTGTGTTTGCAAGTCATGGAATTCTCTTATCTCCGCAGATTCCATCTTCGCCAAGAAGCACCTCCGTTTGTCAACCTCCAGCCATGACCACCACCACCTCATCATAACCCCTAATCACTCCTCACACGAGTTCCTTGTTTTACATTCCCCAATCTCCTCTACCTTCAGCTCCACATGCACTACTAGTGTCAAACACTTCAGCTACTCTATTGGAGAGATTCTTATCAAAGGAGCCTATCCTAATAGTGCTTCCACTTGCGACGGCATGGTATGTTTGATGATAGATGGTTCTTCCGCTCTCTTGTGTAACCCTTCCATTAGAAAACTCAAAATATTGCCTCCTTTGAATCTTCCAAAGCAATTATTTGCCTCATATACCTTAGTGTATGATCGTTTCACCAATAATTATAAGATTATTTCTTTTAATTCTACTGGTAGAAAATATGAAATCAATGTTCATACTGTGGGTACTGATTATTGGAGAAGGATTCAAGACTTCCCAAATCCTTTGTTGGCTCCTCCTGTACCGGGAATATTTGTGAGTGACTCTGTTAATTGGTTGGTATATGTCTGTGGTGATGCTGCACGGTTCATTGTTTCTCTTGATTTGGAGAAAGAGTCCTGTGAAAAGCTTTCACTGCCTATCAATATGGTCTTTGATGTGCAAGTCTTAGGGACATTGAGGGGTTGTTTGTCCCTCATTGACACGAGGGACAAGTTTTCAGATATTTGGATTATGAAGGAATATGGTAATGAAAGTTCTTGGACTAAATTGTTAACTGTTCCTTCCATGGTAGGATGTAATTTTTATGCCTATACCAGAGCATTAGATATTTCAAATGATGACCAAGTGCTGATGGAGTTTCTTAAGGATGGAAAATTTAAGTTGGTGGTTTATGATTTCATAAATAATATTTTTAAGACTTCTAAATTTCAATACAGCAGAGAGTATGCGACGACACTACAAGTATATGTTGAGAGTTTGATATCACCTTTCTAGATGTTGTCTGTTTTGTCATCTCCCATTACATTATAATATAGTTAACAATTATTCAAATCTTCCACCATAGATTATAAGTTTCTCTTATTATTTACTCTACTATGCTCAATTTTGTTTTGTATAACATTGGTTGGTTTCTACATTCTGCTGTGATATTTGACTCGCATTTTATTTTCTATTCCTTCAATAATATCAATAATATCATACAGAGATGAATATTTTGTGACAAAATTAAATCACGTGCAATTATTATTTCTAGCTTCTGAGATATTTTGTTCGGGTAGTAGTCTACAAATGGTATGTGTCTTATATGTGAATATTTGTCGTGAAAATCGGCGAATAACCGCTGGTCTAATAAATCAAAAGAGATTTGTGTTACTTGTAGGATCGATCACACAAATTTTAGGACATGTGCTAATTGGTCTTTTAAATGAAGTGAATGAAAACTATGAACACTTCGACGAGTTTCATGGTAAGACAACTTATTTCAAGTATGAACGAATTTAAGTAACAACAAAAGAAAGTAAAATGCTGATAAATGACAAGGATAATAACTTGGATAAAGAAAACCAAACTTTTAAGTAAAAGAAGTGTTAAATTGCATTGAAATAAAACTGGTGTTTAGTCAACGTATATTCTCACGACCCGTTTCTGTCAATCACACGGATACTTAGAGTAAATGGAGATTTTGTACACAATTGAGCACACACATCTTAATACTAAGACCTGTTGTTTATAACCATCGAACATAACCGCTATTAACGGCTAACAAGTAAGATCAAGACAAGTGTCACTACGTATGCCTTCGAACCACCGGGATGCTCCACTTGTCTTTCTCTAAACGGACTTTTCCTCTTTTATTTGAATTCAAATGAACTCTCGTCAAAACGCCCTTGAACAATGCTTCTGTCGAATTGGGTCTTCCAACTATTGAGAAATATCTCTAAGTCCACAACATAGAACCTCCTGGCGAAAACCCGTATTCGACTCTTATTCCATAAAACATAGTTTTAGTCGAAGTAATTAGATTTCTCCGGAAAACTCTATCTTTTATTTTTAACTTTATCCAGGCGTCGAAATTAGGAGCCAATAAATTGCCCCCCAAAAAATGTCATTTTCGACATCAATGAAGAACAAGACATTTTTTGATAGTATCATTCGACGCCTCAAACGATTCTTGCATGTCTCTTACTATTTCAAAGGTCTATGACGTCAGACTTATCATGACACTTTCTGCAACACGTCTCCTCAAAGCACGCCATTACCTCTAGCCATCATCACAATCCCTAAGTACTAGGAAATAGTGCATTAGGCACTATTAACCATATTTTGTCAAACGGTCATTGTGGGACACGTCCTCTACTAACTCCTAGCTCTTTAATGTTGATTTGAGGTCTTTTGATCTTCCACAAGTCTATAAATTTCTCAAAACTTACTTGTTGCAACTTTTACGCTCTCAGAAATTTCCAAACAACTTTTCAGTTTCTTCATTTCCAAACTTCTAACCACAAACCCAGATTCTCCAGCAAAAATCTCAACAATGGTGTCCTCCACTACCAACTTCAAAGATTCTAAGAGAACCCAAAATTCCAAAGACCTGAAGAAAATCAATCAACTCCCAACCTTTAATACGTTATCAACACCAATGATGATGGGGAACCAACAATTTCTCCCTGAACTGCTTGCAAAAGAGAAGAGGAAAATATACAAATCCCAGGTACTTATCCCTCTTGTTGTATCTGGTAAAACGCATGTCCTATGTGGGCCTTTGCCTTCATCTGGTTTTAACCATAATAAAGCAAGAGATTTTTTCCCTTCCTACCACAAATTTAAACCCATAGGACAAGCCAACAAAGCTAAGGTTGAGAAAATCTCCGCTGATGCGGTAGTGCTGAACAACATAGATTTAAGATATATGAACAATAACTTTAGGATTTTTAGAGCGACACCCTCCTTCAAAGAATCAGATGATTATATGAACTGGCTGGCAAAGATTTAGAAAGTAAAAGCTCAAACTTGAAAAAAACTAGGAATTTATGATTTAATCATGTTGTCGAAAACAAGCCTCAACTATTGTCAAACCATGTTAGTCTCTTCCTTATATTTCTGAGATAGTACTCATTACACCTTTCATCTTCCTTGTAGGACGATGACCCCCACTATTTTCGACGTAGCCGCTATTACAGGGCTTAAACCCACTAGAAACCCATACAATCCTGACTTGGAATCTGACGATTCCATAGGTTTTAATTCCGCAAAGGCCACCCACTCTCATTTTATAACACACTTTTTTGATAAGACCACTGCTGATATTTTTGATCAGAAACATATAGCCTTTTTAATCGTATGGTTATCCCGCTGCGTTTTCTGCTCGAAGTCCCTACAAGTGGCTAGGAGATACCTGACTCTAGCCACTCAACTCCACAGAGGCCACAACATCTACCTAAGTGAAATGATTCTAGGGAACCTTTATGAGTCTCTAAGTGAAGGGGTAGCCTAACTCAAACACTTGGGAGCAAATGGAAACTTGCTATTGCCTGGTCCTTTCTGGCTTTTGCAACTTTGGTTGAATGCCTCGTTCGAAGCTAGACTTCCCAACAAGAGTTTAATCGACGAAGCTGCTGATGAGATCAAAAATAGGAGAATCGAAGGAACACGCTTGGTCCAACTTACTCCCCACGAAGAAGGACAAACCCTTAGGCCAATGTTCCTAAGCTACATCATGATGTTTGCAAAACGTCATGAATTTACTTCGAACATGGCCCAATTTGCTGTAAGGAAACATGGTCCTGAGTGGTTCACCAGACCTTTCCCGACTCCAAACAAAAATCTAGAGGCTGAAACTTCACAAATATGGGAAGCCTTTTTTATCCCAAGGTTGATAACACTTCGGCTGAATTTTTCGAAGTCTCAAGTTGCTTTGGTTGCCTATCAACCAAACTTAGTGGCTCGATAGTTCGGTCTAGTCCAAACACTCCCCAAATTCCTGTTCGAAAAGAAATGTGCCCATCTACTTCACGGTGTGAAGTATACTGAGGAAATGGCTACGACACACCTTCTTCGCTACTCCAACAAAGTTCAACTCGTCCCTATTGGCTTCGATTCCTGTTTCTACTATACCCTAGAGTTCAAACACTGGTGGTCATCATACTATACCAAAGAATTCTTTGATGCACCTTCTTTTACTCGACTTATTAATCAAGCTTTTCTCTTTGTGCAGGAGAAGATCAAGAAAGGTAATATGGCACACATCAAAGAAATCCAATCATTCCAGAAGTACTTTAAAAATGTTTATCGACCAGATGACCTTAGTTGAACCGTCCACGAAGTAGCTGTTACTTTAAAGGAATTTTTTTTAAAGAAAATGGAAAATTTGGAACTCCATTCGTTCGTTCCTCCCAAGGAACGGTACACACTGACTTTCAAACAATTTCCTATGAAATTTCCTCGACTACCAAATGATGATTTCAGGGTGGCCCTTGCCCCTCCATTTCTAGACTAGTTTATCTGTGGGGATTCCATAAAGATTCTTTGCCAACAGTTAAAACCAAAGGCTCAGCGAGTGGTTGCGACTAAGCATACTTTAGACAGTTTCAAAGGTCCTCTTTATATCGGTATCGAAGATGTTCGCATCAAATCCGAAATATATGAAGGTGTGGAAATTGAGGTTTTTCGAACTAAATTCTCCTATTTGATTTTTTATCATCTTACTTGTATTATTTTGTTTGAATTTCAGCTGTTAAAGTTGCCCCGAAAAAGAAGAAGCAAATCAAAGAACAAACAGAGGAAAGCACTCCAATTGCTAAGGTGAATTTCTTACTTCATTTTCCTTGACTGCAAAGCCTTCTCTTGTCTGATGCCTCAAGTTTTCTTTCAGAGTTCATAAAGGCCACCCCTTAATCCCAAGAAATAAAAGACAAGGGGGACTTCCCAATAAATCATCATCGAGTCAGACGAGGAGGACCAATCTCCTCCTGAAGAACAAACTTTGAAAAGAAGGAGGAAGCAAACGAAGATAACCGAAGCCTTCAACCAGCCAAAACCAAAGGTTGGCAAACTCTCTTTAACAACAACTTCTGCTAGTCCTGGGGCTGATGAGCCCAAGGTAACAACTTCTTCTATAACCTTGTATCGCTTCTTTATCATTGACTCTTCTAATTTTTTTCTTTTGCCTTCATAGATTACTACCGACACTAGGGGTCATCCCATGGTGACGCAACTTATCCCCACAACCAGTAGTGACCCAAGCTACCATCCAATAACTCCGTCTGGGGCCTCTGCAAGAGGCTTGACAAAAGGTTCTGAGGAGGACATCCATTCTACCGATAATCTCAAGAAGACACCAGTTGTTCTTGTGGCGGAGTCTCCCCATATCAAAGCGTCTGCTCAAAAAGAGGATCCGGTCGAGAAAGAGATTGTTGACCTTTCTGGGGACACCGTGATACCTAATATAAAGCAACCTACTGAGGGTGATCTCGAGGGAAAGATAAGTGAGGATGACAACCCCGTCAAAGAGGAAGAAGAAAACGAAGAGGAAAATGACGAGGAAGAAGAAGAAGAAGAAGAAGAAGACGAAGAAGAAAAAAAAGGAAGATGAAGAAGGAAAAGAAGAAGAAAAAGAAGAAGAGGAAGGGGAGAAAACTGCACATGAGGCAAAGGTTGGGGTGGAGGCTTTGGGAGGCCAAGTGAACCAATACAATCAGTCTAAAGATCCTCCATTCAATACTTCGACTAGCACTCAATCGACCAGTTTTTCCCATGAAGAACTGGAGTCTCTTGAAGTTCAGAAACCACTGGAGTATTTGAAGGCTACGCTTAGTTCCCAATACAACTTTGGCGACCAAAGTATTACTACCTCGACTGCCTCAAGAAACACCTTGCCTGGGAAAACTGATAGTGACTTGCTGGCGCAGATAAAAGAGAAAGTCTTTGCAGCAGACTTATTTCAAATCCTGAAGCAAGACGTTTTTGGCAGTTTTAACCTTAAGAAACTCCTGAAACAAATTAATGTCTTAGAGGTTTCTCCCAAAGTAGCTGATACCATTATGGAGCAAAGCACAATGACTGACATAGTTGCCATCGACCTCAACCGCCTTCGAGATTTTTCGAGCAACCTTTCCAAGAAGAATAACTGTCAAAAAGCTGCATGGGAGGCTGTCTCTGCATCCATTGAAAAGTATCGACACTTGAGAAACTCTCTGAACAAAATAAGAAGGAGATCGAGAGGTGTGACAAGAGCATTGCAGAATAGGAAAGACAAATTATCATTCTACAAAACAAAATCTCTCAGGCTAAACAACTCAAAACTAATCTGTTCAGCTCTATCGAAGATGAGGTGGCAAAAGAGATCCAAGATGGCATTCATCACCTTGAGACAGCTCAACAACTTGGGAAAGATATCGAAGCTCTCTCCACCAATAAGACTCTCTATGAACGCCGCCTGCTCCTTCAGAAGTCGAAGTATGAAAAAATGAAAAACTCCTTTCCATTCTAAACTCACTTTATAGTATTTTCCTTCTTTGCAAATTATAACTTTGGGCCTTTATGGAATTTTTGTAACGGATAAAGTCTATTTTGACAAATTTATTTACCATTTAGCTTAGTTTTTCTCGCATCATTACTCTCTGGTGATCTTTATTTCTTGAAGTGCAGACTTATATTTTTTCAAATATTTCTCACTTATCTTCAAGATTCTTTTATCTTTATCTAATTCCTCGATTTCATATGCACCGTTAGAAAAAGTATGTATAACTTGAAAAGGTCTTCCTATTTAGGGGACCATTTACCTAAGGGCTCTGTCTTTTCGATCCATAGGAAAAATTACTTTCCAAACCAATTCTTCTGGCGAAAATATTTTGACCTTAACTTTTTTGTTATGCGATTTCTTGACTCTTTTCTTCCGTCTTAATAATTCTAAAGCATTAAGTCTCTCTTCATTCAAATCTACCAATTCTTCAAACATCATGCTCCAATAGGCTTCTGATGGAATGTCATGGTGCCTTTGGATCCTTGTTGACTGTAAGTAGATTTCTACTGGAAACACTGCATCATGGCCAAACTTTAGTCGAAACAGAGTTGTGTTGGTTGATTCCTTGGGAGAAGTTAGACATGCCCATAACACCTAGGCTTCTTTCCCACATATTTCTTAATCAGACCTATCACTATCTTATTTGCTGCTTCGACCTGGCCATTAGCCTGAGCATAATAAGGCGTGGAAGTCAATAATTTGAAATCCATTTCCTTAGCAAAACCTTGCATCTTTCGACCAGTAAAAATTGATCCTTGATCCATTGTAATGGTTTTTGGGATTCCAAATCTATAGAAAATAAGTTGTTTGATGAATTCAATTATATCTTCTTGGTCAACATTTGGAAAAGGTATGGCTTTGATCCATTTTGTAAAATAATCGATACCTACCAAAATGTACCTTTGATTCTTCGATGATGCTGGTCAGACTTCTCCAACCAAATTCAAAGCCCAACCCTTAAAGGGCCATGGTTTAACTATAGAATTCAGTTCACATGCGGGGACATATTGTATATCTGCATGTACTTGGCACTCTTGGCACCCTTTAGCAAACTCGATACAATCTTTCAAAATGTGAGGGGTGCTAATATCTTCCCCTTGTATAATCGACTCCCGAACCCGACCTAGTTGCGACGACCATTTCCCTTAGCTTTAGCGGGTTTTATTCGATATTTTTTGTTCCTTTAGAATAAATAAAGGTCGCTGGAGACTTTGTTGTTACTCCAAGCGTGCGACATGTTCGGGTATTTTTTGTGCCGCAATAGAAGGGCTTGTAGTTGTAAAGATGATGATCCTGCTAACAACACTCATATTATTTTGATGACGACAACACCAATCATTGTTGAAGTCGGTAGTAATAATTTTCCAAGTGATTAATTAGAAGACACCTCAAGTCTCATCAAGTGGAAGACTCAAGGTTCTTTTGAAGTGCTTATATGATCGTTGTATTTGAAAAAGGAATTTGAAATTCTAAAAGTTATAAAAGAGAGGAAGTGTGAAAGCTTGTCTGGTGGTATCTGTTTGATTGATCAGAGTCTTGTGAAAGTAAGAGAGTAACTCCTGAGATGACACACACACACACACACACACACACACTCACGTATGCACGCACACACACACACACACACTCTCTCTCTCTCTCTCTCACACACACACACACACACACTCACACACACACACACACACACACACACACACACACACACACACACACACACACACACACACACACACACACACACACACACACACACACACACACACACACAAACACGCATTTAAAAGATCTTTTGAAACCTCTTTTTGCCTATCCAAACACCTAAAAATGTTTTTAAGCCCTACCCACTTGATTAGGAAACTATCAGTTACAATATAGGAATTTTTAAACTACCTAACTGATTAAATCCTAAGGCTAAATAATTTGAAATATCAAAATCAATTATATAATCAATTTTTACAATGACTTAATGATTGGTAAACTCTATCTAAACTTTTTTAAATGGACACAAATAATCGATTATTTATGGTACCTAATTAGTTAAACTTAGGATCTAATTGATTATGTGAGTTAATTGGCCCGTGGATTGTTTTCTTTTTAAGCCAAATTTTCTTCTATATAAAGGTAGTACATTACACCAAATTTGGGATTTCAATAATTCTTTTCAATCTCTCTCTCTCTCTCTCTCTCTCTCTCTCTCTCTCTCTATATATATATATATATATATATATATATATATATATATATATATATATATATATATATATATATATATATATATATATATATATATATATATATATATATATATATATATATATATATATATATATATACACACACACACACACACACACACGCACACTAAAGTTGCTTTAATTCCTTGTGAGTGAAAACTGCTAGTGATAAAAGAGTTGTATTGGTGTCGTGTCAGTGTTGATACCGTAAAAAGTGAGATAATTTTGAAGAATAAAGTTTGGTTCTTAAGATTAACTATCCTTAAAATCTCAATTTGGTTCTAGAATATAGTCTGGAAAAGTTATGTTTGATTATTGAGATCTGCTTGTAAAATCTCTAATTGGTTCGTTAGCTCAATCCATGGAAAAACTTTCTTTTGGTTAAGGATAATCCATTTTAAAATCTCGTAATTTTCTTGTATCAAATGTTCGTGGTCATAACCTGTAAAAAGCTCAATATAATAGTCAAACCTCAAGAATATATCTTGGAGGTGGTAGTAGACTAATGTTCGTCCAAATTAGGATAAATCTCTAATGTCATCTCTCTAACCCTTGTCTTTTATTTTCTATCATTTATGTTGAATATGACTCATGCTATTGAGATAATTAAGGGTTGTTGAGATAACTATGGATTGTTGTGAGTATAACTGACATTGTTGTGATAATTATGAGTTGTTGATATAATTATAGGTTGTTGAGATAATAGCTCATATTAGAGATAATTATAGGTAGAGATAATTGTTTGTTAAGGGAAACTATGGATTAAGATTTTAGATAAATTGAAACCTCTTATTATATATATATATATATATATATATATATATATATATATATATATATATATATATATATATATATATATATATATATATATATATATATATATATATATATATATATATATATATATATATATATATATATATATATATATATATATATATATATATATATATATATATATATATATATAAATGGCTTGTAACACTGTAATCTATATGCAATTCGCAAGACATAAATAAAAGGAACTATAATTACTCAATAGCCGCAGACATAGGCAATTTGGCTTAATTGCGTGAACAAAGGTTTTTTGTGTTTCTCTTTACTCTTATCTGTATTTGCATTTCTGTCATAACAAATGATATCAGATGACGCTTAATCCGGGAGGTGCAAAATTTAAAGTGACTTGGTTTGACGGAACGAGAAACTTCGGTTTATGGCAAAGGAGTGTTAAGGATTTGTTGGCCCAACAAGGTTTACAGAAGGCACTCTGTGATAAGAAACCGACAAACATCACAACTATTGATTGGGACGAGATGAAGGAGAAGGTCGCGGGTTTGATAAAACTTTACATTTATGATGACGTGATGAATCATATCCTGGACCTCACAACTCCGAAGGATTTCTAGGAAAATTTAGAAAATCAGTACATGTCCAAGATGCTTATGAACAAATTGTTCACGAAGCAACGTCTCTATAGCCTGAAGATGCAGAAAGATGACAATTGGTAGGCTCATGCCAACGTTTTTAACAACATCCTTGATTATTTGACACAACTTGGTGTCAAGGTTGATGATGACGATAAAGCCATTACTTTATTGTGCACTTTACCAAGCGACGAGAAGCAAATATTTAGTTTTGGAAGGATTTCCTTCGGGATTTATATCGTCTCCACATGGATCGGTGCGAGGGAAAGAATATTTTTCAACGATCTCTACATTTCTAAGCTTGTTGTGAAAATTTGTTGATAGATCAAAGGTACCATAAATAAAGGCAGAAAATATAAAGTAAATACTTAAAATATAAACAGAGCCTTGTTGGGATTGGATCTCATCAATTGATAACACATGCATTCTTCTAATCAATTAAACACAAATCAAGCATTCGTCTGATATCCTTATGTATCACCCACAATAGAGGTTATGTCTAAAGCAGCATCGAGAGAACAATTGTATTGTATTATTGGTGATGTCTCACGCAACTCAACAACACAGAGCATTAAGAACTGATACTCAAGCAAATGTTAAGCCTAAATCTATGTCTAGAGTCTAGAACCTAACAAATAATCATCCTACATCCAGATCTGAAGAGTATATCTCTATAACAATTCAAATCAAAGATAAACAGGTAAAAAAATATTACATCCATATCGGCTTCATGATTGATTCATATAAAACGCCATGATCATAATACATACATACGCTTAACCCTTTTTACATGCATTCAACTAATTTTCCAAATGTAAGTGAACATAGTTCTTCATCATTATTATCATGCATCCTCACAATTACATATTGATCCTACTCATGCTACTCATGCTATTAATCAACATAATACAATAGAAGATACAAGTGAATATCAACTTACAAGACCATGTCAAAAGTTTTCTCATTGATAGATGAATATCTAAGATCTAAGATTTGAAAAGGTTTTGTCAAGACCAACAAATAAGAAATCAAAGACAACATCAATATTGAATCAAAACTAGTTCTCAAAACATATATTAGATGAAATACATAAGGTATCAAAGTATTACATCCAAACCCAACAAGAGATCGAAGATCTTACCTTCTCCCCCTTAGGGTTTGTGTTTCTCTCTCTAGAATATACAAAGAAATGAAGAGAGATAAAGTTTTGATCCTCAAAATATCTAACTTATGTTCTAAAAAGTAAAAAAAATACTTAATTGCTATTATAAAATATGTCATGTTCGCCTAGCGAATAGCTTCTTCATCCAACGAGGTCCAAGTTTAGGCACTTCAAGTGTCTCTGAACAGTTAAACCACTCTTGGAAAATATATGAGTTCGCAGTGTGAGCACTTATTTGCACAACAAACTGCTTCTCTACAGCTACGCCCAGCGAACTTTGGGCCCTTTTCTTACTGTCTCTAATCTAAGATGGTCCGCTGGGGCTTTGCCAGGATCTTGCACAATGAGCATTCACTTTCACCTCGCTAGTGTTCTCACAACGAACATGCTGATTCTTCTGCATTTCTTTGGCTTCCTTGTTCGATCACTTGTGTCTTAATCTTTGATGTTTTATGCCTAAATCCTGCACAATAACACACATATCAAAGAATCCAAAGGTATTTGCGATATAATTGAACAATCACACAAGAACAAGAAATAAATCTATTAAACATGAGAATTTAGTTGAAAATTGCCAAGAAAGATGGTTCAATTTAAGTCAAAATTTGCACTTAACAAACTCTCCCCAACTATATTTTTGCTTGTCCTCAAGCAAAGTATGCCCCTCATGAAAACAAGAGAAATTTGCTCAAACAAGAGGATTTGCTCAAGCATAAGATTCAACCAAGAAAGGGATAACGATTCAAATTTAAACAAGAGAGATTTTCTCAAACAAGAGGACTTGGTCAAACATGAGAATGCGCACAAGTAATGCTCGCCACTCCATAAAATCGAACAATGACAAAGAATTTAGTTTTTAAAAAAATATCATGCAATATTTCAAATAACAACTAAATTCTCATGCTTGAATCACTCTAACACTCCTCTTCAAAATAAAAATGAAGAAATTAACGTGTTTGAGACCGCGGGGAAATTTCACTCACATGACAAACAATGCAAATAACAATCCAATTCATACATTCATCTAAGAATTAAAAATGTAAACATGGAAGCAAAAAGATCACTAAGGGATTTAAAGGTTGTAGCTTGGTCATGTTCACAACAAATTGACATTTCTAAAGGCCATTGAATCAAAGTTGCCAATGCAAAATAAATATTCAATATACAAGGTTATGTACATACTACAACTTCATCCACACTTTCTTTTCTCAATTGTTCACCCTTCCAAACTTTCTTTTCTCAATTGTTCACCCTTCCAAACTTTCTTTTGCACAATTATTCTATTCTCTATTTTTATTTTTGAAACAAGCATTATTTTTCTTTTGTTTTTCACATTCATATTCACACTTTTTTCTTTTCAATGCTTGTTTGAAAATTTTCAAAATTTTTTGAGTAACCTACCACTTTTCTTTTCATTCTTCCCAACTTGAATTTAACCAAACCTAAAGCGAATACTCCTTACTTTTTATGGCAAGAAAATCAATTTAAACAATGTTCAAAGGTTCAAGAATTTTTTTTAGAATCTCACAAAATTCAATGATGAACAAAACTTTCAAATTATGTATATAAACCAAGTTCATAACTAAAATGAGATCAAAATTGTTTAGGCTCAAAGGGGTTAACGAATTCTCACTACTCACAAGTAAGTTACTTTTTGGATACAGTTGTGCTCAATATAAACAAATGCCTTAATGATTTCTAATGCATCTACAATATCACAATAATAAAAAGATAAAGCATGAATCGAACAAATTAAACAAAGTTTATCAGTCATCCTAGCATATAGTAAACAATGGAGGTTTCTCATAAATTGTGGCTATTGGACCTAAGTGAAACGAGCATTCAAACATGTTGCAACATGAAACAAGAATACACATTTGCAAAAAACACAAAATTCTTAAACCATTCTAACATTCTATAAAGCGGTAACCACGTACCTTGCTTGCATTCACACACTCAACATCCGACCATCACCATCCAGACATGGGAGAATCTTTATTGGATACTTTTATATAAATAGCAATCTATCTAGAAGGGGTTCTCATCATTCATCCCTAAACAAAACTTAATAAAACGTACAAGAAAACAAGTATATATATATATATATATATATATATATATATATATATATATATATATATATATATATATATATATATATATATATATATATATATATATATATATATATATATATATATATATATATATATATATATATATATATATATATATATATATATATATATATATATATATATATATATATATATATATATATATAATATAAATAAATGTACAAAGCTCAAAACTATAGAAACTATTGCAATGCACTTCAATATCTAAACACCAATACCCAGCAACAGCGCTGTTTTGTTCGAACTGCAATAAAGTGACAAGAAGCCAAAATTTAGTTTTAGAAGGATTCCCTCTGGGATTTATATCGTCTCCACAGGGATCCGTGCGAGGGAAAGAATGTCGTTCAACGGTCTCTTCATTTTTAAGCTTGTTGTGAAAAATTGTTGATAGATCAAAGGTGCCATAAATAAAGGCAGAAAATATAAAGACGGAAAATATAAAGTAAAAACTTAAAATATAATTTGATCCTTGTTGAGATTAGATCTCATCAATTGATAACACATGCATTCTTCTAATCAATTAAACACAAATCAATCATTCGTCTGATATCCTTATGTATCACCCACAATAGAGGTTATGTCTAACGCAACATCGAGAGAACAAATGTATTGTATTATTGGTGATGTCTCACGCAACTGAACAACACAGAGCATTAAGAACTGATACTCAAGCAAATGTTAAGCCTAAATCTATGTCTAGAGTCTAGAACCTAACAAATAATCATCCTAGATCTAGATCTGAAGAGCATCTTTCTATAACGGTTCAAATCAAAGATAAACAGGTAAAAAAATATTACATCCATATTGGTTTCATGATTGATTCATATAAAACGCCATGATCAGAATACATACATACGCTTAACCCTTTTTACATGCATTCAACTAATTTTCCAAATGTAAGTGAACATAGTCCTTCATCTTTATTATCATGCATCCTCACAATTACATATTGATCCTACTCATGCTATTAATCAACATAATACAATAGAAGATACAAGTGAATATCAACTTACAAGACCATGTCAAAAAATTTCTCATTGATAGATGAATATCTAAGATCTAAGATTTGAAAAGGTTTTGTCAAGACCAACAAATAAGAAATCAAAGACAACATCAATATTGAATCAAAACTAGTTCTCAAAACATATATTAGATGAAATACATAAGGTATCAAAAGATTACATCCAAACCCAACAAGAGATCGAAGATCTTACCTTCTCCCCCTTAGAGTTTGTGTTTCTCTCTCTAGAATATACAAAGAAATGAAGAGAGATAAAGTTTTGATCCTCAAAATATCTAACTTATATTCTAAAAAGTAAAAAAATATTAAATAGTTATTAAAAATCTGTCATGTTTGCCTAGCGAACAACTTCTTTGCCCAACGAGGTCCAAGTTTTGGCCCTTCAAGTGCCTCTGAATAGTTAAATTTCCCTTGGAAAATATCTGAGTTCGCAGTGCGAGCTCTTCTTCGCACAGGGAATTGCTTCACTATAATTTCTCCTAACGAATTTTGGGCCCTTTTTCTACTGCCTTTAATCTGAGATGGTTCCCTAGGGCTTCACCAGGATCTTGCACAGCGAGCATTCGCTTTCGCCTCGCTGGTGTTCACACAATGAACATGTTGATTCTTCTTCATTTCCTTGGCTTCCTTGTCCAATCATTTGTGTCTTAATCTTTGATGTTTTATGCCTAAATCATGTATAATAACACACACATCAAAGAATCCAAAGGTATTTGTGATATAATTGAAGAATCACACAAGAACAAGAAATAAATCTATTAAAATATGAGAATTGAGCTCAAAAGGGCCAAAAAATATGGTTCAATTTAAGTAAAAAATTGCACTTAACAATTGGATTCTATTTCTTCTCCTCTTTTGCAATACACACAGCGTCACCAAAGTGTAGAGGAAGGTGGAGGAAGCTTACGTGAAGGTTTGTTTGTGAAGGAAGGTCAAGATCGTGGCAGAGGCAAGGGCAAGGCAGTGAGTTCTAGAAACAAAAAGAGGTCCAAGTCCAAGAATAGAAAAATATAAGAATGTTATGGTTGCAAGAAAATTGGCCATTGAAAGAGGGACTGCCCAAACAAGTCAGGAAACAATAGTTCAAAAAATGTAGTTCAATATGATGGCTCCTGTAGTGAAGAGGATTTTCTTTGCGTTTCATCTATAAAGTGTAGCGATGCATGGATTCTTAATTCCATGTGCTTCTACCATATGACGCCGCACTGGGAGTGGTTCAACTCTTTTAAATCAAGTGATTTTGGTTTTGTCTATTTAGGTGATGATAAAACTTGTACCATCACTGGAAAGGGGAAATTAAAATTTCTTTGGATGATGGTGGCGTGTGCACGTTAAGTGAAGTGTGTTATATTTCAGAATTGAGGAAGAATTTGATTTCTCTGGGTACTCTTCAAGAAAATGGTTATTCATTCTGGTCATATGGAGATAGAGACATCATGACAGTTTGCAAGGGTGCAATGATAGTGATGATGACAATGAGGACTGTAGGAAATATTTATAAGTTATTAAGGGGCACAGTTATAGGTGTTGTAGCATATGTTGAAACTGATAATGATGCAACCAAATTGTGGGACATGTGATTGGGTCATCTCAGTGAGTATGGGATGATAGAACTACATAAGATGGATTTTCTGAAGGGTGTTCGCAGTTGCAAAATTAGATTGTGCAAGTATTGTAAACAATTCATAGTTTGTTTCAAGACCAATGGAATCCTAGACTATGTTCATTCTGATGTCTATGGGGCCGACAAAAGAGCCCTGTGTTGGAGGTTCCAATTACTTTGTGACATTCAATGATGATTTTTCTTGTAAGGTTTTGGTTTATTTCATTAAATATAAATCTGAGGTCCTTTCCAAGTTCAAACTATGGAAGGCAGAGGTTGAGAACCAGACAGGGAGAAAAATAAAGTATTTGCGGTCGGATAATGAAACTGAATACATAAACAAGAAGTTAATGAGAATAATGGAATTCAGAGGCACTTTTTAGTGAGGAAGACAACATAATAGAATGGTGTTGTAGAGAGGATGAACATGACTCTGACGGAGAAGGCAAGGTGCATTCGGTTGAATGTTGGTCTTTCAAAAGGTTTATGGGAAGCAACATTAAATATGGCATGTTATCTAGTCAACAGGTCACCACAGGCTTCATTGGATGGCAAAGTTGCAGAGGAGGTATAGACAGGTAACCCCATTGATCTAAGTTATTTGAGGATTTTTTGGTGTACAACATATGTGCATATTTTTAGTGAGGATCGGTCTAAACTTGACCCTAAGTCAAAATAGTACATCTTTATTGGCTAGAATAAAGGTGTGAAGGAGTACAAGTTATGTGATCCAGTTAAGTGGAATGTTGTCGTCAAGAGAGATGTTATATTTGACGAGCAATCGATGTTGAAACACTCAGATGTGACATTTATGCCAGATACTGATGTAGGAAGTTCTAGTCATGACAAGATTCAGGTGGACATTGAGGAGCCACCAGTGAGTCCAAGACAGATTGTAGCCCAACAACAGGATGAAGCAGACTCAGATTCAGGTGGAGTACAAGACTATACCTTTTGAGAGGCTATGGCTAGCTCCAAGAAAGATATTGGATGGGTGCTATGGTGGAGGAGATGTAATCTTTAAAAAAGAATAAGACAAGTGATCTTGTTCAACTGCCACGGAAAAGAGAGCTATTTTGTAAGGGAGTGTATAAGAAAAAGCCAACAGTAATAAAAAAAAAGAATAGAAAAAATTCAAGGTTCGCATAATTGCAAAGGGATATTCACAACAAAAATGGAATTCTTGAAATTTTCAAAAGGGGACAGACTAATTTCTCTTTCTTATAGTCTTTCTTGCATTGTTTAGGTGATTAATATTTTCTTGAGGCGGTTTATTTTAGGTTTCATTGCTCTTTATCTCACGTGTACATAATTATTCTTGATGTGTTTGGCCTTTGACCTTTCAATTTTACAATGTATATATCTATGGGAAGAGCAACATTTATTAGTTCATTAGCATTCTATTGCCAAAGTATAAGAAAAGTGTAATAGAAATTTAGGGATATTTTTACTAGAGAGTATTGAACATTGTGGAACTTTAACACTCTCTCAAGTGTGAGTCTATTAGGGAAGATTTTCACTAGGGAGCATTGAATATTGTTGAACTTTCCTTTCTTAGAGCAAGACTTTTGTGAGAGACACACTACATATTTGTCCAAAACTTTAAGATGATAGGTGTATGAGTTTTTTCACTTATAAATTAATGCTCAAGTATTCACATTTCTAATCAATATACGACTATTACTCATATTACTCACACTAGTTATATTTAATTTTAAAAAAAATAAATAAAAAAAAAAGTAAATAAATACTTTTGAACTACTTATATGCTTACGTGATGTTTATGTGAGGAATATGAATCACTAGAGGTTTATGATATGGCATTCTAACTTTCTGAAATGGTTACTTCTCTAAATTCTCTTGTAGTAATAAAATAGTAAAAAGGTAAAACGGTTTACATGTTTACGAGATGTGTCTGCCAACTTATATCTAAGATACGGTAACTTCTTCTACACGTAAGCTATTTGTTGGCAACATTAACCACTAAACCAAGCCATTAATATGCAACGCCAGTAATAATTTAAGAAAATAACGGATAGAATATAATCACACATATTGGTGTGATGCTTGTGTCGAACATCAAAATGTGTCGGACCTTCGATATGGCTTCAAGATGAAATGTCAGAGGTAGAACTAGCAATGCAAAACCTCTCTATAATTGTCAATATGGATGCACAATGTTTGTGGTCCTTCCATTTTCTTAAAATTAGGGCCATCTCTTAGAATACAATGATTCTAATCTAGTCTAAATTTTATTCTGCCTATGCATGTCTGTCACACATGTGTTGTCTACTCTATTCTGCCTATGACACATTAACTACCACTTATTTTTCGTTAAAACTAGTTTATTTTGTTCTTCAATTAACTACTATCCATAAAAATCCTTAGACCTTATACACACATCAGAATTTCAGGTTTTAGTTGCTTTAAATTTTATTTTATTGATCATGGTGGTTTTTACATGTTTCGGTAAATTAAATTCAGTTTTGACTAACTTCGGAAGAAACACGGATGGTTTTGCACACGGCATCCGAGAGCATGGTATGTAATCTTAGATGAATTATTTTCAACTTTTCACTTTTGTTATTTTTCAATGCATGCAACAATATCGTTGTCGTTGTATTTTTTTGAAAATGCAAATATTATGTCATTGCTTTTAAAGTGCATATAATGAATAATTTGGCATGATTCGATAATAGAGTGAAATTGTAACTGATGGCTTAAAACTGTTGTTGTAACCTACAGTGAAACCGGCGCCAAAAATCACAGATATAGTAAAAGGAAAATTGAGGTTGGGAGCAAGAATTCTTCGGGTTGGTGGAGTAGAGAAAGTGTTTATGCAATTTTTTAGTGTTAAAGACGGAGAGAAGCTATTGAAAGCATCACAGTGTTACTTATCAACGACATCAGGTCCTATAGCTGGTCTCCTCTTCATATCCACTCACAAAGTTACTTTTTGTAGTGACAATTCCATCAAGATCTCTCCTCTAAAAGGAGAATTGAGTAGAGTCTACTATAAGGTTATTTTCTTACTTTTTTAAATGTCCATGTTAATGCTTTCTATTTCATTTATCTTTTCTTCACATTTTGCGAATATATAATCTCGCTTTGTTTATCATTTCAGGTTTCTATTCCACATGAAAAGATAAAGCATGTCAACCAGAGTCAAAATGTGAAGAAGCCTTCAGAAAAGTACATAGAAATAGTCACTGCGGATGGCTTCGACTTTTGGTTTATGAGATTTTTCAAATACTAGAAAGCTTTAAGATGTCTTCAACAGGCTATCTCTCAATCTCAGAAGAAAAAGTTGTAGAAATGAAATGAAAGTGATCGAATTAATATCTTACATCATTTTATATGAGATATTGGATCGAACTCTAATTTAACATGTTGTCGAAGTGTGCTCACATACTGTTGTCGAAGACCTACATGCTGTAGTCGAAATGTGTTTTATTATATAGTTGTCGAATTGAGTCTTGAGTTAAGGATCCAATTGTTTAAGTTAGTTTGTACCATAAGTTAACTTGTAATGAGTAATTGTTAAAAAAAACTCATTAGTTTAGTATGTTAGGTTTTATTATAAATAGCATACTAGTCTCTCATCTTATATGTGGAAAATCCTAATTAGAGTCAGAGGATTATTTGTTATTCTTGAATACTTGTAATCTGATTATAAGACAAAGTAAAGAATAACAATTATAATCAATCCTTTTTGTTCTTTTTGTTTTTCCTTAACTCCAACCCTTGTGTGTTTCTTGCCAATAAAGAAACTGTTTATACTTTGTTTCAAAGCATCATTTTTCACAACAAATTGGTGCGGTGAGCGTGGAGGAGAAGCCTTCAAAAAAGTATGAGATTGAAAAGTTCACCGGAGTGAATGACTTCGGTCTGTGGCGCTTGAAGATGAAAGCCCTACTAGTTCAACAGGATTGTTTGGAAGCATTGAAGGGAGAGACAGTCATGGACGTTCCGTTAAAGGAAAAAGAAAAGACGACCATGATAGAGAAATCCCACAACGCAATATTGTTCAGCCTTGGTGACAAGGTTCTCCGACAGGTATCAAAGGAAACTACGACATCAGAGTTATGGTTGAAACTTGAAAGTTTGTACATGACCAAATCTCTGGTGAATCAACTCTATTTGAAGCAAGCTTTGTATTCATTCAAGATGAGTGAAGACAAGGTGTTGGCTGAGCAGTTGGATATGCTCAACAAGCTGATTCTTGATCTCTGCATCTCCCTCTGAAGAACATGATGTTTCTGCTATTTTTGAAGCTTTTACTGGACATTATAAGGACTAGATTGCAGGTTTAGTTGTCTTGCTTCCTAATGCCAATCCTACTGCAATCAGCTAATTTGGTTAGCTCTTACAATATATCATCTCAACCTTCTTCAGGTAAGATCCCTTAGATATTGGACTCTGGAGCCACAGATCACTTCACATGCTCCCTGCATTGGTTTGTTTCTTTTCATTATGTTAAACCAATTCCCACTTCCTTACTTAATGTAAAGTACATTGTTGCTTTATATAAAGGAATTGTCTGTTTATCTAATTCTTTGAAATTACACAATGCTCTTTATGTTGAACATTTTTTTGTGAATGTTATTTATGTGACCAAACTTACTAAAGCACTTGAATGTAAAGTCATATTCAATCATAATATGTGTTCCTTGCAGATGAATACATGCTTGAAGATGATTGATACTGCTAGAGAATTTAATGGCATTTACTATTTGGTTCTCCCTGAGCATCTTACATATGAGTAAGTCTCTCAACTACACAACATGCATACCAATACTAGTCATATTTTACCCTATGATGTATGGCATTTTAGACTAGGTCATTCCTCTACATTTTGTCATAAAGCTTTACAACGTATTCATTGTAATATTCCTACATACATCAATAAACCTTATGAAATTTGTCATTTCTCAAAACATATGCATTTATCTTTTAATTCCAGTTCAACTATGATTGAATCTATATTTGATTTAGTATATGTTGATATTCTGGGTCCTTGTGACACCCTTTCCATTCAAGGCTATAAATATTTTCTTACCATTGTTGATGAAAAATCTAAATTTACATGGCTCAAACTCATGAAAAATAAATCTTAAATAAGACAATTACTCATTGATTTTATTACTTTAATTGAAACTTAGTTTCACAAAGTCATTAAAGTCATTCGAAGTGATAATGGTTTTGAGTTTGCCATACCCCGAAATTTTAAAACTAAAGGTATTATTCATCAAACATCATGTGTTGAAACCCATCAATAAAATGGTATGGTTGAACGAAAACATCAACACATTTTAAATATCGCTAAATCATTAATTTTTTAAATCCTATTTACCCTTGTGCTTCTGGTCCTTTGTGGTTACACATGTTGTCCACCTTCTCAATTTGTTATCCACACCAATCCTAAACAACCAATCTTAGAGTCTTTGGATCACTCTGTTTTTCCTCTACACTTCAAGAGCCTTGTTTAAGATTCGGTGGCCACCTACAATGGTTTCTGCTATTGAGCCACCCACCTTTATTTACACGCTCCAGTTGTCTGTTCCTGGGCATGAGGGGTATGGTAAGAGTCTCACATCGGATAATATATGACTTAAACATATTTATAAGTGGGAACAATCTTTACTCTACAAACCGGTTTTGTAGGGTTGAGTTAAGCCTAACAATGTTTCTTGACATCTCGATAAGTTAGTACCACCTCCTAAGTTGTATCTTGTGGTAAAAAGAGAAAGTATCAAAAATCAAATGATTTAAAGTTAGAGAGTGTAACTCCAAATAAAAAAATCCTAATATTTCCAAAGCTATACCACCTTATAGTTCCACATTAAAACCTTTTAAATCCTTAAAAGTGTGTTTTGCAATGTTGATTTGAACGATTGTGTTAGAACAACATACAAAAACAGAGATTGAAGGTAGTAACAATGGTGGAAAAGAAATTGGGGAAGAAGATGAAATTGAGAGAGAAAGAGAATTAGGGTAGAGAGTATTATTGGATGAATTAAAATTGGCATTAATTGGAACTGGACATTACAAAATGTATTTATACACTTGAGAGAGTAATAAAAAACAAACAAAACCAACTAAAGTGGCTAAAGCTGTTAAATTTCCAAAACAAAATTTAACAGCTTTCAACACACCACCTCACTTTAGTTGCTCCAAATTCATCATGCTCAAGCTCTTCAACAGTGTCTTGAACACCTCATTTGTCACACCTCATTTGTCAACAAATCCGCAACTTGGTCCTCGCTTCGGCAATAGCTCAATCTAAGCTTTCCATCACCGACCAATTCTCTCAAGTAATGAAACCGCATCTCAATATGCTTGCTCCTTTCGTGTGCAATCGGATTCTTAGCAAGATTTATTGCGGAAACATTACCCACAAATAGTGTGGTAACATCATCATCACCATATCCCAATTCCTTCATAAGATTCACAAGCCACATAGCTTGGCACACACTCAACGCCGCCGCAATGTACTCGGCCTCACAAGAAGAGAGTACTACAATCGGTTCCTTCTTCGAACACCATGAGATTGGTGTACTACCAAACATAAAGATGTAACCCGCCGTCGATTTTCGATCATCTTTATCTCCGCACCAATTAGAATCGGTGTAGCCAAGTAAAGTACATTTGCGACCCATATCCGATGCGGGAAAAAGAATTCCGCAACCAAGAGTGCCTTTCACATATCTAAGGATTCTCTTGACCGCTGCCAAGTGAGACACCTTAGGTATCTCCATGAATCTACTCGCAATACCGACACTAAAAGCCAAATCCGGTCAGTATTGCACAAATACCGCCAATCAAACTCCGGTAAAGTGTTGGATCAACATCATCTTCATCCTCACTTTTGGACAGTTGTACTTTAGCCTCAAAAGGTGTAATACAAGCATTACAATGCTCCATCTCACACTTTTTCAAGATATCTAGAGCATACCTCCTTTGATGCATAAGCAGCCCCAGCTTTGACTTGTGAAACTCTACGCCAAAAAAGTAACTCATGACCCTAAGGTCCGTCATCTCAAACTCACTAATGAGCTCCCCTTTGAACCTTGAAATACTCTTGTCATTGCTGCCTGTAATCAAGAGATCATCAACATATAAGCATAGTATAATAACACCATCAATATTATCCGATCTCACATAAACACCATGTTCGGATACACATCGTTTGAAACCAATGTCAACAAGAAATCCGTATATACGTTTGTTCTAAGCTCTTAGAGCTTGTTTCAAACCATACAACACCTTGTGTAGCTTGTAATACCTCCTCTCTTGATTTTTAATCACGAAACCGGGTGGCTGCCCCACATAAAATTCCTCATCAAGAGGACCTTCAAAAACGCAGATTTTTTACATCCATTTGGTAAATCACCCAAATTTTTGCTATGCGCAATCCCAACAACCAAACGAACAATCTCCAATCTAGCCACTGATGCGAATACCTCCTTGTAATCTATACCTTCACGTTGCAAGAACCCTTTCGCCACTAATCGAGCTTTGTGCTTGATTACTTCACCTTTAGAATTTGCTTTAACTTTATAGACCCATCGACACCTATCGGTTTCTTTCCGAGTGGTAAATCGACCAACTCCCAAGTACCATTTTTCTCAATAGATTCCAGCTCCTCTTTCATTGCACATATCCATTTAGGATCGCTTAAGGCTTCCTCCTCATATACCAGTTCAGATTCGGCCATAAGCGCGAAATGAACAAAATCACCATCATTATTTACTTTGTTATCTTGGAACCTCTCGTAGTCTCGGAGTCTATGAGGCAAGGCTCTTTGCCTCACTAGTATACCATTATTCACTACAACATTTTTCGCTATTGTAGGTGCCAGTACAGCGGCATCGGAACCCTCTGGATCAGATAACTCGAAGAACTGCTGCTGTTCTGCAGGGTGTAACCGATTTGCAGCAATCGGGTAATCGATTACACCTGCTGTTTCAGCAGTTTTTATTTCTTCAAAAAATACATCCCGGGTTATCACGATTTTCCGAATCTTCTCATCAAATAGCTTGTAACCTCCAGTAGAGTGATATCCAACAAATATCAACTTCTCACCTTTATCATCCAACTTATTTCTAAGTTGATTCGGTACATGACGATATTCAATCGATCCAAAAATGCGCAAATGATTCACACTCGGTTTGAAACCACTCCAAACCTCTTCTGGTGTGTTCTTCTCCAGCTTCTTAGTAGGACACCTATTCAACAAGTAAGTGGCTGTAGACACGGCCTCACCCCACAATTCCTTAGGCAACTTCTTCCCACAAATCATACTACGCACCATGTTCATTATTGTACGATTTTTCCTCTCGGCAACTCTGTTTTGTTGAGGCGTATATGGAGGCACCACCTCACACACAATACCCTTAAGATCACAAAACTTCCCAAACTCACTAGAGGTATATTCACCTCCACCATCCGTTTTGAGAATTTTGAGCTTCCGACCGCTTTGACGCTCCACCATGGATTTGAAACTCTTGAACACTCCAAATACCTCATCCTTCCTCTTGATAAGATATGTCCAAATCTTCCTACTAAAGTCGTCAATAAACGTAACAAAATATCAATTGCTGCCATAAGTCTCTACTTGCATCGGTCCATACACATCGTAATACACCACCTCAAGTAAGCCTTTGGTTCTTTGACCTGCATCCTTGCTAAACACATTCTTGTGTTGCTTACTCTTCACACATTCCTCACACAATTCTGTCGAAACACTAATATGTGGCAGCCCCGTTACCATTTCACTTTGTTGCAACATTTTGAGATCCCTAATATTTAGGTGACCAAGTTGTCGCTACTGCGAAAATCGGCGCCGGCTGACAGAAGAGTCGCCACCGTGCGTTATTTATCCCTCAGAGCGGGAAAGGAAACGCTCGAAGTAAACCTCGCAAAAACGGGGAAAAGGTATGGTCATCGCAACCAAAACCTGGGTTCGGGAGTCGGTTACGCAAGGGGAAGGTATTAGCACCCCTCACGTCCGTCGTACTCGACGGGATCCACGCTTGCTTGGGTTGTCTAAAGGATGCAAAACAATCTATCTACGGCTGCTAAATCTAAACGGAAGGGAATTGACTCGATAGAGCGTCGCACTCTATGCCTACGTATTCTCAAGAGAGAAAGTCAGAGTCAACGTAGTTCGGGACTACGGGGAAAATTGGCTCGCCAAGACATCGCGTCTTGTGCCTACGTAATTCCACACTGCCTGGAAGATCAGAGCTTTACGTAGTTCAGGCTAACTACGGCTAAACAAAACATTCTCACACAGCAGTGAGAAAAACAACTGGTTTCGAAGGGTCGGGAACCTATGGGCAAAACTATGGCTTGGTCTCAAATGCACTCGGGCAAGAGAGAAAAAAGGATTACAATTAATCGTCAGCGGGAAAGTCTCGATCGCACAGCCGCGAGAGAACAAAAGTTAGTCGTTAGTGTGCTCGCTAGGATATCGCATCCTATGCCTACATATTCTCGTCTGGTACGAGAAATCAGAGCAGCTGTAGTTCGGCTACTTCGGGACCACAGCTCAAATCTCGTTTTATTGATATTCTGAAAAATGATTACAATGATTGAAATAAATCTCCTAGGAAATACTATCCTATCCTATCTTGAAAAATCGAATGGAAAATAGCCCCCTAACAAGTGGGCTTCTAAACTATCCTAAAATCGTAAAAATAATCTTTGTGAAAAAACCTACTCTAAAAAATATTATCCATACTAATATTTTTTCGATATTTCTCCTCCATTTTCTCTTTCAATATTTTTCCTCTCTTTTTTCTATTTCCTTTTTTATTCAAAATATTTCTCATATTTTTTTCTCACTATTTTCTTTTCATATTTCTTTTCTATAATTCTTTTCATATTTCTTTTCTATAATTCTTTTTCACCATTTCTTTTCTCTATTCTTTTTCTCATATATTCCTCACACATTCTTTATTACTATTTGTAAAAAAAACTAAGAGAAAAAGAAAATTATAAAAGAAATAAAAGAAAATACAAAAGGGGAGGGGGTACAACAGTTGCATGGGGTATACACAGCAGAAATAAAAAGAAACAACAAACTGGGCCCAGCCCAGCTGTTTGTTGTAGAACCCGGAGGGGGGTGCTGAGTGAATCTGGGAGGTGTAGGCAAAACATACGTTGGGCTCAGGCCCAGAGTTTATTCAGAGAAAGAAACCCTAGAGGGGGGGTTGATCCAAAACGCAGGGTGTACGCAGCAACGCACATTGGGCCTTTGAGCCCAAATCCACAACTCAGCATAACAAAACAGCAAACCCTAGTTTTCCCTGGGTACTGTTCACCTTCTCCCTCAGCCGCTTCCAACTTCTCTCAGCTCTCTCCTCCGTTCCACATCCCTGAACTCCTTCTCACACAAAACCCAACAGCCTTTCTTCAATTTTCTTCGTTCAATCACTTCTTGAAGACGAACCATGGTGCTGATTATCGTTGAGGATCTGTGTGGGTTTTGAGGATTTCTGGTGATGAGCATGCGAGGTAAAAATCGGAGGGGTCGTGTGCGTAAATGCTTTCTAGGTATTTGATGGGATAATTGATGAGCATCTGGAACTGTTGATGAAGGAATTTAACGAAGAACGAGGATTCTTGATGATATTCGTCGAAGATTCGCTCTGGAAATGATTCATTCTGGAAATAATGATCTTGACGACGAAGGATCTGGATCTTTTCTGAAGAACCTTGAAGGAGAAACGCGTTGGCGATTTGTTGAACTTTCTGGAAATCGCTTGAGTTGTGGAGTGATTCTGGAGATGTTCTGAAAACAACAAAGGCCATAAAACGTCGAAGATCTTCTCGGATCTTGAAAACACCATCATCAATTCTTGAAGGTTCGCTCAACAGTGGATGAAGTTTGATGATTCCTTGAAGAATCTGGAAAACTCTTTCTGGAAAAATGAGGATCGGTGATGAAGGTGAACACGAGGGTGCGTCCGGTGGATGACATTGATTAGAGCGATTGATGATGTTATGGAGGTGAAATTCTGATCGGAGGAGATGAGGAAGGTTGATCGAAGATTTAGGTTTTTGAGAAGGGGGATGAAGATTGAATGGTGGTTTCTGGATTTGTTGAGTTGATGAAGCTTAGGGGAGGAAGATGAATGTTGGCCGGAATCTGCGTTTTGGGCGTTCTCCGGCGATGTTCATGGTGGCCGCCGGCCATGCATGCCGGCCGGTGGGGTTTCCCGGTGGGGCGTTGGTGGTTGCCACGTGGGGGAGGTAGTGGAGAGGACAGACGCATGTGGGACGCGTGTGGCTTGGCGTGGCAGTGAGAGAGAGTGTCTGGGGGTGATGTGGCGTGATGGCGTGAAGGAACGTGGGGCCATCCCCTATCTAACACATGGCCTCTGGATATTTATAACACTGAGACTTTCTGGACTGTTCTAGAAGCTACCGGAACTTGCTGGAACCTTGCTGGATCATTTCTGGACGAACTGGGCTGCGAAAATGGACTTTGGGCCCAAACGAAAATCATTAAAAAACTCAAAAAACTGAATAATGAATTAAAAAGAAAGCATTAGTTAAAATCTGGTTAAATGGAAAATGATCAAAACTAATTACTAATTAACTAAGGTGATTAATCCTAATTAACTAAGACCTAATTAATCTAAAAATCAATTAAATCTAAAAAAAGAGAAAAACTCTATTAATTCTCTAATATCTACTAATTCCACTAATTAATTTCTAATAAAACCTATATTACCTATTTAAATTCTATAAAAGAAAATAAAAGAAAAATCTATTCATTTATTAAAAAATGAAAAATCTATTCTATATGATTTCTATAAAAGAAAAACAAAACTATATTCTTTATATCTAAAATTAAATTCAAAAACTCAATTAATATTCTAGAAAAATCTATATTATCCTAAAAAATCTATTAAATCCTAAAATGATTAAAACCTATTTAAAAAGAATTAAAACTATTAAAAAAAATCCTATTAATGTTCTAAAAATTCTATATTATCTTAAAAAATCTATTAATTCCTATAAAATGCTAAAAATGATTAAAATCTATTTAAACCCTAAAAAATAGCCAATAAAATCCAGAAAAAACACAATAAATCCCAGAAGAGCAAAATAAGCACCGACCGACACATAACACTGCGAGAGCGCAACAAAATAACCGGTAAAAATAAACGGGCACCGAAATATCCCAAAAATACGATTCTACCTATTTAAACTGATTAAAAACACCTGAAACGCGAGACGAGAGCTGTGATCCCAATAAAATCAAAACAAATAAAAGATGCACTGTATGCAATATGCAGATGCGAATGCGGTTATGCGTCGAAACCTCGAGCCGGATACGAGACCCGGTTGGTCAAATTTTGGGGTGCAACAGCTGCCCCTATTCAAACGGCTTGGACCTGACTGGGTGAGAAGCGAACGGCTCTCAGCCACTCAGGGTGCGAGACGGTTGAATACCGGTAAACCCGAAAATTTGCCAACTGCTCAACTTGTCGAATACTGGAATAATAGCTGCACGGCAACTATCTGGAGAAATACTGATCTGACATCGCCGTCGGTTATCCATGTTAACTTCTTCTGACATTGCCTTCAGACAACCAGAACACCCAACATCGCCGCTGGAAGACTAAACCTGATATCGCCGTCGAACAATCAAAATACCCCGCATCGCCGCTGGAGAAAATACAACACTGAACAAAATACCCCGCATCGCCGCTGGAGAACTAAAGGATCTGCATCACCAAACATCGTCGTCAGAAGACTGGATCAACTTGACATGCCCAACATCGCCGCTGGAAAACTGAATCTGCCATCGCCGCCGGAAACAAACATCGCTCTGAGAGACACTCGACATCGCCGTCGTACAAACATCATCTCTACTGGGGATTTAAAGAGTCTGACCTCGCCGTCAAACAAATATCCAACCTCGCCGCTGGACACAAACCCGGTCCGGGAATCCGAAGTATACATCTCAAAGGTACAAAACCTGAGCTTGGGATGGAAACAAACACTTCCACGGTACACATCCTAATATTGGAGGCAAACATATCCAAAGGTACGAAACCTGAGCTTGGAGGCGAACATATCCAAAGGTACGAAACCTGAGCTTGGAGGCGAACATATCCAAAGGTACGAAACCTGAGCTTGGATTCAAACATATCCAAAGGTACGAAACCTGAGCTTGGAATCAAATATATCCAAAGGTACGAAACCTGAGCTTGGAATCAAATATATCCAAAGGTACGAAACCTGAGCTTGGAATCTTGTCTTCAGCCACACGTTGATTCATCGACAAGGAAGTCTGAACTCACAGGAACCTTCTGATGCCGCCCTCAGGCGTTTATGAAGTCAATCTTCAGATTAGACATCACTGTTGGAGCAGACATATCACGCTGCTAAGGACTTCAAGAATCATCTTGAACAAACAAATCTGTCGGGCACCTTCAAGAATCATCCTGAACTGATAACCATTCTGGAGACTTTATTCTGCTGGGTATTCCAGGAATCCTCCTGGGCAACTCTTGCTGAGGACGCTATTGGGGAGCTCAAGAATCTTCCTAAGCAAACAAAACGGGAAGCTGTACTGAGGTCTTAAGAATCATCTTGCAAACGGCTCTGCTGAGGGATTCGAGAATCATCTCGAACTGAGAACTTCGCTGGGGATCTCAAAAGTCATCTTGAGCGAGCGACTGTGGGGATTACACCGGGGTCTTGGGAATCATCTCAAGGAAGCGACCTTGTTGGAGAGAATATCAGGAATCGTCCTGAGCAACTGGTCTCTTGGTGGAACGCCTGTAAAACAAGAATGATAGTAACCTAGATCATGCTTATGATGCGTATGCTTCTGCTCTATGCCCCACACGGTGGGAATGATATGCGTTTATGCTAAATGCTGTGCAATCATGCACAATGCTATGCAACGTTAAATGCTATGCAGTGTTAAATGCTATGACTATATATGCAAATGCTAATGCAAGCTCGAGCTGCCAGAGAACACCAGGTCTGAAAACCGCTTGGCAAAATAAATGCCGAAGGCAATGCCAACTCTACTGGGGATGAACTGAAGTCACAGGATCATCTCAGCAAAATAAATGCTGGAAAAGGGGAATCAAATCCGCTGGGGATAACCGTTCTGCTGGAGAAATGGAAAGGCAGCCCTGCTTGGCGACTTTCACTGGGGAAAGAAAACAACTCTGCTCGGGGATGCTTCCTTCAAACCATTGGCAACTGATTGTACTCTGCAGGAATAGACCCAAACTGAGGTTTGATTGCGTGCGGCACACTGCTGGAAATGCCCCTACTATCAAGGATGTTGATCTTAATCTGCTGAGGATCCTTCTGATCCCACTCTGATACGGGGTAAAATACAATCTCGACTCTTCCGGGGATAATAAGCAACTTTCATCTGCTGAAGAGTGGCAATTCTGATTTAACAACATCCACAAGGAATTCAAACATGAATCGGAGCACAGGCATTAATCGAGCTTCGTATCGGGGAACATGACAACATGCGGGTCATTGGGAAATACTGTGTCAGATACCTTTAGGTTTTTTTGTTTTTCTCTGGTTTAGGATAAACATAGACTATGTATAAAGTGGAAGATATAAGAAATACTAGACGAGAACTAGCATTCAGGGTGGACTACCAAACGAGAGCTGATAGCGAAACGTGTTAGGTTGTCAAACGAGAACTGACTTACGGGTTCTGGATATCAGACGGGCTGACTGGATAACAGACTGAGGTATAGACAACCAGGCGAGAACTGGCTGAAAGCTGACGTACACCAGATGAGAACTGGTATAACACATAGGTTAAAACACACGATGATCAGACGAGAACTGGTTACGCAACGACATGTACCAGACGAGAACTGATACAACACTTGAAGAAACGGTGACCAGGCGAGAACTGGTTACAATAAACTGCACCAGACGAGAACTGATGCTTACAATAAACTGCACCAGACGGGAACTGATGCTTACGGAAGGGTGGGCCAGACGAGAACTGGTTACCGGTTTGCCAGGCGAGAACTGGACTTTGGATACGACTGGTTACTGACACGCAACAGGTTTAAACTGCAGGATAATGATCCAACGACAACAAGGCCTTTTATTTGAAAGGTTCCGGTTTTTGATAAAGGTACTGACATGATCCCCGATACTCAACTCCGGCTGGGGATAAACAGGCGGGTTTGAACAACTTGCCTCAGTATACTCAGCTGGGGATAAAAAGACTGGCTCGGACAACTTGCCCCAGTACAATTCAACTTGCCCCGATCTAACTCTTGGGAGTACTTGCTCTGAACAGCTTGCTACGAGACGACTTCGAGATTATTTGCCCCGGTATCCATACAACAACAGAATTCAATCTCCATCAAACAATTGTCAACCCAACTGTTTTCAACACTCTCTGCGGTGACTTGCCCCTGAATGAGCGTTCTAGCGACTTAACCCGATCTGATTATCCACTGGAAGTATCCGCTTTCAAATATCCGCATTCTGTCTAATTGCCCCCGATTGGCTCTCGAGAAGACGCACTTCTGATCAACTGCTTCTCAAATAACTGCCCCTGATCAACTGAAGCTTCGGGACTGGTCCTCAGACTGATTGATATTGAACTTACTGGAAGTCAATGCCCCTGATTCACAGGTCTTCCCAACATTCACCATTCTGGTTCAGACTGCTGAATTACTCAGTCCTGCTTGATTATTCCCTGTTGGAATTTATTTCATGCCAACTACTAACCTGCAATTAAAATTGTCTATTCACGAATGGTAATCTTAATGCAGTGCTCATGCAGATTTTGAAAAAATTTGAGCTGTCACTCATTTACATGCATATGATTGTGAGTGACGAATGAACCAAAGTTCAAACGCAGTGCTTACGTGGTCAGTGAAAAATACAACAAGGATGTGACTAGCAATTCAAGAAGGAGTCAGGTTACTCAACCTTATCGTAATGCGCTTCAGACTAACCTTACCTCAATTAGGTCTTTTAAGGGTTGTATCGTGGTCGGGTTCACGGTTCGTGAAACAAAGGATATTTGGCTCAAATTTTGATTTGTACCCACCCCTTCTACGTGATGATCTCCGATCCTAAGGTTCAGTTAACCTGACACGAGCGCTCGCCTCTTCGAGAAGTATGTTGAATGGTAAGAACCACAATTAAGGAATTCACAAGCTTTTCTTCTAGAGTAATAGTTACTCCTTCTTCGCTTTCAGTGTCTGTGTACACGACTTTGTGATTTGCTGGGGAAAATTTTCTTTTTAACCCCTTTTTTTCACTCTTTTGATTCCCTAATTTTTGCCTGGACTGACTCATTTTGAGTTCTTTTCGATCTTTTTCATTTTCTTTTGAAGTCCAGCGGGATGCCCTGATTTTTGCCTAAGTATTAGCTCTCTCAGCTTTTCTTTCTTTTTACTTAGCGGGCTTTCTTTCTTCTTTCTTTTGGAACAAAGTCATGTGACACTGGTTGTCTTGATTGCTCCGAAAGGATTGTAACCGTCTCACTCCTGATTGGTGAGGTTTGACCTCTTGAAAGGTGTAAACTGATTGGTCCTTGAAAGACAACACTTCTCTGTAAGACTTGAACGCTCGGTCAAGCTAACTGACAACTACCCTGCCCCGGGTTAAGATGTGAGGGTTTAAAAGTCCGAAAAAACTTCTACTTCCTGGCTCGAAGTGGTTAACAAGGGACTAACTCCTTATATCTCCAGTGTTTAGGGATTTGAAACAATGCCTTGTACGTCATCGGTAAGGTCTTATCTGAAAGCAATACGATCATTGGTTATGAGTTTCAGTTTCATCATCCTCCCTCCTAACTTTGCTAGTCACAGGGATAAAGTGGAGTGAATAAAAATGCAAGTGTCAGTGCAATGCAGTAAATGAGCGACAGCGACATGATTAATTCAGAAAAATGCATAGTCACTTTATTATTATCACCATTCGAAACATACAATGTTTAAAAGCAGGTAGTAACTAACAGAAAAGAAACTACAAATGCAAATGATATAAAGGTCTGAGAACTGCCAATGCCGAGGCGCCTGCCTGTCTGAACCACTGGCTTCTTTGCTGGGGAATACTTCCCGAGTCTACGAGCTTAGACAGCTGAGCGGTTGGGATGAACAAACAGAAACCCTTCTCGAAAGGAAATGCGATCCTGATCAATCAACTGCTGTACCTTCGCCTGAAATGCTTTACAATCTTCCGTCGAATGCCCCGGTGAGCCACCATGATAACCACACTGAACGTGGGGATTATACCCTGGAGGGTAAGGTTCTGGAACTGGCTTAAGAGCTTTCGGTTCCACCAAGGAATTCTGAATCAAACGCGGAAGAATTTGGCTATACGGCACAGGTACTGGATGGAAAGGAGCGTTCCTTCGTTCCAAGTTGTTACGAGGTCGGTTCTGATTCTGACGCTGATTCTGATAACCTCGGCCACGAGTTCGCTGATTTGCAATGGAAGCGACATAAGGTTCCTGATAGGGAGCCCCAGGCACGGCTGTCTGTTCAGTATAACAAGCCACAGGAGGTACTGATCTCTGATAAGATGAAGAACCAACAAAATTCACTGATTCGCTCCGAGGATATTCAACCTCTGTCAGGACCGCATTGATCATAGTTTCATCTTCAGATTGAGAGCTATAGAGAGATTCAGTTCCACTGGCCTGACCTTTTGAGACATACGGGATTCTTCCAGTCTTTACACCATACTCGATGCGCTCTCCCGTCCTTACCAACTCAGAGAAATTTGGTGCGACTCCAAGCATTCTTTCGAAGTACGGGCTCTGCAAGGAGTTTACGAACATGCCTTTCAGCTCTTGGTCTAGGAGCGGTGGTTGCACTCTACCAGCAAATTCTCTCCATCTCTGAGCATATTTCCTGATAGGTTCATTGTTCCCTTGAGACAATTCTTGCAGTTGCACGTGAGTAGGAGCTTCGTCAAGATTATAGTCGTACTGCTTTAGAAAGGCATTGGCTAAGTCCATCCATGATCGGATCTGATCACGCTCTAACTGCATATACCAACTCAGAGGTGCCTTAGTCAGACTATCTTGAAAGCAATGAATCATCAGCTTGTCGTTGTGCACAAATGAAGTCATTCTTCGGCAGAACATCACCAAATGTTGCCTCGGGCAACTATCTCCTTTGTACCTTTCAAACCTCGGCATTCTGAACTTCGGAGGTAACACTAGGCCAGGAACCAGACACATATCTGCAGCACTAGGAGTAACAGCGTCTTTACCTTTCAAGGCTTTGAATCTCTCATCTAATGCACGAAACCTTTCAGCATACACGGGAGCTAACGGGTCTTCATTCTTTGCTGTTGGGACCTCTCTTCGGGGCTTTGGCACAGGGAAGGCAAAACCCTGGTAGTCTGAGACATCAACAGAAGGAGAACGTTCACTTCGGACAACAAACTGCTCACGCAGACCTTGGTCTTCAACAGATGGCTGCACAAGCTGAGCTGCAGTAAGGTTGTTTACTTGCGGAAAGTCTTCGTCGTGCGGAGATCCATACAGAGGATTGGACGTCACGGTAAAACCTGACAAGGTGTCAACAAACTGGAAGCTGCTCTCTGACATAGCTACCAATGGTCTTCAGCTGACTTCGATGCTCGATTCTGCTCAAATCTGCTTTAAATATGCTTCAACCCCTTGGTCGTCTTCAATACTCACCTTCAGAATCAAAATAACGGCTGGATAAGAGCTCTGACTAGCTGGCGAATGGTATGCAATATGATGCGAAGATGCTTATGCAAATGCAATGCAATGCAACAAACACGGGATCACAGCCCCCACACAATCTAAATACTGTTGTACTGCTGACGGAGTACGGTTGCTCTGAAGAGAAGACCAGAATAACGGGTAGGTTGGAAGTCAAGTTTCCTGCACAAAAAAACCCCCCCACTCACAGGTGTGGACCTATATCTGACAAGGTACGGCATCCTATGCGGTCGTCAGCGTCACAGACTTTCAGAACTGACGATACGATTCCCAGAAGGAGTGGCATCATCGAGTCCTGAAGAGGCCTCACTTAGCTAACTTCCAAATGATCGGTTCCCAGAGTCGACAATCCTCACGTCTGGACTCCCCTCAGATCCTCAGGACCGGAAAGGAGCACCTCTGCGAGAACCTCGTCTGAGCGTAGATTTTCGTAGGGAACTGTGCCTGCTCAGCAGACAGGTTCGTCTACTACTTCTCCGCAACTATATCTAGGTGCATACTCAAGCCCAGGTCCGGCTTCTCACTCAATCATAGAACACCCGTAACACCCCAACAGCAATAGATAATATCGATAAATAAGCCCCAAATAGACAAGCAAACAAGCGCTAGGATTGACTCTCTCTGAGGGACGTTGGATCCCAAAATTGACTCGCTTTCGGGACGTTGGATCCCTAGGAAACTATCAAGTCCCCAGCAGAGTCGCCAGCTGTCGCTACTGCGAAAATCGGCGCCGGCTGACAGAAGAGTCGCCACCGTGCGTTATTTATCCCTCAGAGCGGGAAAGGAAACGCTCGAAGTAAACCTCGCAAAAACGGGGAAAAGGTATGGTCATCGCAACCAAAACCTGGGTTCGGGAGTCGGTTACGCAAGGGGAAGGTATTAGCACCCCTCACGTCCGTCGTACTCGATGGGATCCACGCTTGCTTGGGTTGTCTAAAGGATGCAAAACAATCTATCTACGGCTGCTAAATCTAAACGGAAGGGAATTGACTCGATAGAGCGTCGCACTCTATGCCTACGTATTCTCAAGAGAGAAAGTCAGAGTCAACGTAGTTCGGGACTACGGGGAAAATTGGCTCGCCAAGACATCGCGTCTTGTGCCTACGTACTTCCACACTGCCTGGAAGATCAGAGCTTTGCGTAGTTCAGGCTAACTACGGCTAAACAAAACATTCTCACACAGCAGTGAGAAAAATAACTGGTTTCGAAGGGTCGGGAACCTATGGGCAAAACTATGGCTTGGTCTCAAATGCACTCGGGCAAGAGAGAAAAAAGGATTACAATTAATCGTCAGCGGGAAAGTCTCGATCGCACAGCCGCGAGAGAACAAAAGTTAGTCGCTAGTGTGCTCGCTAGGATATCGCATCCTATGCCTACATATTCTCGTCTGGTACGAGAAATCAGAGCAGCTGTAGTTCGGCTACTTCGGGACCACAACTCAAATCTCGTTTTATTGATATTCTAAAAAATTATTACAATGATTGAAATAAATCTCCTAGGAAATACTATCCTATCCTATCTTGAAAAATCGAATGGAAAATAGCCCCCTAACAAGTGGGCTTCTAAACTATCCTAAAATCGTAAAAATAATCTTTGTGAAAAAACCTACTCTAAAAAATATTATCCATACTAATATTTTTTCGATATTTCTCTTCCATTTTCTCTTTCAATATTTTTCCTCTCTTTTTTCTATTTCCTTTTTTATTCAAAATATTTCTCATATTTTTTTCTCACTATTTTCTTCTCATATTTCTTTTCTATAATTCTTTTCATATTTCTTTTCTATAATTCTTTTTCACCATTTCTTTTCTCTATTCTTTTTCTCATATATTCCTCACACATTCTTTATTACTATTTGTAAAAAAAACTAAGAGAAAAAGAAAATTATAAAAGAAATAAAAGAAAATACAAAAGGGGAGGGGGTACAACAGTTGCATGGGGTATACACAGCAGAAATAAAAAGAAACAACAAACTGGGCCCAGCCCAGCTGTTTGTTGTAGAACCCGGAGGGGGGTGCTGAGTGAATCTGGGAGGTGTAGGCAAAACATACGTTGGGCTCAGGCCCAGAGTTTATTCAGAGAAAGAAACCCTAGAGGGGGGGTTGATCCAAAACGCAGGGTGTACGCAGCAACGCACATTGGGCCTTTGAGCCCAAATCCACAACTCAGCATAACAAAACAGCAAACCCTAGTTTTCCCTGGGTACTGTTCACCTTCTCCCTCAGCCTCTTCCAACTTCTCTCAGCTCTCTCCTCCGTTCCACATCCCTGAACTCCTTCTCACACAAAACCCAACAGCCTTTCTTCAATTTTCTTTGTTCAATCACTTCTTGAAGACGAACCATGGTGCTGATTATCGTTGAGGATCTGTGTGGGTTTTGAGGATTTCTGGTGATGAGCATGCGAGGTAAAAATCGGAGGGGTCGTGTGCGTAAATGCTTTCTAGGTATTTGATGGGATAATTGATGAGCATCTGGAACTGTTGATGAAGGAATTTAACGAAGAACGAGGATTCTTGATGATATTCGTCGAAGATTCGCTCTGGAAATGATTCATTCTGGAAATAATGATCTTGACGACGAAGGATCTGGATCTTTTCTGAAGAACCTTGAAGGAGAAACGCGTTGGCGATTTGTTGAACTTTCTGGAAATCGCTTGAGTTGTGGAGCGATTCTGGAGATGTTCTGAAAACGACAAAGGCCATAGAACGTCGAAGATCTTCTCGGATCTTGAAAACACCATCATCAATTCTTGAAGGTTCGCTTAACAGTGGATGAAGTTTGATGATTCCTTGAAGAATCTGGAAAACTCTTTCTGGAAAAATGAGGATCGGTGATGAAGGTGAACACGAGGGTGCGTCCGGTGGATGACATTGATCAGAGCGATTGATGATGTTATGGAGGTGAAATTCTGATCGGAGGAGATGAGGAAGGTTGATCGAAGATTTAGGTTTTTGAGAAGGGGGATGAAGATTGAATGGTGGTTTCTGGATTTGTTGAGTTGATGAAGCTTAGGGGAGGAAGATGAATGTTGGCCGGAATCTGCGTTTTAGGCGTTCTCCGGCGATGTTCATGGTGGCCGCCGGCCATGCATGCCGGCCGGTGGGGTTTCCCGGTGGGGCGTTGGTGGTTGCCACATGGGGGAGGTAGTAGAGAGGACAGACGCATGTGGGACGCGTGTGGCTTGGCGTGGCAGTGAGAGAGAGTGTCTGGGGGTGATGTGGCGTGATGGCGTGAAGGAACGTGGGGCCATCCCCTATCTAACACATGGCCTCTGGATATTTATAACACTGAGACTTTCTGGACTGTTCTAGAAGCTACCGGAACTTGCTGGAACCTTGCTGGATCATTTCTGGACGAACTGGGCTGCGAAAATGGACTTTGGGCCCAAACGAAAATCATTAAAAAACTCAAAAAACTGAATAATGAATTAAAAAGAAAGCATTAGTTAAAATCTGGTTAAATGGAAAATGATCAAAACTAATTACTAATTAACTAAGGTGATTAATCCTAATTAACTAAGACCTAATTAATCTAAAAATCAATTAAATCTAAAAAAAGAGAAAAACTCTATTAATTCTCTAATATCTACTAATTCCACTAATTAATTTCTAATAAAACCTATATTACCTATTTAAATTCTATAAAAGAAAATAAAAGAAAAATCTATTCATTTATTAAAAAATGAAAAATCTATTCTATATGATTTCTATAAAAGAAAAACAAAACTATATTCTTTATATCTAAAATTAAATTCAAAAACTCAATTAATATTCTAGAAAAATCTATATTATCCTAAAAAATCTATTAAATCCTAAAATGATTAAAACCTATTTAAAAAGAATTAAAACTATTAAAAAAAATCCTATTAATGTTCTAAAAATTCTATATTATCTTAAAAAATATATTAATTCCTATAAAATGCTAAAAATGATTAAAATCTATTTAAACCCTAAAAAATAGCCAATAAAATCCAGAAAAAACACAATAAATCCCAGAAGAGCAAAATAAGCACCGACCGACACATAACACTGCGAGAGCGCAACAAAATAACCGGGCACCGAAATATCCCAAAAATACGATTCTACCTATTTAAACTGATTAAAAACACCTGAAACGCGAGACGAGAGCTGTGATCCCAATAAAATCAAAACAAATAAAAGATGCATTGTATGCAATATGCAGATGCGAATGCGGTTATGCGTCGAAACCTCGAGCCGGATACGAGACCCGGTTGGTCAAATTTTGGGGTGCAACACAAGTCGGTAATGCCATAACCACTCATCTCTACTTTCCGCGGTAGCTAAACAACGATGCTCCATAACCTTTAACTCAACCTTAAAAGTTCTATTGGCAGCCATCGGCGCTTTTAGAATCAACACACCACTTGAATCTAAAACGCGTAACATCTTGTTCTCCAACCGAATTAAGTACCCTCTTACAAGTAATTGGCCAATGCTCAAAAGATTGCACTTAATTCCCGGTATGTACAAGACATCTTTGATCCTTGAATGTCTGCCATTCTTCCTTCCGATCAAAACATCTCCTACCCCTTCGACGCTTAAAGTGGTGTCATCGGCAAACTTGACTTTACTCTTTGTCGCTTGATTGATTTCCACAAACCAATCCTTCCAACCCGTCATATGTGTTGAACAACCGAAATCCAAGTACCATTCATCTTTACTCTGAACTCCATCATGCACGGTAACTAATGCATTTCGATCCGAGTGCATTTTCTCACCACTTTCTGAAATAGTACAACTGCTGTCCCGCAAACTATCACCACAGTAGCTGTTGTTCTGAACATCAACAGTGCCATAATTCTCCTCTGTGATCATCACTAAAAGGGTGTCTTCATCATCTACCTCTTCTCTAGTAACCTTGACTTCATCATTTCGTTCTATTCAATCTAACACGACACGTAGATTGAAAGTGTCCAAGCTTTTTACACTTGAAACATTGCACTTTACTCAAATCCATTTTGATACCATTGCTATGATCACTCTCCTTGGAGCTGCTCTCACCCTTTTCACCCGTAGAATTCCTCGAATTTTGAGACTCGTTTGCACCAAAATTCTGAAAATTTGGCTTACCTCTAGCTGCAAATTTTCCTTTCGACCTCTTATTCTTCTCATTAAAACGCGCTTGCAAAGCGATCTCCGCTTTGGCTTTGCCGGCACCTCTCTTATCCATCCTTTGTTCATGCGCCTCTAACGAACTTTGCAACGCATCCTTGCTTAAAGTAGTTAGATCCTTTGACTCTTCAATAGCCACAACTATATTATCGAACTGTGATGTTAACGAACGCAACACTTTCGATACAACATTCTGCTCAAGAATCGTTTTGCCGCATGACTTGATTTGATTAACTAACCGGGTAATGCGCGTAATGTAATCGTTGATCATTTCTTTGTCCTCCATTTGCGCTAACTCGAATTGACGTTTGTAAGTTTGTAACCTTACCACCTTCGCTTTGACGGAACCGACATATGCTTTCTCCAAGATTTCCCATGCTTGCTTTGCGGATTCACAATCGCCAACCTTCTAGAAATTGTCGTTATCAACACAAGAGTGAATCAAGAATAGGGCTTTGTAATTCTTCTTCTTTTCTTCCTTGCGTGTAGTCCTAATAGCTTCGGTAGCATCTGCCCCTAACGGTGTGACTCCATTGATGACGATCTCAAGAACCTCTTGATAACCAAACAGAACCTTCATTTGCTTTGCCCATTTATCGTAATTCTTCGAATCAAGAATTGGGAGATTGGTGGGAATTCTATCATTAGAAATGGTAGCCATTGTTGCAGTGGATTAGGATCAACAACCAGAGCTCTTGATGCCAAATGTTAGAACAACATACAAAAACAGAGATTGAAGGTAGTAACAATGGTGGAAAAGAAATTGGGGAAGAAGATGAAATTGAGAGAGAAAGAGAATTAGGGTAGAGAGTATTATTGGATGAATTAAATTTGGCATTAATTGGAATTGGAAATTACAAAATGTATTTATACACTTGAGAGAGTAATAAAAAACAAACAAAACCAACTAAAGTGGCCAAAGCTGTTAAATTTCCAAAACAGAATTTAACATCTTTCAACAGATTGTGTAGAAATTTTTCAACCCATGGAAAAATGGAATTTGTACCTATATTAAGTGTCAACCTTGATTTTTATTCGAGCAAATTTATGAGAAAGATATAAAATTTGAGTAAAACTGAAGGAAGAGTTTTTGGTTGGGAAGCAGAAAAATTAGAGGAAAAAAGCAAGGATGGTGTGAAGAGTTAGAGAAGTTGGAAAAATGAAAATATCAAAGGGAAAATTACTTATATAGTGTATGGAAGACTGAAAGTTTTCATCATTAAGGGGCTAGAGTTAGTGGGCCACGCGCTTGGATATGGGATGGCAGAGGCAGCAGTTGTAATTCATGTCCCTGAGGTTGGAAGGGTGATGATGGCACACGATTTTGTTGATTCCCGAGAAAATAGCAATGATGAAAGTGACGTTAGAAACGTGCATCAAGATGGTGGAACAGTAGCTTACGTGTTCCTAGTTATCTTTCTTGCTTCTCTTTCATTCCCTTTCACATTCCCAGACTTGCATTGGTTGAAAGAATATCAGACGACACGTATGAGGACAAGCGGCGTCGAAGGTCAGACGCTATCAAAAAATGTGCTTTTCCACATTCGAAGTCGAAAAGACATTTTTGGGGGACAATTTGTTAGCTCCTAAATTCGACGCCTCATGTAGAAGGAAGAAATTCAAGATAAAAGGGTCAAAGGTAGGTTGAGAACGAGAGAGTGGTCGAAAGAGGCAAAGCAGCCAAAAGAAGAAGTCGAAGAACTCACCCAGAAGCCAGGAGTTCGACCGCTTGCTGTTAGGGATGGTTCGTTGAAGGATTTGAAATTCAAAAATTGGAGGGAACGATTTTGCTTGTTGAATATTAAGGGAGACACGCGTCACCTTATGAGCAGTAGATCCATGCATTTGTGACAAATGGCAAAAGGAGATGATGATGAAGGTTATTAGAGATTATTTTTTACTACTATAAATAGGGTGTCTTAGAAATATCCAAAGGGGTTGTAATTTACTATTGTACAAATTACTCTTAAAATTACTCCAAGTATCCGAGTGTAGCTAGAGAAAGCGAGTATTGTAGAGAATGTACGTGATGTAAACACACCATCTTTTAACTTAATGCGATTTACTTGTTTTACTTTAAACTTTACAAAGTCTTTTATTGTCTTGACACCTTGTCTCCTTACTTTATTTTTCCCCTTCCTACGCAGTTCTTTTCTCTTCGTCTTTAATCTAACTTCACCTCTCCCAACAAACTTTCTTCTCTTTTATTGAAAGCTTTATTTTACCTTTAAGGCGTCTCGTAGTCGAATAGATGTTTCTTTAAGATTCTTTCTGTAACACCCATTTTAATTATTTAGTCATTTTATTATTATTTTAAATATTATGTGTTGGTGTGCCCTTTGGTGGGGGTGTATTTGGTGATGTTGGTGGGTGTCCCTAATGTGGGAGGAGTATTGGTGGTGTTTTGGTGAATATAATAATATAGTGTATAATATTAGTATTGGTGGGAATATTATTATTATTATTATATTTATTATAGTTACTATTGTTATTAATATTATTATTATTTTGGTGAGATAATATTATTATTATTATTATTATTATTTTATTAAGTTATTATTATTATTATTAAGTTATTATTATTATTGGGATTAGCGAATTAAAATAGAGAATGTGAGGGGTTAGTAGTTTTTACGATACATTGTGAGAAGTTAGAGAAAGTGGAAAAAGAACGATAGAAAGGAGAGAAGTGAGAAGAACGGAAAAGGGAGCGAAGAACGAAGGAACGGGGGAAAATCAGAATTGGCCAAACCTTGGAGGGTTCTTTCATCGATCAACCGATTAACCAAGGTAAGGGGGGAGAAACCTGATTGGGAATGGTTTATACATGTATAGGGTAGTGGGGAGTCCTTAACCCCGTAGGAGTTTGATCGATATATGATATTACATATTGATATGTTGTGATTGTTGACTATTGCTGATAATTGGATGTTGATTGTTGATGAATTGTGGTTTTTGGTTAATTTGGCGGATAGGTTGGGTTTACGGGTTTTATGGAAAATTATGTGTGACCTTTTGGGATATCGATAGAATGCCTAAGAGTTGAATTGGGAATGTAGTCTAGAAACCGATAAGTTATGATATCTATGTTGTTAGTACTGATGTTAAGAGGTGAATTGGAAGTAGGAAGTTTAACCCATTTGGCTTAGAAAGCACTCTGCAGAACTGTGAGAAATTGGTGAAATCACAGCATTCGCTAGGCTTCGCTTGGCGAGTGTTGGCGAAGCTTCGCCTGGCGAAGGGAGGCGAGAGTTCGCCTGGCGAGCTTAGGCGAATGGCAGCGAATAATTCAGAATTAAATCCCAGACCTAAAGGGTAGGAACTTCGCCTGGCGAGTGTGGCCAGCGAAGGTTCGCCTGGCGAATGATTCCTTTGCCTGGCGAATGCACGATAGTTGGAAAGGGGGCTTCGCCAGCAGGTTCGCCTGGCGAATGCCAGCGAAGGTTCGCCCCGGTTCGCCTGGCGAATGCCAGCGAACGTCGCAGAACCAGAATGTGATTTTTGTGATGTTTTGGCCTTAATGCACTGTAAGGTTGGTGAGTGTGGGATTTAACTTGCGTAATGGTGATAGTACGTGTTTCCCTTGATATTGTCGGTGGACAATTAGTTGAGGTATATGTATGTAGTGATCAGTAGGATCGTGCACCCCCGAGTGGTGGGATATGTTTATATCTTGGTGTTAAAGTATGAACTTGTTTACTATCTGGTTGATTTATATGGTGTTGGTGTATGTTATATCTGTACATATATGCATTGATGTGTGATGATATGATCAGGAGGATCGTGTGCACGTTGAGTGCCTAAATATATTAGTTATGCATTGGTGTGTGCATATCATGGTTTTTTGGTGGGATGAATCATGTCTCAGGAGGAGCGTAAGTGATTCATCCGTACTCCTTTGTGGAGAATGGTGGGGGATAGATCATGTCTCAGGAGGAGCGTAAATGATCTATCCAGGTTCGATTGAATGAACCAACGAGTCGGTACCGCATGCATGGTGTTGAGTTGCATTTTGCATTATAATATGTTATATTGTAATTTGAACAGTAGGTTCGTCATATGGTGTTGTTAGGGGTGAATCTTGGTGTGTGGGTGTGTTGTACTATCTTATTTACATGTATTACATTACCATTATATTTTTGATCATGTTTTCTCACCCCTTTGTTGTTGTTGTGGTCTGTGCTTCTTTGGAAGTACAGATAATCCAGGTGCTTAGCTAGCTTGGATATTGGTGTGATTGTCGAGTCTAGGATGCTCTGATACGTAGCACGGGACTTGGGCGTTTTTAATTGTTTTATGTTGTACTTATATTTTATTTCCCTGTGAAAGTATCAAACTTTTATTGAATTTTATTATTTAACATTCCGCTGTATTTGGAGAAAAACCTTTTTATAAGGAAACGTTGTTTTTATGTGATATCCCACTTGGGAGAATTGGAACTCTGATTTTGTTTATTTATAATGTTTATTAATTTAGAGGATTCTGGGAAGTGGGGTGTTACAATTGGTATCAGAGCAGGTCGGTCCGTCCGGCCAGTGTTGTTGAGTCGAGTTGAGTCTGTCCTTTATGATGTAGTTGGATATCTTTTAACTTGGTGTTGTTCTTTTTGAGAAGTATGGCAGGAAGGAACGATGCTGCATTGGTTGCTGCTATGCAAGCAATGGCGCAGGCGGTTGCTAATCAGAATCAAACTGCAGATGCCCAATTCAGGAGTTTGGCGCAGTTTCGGAGCAACAAGCCGCCAACATTTGAAGGAGGAATTCTGGACTCGGAAGCTGCTCAGAAGTGGCTGAAGGCAATTGAGAAGATCTTCAGAACGATGGAATGTACTGATGAGCAGAAGGTGAGGTTTGGTACTCACATGCTGGAGGGTGAAGCTGAAGCCTGGTGGGACAATAGTCGCCAAAGGTTGGAAGCTGCTGGAACTACCATTACTTGGGAGGTGGTTCGGAAAGGTTTTCTGGAGAAGTATTTCCCGGAAGATATCCGAAGCGCTAAGGAAATTGAATTCTTAGAGCTGAAACAGGGTAGCATGACTGTAGCAGAATATGCTGCCAAGTTTGAGGAGCTGGTGCAGTATTGTCCCCACTATAATGTGGAAGGGGCAATGACCTCTAAGTGCTTAAAGTTTGAGAATGGACTGCGTCTAGAGATTAAGTTGGGGATTGCTTGTCAGAAGATCAGGAGCTATCCTGAGCTAGTAAGCAGGAGCAGAATCTATGACAACGATAATCGGGCAAGGATTGCGCACTACAAAGTTGTTAATGACCGGAAGGGTAAGCAGAGGTTTAGTGGTACTCCTTATAGTGTTGTTGTTGATAAGGGAAAACGTAAAGCTGTTGTTGATAAGAAGCCTAGAGATGGGAGAGCATCTGCTGAAGGGAAATGTTTTCGGTGCGGTGGTATGGGACACCGTGCTAATGATTGTCCTAATGAGGCCAAGAAATGTTTTAAGTGTGGGAAACCAGGTCATGTGATAGCTGATTGCAGAGCAACTATGCCGACCTGTTATAACTGTGGTGAGAAGGGTCATATCAGTACACATTGTGAGAAGCCGAAGAAGCCTCAAACGTCTCCGGCTGGTGGAAAAGTGTTTGCCTTGGCAGGAACTCAAGCTGCCAGTGATGAGCGTGTGATCAGAGGTACTTGTATTATCAATAATATTCCTTTGATTGCTATTATTGATACGGGTGCAACGCACTCGTTTATTTCTGTAGATTGTGTGGAGAGGATAGGTTTGGTGTCGTCTACTCTGGAGATACAGATGACTATTGAGACACCCTCTATAGGTTCAATGACTACTTCTTTGGTATGCCTGAAGTGTCCGCTGACTATTTTCGATAGAGAATTTGGAGTGGATCTGATTTGTCTACCACTTGGTAAGTTGGATGTTATTCTGGGTATGAACTGGTTAGAGTTCAACCGAGTCTACATCGATTGTTTTCGGAAGGAATTGTTGTTCCTGACCCCTGAAGAGGAAGTTGTGGCAAGTTCTTTGTCTAATAAAGAATTGAGGGCCTTGTTGGAAGATGAAACCAGAGTGTTTGCTTTATTTGCAACTTTATCAATGGATAACAAAGTGCCAATGGAGGAATTAGCAGTGGTGAATGAATTTCCAGAAGTGTTTCCTGACGACATTACGGAATTGCCTCCGACGCGAGAAGTAGAATTTGGTATTGATCTTGTTCCTGGTACGAGACCTATTTCTATGGCGCCGTACAGGATGTCTGCAGTGGAATTGGCTGAGTTGAAGTCTCAGATTGGAGAATTGTTGGATAGAAAGTTTATTAGACCAAGTGTATCGCCGTGGGGAGCTCCAGTGTTGTTGGTGAAGAAGAAGGATGGTAGTATGCGTCTGTGCATCGATTACCGTCAATTGAATAAAGTGACTATTAAGAATAAGTATCCTTTACCTAGGATTGATGATTTGATGGACCAGCTGGTGGGAGCTCGTGTATTTAGTAAGATCGACTTAAGATCGGGTTATCATCAGATGAGAGTAAAAGAAGGTGATATTCAGAAGACTGCCTTTAGGACTCGATATGGACATTACGAATATGCTGTAATGCCGTTTGGAGTGACTAATGCACCGGGAGTATTTATGGAGTATATGAACAGAATTTTCCATTCTTACTTGGATCAGTTCATTGTAGTGTTTATTGATGATATATTAATTTATTCTAAATCTGATGAAGAGCATGCAGGACATCTGAGAATTGCCTTGCAAGTGTTGAAGGAAAATAAATTATTTGCTAAACTGTCAAAGTGTGACTTTTGGTTGAAGAAAGTAAGTTTCTTGGGGCATGTAATATCTGAAGATGGAATAACGGTGGATCCGTCAAAAGTAAGTGCAGTATTGCAGTGGGAACCGCCGAAGACAGCGACAGAGATTAGAAGCTTTTTGGGGTTATCCGGTTATTACCGCAGGTTTATTGAAGGGTTCTCTAATTTGGCGTTGCCATTAACTCAATTGACGAGAAAGAACCAAGTTTTTGTATGGGATGCTGCTTGTGAAGAAAGTTTTGAAGAGTTGAAAAAGAGATTGACTACGGCACCGGTGTCAGTGTTACCGACTCCGAGTGAACCGTTTGTGGTGTACTGTGATGCGTCTAAGATGGGATTAGGAGGGGTTCTGATGCAGAATGGTAAAGTAGTAGCATATGCATCGCGACAATTGAGAGAGCATGAGCGAAATTATCCGACTCATGATCTTGAATTAGCTGCGGTTGTTTTTGTGTTGAAAATTTGGAGACACTATTTATATGGTTCAAGATTTGAAGTGTTTAGTGATCATAAGAGTCTGAGATACCTGTTTGATCAGAAAGAGTTGAATATGAGGCAGAGAAGATGGTTGGAATTTTTGAAGGATTATGACTTCAGTTTGAGTTATCATCCAGGAAAGGCCAATGTAGTGGCAGATGCTTTGAGTAGGAAAGCAATTCATATGGCAGCTCTGATGGTGAAAGAAATTGAGTTAATTGAACAGTTTAGAGATTTGAGCATGGTTTGTGAGACTACTGCAGATAGTGTAATGTTGGGTATGTTGCATGTGAGACTTCTTGGATATGATTAGAGAAAATCAGAAGTTGGATGTGAAATTGGTAGATTTGATGCCTGGAGTAGGGAGTGACTCCGATAGTGACTTTAAATTGGATAGTACAGGTGTGTTGAGATTTAGAGGCAGGATTTGTGTACCAGATGATGAAGAATTGAAAAAGTCAATTTTGAGCGAAGGACATCGTAGTAGCCTGAGTATTCATCCGGGAGCTACGAAAATGTATCATGATTTGAAGAAATTATTTTGGTGGTCTGGTATGAAAAGAGACATAGCTCAATTTGTGCATGCCTGTTTGACATGTCAGAAGTCGAAGGTGGAACACCAGAGACCTTCTGGACTTATGCAACCATTAGAGATTCCGGTTTGGAAATGGGATTGCATTACTATGGATTTTGTGACAGGTTTGCCAAATACGGCGAGAGGTTTTGATGCTATATGGGTGATTGTGGATCGATTGACGAAGTCTGCACACTTTGTGCTGCTCAATATTAGTTTTCCGTTAACGAAGCTGGCGGATATTTACATTCGGGTAATTGTGAAGTTGCATGGTGTTCCGTCCAGTATTGTGTCGGATAGAGATCCACGGTTTACTTTGGAATTTTGGAAGAGCTTGCAGGAAGCTTTGGGAACCAAGTTGAAATTGAGTTCAGCTTATCATCCGCAAACTGATGGTCAGTCGGAGAGGACTATTCAGTCGCTTGAAGATTTGTTGAGAGCTTGTGTGTTAGAGAAGGGTGGTGCGTGGGATACTCATTTACCATTGATTGAGTTCACGTACAATAACAGTTACCATTCTAGTATCGAAATGGCACCGTTTGAAGCTTTGTATGGGAGGAGGTGTAGGACTCCTCTGTGTTGGTATGAAACTGGTGAGAATATGGTGCTTGGGCCAGAAATTGTACAGCAGACTACTGAGACAATTCAAATGATTCGTGAGAAATTGAAAGTGTCTCAGAGTAGGCAGAAAAGCTATCATGATAATCGGAGGAAAGAGTTGGAATTCTGTGTAGGTGATCACGTATTCCTAAGAGTTAATCCGATGACTGGTGTGGGTCGTGCATTGAAGTCCAAGAAGCTGGATCCTAAGTTCATTGGACCTTATGAGATTTTGCAGAGAATTGGTGATGTGGCTTATAGGGTGGCGTTACCGCCTGAGTTGTCGAATCTACATGATGTGTTTCATGTGTCGCAATTGCGAAAGTACGTTTCTGATCCATCTCATGTTATTCAGAGAGATGATGTTCAGGTTCAGGAGGATCTTACTGTTGAGACGATGCCGTTGAGGATCGAGGACCGTAAGATGAAACAGCTCCGAGGGAAAGAGATACCTTTGGTGAAGGTAGCTTGGGGAGGTGCTGCAGGAGGCAGTGTGACCTGGGAGTTGGAAAGCAGGATGCGAGAAGCGTATCCGGAGCTATTTCCATCAGGTAATTTTCGAGGACGAAAATGATTAAAGTGGGGGAGAGTTGTAACACCCATTTTAATTATTTAGTCATTTTATTATTATTTTAAATATTATGTGTTGGTGTGCCCTTTGGTGGGGGTGTATTTGGTGATGTTGGTGGGTGTCCCTAATGTGGGAGGAGTATTGGTGGTGTTTTGGTGAATATAATAATATAGTGTATAATATTAATATTGGTGGGAATATTATTATTATTATTATATTTATTATAGTTACTATTGTTATTAATATTATTATTATTTTAGTGAGATAATATTATTATTATTATTATTATTATTATTATTTTATTAAGTTATTATTATTATTAAGTTATTATTATTATTGGGATTAGCGAATTAAAATAGAGAATGTGAGGGGTTAGTAGTTTTTACGATACATTGTGAGAAGTTAGAGAAAGTGGAAAAAGAACGATAGAAAGGAGAGAAGTGAGAAGAACGGAAAAGGGAGCGAAGAACGAAGGAACGGGGGAAAATCAGAATTGGGCAAACCTTGGAGGGTTCTTTCATCGATCAACCGATTAACCAAGGTAAGGGGGGAGAAACCTGATTGGGAATGGTTTATACATGTATAGGGTAGTGGGGAGTCCTTAACCCCGTAGGAGTTTGATCGATATATGATATTACATATTGATATGTTGTGATTGTTGACTATTGGTGATAATTGGATGTTGATTGTTGATGAATTGTGGTTTTTGGTTAATTTGGCGGATAGGTTGGGTTTACGGGTTTTAGGGAAAATTATGTGTGACCTTTTGGGATATCGATAGAATTCCTAAGAGTTGAATTGGGAATGTAGTCTAGAAACCGATAAGTTATGATATCTATGTTGTTAGTACTGATGTTAAGAGGTGAATTGGAAGTAGGAAGTTTAACCCATTTGGCTTAGAAAGCACTCTGCAGAACTGTGAGAAATTGGTGAAATCGCAGCATTCGCTGGGCTTCGCCTGGCGAGTGTTGGCGAAGCTTCGCCTGGCGAAGGGAGGCGAGAGTTCGCCTGGCGAGCTGAGGCGAGTGGCAGCGAATAATTCAGAATTAAATCCCAGACCTAAAGGGTAGGAACTTCGCCTGGCGAGTGTGGCCAGCGAAGGTTCGCCTGGCGAATGATTCCTTCGCCTGGCGAATGCACGATAGTTGGAAAGGGGGCTTCGCCAGCAGGTTTGCCTGGCGAATGCCAGCGAAGGTTCGCCCCGGTTCGCCTGGCGAATGCCAGCGAACATCGCAGAACCAGAATGTGATTTTTGTGATGTTTTGGCCTTGATGCACTGTAAGGTTGGTGAGTGTGGGATTTAACTTGCGTACTGGTGATAGTACGTGTTTCCCTTGATATTGTCGGTGGACAATTAGTTGAGGTATATGTATGTAGTGATCAGTAGGATCGTGCACCCCCGAGTGGTGGGATATGTTTATATCTTGGTGTTAAAGTATGAACTTGTTTACTATCTGGTTGATTTATATGGTGTTGGTGTATGTTATATCTGTACATATATGCATTGATGTATGATGATATGATCAGGAGGATCGTGTGCATGTTGAGTGCCTAAATATATTAGTTATGCATTGGTGTGTGCATATCATGGTGTTTTGGTGGGATGAATCATGTCTCAGGAGGAGCGTAAGTGATTCATCCGTACTCCTTTGTGGAGAATGGTGGGGGATAGATCATGTCTCAGGAGGAGCGTAAGTGATCTATCCAGGTTCGATTGAATGAACCAACGAGTCGGTACCGCATGCATGGTGTTGAGTTGCATTTTGCATTATAATATGTTATATTGTAATTTGAACAGTAGGTTCGTCATATGGTGTTGTTAGGGGTGAATCTTGGTGTGTGGGTGTGTTGTACTATCTTATTTACATGTATTACATTACCATTATATTTTTGATCATGTTTTCTCACCCCTTTGTTGTTGTTGTGGTCTGTGCTTCTTTGGAAGTACAGATAATCCAGGTGCTTAGCTAGCTTGGATATTGGTGTGATTGTCGAGTCTAGGATGCTCTGATACGTAGCACGGGACTTGGGCGTTTTTAATTGTTTTATGTTGTACTTATATTTTATTTCCCTGTGAACGTATCAAACGTTTATTGAATTTTATTATTTAACATTCCGCTGTATTTGGAGAAAAACCTTTTTATAAGGAAACGTTGTTTTTATGTGATATCCCACTTGGGAGAATTGGAACTCTGATTTAGTTTATTTATAATGTTTATTAATTTAGAGGATTCTGGGAAGTGGGGTGTTACACTTTCACCCCAATATTGTTCGAGTGTGGAACTTGAATAAGACTTTTAAAACGAAAAAACCTTTTAGCACATGTCCTAGGATCAATCTGATCGATCCTGTGAGTCACCAAAGTTAGATTTGGAAGATCAGCGGTTGTTTTTCGATTTTCAAGGGAAACAAAATGGCACGCCCAGTGGGACAGTGCTAGAAAATCTTTTTGATAAAACTAAAATTATAAAAATTTTGCAGTCGTACTGGTCCTTTTCCGTGAGAGGTACATTTTATGTTACTAAGAAGTGGTGAAATTGTCGCTGTAAACGAAGAGATACGACCAAGACGAAACATTAGGAACATGGCTACAGATGCGAACCAGCCAGATAACCCCAACCATCAAGGAGACAGATCCATCGAAGGAATAAGAGACGAGGGAGTTCCCCCTCTGATACCGTCGACTGGAGAACAAACGGTGCTTCCGGTGAGGCCAGTACTGACACCTTCCGTAGTTGGGGCTTGATTGACAGTGATAAGACCTTATACTCAACCAGTGTTGGAATATGCTGGTCATCAAACGTCGAACCCTCATATTTTGTTAGGAGGAAGTTCGACGTCCAGGCAGTTTGGTCCCCCTGGTTTTTCACAGTCACCAAGAAATCCCCCATATGGGATGCCCACCGCTATGATGCAGGGGGTCCAAAGTGCACCCCCATATTCTCAGATCAGGCGATGGCTTCGCCAATACAAGGGTTAGGGTCAGGCGTGAACATGAGTCGAAACCACTAAAGCCAGAGTTTAGGGTATTCGACACAAGGCCCCAATTTGACCAAAACCTCAGTTGCTTGTTTAAGACAGCAGATGGACAAAAGTAACCTACAAATGGTTCAGACTTTGTCACAAACCATGGGTGAAATATTTCAACCATTAATCCAAAATACAACTCAGACCAATCAACAATTGGCGGTACAATTAACGAGATTGGCTGAATTCATGGGGGTACCTCCCTTAACCAGAAACCAAGCCGCAGTAGCGGATACCCCACGAGACAACTTGGCGAATATGGCAGAAGTCGACGTAGGAAACCAAGGAAGGATGGCCCCTCCGTTAGTCGAAGGGCTTAGGGAAAATCCTTTGCAAAACCAGCCTCGTGGCTTGGGAGAAAGAAACCCAGGAGTGGTGGTTGTGAATCGGAACCAAGACGCAGACAATGTAGTCTAGCAGGTTCGTCGAAACAACGTAGCCGTCGACAATAATCTAGCGGCCATGGTCGAGAGAATTATGGCCAGAAATGGGTTAAACACTGGTTTCACTAGGCCAAATTACACTTCACCTATAGTAGACTATATCCTTCAGGCGGAGTTACCTCCTAGGATGAAAGTACCCAAATTCACTAAGTTTTCAAGAGATACGACGGAATCTATCGTCGAACATGTGGCTCGTTACCTAATCAAGGCTGGAGAGATAGCGAACGATGAAAGCCTTAGAATCAAATACTTCCCAAGTTCTCTTACTAAGAACGTCTTTACCTGGTTCACAATGCTTCCCCCTAACACGGTGTGTAATTGGATCCAGTTAGAGCGTTTATTCCATGAACAGTTCTATATGGGTCAGACCAAAATTAGCTTAAAGGAACTCGCTAGTGTGAAGCGTAAGTTTTCTGAGCCAATAGAGGAATACCTTAATAGGTTCCGATTGCTTAAAACCAGATGCTTCACGCAAGTCCCTGAACATGAGTTGGTCGAAATGGCCGCTGGGGGTCTCGACTACTCTATTAGAAAAAGTTGGATACCCAGTATCTAAGGGACATGGCCCAACTAGCCGATCGAGTTCGGCAACTAGAAAGACTCAAAGACGAGAAGGCTAAGTTTAATAAAAATAAAAAGGTAGCTTTTGCCGAATATAATGAGAATGTCGAAGGTCTGTGTGATGAGCCTTTGAGTTTCGACGATGGCGAAGTGGACCTTGCTGAACTTAAACATGGACCACCTTACTTGTGCAAAGTACTAGCTCCCCCACAAGGGAAGAGTTATGTCGAATCTGAAAAGAATGATAGGTTCCCAAAGAAAACATATACTTTCAACATCACAAAATGTGATGAAATCTTCGATTTGTTAGTTAAGGATGGACAAATGATAGTACCCCCTGGCGCCAAAATACCTTCCATAGAACAAAGGAAGAAAAGAGGGTTTTGTAAATATCATAATTTCTTGGGTCATAAAACGTCTCAATGTTTTCTTTTCAGGGACCTTGTTCAGAATGCGATCCAGGAAGGACTTCTAAAGTTCGGAGAGAAAGCTGGTGGCCAGATGAAGGTCGACACAGATCCTCTGCAAATGGCAGACGCAAATTACACAGAGCCAGCCGAGGCTAATATGGTCGAAGTTGCTGACGGCTACGACTTTTCAATCTAAGTAACAGAGGCTGCTGGCAATCCCATAGACGAAGCTGTGATGGCGAAAGTTACCATGAGCTTCGGACAAATGAGCTGTGTCGAAATGGAAGTTGATAACTGTGACCAAAGGGATGAAACCAAAAGCCCAAACAACAGGAACAATCTGGGTTGGGAGATAGTGACCAAAGAAACGGTTGATGACTTCGTCAAAATTGATCAAGCCACCAAAGGCGTAGAGCTAAGCCTGAAGAAGCTGAATCTGGCCAAAGAAGTTGAAATTAACATGGTAGAAATCACCCAACATGAGGAGGTAGCGGACAGTGAGTCGAACTACCAGGAAACACACACTAGGGAAGCATACCCAGAGCAGGAGGAATCTATTGTTTCTTTCCTTCACCTCTGCCAGGAGAGAGGTTCTAGTGTGATGCTTTGTCCCTGATGCAGTGCCATATTCGACAAGAAGGTCGCACAAAAGGTAGAAGGAACACGAAGGCTGAGGCAAGATAACGAAAGGCCAAGATTCGACCCTTGAAGAGGCCTTCAACAAAGATCTGACCCCCGCATGAGGCCTCCTACAAACAAACCCACTAGCTTTAAGCCCAATGCTAAGGGCACAGATGGGAAGTGGACGAAGCCCAATGAGAACAGGCAGCAAGGGCAGAAGAGGTGGAAGAACTTCAAAGTGCAACAAAGATCTTCGTTAAGCTACCGAAAAGAATTTCAGTCTTCGAGGGCTGCTCATGTGTCAGAAAATTATAAAGGGAAGAATCCCATGTTTCGATACCAATGGAGACGCGAGCAGAGAAAAAGAAAAGCACATAGAGAAGGTGCACACAGGGACCAACTACAATCCAGTACCAATATCCCCGTCGAACATGAGGGTCGAACAAAGATGTTTGGGAAGGCACCTGTAGGAAGAAAGTTGTTTCTAACGCAGGTCGAAGAACAGAGGAAATCGGTCGACGATGAAATGACCGATAATTTTGATGAAGACTCTGATGATACGTTGGATATTTTGGTCAACATAATATCAGTAATGCCCAGGGAATTTGATAGGATTTCCGTAGTTGAAAACTCAGACACACATACGAACTTGGAAATAACGGCTCATAAGCCGATATGCTATTATGTGATGAACAATGGCTGCGTTGAGGAGAAAAACGCATTCTTTGAACAGCCAACAGAGGCGGTGAAAAATCATCTGAAGCCTCTTTATATTACGGCACAAATAGAGAAGGTCCCAGTTAACAAAATCTTGGTGAATTGCGGCGCTACGGTAAACCTAATGTCGCATTTTCTGTTGAACAAAATTGGGAAAAGTGAAACAGACACCAAGCCACACAACATGGTGTTATCAAACTATGAAGGAAAAGTGGGTTCGACCATGGGGGTCATTCAGGTGAATGCCACGGTCGGAACCATTACCCGTCTGACTGTCTTCATGGTGGTAGAGACCACTGCCAACTATAATCTATTACTTGGAAGAGAATGAATCCATGGAGTGGGGGCAGTGCCATCTTCGATGCATCAGAGGATCGTCATCTGGAGACCAGATGGCATTGTCGAAAACATCGAAGCAGATCAGGGATACTTCAAAGCACCTATAAACCATATTGATAGAGGACAGTTTGATAAACATTTGGCCAGTATAGGGCCATGTGAACTTGCAAATTTTGACTTTACACCTAATGACGGAGTGTATTGCTCACTATATCTGCATCCCGTCGAAGGTTTCCGATGGGATAAGGAAGTGCCAGGTGAAAGGTTACCATACCTTGGCGAACTTCCCATAGACCCCACTGGCTGGGGAAGTGAGTTTGATGATGATGACTGAAGCCGTAGCGCTTCAAAGGATTTCGGCCTACGTGGCCGAAACTAAGCTACAAACGGCCTTGGAGGCCGCTAATAACAAAATGGCTGAGAGAGCCAACGAAAAACCCAAACAAATAGGTCCAGTTGGGCATTTCGACCCCAAGATTCAATATGAAGGGCAAAGACTCGACGCCATATATGACGATGAGCCTTTGGGTTTTGAAAAAGATCCCTTGGCCAGCGGTGTCAAAATGTTGGCACAAGATCCACTGGAGGAAGTTGACCTGGGAGGTGGAGTAATCAAAAGGCCAACTTATATCAGCGCCAACCTCGACCCCCAACTTAGGGTCGAAACCATTCAGTTGCTACGAGAGTACATGGGTTGTTTTGCTTGGGACTACGACGAAATGCCAGGTCTAAAGAGAGATCTAGTCGAGCATAGGCTACCAATCAAGCCTGGCAAAAAACCAGTCAAGCAGAATCCAAGACGTTTCGCCCCTGAAATCCTCTCAAAGATAAAGGAGGAAATCGAAAGACTCATCCGATGCAAGTTCATCCGTACGACCAGGTATGTCGAATGGCTAGCAAACATTGTACCAGTTATTAAGAAAAACGGATCTTTAAGAGTCTGCATAGACTTTAGGGATTTAAATTCAGCAACTCCTAAAGATGAGTATTTGATGCCAGTGGCAGAAATGCTAGTCGATTCAGCCGCTGGCCACGAATACCTTAGCATGCTGGATGGATATTCTGGTTACAACCAGATTTTCATTGCTGAGGATGACGTTCCTAAAACGGTGTTCCGTTGCCCAGGGGCCTTAGGCACTTACGAATGGGTAGTGATGCTTTTTGGCCTAAAAAATGCTGGGGCAACGTACCAGCGGGCGATGAATTTGATTTTCCATGATTAAATTGAGTCCTTTATGCAAATATACATTGATGACATTGTGATAAAATCTGTGTCAGGAAAGGCTCATGTGGAACATCTGCGCAAATCCTTCATGAGAATGAGGAAGTTTGGCCTCAAGATGAATCCCCTCAAGTGTGAATTTTGCATACGAGCAGGAGATTTTCTGGGTTTCGTGGTCCACAAGAAGGGGATTAAAATCAACCAAAACAAAACAAAGGCCATCATGGAAGCGAAAGCGCCATCCAACAAAAAGGAACTTCAATCCTTGCTGGGCAAAATAAATTTCCTAAAAAGGTTCATATCGAATCTCAGTGGAAAAACACATGCCTTCTCGCCATTGCTTCGAGCCACCAAGGAGAAGTTCGAATGGACGAAAGATCAGCAAGAGGCTTTCGACAAGATCAAAGACTACTTGACTCATCCTCTGGTCCTTTCACCTCCATGTCAAAATAAAAGCATGAGACTGTGTATAGCAGCGTCAGACAAAACTCTAGGGAGCATGCTCGCTCAAGAGGATGGAAGTCGCGTCGAAAGAGCCATTTACTACCTTAGCAGAGTTTTAAATGATGCAGAAACTAGGTATAGTGAGATAGAGAAATTGTGCTTATGTTTGTATTTCTCATGTATGAAGTTGAAGCAATATATAAAACCAGTTGATGTTTACGTTTCGTCACATTTTGATATTATTAAGCACATGTTGTCCAAACCTATTTTGCATAGTCGAATTGGTAAATGGGCATTAGCATTAACTGAGTATTCATTAACGTATAGACCGTTGAAAGCGATCAAAAGGCAAATAGTGGAAGACTTTATTGTCGACCACTCCATAAATGAAAGTTCCCTGAACATTGTTGAACTAAAGCCTTGGAAGTTATACTTCGACGGGTCTAGTCACAAGAATGGGACAGGCATAGGTCTGCTGATCATTTCGCCTGACAAAATTACAACAAAATTCAAGTATAGAGTCGAGGGCCTATGTTCCAATAACGAAGCTGAATATAAAGCTTTAATCGTTGGACTTGAAATTTTGTTAGAATTGGGGGCAACCCAAGTCAAAATAATGGGAGATTCAGAGTTGGTTGTAAAACAGCTAACAAAGGAATACAAGTGCGTTAAAGAAAATCTCATTATGTAATTCGTGATAGCCAACAGGCTACTCAAAAAATTCGAAGTCTGCACTATTCGACACATACCACGACTACACAATCAGATAGCCAACGATCTGGCGCAATTTGCCTCAGGATACAGGGTCTCGAAGGAAAACTTGCAAGAAGAAATCAAGGCCAGAGGTAATGTTGTGTCCGTGGGTTTGAGACCGTCAGACTTGGAAGTCACGAAATTTGGCTACGCTGACGAGGAAACCTTTGAGATTTTTACAGTTGAAGGCCTGACAGACAAAGATTGGTGGAAACTTCTGGTCGAATACCTTCGGAACCCTTCGGCGACTACAGAACGAAAGATAAAATACCAAGCACTAAGCTATGTCCTGTTGGGGAATGAGTTATTTAAGAAAACCTCTGAGGGAGTTTTACTTAAATGCCTTAGTGAATCTGAAGCATACTTGGCATTGTCTACAGTCCATGCTGGCATACAACATGTCCCAGCAAGCGAGTTGCACTCCATAGTCAAGCCATGGCCATTTAGAGGTTGGGCTTTAGACCTGATAGGAGAGATTCGACCTGCGTCTTCCAAAAACCAGAAGTACATTTTGGTAGGGATAGACTACTTTACCAAGTGGATCGAAGCTATACCTCTACCGAAAGTAGACCAAGAAGATGTTATCGAATTCATTCAAAAGTATATCATTTACAGATTTGGGCTACTAGAAACAATAACGACAGACCAAGGGTCAGTATTTACAGGTAGGAAGATGCAGGAGTTTGCCAAAGAAATGGGATTTAAACTCCTTACCTCGACACCTTACTACGCCCAGGCCAATGGCCAAGTCGAAGCGGCAAACAAAGTGATACTTGGAATGATAAAGAAACAGATTGGAAGCAAGACTAGGAATTGGCATAAGACGTTGGATCAAGTCCTATGGGCATGTCGAACATCCCCGAAGGAAGCAACCAACACTTCCCCCTATCGACTCACCTTCGGCCATGACGCAGTATTGCCAGTTGAGGTACATATACAGTCAGTAAGAATTCAAAGACATCATGAAATCCCTCGAGAGATTTATTGGGACATTATTCTTGATGAGTTAGTCGATTTAGAGGAAGAAAGATTAAAAGCTCTAGAACTCTTGAGAAGACAAAAGAAAAGAGTGGAGAAATCATATAACAAGAAGGTCAAAGCAAAGGCTTTCCTGGTCGGAGATTTAGTATAGAGGGTAATCCTACCTATGGATCGAAAGGTGAGGTCCCTAGGTAAGTGGTCCCCAAAGTGGGAAAGACCATTCCAGGTATCGAAAGTATTCTTTAACAAGGCATATGAAGTGACAGAGCTGAGTAAGGACGAGAGAATATTAAAAGTAAATGGCAAATATTTAAAGAAGTATAAGCCTGCACTTCAAGAGGTAAAAATATCAACAGAGTAATAGTCGAAGATAAAGCGAAGCCATAAATGGTGATTTAAAATATGCCAAAATGGCCCAATGTCTTACAAAAAAAATAAAAATGGCTTACAAAGGCCAGTATAATCTTCTCTATTACAAAACCTAAATAAATCAAAAAGGAAGATTCACCTTCATCTTAAGATAAGTCAATTTTTGGAGTTCGAGACGGCTTTGGCATTGAGCCTTATCTGTCCTCAGCTGGGCAACTTCAGATTCCAAACGGCGGGCTTCCTCAGCGTAGGTAACGGCATGTTCAAGTTCAGTTGTTAGGGAGGAATCATCGAAAGAAGATAATCTAGCGTTCTTCTTCTTAGCCTTCGCTATCTTACTGTGAAGTCTTTTAATCTTCCACTCCCAACAGGCAATGTTCGCCTCATTATTCAGGACCTCTTGCTTATTTTTCTCCCCCGTTTCTTCCAATTCAGCAATCCTCTCCTCAAAGTCGACAATAGCGCTCCAAGCGGCAGCTTCACTTCTAGCCTTCGTCTCAATGTCACCCTCAATTTGAGGCAACAATCGATAGTCTTTATAAACCTGGTCGATCAGAGTACCAACTTCTTGAATAACATTCGCGGCCTCAGGAGTAAGGGATTTAATGTCCACTCGTCAAAGAAGAGCTTTGAGGGGAAGATGGCTGGCTAGGCCCATCTGCAGGAGGGTGAAAAGATCCCCTTTGAAAATCTTTTGCTTAACCTTGTTGAGGGCACTGTGAGCTGGCTGCTTTGAGGTTTTCCCTTCGGAGGTCGAAGTACTGGGAGTGCGGCTAGAAGAATGACTTCGCCTGCTCAACAAAAGCCTGATGTATTGTCGAGGGTTAGAAACCTTCAACGCATCCAGTTCGGCGGAGGTGAGTTGAGTTTCGCCTGGGAAGGGGTTTGTTGGAATATCCTTTGGGATAGAAGAAACGGGAGTCTTTGTCACTTCAGCAGTTGTGGGTTCTTTGACAGAGATGTCCACAGTTTTCAATTATTTATCTTGGCTTTCTTTTTCCTGTGTGCCATCCTCTTCCATTTCATCCCCAGTACCTTTATCACTGGACTCATGCAATTCAGGCTGAGGCATAGCCTGATCCTCAATAGCCTGATCACCCTCAACAGCCTTTTCATCCACAGCTATTATCTGACCCAAGGGAGAGCTGGTCGTATCAACCAAGGTTGCTTTCCCCTCTAAAGCGTTGACTTCATCATCCGCTGTAATGGGATCGACCTGAGCATTGTTGCCTTCAAGATCAGAACCATCAGTTTGAGACTGCTGGGTAGTGGTCTTTGCGGGAGAAGGAGGGGCTGTGAAAGAATCAGGTTTATTAATTTCACCAAGTGAACTCACACCAGAACCCAAATCAGAAGTGAGATGATAGGTAGGCTCACCTTGGCTATTCAAGGGATAGAGTGACAAAGGAAGCTTGGTGGGATCAGATTGTGAAGTCCTAGCATCATCCTAGAAAAGGTAGACATTAGAAAGAATAAAGACCAAAAAATCAGTGCAAAGGCCCAAAGAAAGGTAGATGCGCAATATACCTTAACAGTTTCATCAGCAGGACTAGAGTTGTCACTCTCCATGGGGACAGCAGCTTGGATCAAAGCATCCCCTATGGGAGTCGGAGTGGGGTCTTGAGGAGGAATAGTGGTCTGAGGTGTGTCGGTTGCAAGAGGAGCGGATGGAGCATCAGAAGTATCCACATCATGGACGATCTTCTGTTTCCTTTTTACTTGAAGACTCTCACGAGGAGACCCATCTTCGTCATCAGAATCAATGATAATCTGGGGAGAAGCCCTTTTTAATCTTCTTTGAGGGGTGGGTGTTTTTCGACTAGCCTGAAAGCAACATAAAGTGTTGAGAGTGAGATAAGGAGGTCGAGATAAGTAGAAAGTTGTGGAAGATTACCTTTTGGTCTTCGTCCTTGACTTCAGTTTTGGTTGTTGGGGCAACACGTTTTGGAGCAACTGAAAAGTAAATGATACTAAAACCAGTTAGCAACAATAAAGCTCAGAGAGGAAAGTCCAAATCAAAGGGGGATGAACCTTCAAGAATGTCGGATTCGATGCGAACATCTTCGATACTGACATGAAGGTGCCCTTTAAACGTATCGAGTGTATGTTTAGTCAGAACCACCCGCTGTGCTTTGGGCTTAGACTACAGTCAAAGAATTTTTATAGCATCTCCACAAATGAACCAATCTGGGAATGGAGGGGCAAGAGCCACGCCAAAACCAGCGGTTGGTAGTCGAGGGACTTTTGGGGGGAAAAGTCTAAAGGCAACCTCATACCGTTTCTCGCAAGGAACAGAAGAGGGAATCTTTAAACTATCCAGTTTTTTGGAAAACTTTTCTTTCAAAGTGATAGCAGCCTCACGGGTGGTTCGACTAACATCATCTAGTCGATAGGCAGTTTTGAAATACTTCTGGAAGGCTTGAATCTCTTTGATATGGGTAGACGTACCTTTCTTGATCTTCTCCTGCACATCAACGAAAGCTTGGTCAATCAAGCGAGCAAAACTGGAGGCGTCAAGAAATTATGAGGCGTAATGTTTCAACCACCAGTCATAGAAGTCTTGAGAGCAAAAATAAGAAGGTTCAAAGTGGATAGGTGTGAGGAAGGACTTGTGGGCGTGGTGCGCCAGTTGTGTCGAACAGTCCAGAGGAGATAGCACCGTTAAAGGAAGAATTATATGTGATTTCTTGTCATATAGGCATTTGGGCAAGGTTTGTATCAACCCGAATTGCCTGGACACCAAGTTCGGTTGGTAGGCTAGTAAGCTGGAGTGACCTCTAACAAGGTTTAATTTATGAACCAGTAGTCGAGGAATGAGGAATCGCTTCCAAATCAGCTTTGACTCCTCTTCTTGTTTCTTTAAGGGAGCAGAGAAGGGTCTGGTAAACCACTCTGGGCCACATCTTCGTTCTACGAAGGGAGCCATCTTTGCGGTAAACTCATACCGTTTTGCGAACACATGAACGAAGCTGGATAAATTGGATCGAAGAGTATGTCCTTCCTCGCTAGGAGTAAGTTGAGCCAAGTGAGGCCATTCGACTCTTCTCTCAGCGACTAAAGGCGAACTTTCATCAACTTCGCCTCTGTTGGGAAGATTGTGTTCAAAAGTGGCATTAAGCCACAGCTGAAGAAGCCAAAAGGGGCCTGACAACAGCAAGTTGCCATGGCTTTCAGGATCTTTCAATTTACTCGCACTTTCGCCTAGGGCCTCATAAAGACTGGCCAGAATCATTTCACTTAGGCAAATGCCTCTCTTCAGATGTAGTTGGTTGGCCAGAACTAGATACTTTCGCGCCACCTGCAAGGATTTTGTGCAAAATACACAACGAGATAACCACATGGCCAAAAAGGCTATATGTTCCTCGTCGTCAACTGAGGTGCTAGTTTTATTATGATAATGTTGGACAAAAGCTGTGTAAGTATGTTTGGTATTGGCGAAACCAATGGTGTTGTGGCTATCAATCTCAGAATCATAAACAAGGTCGTAGGGTTTTAGGCCTACAATGGCAGCTACATCAAGTAATGTGGGTGTCATCATCCCACAAGGGAGGTGGAAAGTATTATGAGTTCTATCCCAGAAGAATAACGAAGAAGCCATCATAAGGGGGCAGTACGAAGGGCCTACCTTCGACATCATGATCAGATCATAAATCCCAGTGTCCTTCCATTCCCGGGCTTTCGCTTTCTCTATTTTTGTCAGCCAATTGAGATAAAGTTCAGAATCTTTAAAGTAGGGAGTAGCCCTAAATAACCTGGCCCCATCATGAAGATACCTAAGGTCTACGTCAAAGAGGCTCAGGCTATCAGGGCCATCAGTGGAGATTTTGCTAGAGTGTTTTTGCCCTAAGGCTTTAGTGGTTCTATAAGAGGGGAAGAAGTCTTTAATGGCGGAATAGTCAAGACCTGGAGGGGGTAAAGGCCCAGACATGGCTAAAGGTCTCCCTGCAACAGTAACAGGAATGATTACCTAAGATTTGTAAATGTGGCGTTTCTCCTCTGTCAAGGGTTTGCGAATGAACTGTTGGCTCTTTACCACCTGGGGATCGCTCAAGCTGGCAAAGGGAGGAAGCGTTGATGCAGAGGTTTGTCCTTTGAATTGCATTTTCTTCTTTTGATGATCAGCCATTTTTGAAGGAAGTAAGAGTTTGTTTGTTGGGAAGCAGAAAAATTAGAGGAAAAAAGCAAGGAAGGTGTGAAGAGTTAGAGAAGTTGGAAAAATGAAAATATCAAAGGGAAAATTACTTATATAGTGTATGGAAGACTGAAAGTTTTCATCATTAAGGGGTTAGAGTTAGTGGGCCACGTGTGCGCTTGGATATGGGATGGCAGAGGCAGCAGTTGCAATTCACGTCCCCGAGGTTGGAAGGGTGATTATGGCACACGATTTTGTTGATTCCCGAGAAAATAGCCATGATGAAAGTGACGTCAGAAATGTGCATCAAGGTGGCGGAACAGTAGCTTGTGTGTTCCTAGTTATCTTTCTTGCTTCTCTTTCATTCCCTTTCACCTTCCCAGACTTGCATTGGTTGAAAGAATATCAGACGACACGCATGAGGACAAGCGGCGTCGAAGGTCAGACGCTGTCAAAAAATGTGTTTTTCCACATTCGAAGTCGAAAAGACATTTTTGGGTGGCAATTTGTTAGCTCCTAAATTCGACGCCTCATGTAGAAGAAAGAAATTCAAGATAAAAGGGTCAAAGGTAGGTTGAGAACGAGAGAGTGGTCGAAAGAGGCAAAGCAGCCAAAAGAAGAAGTCGAAGAACTCACCCAGAAGCCAGGAGTTCGACCACTTGCTGTTAGGGATGGTTCGTCGAAGGATTTGAAATTCAAAAATTGGAGGGAACGGTTTTGCTTGTTGAATATTAAGGGAGACACGTGTCATCTTATGAGCAGTAGATCCATGCATTTGTGACAAATGGCGAAAGGAGGTGATGATGGAGGTTATTAGAGGTTATTTTTTACTACTATAAATAGGGTGTCTTAGACATATCCAAAGGGGTTGTAATTTACTATTGTACAAATTACTCTTAAAATTACTCAAAGTATCCGAGTGTAGAGAAAGCGAGTATTGTAGAGAATGTACGTGATGTAAACACACCATCTTTTAACTTAATGCGATTTACTTGTTTTACTTTAAACTTTACAAAGTCTTTTATTGTCTTGACACCTTATTGTTGCACCCCAAAATTTACCCTCACAATACAAGACTTTGTGTTCCAAGAAGGTTCACAAGGTTCACAAAATTCACAATTGGTCAGAAGAGTTGACAATTCCCTCAGACAATGCACCTCCTAAGCAGTGCATCCAAAACTAGGGTTTTGACTTTAATCAGGCTAAATGGACTTCCAAGACTTCAAGTGAGCTTCATAACATCTTATATGTGTATAAGAACCCCCATGTCAAGTTTCAAGACTTTTCTCAAAAGTTTGCTCAGTCAGATGATCAGATAAGTCAAAAGCAGTCAATGCAGTTAAAAGGTCAAACTGAGGTCAACTGTGGTCAAACCAAAGTCAAACTTCATGATTTTTTTTGCCAACATCAAAGAGAGGTTGGGTGAGAAATATTATCATAATAACTGTAATACTCCAAATTTTGCCCTAAGATTTGTCGTCACATTTCATTGCATTTAATCAATTACTAACAAATTTGTGTAGTCGTTTGACTTTTTGCAGGTAAATATCATATGGCATGCATTTTTTTTCTAAAAAGTAAAAATGGCACAATTGGCAGGAGGACATGTGTAAGGAGTTATGAGTGTGAGAGGTTGAGAGTTCGAATCTCACCTTTGTCATTTTTTTTTGTTTTTTATTATTTTTACTCTAAATTTTTCTATCTTTCATTAAAAAAATAACAAAAATAGTTTTTTATTATTATTTAATTATTATTTTCGTATTTTAATTAAATCATTTTTTAAAATATTATTTTTTTCACTTTTTTCTAAATTATTCATAAAAATATCCAAAAAATCATAAAATAAAAAATATTGAAAAAAATTTTGTTCTTTTTATAATATTTTTTATTTTAGGAATCAATAGGATTATTAGTTTTTATTTTAAGTTTATTTTAATTATTTTAAATTATTTAAATTTTATTTTTCTTAACTAATTATTTAGTTTGGGCTTTAAAATGGGCTTTAGGGACATTATTGACAATTTGGTGTTAACCCTAATTTGTTCCCTATATATACATGTGTTGCCTTGTTGGAAAAAAGGAGAATGAAAAAAACCTAAGAGGAGTGAGTGCCGTTTGCCGTTATTTAGTTTTCTTCTTCATCCATTACTATTGTTTCTTTTTCTTCATCGTTTACCGTTATTTCTTTTCCTTCATCTATTACTGTTGTTTCTTTTTCTTCATCTTTTACCGTTATTTCTTTTTCTTCATCTTTTACCGTTATTTCTTTTTCTTCATCTATTACCGTTATTTCTTTTTCTTTATCTATTACTGTTACGTTTATATATATATATAATTTTTAAATTGTTAGAGTTTATATATATAAGATTAATTTTTGATCGAATTATGTCGATACGATGTTTGCACATTTGTGTGCATGACGCGTGACATTTGTGTTAGTTCGATCTGGTTGCGATGATCGCATTTTTGTGTGAGCAATAATACTATTTTTTGCTTAATTTCTTTTTCTTTGCGATAAATTTTGTTTCGTCCGATTTAGATCTGGTTGCGATGAGCGCATTTCTGCGTTAGCAACATTGTTGGGTTATTTGGCACATTTAAAATTCATTATTGCTTTATTATTATTATTATTATTATTATTATTATTATTATTATTATTATTATTATTATTATTATTATTATTATTATTATTATTATTATCATTATTTATTATTATTATCATTATTATCATTATTATTACCATTATTATTATTATTGTTATCATTAATTTATTAAAACTTGTTATAATATAAAAATCTGTTTTTTAAAATAAATAACATTAACATCTTTTCCAAATTAATATGAAAACCTATTATTTTTAAGAAAAACTTTTTTTTAGATAAATTTAAAATAATAACTAAAATTTTTTTTTATAATAACTAGAACCGTTATTTATTTTATTTTATTATTGTTCAATTCAAATTTCATTATCATATTGTATCTGCTCCTCTCATGTAACCTCGCGAACTTAACAATCGCTCTTTAAATTCTGCCTTTAAATTTCTGCTTGCATGGTTTAAATTATGACATTATCTCTCTGTTTGCATGATTCAATTATCTCACGCGTTTACTATTATTTCTGTCACATTGCACACATCCGAAGGTTAGGTCTAACTGTTTGGCCGCCGCGCCAATAGTCCGTAAAACTTCACACATTCAATTTCAAATCCTCAAAACTACAAACTACAAACCCTAATTTTCACAAATGCCTCGCCGCAGGCAAAATTACAATTTTACCCTTAACATTAGGTCAAAGAGCCGCCGCGCTCATTTTAGGGTTTCCCGCCGTGGAATCCCTAATTTAACCCTAATTACAACTTAACATTTCAACGTAGAGATTTGGAGTTTCTACACTCCACGTAAGCGTGTCCTTAAGATGCGTTTATTCCCCTTGAGACCTTGACCACAGTTAAGAAGTTTCTAACCTCCCTATTGAGGGGAACTACGATTACTCTGATTCCACTCCCGTAAGGATACGTAGGCACAAGATGCGATGTCTTGCCGAGTAAACTTAGAATTAACCCCCTTTATTATTTATTATTGCTTATTTATATTTTATTTAATTATTTTGCTTAATATTTTGTAATTGTTTCTTGGATGTAAAGTTGTTTAATTACTTAATTATTATGGTTAGTAATTAGGGAGTGTAACAACATGTATGTAATATTAAAATAAATTTAGATCACTTTTAAATAAAGATAATTAAAATAAACACGTCACACACGTAAGTCGATTTTAATCGCCGTCTCACTTCCTAAGGATATCCCTCAAGTTGCCTACGAATAATGGTTAAGTGGGGTGTATAAAGCAAGTCCCTCAAATAGAAAAATCATCAAAGTCCCTTATGGTTGCCTTTACGAATCGAGTCCCTTTCGAAAAATGATGATGGTCCCTTATATGTGCTTATTACATCCCACAATGGCCTTCAAAGTCAAATTGTCCCTCACATACCCCTTAACATCCAAAGTAAGGACTACCTACTCCATTATAGTAGGGATAGTCTTACTAAAGGAAAGAATGAAGAATAAGAAAGACCTTTAAACATTAGGGTAGGTTACTCCTAGGTGCTTGCTCACTTCAAAACTGTTTCGCACTTAAACAAATTTTCAACAAGTTTTCAAACAAGTTCTTAACACATCCTTACATGGATTATTTATTAACTATTCTGAAAATTTTCTATTCACACACTACAATTTCAAAACAATTCAAAAGTGAGCTTAAGTACCTAAGAGCCCATGGATAACCATGGATGAAAAGGATGCTAATACCTTCCCTTTTCATAACCTACCCCCCGGACCCAAAATATTCTCTAAGGTTTTTCCTGTTCTTTTATAACCTTTCCTTATGGATAAAATAAAAGTCGGTGGCGACTCTTGCTATCCGCAACATTGTTTAAAGTCAGTTCTCCCACCGTGTTACAGAACTGGCGACTCTGCTGGGGATCTATTTAAGAGGGGTACCCTTAGGAATTAAGATCACTTTAAATTGTTTGCCTTGTTTGCTTTATTATTATATTGTTGGGGTGCTCTTATGTGTGAAAGGTCCTAACCCGGATCTAGTGTACCTTAGGTAAATGGCAATAGACCAAGGAAACTGTACGACGTATATCGATACGGTTGATCTGGTGGCCATAGTTAGTGCGACTTCTTGGTTGGTGCTTATATTCCTTAAGTCAAGTTGAGGATAATATTGAGGCTGCCATATGTTGTCAATGCACTAACTGACTTTTAGAACCCTAGTTAACTCATCTTGGCCTTTAGAAAGTAGTGAGGTAACCGGCTTTGGTGCAGACTGAAGTTGGTTGACACTCGATACTACGCTCATTGAGATCTTAAACTTGGAGGGTTTTGGTTGGCAAGTAAGTTGCCTTCTGAACAACCACCCTTGTGAAGGATCAATGATATTGAGATCCCTTAGAACCTGGTTACTTTTGTAGGACAGGATGAACCATCTAACTTCAGGGGAGGGTACTTGCCTTTAAACCTCATGCAAGCCTTTAAACCTAGGGCAATTGTGTGACTTGTTTGTGTGTGCCACATGTTTGTGATTGAACATAACATCATGACATCATCATGCATCATGAGCATATCATTTTCCCTAACCATTTCAAGGACCAAGGGATTTATTTTTGTTCTTTGTTGCAGGTCATGGCTTCTGCTCGTAGAAACACCATCAGGATCAACTTTGTAGGGATACCTGCTAAGCTCAAGGAGTTGGTTTCCCTAGTGCCTGATCATTCCCAGTTCAACAAGAGACATGGTCACTTATTGGATCTAGTTACTTCAGGGTTCAGTGAAGACATGATGAGTGTGCTGTTTCAGTTCTTTGACCCTAAGCACCATTGCTTTACATTTCCTGATTATCAGCTGGTTCCAACCATGGAGGAGTTCTCTAAACTTCTGGGTATACCTGTTCTTGATCAGAAGCCATTCACAGGCTTAGAAAAGGAGCTTAAACCAGAAGTTATTGCTGCAGCTCTACATCTGAAGAAGTCTGACATTGTTCTAGAGACGAGAAGTGGAGTTAAAGGTATTCTTGCCAAGGTATTAGTGGATAAAGCTCAAATGTTCTTGAAGGCTATGAGCTACGATGCTTTTGAGGAGATCTTAGCCTTATTGATTTATGGCTTAGTGTTGTTCCCCAATCCTGATCAGTTCATAGACATTCATGCCATCAACATATTCCTGAGTCATAATCCAGTGCCTACCTTACTTGGAGACATCCTACATTCTCTTCACACCCGTACCACAAGGGCAAGAGGAACTTTGATGTGCTGCATACCTTTACTTTCTAGGTGGTTTATTTCTCACCTTCCTCGCTCAGTAATGAAGAATGAGCAAGGGTTCAGATGGTCCAAGAGGATCATGTCACTTTCTCACTCAGACATCCATTGGTGCTCCAGATCTATGGAGAATGTCACCATCATTGACCGTTGTGGGGAGTTTCCTAATGTACCACTTCTAGGCATAAGAGGAGGCATCACCTACAACCCATCTCTAGCTTTACGACAGTTTGGTTACGCCCGGAGCGATGGTCCACATGACATGTTGATTCAGGGCATTGTGTTTGACTACGACAACGATCTTCAGGGTTACCGTCAGAGATTCATACGAGCTTGGGGAAAGGTAAACAGGATTGACAGCAAGACACTGGAGCCTAAGTACACCATTCCTATGGAGGCTTATCTCAGATGGGTACGATTTCGTGCTCAGACACTCATGATGCCATATCCTGCCGTCCTACCAGTTACCATGGAACCTGTTGCTGAAGGAGACACAGCTTATACCATCCTTCACCCAGACATGCCTACTGATATGGAAGACTTGCAGAGATCATGGATCCAACTGAAAGAGCAAAGGGATACTTTCGAGGCTCATTACAAAGCAAGCCAAGCAAGGATCCTAGAGCTAACAAAGCTACTTCATGAGGAACGAAACCTCAACTCATACCTCAACACAAAGAGGAAACGTCCATGGGAGACTTAAAACCCCATCTTTTGTACTTATTTCGTTTTCATTTTTTGTAAGCCTAAAAGGCAAAACAAGTTATTACTAATAAAAAGTTACTTTCTTGTTTGTTTAAGCAAATTTAAATCCTGCGGTCCTTGAAAACATTGCATATGCATTCCCATATCATTGCATCACAGGTTTATAATTGTGCACAGGGTTCTCATCTTCTCGCTGTTTATTTCAGCAATGGCTCTTGAACAATCTGTTAAGGATCTCCAGGCACAGAATGCACAGTTCCAAGAGCTGATCCTGAACCTATCCAAGGGGCAGGATGAATTGAAGACACTGCTGGCCAAGAAGACTAAGAAGGCTAGAAGGTCTGCTGGGTTGCTCAACATGGGAAGAAGGTTCAAAGGTCCTGTCAAGACCAAGGAACATGTGGAAGACTATGAATCTGAAGAATCTGAGCAGGAGAGAGGCAGTCTCCACAACACTATGGGGGACTCTGATTCTGAGGCTAACTACTACCATGAGCCTAACGAAGACAAATTCAAGATGCTGGTGGATAGAATGGATGCTATGGAATTACAGAAATCATCTGGGCTGGATTTTGAGGATTTGAGCTTGATATCTGGGGTGGTCATACCCATTGGGTTCAAAGTTCCTACATTTGTTGTCTATGATGGGGTCTCTTTTCCCAAATTGCATTTGAGGTCTTATGTCAGAAGAATGCAACCCCACACTGCTGATAAAAAGTTGTGGATCCATTTCTTTCAAGAGAGTTTATCTGGAGCTCAGCTAGAGTGGTATTATCAGTTGGAGAGTGTCAACATCAGAGATTGGAATGACCTTGCTGAAGCTTTCTACAAGCAGTATCAATACAATGCTGACTTAGCCCCCACTCGCATGCAGCTTCAAAGCATGTCTATGGGTGCCAAAGAAAGCTTTAAGGAGTATGCTCAGAAGTGGAGAGACTTAGCTGGAAGAGTTCAACCCCCTTTGACTGATAGGGAGTTGGTTGATATGTTCATGTGTACGCTGAATGGTCCGTTTTACAGTCATCTCATTGGAAGCTCATCATCTGGCTTCACTGAGTTGATCATGACAGGAGAGCGAGTAGAGAATGGTATCAAGAGTGGTAAGATCCAAGTGGGCACTTCTTCATCCGGTGCTGCAAAGAAGCCTCCCACTGGGAAGAAAGAATCTAATGCTGTGTATGGTCAGCCTGATCGTAACAGAAGGCATCAGTCTGTTAGTGCAGTTCATATTTCAAATCCAACTCCTGCAACAACAGAGCAGCCTCAAGGCAACCAACAGAGGGCTAGAAGACAGTTCACGAAGATCAACATGTCAATGGCTCAGGCATTGCAACACTTGTTGAAAGCTGAACTTATTACCCTGAGGGAGGCCCCTCAGAATCCCAATGTTACCTCTCCCAAGTACAATCCCAATGCACGATGTGCATATCATTCAAACTGTCCAGGACATGATACTAATAACTGCTGGGTCTTGAAGAACAAAATTCAGGATATGATTGATGCTGGAGAAATTGAGTTTGATCCACCAGGTACTCCAAATGTGATTACAGCTCCAATGCCAAATCACGAGAAGACTGTCAACGCCATTGATGAAGATATTGATGAAGATCTGCATGTCTATTCAGTTATGGAGTTGAGCACACCATTGTCTGTTATCAAAAAGAGGTTAGTACAAGCTGGGATCTTTCCAGGTTGTCATGAAGATTGTCTATATTGTACCTATAAGCCGGATAGTTGCTTCATTTTGAGAGATGGGATTCAACGTCTCATGGATAAATATACTATAGTGTTTGAAAGAAGACTAGCATCTGTAGAAAGTATGGTGGATCATCTGACTCAGGGTAAGAAGATTGAAGAGGTTGACATGGTTGACAAAGTACCACTAAGAATCACTTCAAAGGGTCCCATTAAAATCACTCATCAGGGCCCAATCAAGATTACTGCTGAAGGTCCTGTGAAAGTTGTCGCTGAAGCCAGAGTAGCTCCTCTGATCATTACCACTCCTGGTCCTATTTCTTATACATCTGACAAAGCTGTGCCTTGGCACTATGGGTCTGATGTTTATATCCATGGTGTCAAGCAGGAGCCTTTACCTGATATGCCTGTTGACATTGATAATATTGCTGGATCTAGCAAGATCACTCGTAGTGGAAGAGTCTTCTCTCCTCCAGTTGCTTCTAAGAGTGCAGTTACTCCTGCTGTTACTTCCACCACTGATGCTCGGGGCAAGGGTCCTGTTATTGAGCCTGTATCTACTGATGTGCCAGCTGCTGATGACCTCTCTAAGCAGATGGAAGAAGTATTGAAAATCATTCGCAAGAGTGATTATGATATTGTTGATCAGCTGGGGCATACTCCCTCAAAGATTTCTATGCTCTCCCTGTTATTATGTTCTGAGGCTCATGCCAAGTCATTGATCAAGTTTCTAAAGATGGCTCATGTACCCGGTGCAATTTCTGTGGACCAGTTTGAGAATTGTGTTGCTCACCTGACCTATGACAACGGGTTAGGATTTTCTGATGCTGACTTGACCCCTGCCAAGAGGGATCATAACAGGGCCTTGCATATTTCAATTGAATGCAGGGACACTACCCTGTCTCATGTACTGATAGACAATGGTTCCTCTCTGAATGTGTTGCCTAAGGAGGTCCTGAACAAGCTGAGTCCTGAAGATACGGTATTGAAGCCCAGTAATATTGTGGTAAAGGCTTTTGATGGTTCTAGAAGAGTAGTGCATGGGGAAATTGATCTTCCAATCAGGGTTGGCTCTCAGGTGTTTACTGCTACATTCTATGTGATGGATATTCGTCCTTCGTACTCATGTCTGCTTGGTCGTCCCTGGATCCATGGGGCAGGTGCTGTGACCTCCACATTACATCAAAAGTTGAGATATCCGGTGAATGGAAAAGTTGTTACTGTCTTTGGAGAGGAAGAATACTTTGTCAGCCATGTAAACACTTTCAAGTATCTGGAAGTAGAAGGTGAATACATTGAAACTCCATGTCAGTCATTTGAAGTGGCTCCCTGGGCTGTTAAGGATTGTGTGACTCCTCCTGCTGTGAAGAAGGTTCCTGTGGTCATCAGAAACCCTCCAACAATGGCAATGGCCTCCCTCAATGATGCAAAAGCTGTGGTGGAAGAAGGTGGTTGTACTATTTGGGGTCAGCTTCCTGATATTCCATACAAGTCTGACAAGTTTGGTTTGGGTTTCACTGCAGAGTCCCAGAAGGCTGTTCGTCGTGCTTGTGCTGTTCGTATCACCAATCAAGGGGTTATCAATGCTGTGGGAGATCAAGATGAAGACCACAACTTGGAGGCATGGATTTTTCCTACTGTGGGTGCTGGACTCAATAATTGGACAGCTGAAGATGTTATCCCTATCTCCTTTAGTCAGGAGTAAATACTATTACTGTGTTATGTTTTTAAATTTATAATTTCTGGAACAATTAAAACTTTCAAGCCATGTGCCTTACCCGGGGCACAATGGTGTGCTTGTTACGGGTTGTCATTTCATTTGCATACTTCATTCAATAAAATCAGTGGACGTTTCGTTTTCGTAAATATTGTGTTCCTTGTCTTTCTTTTTCTTTTATTCTTGCTTTATCAGCTATGTGTTCTTACACACACCCACGTCACTAAAATACAGATCCTCATCCACTCTGGATCCAGTTGATAACAGTTCTACTATTGCCAATTACAATTTCGAGAATCCGATCTATCAAACTGAAGACGGAAACGAGGACGATTGTGAAATACCTGTAGGGCTTGCTAGGTTGTTACAACAAGAAGAGAAAGCTATACAGCCACATGAAGAGCCAGTCGAAGTTGTGAATCTGGGAACTGAAGAAAACAGAAAAGAGGTCAAGATAGGGGCTGATTTAGAGGACAGTGTCAAGAGCAGGTTGGTTCAGATGCTACGTGACTATGTGGAGATCTTTGCTTGGTCTTATGAAGATATGCCAGGGTTGGATACGGACATTGTGGTTCACCGTTTGCCAGTGAAAGAAGATTGTCGTCCAAAGAAGCAGAAGGTTCGTCGTATGCGTCCTGAAATGTCAGAAAAGATCAAAGCAGAGGTAATGAAACAGTTCAATGCAGGGTTCTTGGCCGTAACTTCTTATCCTCAGTGGGTTGCAAATGTGGTACCAGTTCCTAAGAAAGATGGTAAGGTACGTATGTGTGTAGACTACAGAGATCTGAACAAGGCTAGCCCTAAAGATGACTTTCCACTTCCTCATATTGATATTCTGGTAGACAACACTGCTCAGCATAAGGTATTCTCTTTTATGGATGGTTTCTCTAGTTACAATCAAATCAAGATGGCACCTGAAGATATGGAGAAGACTACATTTGTGACACAGTGGGGCACCTTTTGCTATAAGGTAATGCCATTTGGTTTGAAGAATGCAGGGGCAACATATCAGCGTGCTATGGTGGCTTTGTTTCATGATATGATTCATCATGAGATAGAGGTATATGTGGATGATATGATAGCCAGGTCTCAGAATGAAGAACAACATCTTGATCATCTGCACAAGTTGTTTGAGAGGTTGAAGAAATACAGGTTGAGATTAAATCCAAACAAGTGTACTTTTGGAGTTAGATCTGGAAAGCTCCTGGGTTTCATTGTCAGTGGAAAAGGTATTGAAGTGGATCCTGCAAAAGTGAAAGCTATACGAGAGATGCCAGCTCCCCGTACTGAGAAGGAGGTTAGAGGTTTCTTGGGACGATTGAACTACATTGCAAGATTTATTTCCCAATTAACTACCATCTGTGAGCCAATCTTCAAGTTGTTGAAGAAAGATCAGGTGATGGAATGGAATGATGAGTGCCAGATTGCCTTTGATGAAATCAAGAGATATTTGCTAGAACCTCCAATTTTAATGCCACCAGTTGATGGAAGACCCTTGATTATGTATTTAACAGTATTAGACAACTCAATGGGGTGTGTATTGGGGCAACATGACGAGTCTGGTCGAAAAGAGCAGGCAATATACTACCTTAGCAAAAAGTTTACCGACTGTGAAACAAGATACTCACTGCTCGAGAAAACTTGCTGCGCTTTGGCATGGGCTGCTCGCCGACTAAGACAGTATATGTTGACCCATACTACCTTGTTGATTTCGAAGATGGATCCAATCAAGTACATATTTGAGAAACCTGCTCTCTCCGGAAGAATTGCAAGATGGCAAATGATCTTGACGGAATATGATATACAGTATACTACTCAGAAGGCCATTAAGGGGAGTGTTGTTGCTGATCATTTGGCTCATCAAGCAGTAGATGATTACCAGTCAATGAATTTTGAGTTCCCTGATGAAGACATTATGTCTGTTACCAAAGAACCTAGACAATATGACGGACCTGAACAAAGATCTCGATGGACTATGGTTTTTGATGGTGCCTCCAATGCACATGGTAATGGTGTTGGTGTTGTGATTAGTTCCCCTGAAGGTTGTCATACCCCGATTACTGCCAGACTTTGTTTCTATTGTACCAATAACATGGCTGAGTATGAGGCATGTATCATGGGTATGCAAGTTGCTATTGATATGAAGATTCGGTTCCTTGAGGTGTATGGAGATTCAGCTCTGGTAGTAAGTCAGATTAAAGGAGATTGGGATACAAAGCATGATAATCTCATTCCTTACAGAGAACACGTGTTGTCTTTGATCCCACAACCTGTAAACGCAGACATAGTTAAAAAATACTACGCATAAAAAGAGACCCGCTAGGTTGACAGGCCTAGGCAAAAATAAGGGCATCCCGGCAAACCAAAAGGGTTTGGGCAAAAATTAGGGATATATATATAAAAAGATGTACACCCGGCAAGTCGAAAACCTGAAAAGGCGGCTTGGGCAAAAAAGGGTATCCCGGTGGATTGAAAACCTGAAAGGGCAATTCAGGCAAAAGTTAGGGATTAAAGCGTATGACTATGTCTCGTTTGGATCACTCATGAAACTGCAACCAGTTGTACTACTTACTCAAGCTCAAACAGATGAAGCTCAATCCAATCGTTTCCGTCTCAACAGCAAGAAGATGAGATACTTGAGTGGCAATAGTAGAATTGAAACTCAATAGGATTATTTCCCACATAGCTGATTCTTTTTGTAAAACTTCATGACAAAATTCTCTTACTAGGGTTTATGTCTCCTTGTACAAACTTACCCGTGTATGGGTCACTTTTGATATAAATAAACTCCATCTTTTGAATCCAGATTTACTTTTACCCTATTTACATAAGCGAAACGTCCATTGGTTGTGTTTGAATGTATGTATGTCTTTGAATATGATTGATGCTTTTAATATGATTGATGTTTACCAGAAATGCATGAAAATGCAGTAATAGTATTTACTAAGGACGAATGAGGGAAGGATTTCAACGAAGCTTCGCCGGTTCATCTTTACAAGACAGTAGGACTAATCCATTTTCACAAAGTCTAATCTCCCCTGGAATTTATGTCCATCTCTTTATCCTCATACGGATATACGGGAAATTACTTTCCAATAAGGGCACGATGAACGAAGACGGGATGTTATACTTATCCTACTATCAAACGAAAACGAAGGTTATCTATACCCTACTATCCCCAACAACGGGAGGTTATCTATGCCTTGTTATCCCCAACAATGGGAGGTTATCTATACCTTGTTATCCCCAGCAGACGGAGGGGTATATATTCTTCAACAACGAATCGGGATTTATTTTCCTTGGCCAGCAGTTGTTATACAAGGATATCCAGACACTTCCAGCAGTGTCATAGCATACATACATCATTTACATCATACCATAACATATATGTCTATAGTACATTACCTAAGTGCATCATGTCATACATGCATACATAAAACATAAACTAATGTTGTTATACAGAATGCTACCTTGTTTTCAGGTTAATTATCCAACAAACAATCTTATGATCTTTGGGACTGCTTTATTGTAACCTCAGGGTTATTTTATCCTCCTGATAGCCTCTCATGACTTCAAGACTGCTTTAGAGCTACTGATTGCTCTATCCTCCTGAAATCATCCTATTACTTCAAGACTGCTTTAGAGCTATTCATTGCTCTATCCTCATGAGGTCATATTACTACTTCAAGACTGCTTTAGAGCTATTCATTGCTCTATCCTCCTGAAGCCATCTAATTATTTCAAGACTGCTTTAGAGTTATCCATTGCTCTATCCTCCTGAAATTACATTATTATTTCAAGACTGCTTTAGAGCTATCCATTGCTCTATCCTCCTGAAATCATTACTTCAAGACTGCTTTAGAGCTATTGATTGCTCTATCCTCCTGAAGACATATCACATTATTATTTCAAGACTGCTTTAGAGCTGTTGATTGCTCTATCCTACTGAAGCCATTCTATTACTTCAAGACTGCTTTAGAGCTATTGATTGCTCTATCCTCCTGAAGCCATTATTACTTCAAGACTGCTTTAGAGCTATTGATTGCTCTATCCTCCTGAGGTCAGATTTATCACTTCAAGACTGCTTTAGGGTTATCATTATTGATTGGTCTATCCTCATGAAGACATGTTGTTACATCAGTATTACTCCAGACTCCTGACAGTTCTCATTATACTACTGAAGAACTTTCCCCTAGTGGCATCTTTAAGCCCACTCAATCATGTTCAACCAACCATCAATATCACTCCATGCACTGGTGAGTGCAAATTTTTGGGCTTTTGTGTTCAATCCCCTTCAACCTTCCAGGTTACGACTGGCAAATATACCAATCTAACCCCTCAGGTTTCAGAAAATTGAACAGGGGCAGCTGTTGCACCCCAAAATTTGCCCTCACAATACAAGACTTTGTGTTCCAAGAAGGTTCACAAGGTTCACAAAATTCACAATTGGTCAGAAGAGTTGACAATTCCCTCAGACAATGCACCTCCTAAGCAGTGCATCCAAAACTAGGGTTTTGACTTTAATCAGGCTAAATGGACTTCCAAGACTTCAAGTGAGCTTCATAACATCTTATATGTGTATAAGAACCCCCATGTCAAGTTTCAAGACTTTTCTCAAAAGTTTGCTCAGTCAGATGATCAGATAAGTCAAAAGCAGTCAATGCAGTTAAAAGGTCAAACTGAGGTCAACTGTGGTCAAACCAAAGTCAAACTTCATGATTTTTTTTGCCAACATCAAAGAGAGGTTGGGTGAGAAATATTATCATAATAACTGTAATACTCCAAATTTTGCCCTAAGATTTGTCGTCACATTTCATTGCATTTAATCAATTACTAACAAATTTGTGTAGTCGTTTGACTTTTTGCAGGTAAATATCATATGGCATGCATTTTTTTTCTAAAAAGTAAAAATGGCACAATTGGCAGGAGGACATGTGTAAGGAGTTATGAGTGTGAGAGGTTGAGAGTTCGAATCTCACCTTTGTCATTTTTTTTTGTTTTTTATTATTTTTACTCTAAATTTTTCTATCTTTCATTAAAAAAATAACAAAAATAGTTTTTTATTATTATTTAATTATTATTTTCGTATTTTAATTAAATCATTTTTTAAAATATTATTTTTTTCACTTTTTTCTAAATTATTCATAAAAATATCCAAAAAATCATAAAATAAAAAATATTGAAAAAAATTTTGTTCTTTTTATAATATTTTTTATTTTAGGAATCAATAGGATTATTAGTTTTTATTTTAAGTTTATTTTAATTATTTTAAATTATTTAAATTTTATTTTTCTTAACTAATTATTTAGTTTGGGCTTTAAAATGGGCTTTAGGGACATTATTGACAATTTGGTGTTAACCCTAATTTGTTCCCTATATATACATGTGTTGCCTTGTTGGAAAAAAGGGAGAATGAAAAAAACCTAAGAGGAGTGAGTGCCGTTTGCCGTTATTTAGTTTTCTTCTTCATCCATTACTATTGTTTCTTTTTCTTCATCGTTTACCGTTATTTCTTTTCCTTCATCTATTACTGTTGTTTCTTTTTCTTCATCTTTTACCGTTATTTCTTTTTCTTCATCTTTTACCGTTATTTCTTTTTCTTCATCTATTACCGTTATTTCTTTTTCTTTATCTATTACTGTTACGTTTATATATATATATATATAATTTTTAAATTGTTAGAGTTTATATATATAAGATTAATTTTTGATCGAATTATGTCGATACGATGTTTGCACATTTGTGTGCATGACGCGTGACATTTGTGTTAGTTCGATCTGGTTGCGATGATCGCATTTTTGTGTGAGCAATAATACTATTTTTTGCTTAATTTCTTTTTCTTTGCGATAAATTTTGTTTCGTCCGATTTAGATCTGGTTGCGATGAGCGCATTTCTGCGTTAGCAACATTGTTGGGTTATTTGGCACATTTAAAATTCATTATTGCTTTATTATTATTATTATTATTATTATTATTATTATTATTATTATTATTATTATTATTATTATTATCATTATTTATTATTATTATCATTATTATCATTATTATTACCATTATTATTATTATTGTTATCATTAATTTATTAAAACTTGTTATAATATAAAAATCTGTTTTTTAAAATAAATAACATTAACATCTTTTCCAAATTAATATGAAAACCTATTATTTTTAAGAAAAACTTTTTTTTAGATAAATTTAAAATAATAACTAAAATTTTTTTTTATAATAACTAGAACCGTTATTTATTTTATTTTATTATTGTTCAATTCAAATTTCATTATCATATTGTATCTGCTCCTCTCATGTAACCTCGCGAACTTAACAATCGCTCTTTAAATTCTGCCTTTAAATTTCTGCTTGCATGGTTTAAATTATGACATTATCTCTCTGTTTGCATGATTCAATTATCTCACGCGTTTACTATTATTTCTGTCACATTGCACACATCCGAAGGTTAGGTCTAACTGTTTGGCCGCCGCGCCAATAGTCCGTAAAACTTCACACATTCAATTTCAAATCCTCAAAACTACAAACTACAAACCCTAATTTTCACAAATGCCTCGCCGCAGGCAAAATTACAATTTTACCCTTAACATTAGGTCAAAGAGCCGCCGCGCTCATTTTAGGGTTTCCCGCCGTGGAATCCCTAATTTAACCCTAATTACAACTTAACATTTCAACGTAGAGATTTGGAGTTTCTACACTCCACGTAAGCGTGTCCTTAAGATGCGTTTATTCCCCTTGAGACCTTGACCACAGTTAAGAAGTTTCTAACCTCCCTATTGAGGGGAACTACGATTACTCTGATTCCACTCCCGTAAGGATACGTAGGCACAAGATGCGATGTCTTGCCGAGTAAACTTAGAATTAACCCCCTTTATTATTTATTATTGCTTATTTATATTTTATTTAATTATTTTGCTTAATATTTTGTAATTGTTTCTTGGATGTAAAGTTGTTTAATTACTTAATTATTATGGTTAGTAATTAGGGAGTGTAACAACATGTATGTAATATTAAAATAAATTTAGATCACTTTTAAATAAAGATAATTAAAATAAACACGTCACACACGTAAGTCGATTTTAATCGCCGTCTCACTTCCTAAGGATATCCCTCAAGTTGCCTACGAATAATGGTTAAGTGGGGTGTATAAAGCAAGTCCCTCAAATAGAAAAATCATCAAAGTCCCTTATGGTTGCCTTTACGAATCGAGTCCCTTTCGAAAAATGATGATGGTCCCTTATATGTGCTTATTACATCCCACAATGGCCTTCAAAGTCAAATTGTCCCTCACATACCCCTTAACATCCAAAGTAAGGACTACCTACTCCATTATAGTAGGGATAGTCTTACTAAAGGAAAGAATGAAGAATAAGAAAGACCTTTAAACATTAGGGTAGGTTACTCCTAGGTGCTTGCTCACTTCAAAACTGTTTCGCACTTAAACAAATTTTCAACAAGTTTTCAAACAAGTTCTTAACACATCCTTACATGGATTATTTATTAACTATTCTGAAAATTTTCTATTCACACACTACAATTTCAAAACAATTCAAAAGTGAGCTTAAGTACCTAAGAGCCCATGGATAACCATGGATGAAAAGGATGCTAATACCTTCCCTTTTCATAACCTACCCCCCGGACCCAAAATATTCTCTAAGGTCTTTCCTGTTCTTTTATAACCTTTCCTTATGGATAAAATAAAAGTCGGTGGCGACTCTTGCTATCCGCAACATTATTTAAAGTCAGTTCTCGCACCGTGTTACACTTATCTCCTTACTTTATTTTTCCCCTTCCTACGCAGTTCTTTTCTCTTCGTCCTTAATCTAACTTCACCTCTCCCAACAAACTTTCTTCTCTTTTATTGAAAGGTTTATTTTAACTTTAAGGCGTCTCGTAGTCGAATATATGTTTCTTTAAGATTCTTTCACCCCAATATTGTTCGAGTGTGGAACTTGAATAAGACTTTTAAAACGAAAAAACCTTTTAGCACATGTCCTAGGATCAACCTGATCGATCCTATGAGTCACCAAAGTTAGATTTGGAAGATCAGCGGTTGTTTTCCGATTTTCAAGGGAAACACCACCGCACTTTTATTTTATCCCAAAAGGAAAGGAAAAAGAGCAAACAAAACCAAAGGGTTCTAAAACAAGAACAAGAAACAGAGATCTGGGTAAGGGGGTTGGTTACGCAATGGGAAGGTGTTAGCACCCAAAACGTCTATAGTACTCTATAGGAGCCCTTTGAAATATTTAGGCTTTTTGGTTTGAAAATGATTTGTTTGAAAGAAGATTGGGGAGATGAGAAGAGAATTGTTTTTTTAGATTTTTGTGTTTGGAGAGACTTGTCGCCTCATGCCTACGTACCCACAAAGTGCAATATAGGATCAAAACCCCATAGTATGTGGTACAAATAACAAAATAGGTTTGTTATGGTTGATTTTAAGTGAAAAGACAAGTCGTCATTTCCAAGCGAATAATTTCGCTTAAAGAGATGACTCATGTCTAAACTTATGGAAACGATTTTTGAAAGAAAGTGCATAAGGCACAAAAGTCTTGAATGAGTTTGAATGTTTTTTTATCTCTTTTTTAAAAGAGTTAAAGTATGGTTAGCATTGATTTACATTTATTGAAGAAAAAGAAGTTTGAAAAAAGGCACTTGACAAAAGTCAAGGTTTTGTTGTGAAAGTGGTTTGAAGTTTGAAAGCAAGAAGGTTTTGAAAAAGGTAGAAGGTTTTGAAAATTGAAGAAGGGGAGGAGATGAAGTGACTACCCTAGAAAACAAAATAAAAGCTAGAGATAAGAAGGATCTAACCAACTTGTAGCACACTCCATAGCAAGCCAAAAGAATTCCATCCATCTTAAGCATAAGCAAATGAACAAGCCAAATAAAGGCAAAGATCCATAATACTCCAAGCATAGGGAAAGGGTTCTAATTCTAAGTCCAAGGGTCCAAGAATAGTCCAAGAAGTCCAAGGTCTAAGAATAGTCCAAGAGTTTAGCCAGAAAGTTATGAGCACTAGGTTTTTATAGGTTTAGTCCTTTATTAGTGTTTTAAACAAAGTATGGTCCAAGTGGACAAAAGAAAAATGACGGAAGCATAAACATGTGTCAAACGGAAAAAGGAAAAATAAAGGAAGCATAAACGATAATATGATATGAGATGATAAGCATAAAAATAAAAGAGAGATAGGGAGCAAGAAGGAAACATAAACAAAGTTAGTACAATGATATGGTTAGTGAGTTAGTGGTTAGTCGTTAGAGAAAATGATCAACGATAATTAACTCTTGCACTTAGACCAAATTTAATGAAGGCTCATTAGAGGATTGATAAAATCAAAGCCACCTAATAACAAACTTCATAGGTGATGGACTTAAGACAAGTAGTCAATCATGCTTGGACTTTCAAACATAGGTTTGAGTCACGAATGATCACTTTCTGATTGTGGGACAATATAGCGCTATGTTAAGCAATTGTAATCGGGTTTATGTAGAAACCACGACTATCTAAGGCCGGTCAATACAATTTTAGTGCTAATGCATGCTAGAGAAGTGATATGTAGATCACTCTCTGAAAGCAATGCCGCGTGAAAAGAAAATAGGTAATGATCTCATCTTCATCAAGAACTTGAAATAAGTTCAAACGATATCAAAGATTTTCATCGATCAAAATAAAAAAGAGAAGAGGAGAGGGAATGCCAAGTTGAATTACAAGTTCAAGATCATTCCATCTTTAAGTTCATCCATTCATCTTGGTGGATTAAAGTACTAAACATATCATTAACTCAAAGCACCTAAAATGAATTGAACAATTCACTTTAAAGATAGATTTGAATTAATGAATGTTTATCCAACTTCATCTACATCCTACGTCCAATGAATTTAAAGAGGAATATGACCTTTAAAAGTGTATTTCATGGCCAAAACCAAAAGGGAATGAAAGAGGAAGAGGTGGGAACCAAAATAGACCCAAAATACAACCAAAAACTCAAAAATAACACTGAGTAACCGGTTACCTATATAACGTAACTGGTTACTTCGCTGACAGTGGCGAAAAATAGCACCAAAACAAGGCCAAAAAGTGGCCTAAACTTGATCATTCATTTCCACAAACACCTCATGATCAAGGGTGCAATTGAGCACGAAAATTCAAGTAAAATAACAACAATTAATCACCAATAGAACATGATATGCAAGATCCAAAGATCAAGCAACAATGATCAATAATGGATCACATTGTGAAAGATGTGTGAAGAGCAATAATTGTGGATCAAGAAATTACCACTCCAAATCTGAAAATTCTTCAAATCAACTCCACAAACCCCACTTCAAAGCTTTGATCTACTGGAATTGAAGATGAAAAAGTGAGTGGATGAAGTTTTAGCTCAAAGATTAGTAAATTCTAGTGATGAACTTATTAATCTTTCAAAGGCAGAAAGAGCTTTGGTAAATTTGGTAATTGGAGAAAAATGAAAGTCAAGAAAGAGTTTGACAAGGTAATTTTGGCTATCAAAAGCTTGAGAAATGAGAGAAATGAAGTCTCTATTTATAGGATTTAGACTTGGAAAAATTGGTGGATTGGAGTTTAGTTTGGAATCAAAATTAGGCTTGGAATTTGAATTTGAAGGGAAATTTAATATCAAAGGGTGATTAGTGAAGGTGTATGGTGGAAATTAATTATAATGAGGTAGGGGATTTAAAATGAAGTGATCTAGAATATTCTCATGTTGCAATATTTGAATTTGGTGCCAAAAATGTTGTAGAATTTGAATTTGCCCAAATTTCACAAAATTTACACAAAGTAACCGGTTACTCTAAATTGGGTAACCGGTTACCACAGACAAAAATGGTGAAAATGCCTTTTTGATGTGTTGTCTTGGCTCTGGATCGATTCTTTTTGCTTGTCAAAGAAGGCACGAAAATAAACACATGAACCTTGGAATCTCTTGAATGAAAGTCAATCGAATTTGGGAGACTCTTGATCAGACGATTTTGAATTGTTTGCGGATCAACTTTGACTCTTTTTTTCCAGATGAAATTCACTCGAGCTGAGGGACTAGTATTTAATACCTTGATCCAAATTCTTCCTGAAAAAGTTAGTAAAGGAAAAATAAACATTTTTTTGGATTTTGATTAAAGATTAGTAAACATAAACAAATAAAAGCAAATAAGAAACACACAGATGATTGGTGATCCCTGTAAGGCATAAAACCAAAGATGGAAGGGATAGAGGAACCAAAGCATGATCTTGTTTGTGGTATGAAATGCAAAGATGAAAAAAATGAGATGTGGGAAATATTAGGGGTAAAAATTAGGGTATTACACTAACCTTTGTGTGTTTCTTGATCATAAAGAAACCGTTTATATTTTGTTACAAGGCATCTTATTCACAATAAATTGGTGTGGTGAGCATGGAGAAGATGCCTTCAACAAAGTATGGGATTGAAAAGTTCACCGGAGTAAACGGCTTTGGTTTGTGGCGCTTGAAGATGAAAGCCCTACTAGTTCAACAGGGTTGTTTGGAAGTGTTGAAGGGAAAGGCATCCATGGACGTTGCGTTAACGGAAAAATAAAAGACGAACATGATTGAGAAAGCCCACAACATAATATTGTTGAGCCTTGGTGATAAGGTTCTTTGACAGGTATCAAAGGAGACTACAACATCGGGGTTATGGGTGAAACTTGAAAGTTTGTATATGACCAAATCCCTAGTGAATCGACTCTACCTGAAGTAAACTTTGTATTCATTCAAGATGAGTGAAGACAAAGTGTTGGATGAATAGTTAGCTATATTCAACAAGCTGATTCTTAATCTTGAAAATATTGATGTGAAGATCGATAATGAAGATCAAGCACTATTGTTGTTGTGTGCTTTGCCTAGAACACATGCTCACTTCAAAGAAACTCTCTTGTATGGAAGGAGGTCCCTGAGCTTTGAAGAAGTTCAATCAGCCTTGTATTCTAAGGACTTGAACGAACGAAAGGAGCATAGACCTTCGACGGTGGGTGAAGATTTGGCAGTTAAAGGGAAATTCTTACGAAAGGATGGTAAGTTCGACAAGAAGAAAGGTAAAAGTCAGCAGAAGTCTTATAGTGGTGAAACATCTGGTATTCGATGTTATCACCATAATAAGGAGGGTCACACAAGAAAGGTGTGCCCTGAACACCTAAAAGATCATGGAGGTAAGGATAATGGAAACGTAACCATTACTCAAGATAATTTTGACTTATCTGATGTTCTTGTGGTTTTAAGTGGCGACTCAAAAAAAGAGTGGATTATGGATTCAGGTTACACTTGGCACATGACTCCAAACAGAGAATTGTTCGAGCAGCTATGTGATCAAAATGGTGGATCGATGCTGCAGGGAAACAACAAATCTTGCAAAATTGCATGTATTAGATCTGTGAGATTCAAGCTCCATGATGAGTTAATAAGGTTATTAACTGAAGTCAGGTATGCATTTGGTTTGAAGAGAAATTTGATTTCTCTTGGTGAATTCAATAGGAAGGGATATGTTTTTCAAGGAGAGAAAAGTATCCTAAGAGTCAAGAAGGCGTCGAAGTAAGTTTTAAGAGGCGTGAAGAAACAAGACTTGTATACCCTTGAGGATGAGGTTATAAGTGGTTTGACAAATATTGCATCCATGAAACTTGTATCGAAGACAGAATTGTGGCATATGAGATTGGTCCATGTCAGTGAAAGAGGCTTGGTAGAATTGGGGAAGCAAAACCTGCTAGGAAGTGACAAAGTCGAAAAGTTTGAGTTTTGTGAATCTTGTGTATTTGGTAAGTCCTGTATGGAGAAGTTTAACAAAGGTAAGCAAAGAACACATGGATCCTTGGATTACATTCATGATGATCTTTGGGGGCATGCAAGGTATTTTTAATCCATTGTTGATGACTATTCCAGAAAGCTATGGTTATTCATCTAGAAGACGAAGGATGAAACTTTTGAGAATTTCAAAAGTTAGAAGGTTCTGGTCAAAACTCAAACTGGCATAAAGGTTAAGAGGTTAAGAAATGATAATGGCCTTGAGTTCTGTAACGAAGCGTTTGACAGTTACTATGTTAAGTATAGGATTTCAAGGCATAAGACTGTAACAGGTACTCCTCAACAAAATGGCTTAGCTGAGAGATTCAATTGAACAATCCTTGAAAGGGTTAGATGCATGTTGGTTAGCGATGAATTAAAGAAGGTGATTTAGGCGGAGGTTGTTTCGACAACAACTTATTTGATAAATAGATGTTCCTCGACTGCCTTGGGAATGAAGATACCTGTAGAAGTTTGGTCGGGACATCCACCTACTCTCAACAGATTTAGAGTATTTGGTTGTGTGGCCTATGCTCATATTACGCAAGACAAAGTCAAACCTAGAGCTCTAAAATGCATGTTCATGGGATACCCTGAAGGAGTCAAAGCTTGTAGGATATGGTGCCTAGAGCCAGGTCATAGGAGGTGTATCACCAGTCGAGATGTAGTTTTCAATGAAGCATATATGGATTTCAAGAAAATGGATGATGCTAACAAAGAGCTGGAACAGGGAGAGATTCTTGTTGAGGTGGAACATGTTGATGCTGAATTGCTTATCCTAAATGAAGTCGAAGAAGACGCAGAAGATGTTGTCGAAGATGAGGAGACTAATAATGACTACCTGCTAGCAAGAGACAGATCGAGGAGAGTCATCAAGCCTCCTCAGAGACTTAGGTATGCAGATCTTATAACTTATGTCTTAATCTCTACAAGTGAGGTTCTAAACGAAGAACCTAGAGACTGTAAGAAAGTTATGAGGAGTCGAAAGAAGACTGGATGGCTGAAGGCCATGGATGATGAGATGAAATCTCTTTATGATAACAATACCTGGGAACTGATCAAGAAACCTGCTGGAGCCAGGTTAGTCAGCTGTAAATGGACTTTCAAAGTTAAGGAAGGGATCGAAGGAGTGGTGTCGACTTCAATGATGTGTTCTCTCCTATTGTGAAGCACAGATCCATTTGAATGTTGCTTGCCATGGTGGCCCAGTTCGACCTTGAACTGGAACAGATGGATATGAAGATTGCGTTCTTGTATGGTGATCTAGATGAAACAATCCTGATGAGGCAACCTGAAGGGTATGTCAAAAGGGGGAAGGAAGATTATGTGTACAAACTGAATAGATCTTTATATGGACTGAAACAATCTCTTCGACAGTGGAATATGAGATTCGACAAGTTCATGGCACACATAAGTTTCATCATAAGTTAGTTCGACCACTGTGTTTACTTCAGATTTCGACCGGGTAATTCATTTTTTATTTTGTTGCTCTATGTGGATGATATTCTAATAGCAAGCAAAAATGTCGAAGAGGTAATGAGGGTGAAGGTTGAACTCAATAAAGAGTTCTATATGAAGGATTTGGGAGCTTCGTCCAGAATTCTTGGGATTGACATTCAGAGAGATAGAAATCAGTTGAAATTATGCTTATCTCAAGAGGCATACCTACAGAAGGTTCTCGAAAAGTTTGGTATGTCGAATTCAAAGCTTGTTGTGACTCCAACAAACCCTAAATTCAAGATGAGTATAGATCAGTGTCCCAACACTGATGTTGAAAGAACTTATATGAGTAGTATTCCATATGCTAACATAGTAGGTTCTTTGATGTATGTTATGGTCTATACTAGACCCGACATAGCATATGCAGTAAGTCTTGTAAGCAGGTACATGGCGAATCCTGGAAAGGCTCACTGGCAAGCATTGAAGTGGATTTTAAGGTACATAAATGGGTATTTGAATAGAGTCCTAATTTATGGTGGAGCCTTGGGTGAAGATAGTAAAGCAGCAATCGAAGGATATGTCGAATCTGATTATGCAGGTTGTATGGATTCTAGAAAATCTATCTCTGGATATGTGTTCACTATGTTTTGGACAACAATCAGTTGGAAAGCAACACTTCAGAAGGTCGTTGCCTTATCAACCACTGAAGCGGAGTATATTGCCCTAACTGAAGCTGTGAAGGAATCATTGTGGCTTGAAGGTTTTGCAAAAGGAGCTAAAACTCCAAGGTCGAGTTATCACTGTTAAATGTGATAGTTAAAGTGCAATACACCTGCCGAAGAATTCAGCCTATCATGAGCGAACCAAGCACATTAATGTGAGGCTGCATTTCATCAGAGGGGTAATCGAGTGTGGAGAAGTTCAAGTGCTGAAGATTTCGATAGATCATAATGTTGCTGATATGATCACCAAGACGTTGCCCAGTTGCAAGTTTTTCCACTGTATCCAGTTAATAAAGCTGCATGAAGAAAGCTAGTTTCTTGATGTTATAGAGTTAGATCCAAGGTAGAGATTTGTGAGATGTTGGATCGAACTCTAGTATGGTCGAAGTCTGTTCGCGAGTAATGCATGTTGTAGTCGAAGTTTGTTTTAACATGCATTAGTTAATATTGTTAGGGTTGTTAGCATGTTGAATTGGGCCTTACTTGTAATCCCAATTGTTTAAGTTAGCTTGTACCCTAAGTTAGCTTGTAATGGGTAATTGTTAAAAAGCCCATTAGGTTAGTGTGTTATTTTTCTTATAAATAGGATACTAATTTCTCAATCTTGATATAAGGAAAAATAGGAAGATAAAATCCTAATTTCAAGAGAGAGAGATTATTTTGTTATTCTTGTATACTTGTAATCTTGTTCTAAGAGAAAGGAAAGAATAGCAGTTTAATAACCAATCCTTGTTGTTTTCTTCTTTATTAACCCTAACCCTTGTGTGTTTCTTGATAATTAAGAAATTGTTTATACTTAGTTTTAAGGTATCCGATTCACAACAGAGATATTATCCCATCTAAGATCATAGAGTACACTTCTTTAACCAAATACACACTTTTATACCACCTCCACTTATCTTTAACACAGTCGCTCAAAGCAATTTTATGCATACTTTTTTTAATCCCCCCCCTCCCCCTCACTCTTAGCACTTTCCTCATTGAAAGTACTTTCCCAATTACTAGTCCAAACCGAGCTCGTGTTACCACTCCTAATCGCCTTTCTCACTGAAATTTCTTTTTTTATAGCCACCTTATACAAGTCAGAATATTTTTCCTTTAGACTCATCCCATTCAGGCCAAGGATCTTTCTAGAAAAATGTTTTCGTACCGTTGCCAATGTTTATATAAAAGTTATTGTCGAACCATTTTTTCCTAAAACTCCCTTCCTCTTTGTCTTGCAATTGTCAATCTCGCCACCACACTGAGCTAAATTTGTCAACCTTAGTTCCACCATTTCCACTCCCTCCATTCGTACTCTCCAAGACTCTATCCCATAACATATTTTTCTCAATAAGTAACCTCCACTTCCACTTCCATAACAACACGAGATTAAAAACCTTTAAATTTTTTAATCCCAAGCCTACTTTTTCCTTTTTCCCGACAAATCTTACCCCATTGATTCCAATTTACTTTCCTCCGCTCTAATTCCCTGTCCCATAAATACTTCTTAAACATAGATTCCAATTTTAGAATAATACCTGATGGAGTGTTAAAATATAAAAATAGTATATTGGGAGTGGACTCAAAACTAAATTTAGTAGAATGATACGACCATAAATTGAGAGGTGTTTGTTGTTCTATGACTCCAATCTCCCTCACACTGTATCAATCACCGATTTCCAAGCACCCTCTCTTTAATGATTACCACTGATAAGGAACCAAAAGTATTTGAATTGAATTCCTCCCACCTTACAGGCGAGCTCTTGTGGAAGTTTACTTTCAATCCCAACACTAATTCAAACAGCTGCATGGTTGCTTTTATTGTCCACACATTCTTCCAACTCTTTTTGCCCATCACAATAGTATCATCTGTGTACTGAATATGTGAAACTTTCACCTCACCATTTCCAAAATCATATCCATCAAACAGTCCCCTATGAACACTTTTATCCATCATTAAGTTAAACTTTTATTCCACCATGAGAAATAAGAAAGGGGACAATGGATCCCTTTCTCTCTCTCTCTCTCCACATTCAAATTTTCTCCACCATTGTTCACTAATCTTGTGGTTCAAAGTTCCAACGTTTGGCATCAAGATCCTGGTTCTGATCCACAAACACCTAGTGGGCAACATGAGTTATGTTTCTAATGAAAGAATCCCTGCAAACCAATATATTTTTTATGCGAATAATTATGACAAATGGTGCAAGCAAATGAAAGTTTTTTTTGGATATCAAGATGTTCTTGAAGTGATCAAGAACGGGGTGAATCCCCTTGTTCAAAGTGAAAGGGATGCACAACAAACAACACATAGAGAAGAGAAGAAGAAAGATTTCAAGACGCTATTTTTTATCAATCAATGCGTGAATGGTGACAAGTTTGAGAAAGTTGGTGAATGCAAATCATCAAAGCAAGCATGAGAAATCTTAGATAAGACATATTTAGAGGCTGACAAGGAAAAGGTGGCGAGGTTTCAAATTCAAAAATGTCAACTTGGATTCATTCAAATGGAAGAAAAGAAGATAATCAACGATTTCACAACGAGAATCACTCGATTGGTGAATCAAGTGAAGTCATGCGGAGAAAGAGTCACAGAGAAGTATGTTGTTGCAAAAATCTTGTGTTCTTTAGCACCAAGAATTGACAATGTAATTGTAGCGATTGAGGAATCGAAGGATCTTGCAACGATGAGCAAAGAGGATATGCAAAGCTCTCTTGAGGCTCATGAGCAAAGGATGGAGGAGAAAAATAATTATAAGGCAAAGGAAGAGATCGCTCTACAAGATTGCTTCAACGAGAAAGACTAGAGATCAAAATAAAAATGGCTCATGAAGAGTAAAGGGAATTTTTAGAATTATGGTGGAAGAGAGTCCAAAAATTTCAACAGTTCTACTTTTCAAATAGGTGAGAGTAGCTGCAACGAAAATGGTGGTTAAGGTAATTTAAGATGTGAAAAGAAGAGGTTTGAAAAAAAAGTAAGAAGCAATGCTTTAGGTGTCAAAGGTTAGTTCATTTTGCAAAAGAGTGCAATACAAACAAGAAGGAACCTCAAGGAGATGAAGCCAAGATTGTAAGAAAAGAGCTTTATGAAGAGAATACACTCGTATTCATGATCACGGAAGGAAATTGCAGCAGCAATTCAGGGAATGTTGTGAAAACATAATATAATCGGTTACATGATATGGTTAACTAGGTACATACAGAGGAAAATTTCATGATGAGTACGAAAGAAGTTCATTGCAACAAGGAATGGTACTTGGACTCAGGTTGTTCTACTCATATGACAGAGAGGAAGGATTGGTTTGTTAAATCAATCGTGCCATAAAGAACAATGTAAAGTTCACAGATGACACCAATCTAGCGGCCGATGGGATCCGTGATGTTTTGATAATGAAAAGGATGATGGACATTCCTTGATCAAAGATGTGTTTTATATTCTTGGAATCAAATGTAACCTTCTAAGTATTGGCCAATTACTTGAGAGGGGTTACAATATTCACATGGAAAACAAACGCTTGCACGTTATGGATGTAAAAGGAGTTTTGGTCCTTAAAGTGTATATGGATGCCAATAGAACCTTCAAGGTTGAACTGAAGGTTATGGAGCATAGATCTCTTGCTACTAAGGCAAGTCGAGAAGAGTGGATATGGAATTATCTTCTTGGGAATTTCAGCTTTAAAGATCTCAAAGACTTACAAAAGAATGGAATTGTAACAAGTTATCATCGATCAATATACTGGCTAAAATTTGTGAAGAGTGTGTGCAAGCAAAGAAACATAAGGGTAAGTTCAGCAAGGATGCAAATCTTAGAACCAAGAATCACCTTAAGGTTGTGTACTCGAATGTGTGTGGACCAATTCAAGTAGATTTCATTGATGACAACATATAATTTGGAACATTTGTCGAAGATCATAGTAGAAAGTTATGGACATATCTAATCAAGATAAATGATGAGGTATTTGAAGTGTTTAAGAAGTTCAAGTACATGGTTGAGAGGTAAAGTGGTCACAAACTCAAATTGCTCAAAATGGATAGTGAAGGCGAATATGTCTCAAATGACTTTGAGAGGTTTTATGATCAATAAGAGATTGTACATGAGGTAGTACCACCTTATACACTGCAACAAAATAGTGTTATCGAAAGGAAGAATCGATCATGAACATGGTGAGAAGCATGTTGAAGGGGAAGAACTTTCCGAAAAAGTTATAGGAAAAAACAGTATCTACAACTGCATTTTGTTGAATAGTTGTCCAAAAAAGAATCTTGAGAAGGTAACACCAGAGGAAGCATGGTTAGGATTCAAACTGAATCTGAACCAGTTTCGATTTTTTGGTTTCGTTGCATATCGACATGTTCTAGAAAAACTTAGAAAGAACCTTGATGATAAGGGAGAAATGATGATACTCGTAGGATATCACTCTACCAGTGGTTACAAGTTATTTTATGCAGCAAAGAGCAAGGTTGTGATTAGTTGAGACATTATTGTTGACGAAATCAAGGAGCTGCAACAACCTGTAATCGTTTATGTAAAAGTTGTAATCAATTACAACTTTAAAAATTCAGATTCTACAGAAATGGGAAGAGCATAAACTCCTGTTTTTGAAGCCCAAATTGAAGAAAATGTTAAAAGATTAACAAGTCAAAGAAGTTTGCCTCAAATACGCCAAGATTGTAAGTTGTTCTGAGACAACTAAGTCAATGATGACGGTGATTTCATCCATTTTTCACTTATGACCGAATTTGAATCTGTTAAAATGGAAGAGGCTTTAAGTGATCCAAATGGATTTGTGCTATGAAGAAGAAGCTAGAATCAATTTAGAAGAACAATACTTGGGAGTTGGTTGATTTATTGGATGGAAAGAAGCCAATTAGTGTGAAATAGGTGTTCAAGTTGAAGGTAAATCTCAAGGGCGAAATAATCAAGCATAAGACTTGATTGGTTGCTAAGGGTTTTTTGCAAAGAAAAGGCATAGACTTTGAAGAGTTATTTGCACTGGTTGCTAGGATTAAAACCAGTAGGCACTTAGTTGGTATTGCGAATAATCACAATTGTCCAATCTACCAATTGGACGTCAAATTTGTGTTTTTGAACGGACCGCTTGATGAACAGGTATATGTAGGACAACCCCTGGATTTTTTTGTGAGAAACCTAGAGCTGGAATTATACAAGTTGAAGAAGGCGTTATATGATTTTAAGCATGCTCCTAGAGCTTAAAACAAAATAATAGATGGTTTTCTAAAGGAGGTTGGCTTTAAAAAAATGTGTATACGAGCATGAAGTGTATGTGAAGATGGATACAAGTGAAAGAGTGATTATTCTTTGTGTATATGTAGACGACTTGTCAATAACGAGCAACAAAAGAGAGTGTGTTTCTAAGTTCAAGAGTGAACTTATGAAAGATTTTGAGATGATCGACCTTGACTTCATGACATATTTATTTGACATTGAGTTCTAGAAGTCATAAACGAGACTGCTCATTCACCAAAGAAGATATGCGCTTGAGATATTGAACAAGTTTGAAATTGAGCATTGTAATGATGCCACTACTCTAGCTGAACCAATGTTATAGTTGTCTAAGAATGAGGATGAGTAAGATGTTGATCTAACACAATATAGGAGGTTGATCGGATCCTTGCGTTACTTGTGCAATACGCGACCGGACATAACGTTTAGTGTCGATAATATGAGTAGATTCATGGAGAGATCGAAGGTGTCTCACTTCAAAGTGGTGAAGAGGATCATAAGATATGTCAAAGATTCTGCTGGCTGCGGAATTCTCTTTCCCGCAGCGGATACAGACAGAAAATATAATTTACTCGATTTTACCAGTTTCAATTGGTGCGGAGATAAAGATGATCGAAAGTCTACAACTGGATACATCTTTATGTTTGGTGGAACACCAATTTCATAGTGTTCGAAGAAAGAACCGGTAATTGCACTCTTGTCTTATGAGGATGAGTACATTACCGCTTCGTTATGTGTGAGCTAAGTCGTGTAGCTTATGAATCTATTGGAGGAGTTGGACAACAGTGAGGGTGAGACTGTTATACTCCTGGTTGACAATATTTTTGTAATTAATCTTGCTAGGAACCCTATTGAACATGGGAGGAGCAAATATATTGAGATGAAATTTCACTATTTAAGGGAGTTTGTTAGTGAAGGAAGATTACGATTGTGATACTGTAGAAGTGAATACCAAATGGATGATTGTCACAAATGATTTGTTAAAAAAGTTGAAGATAAACATGAGCATGAAAAACTTGGAGAACTTGAATGTAATTGAATGTAATTAGTTAGGTGTGGTCTTCTAGTGAATGGATGGTGGTAAAATTGTATTTGTTTCATTTTTTGAAGGATTCTATCCGAACCTGTCAATACATAAGAATATCCAGTCTCATTATTGATGCAACCTATGTTAAATATTTAAGCTACCTGATTAAATTATATTCACTTTTAAATAACTATAGACAAAATTTTATTAAAGAATTTAATTGTCCGAATACAATTTGAAAGTTCCTAAAAACTTGCTCGTAATTAACCTGTTAAGTAATCGTGCTTGAAATTTAAAACTTCAAATAGTTTTCCTCAATCTTTCTATTTACCCTTCTTCAATCTTGTTTACTACCATCCTTTAATCTTTTGCACCCACAGTTTTGCCAACACTATGTTGACAACCATGTCTGAGCATATATGAATGAACCATGTGCATATATGTGTTCACCAGTCAATCTTGGGCCGGCAACATGTTTTCTGCTTCAGAATGATCAATACTTTTCAAAGACAGCCCAATATCTTCTTACTAAAACTGTCATTTTTCATAGCTTGTCTTTTTGGTTTTCATTTTTTCAAAGTTTTATATCTTAATGTTTGTAACCGCAACATGAAGCTTTCTTCGAACATCAACTAGTTATATTATGCACATAGGGTGGACTAGGGAGATTCATCTAAACTTGTGAAATTGCTTGCTCCAGATATTTTATAGTTTTCTGATATTTGAAGACACCCATAAACCAGAAATCAAAATTATCCACTGTAACTATATTTATGTACTTCTGTCTTGGTTTCTCAACATTTTCACTTTGATTCACACACTTTATCTTCTTCACTGGAATCACAACCTGCACATAACAAATCTTGGATTAGGGAAATTCAAATATATGGAGAGGTTTGTTTATGTACGGTATATTAGTTCCTGAACTACCTTATAGCGGATCCTACACATTTGACCTTTCTGATTAAAGACTTTTATGTATCTGTCACTGCAAAAGGAAACTTTTTCAGTGGAGATGAAGAGGAGACCAGCTAGAGGGCCAGATGTGGTGGACAGATAACAATGGCAAACTTTCAACAGCCTCTCCCCCTCGATCACGTTAAAATACTTCGTGAACATTTTCTCCACTCCACCCACTTGAAGAATTCTTGCTCCTAAGCTCAACTTCCTTTTTATAGTTTCCGATATGTTTGTTCCGAGTCTCGCTGAAGAATCAGAATGAATATTAGCCTTCCTGCTGCACTTTTTCTGGTTAGAACTTGCTCTACCTGAAACATTGAAGCACTCTATATTAGTAAAACCATCAATACTTAATGAAATTAGAATAGATAATTGTGATTCGTCTGTCTGTAAAGGAAAAGAAAATCTTACATATGCTTTGATGTTTGGATGGATATTGACATTGATGAGAGGCAGAATCAAGTAAGTATCTGTTATCCGACTTTTGAAACTGGTCATATATGATTGGAGTTCCAATAACTAGTTCGTGAAGAAGTGAGGTCTGCATGTTGAATGATTAATAAGGTTGTGTTTCGTTGAAAGAAGAATTGCCTGGTAAGGAAGCTATGGTCACTTGTTTAGATCAGTCCCTTTGTATTGTTAAGAGGTAGGATTTAAAGGGATGAAAAGTAGGAAGTGAATTTTGAGCCTTTTGTTGGATGACTCAACCATGATCTTGGTGATGTAATAAAGACACTGCTCACATGGGAACTTGAAGGACTTTATTGAAGATAATATTTTGATATCATGGATTATTTGGTTGCTTTTAGAAAAAGATGGCAAAGAAGAAAGATATAAGTTAGCTTTTTGTAAAGAATAATAAAATGAAAAGGGTCTATTTTTAGAGGCTGAGAGAAAGGTTTATGTATGTTGAGGAGCAAGATTCCATGGTATGTATATGACACGTTGTCGGCCAAACCTTTGGAGATGGTGGTAATTAAGAAAGCCAAAGCCCTTAACACAGCAGCTACTGTAAAAGGTTTTCATTTCATTTGATAGGCAATAAAGTTAAGGTATATGATAAGTGGCGTAGAATATCATTGTTAACTTTTTATACCTGCTTTTATATGTAACCAACCCATTTGTTGGAACCAACTTTCACAAGTTGTAGTATAGTATTACCACTAGATTTGAGTTCATTTTTAATGCTATCCGGTCAAATATTTGAATATCATTCCTTCCGAATTTAAAATTAGCACAATAAATTGGTATTGGGGATGACATGGGAATGATTTGGCAGTCTCCTTTTTCACAAAACCTTGAAAGTATGTCCAAACTCATTCTTGGCGTTGCAGCACACAATGTGCATGAGACCATTTTCAATTTTCTAACGTAAACAAAATTCAATGTTCCATAGCCATATCTTCCTTTTATTATTATTAATCTTAATTTTCATTATGTCGTATTTGAATCTAGCTCTAATCTTGATAAGGTTAACTTCATGGTTCAACAATAGATGATGTTGTGCATATCGGAGTCGGAGTCTGTTCTTGCATGCAAATGTATATGTTATCTTGTTGTTTAAGTTGACATGTCGAATTGGATCAGTCTATTGGGCCAATTATTTAGTATGTTAGTTGAAAGTTAGGGTTTAGTTTTCTTATAAATAAAATACTAGTCATCATTTCTCCATCAATCCCCGATAATCCTAATGAGAGGAGAAAATGGTATGGTTGAGATTCAATCGAACATTGTTCTCTATTGTGTAATTGAATCAAGAATCTGGGTTTTAACCACTTTTAATTATCTTTCTCTTCTCTTCTCTCTTTTTCTTTTGCTTTGTGCTTTTCTTATTACTCAAAAAGTCAATCATACTTTATTTTCTGAACATCACTTTCGCAATAGGTTCTTTATCCTTACTTTGTCACAGCAAGTTCACTTCATTACTTGGAGCCAACAAACCGTTTTTATGGCTTTGTTGCTTCCAATTCACACATTCCGAAACCTTCATTTTCTTACTACATTACATTTTTTAACTTGTATTGTATGTATGAATATTAAATAAATTTCAACGGTAAGCAATCAAAATGGGTTGTTGAAGTTTTCTTTTCACTTGTCCTTTTCCAAAAACAGTAAAACTCGAAAAAATCTGGATGATAAAATACAGTTTTGACTATGTTATTATATAGCAAAGACTGCTTTTGAAATTCTAAAAACCAGCCCCATTATTACATGTTTTCAAAATTTTGTGATGGGCAGATGTAGATAAATACAGTTGCTCAACTATGTTGCCAACTTGATTGGAGTTCCTTCATCTATCTCATGAAGAAGTGAGGTTTTCATGTTCATTGATTAATATAAAGATTTGTGTTTTGTTGAAAGAGAAATTGTCTTGATCAGTCCCTTTCAATCTAAGGAATGTATTATTTAAAGGGGTTGAGAATAGGAAGTGAATCTTGTGGGATGACTCAACCACAATCTTGGTTGATGTAAGAAAGACACTACTGTCATGGCAACTTGAAATCCATAATAGCATTCAATATCATAAATCTATTTATGTGGATAGTGCGTGAATTGTTGAAAAAGTTACAATGCCCAATCACTTATTATGTAAATGTGAAGTTGACTTTGTTCATGGATACACAACGCAACTTTCCCAACTCAAGGTTCCAATATCTTCACCCTCTTTGGTTAGTGGCGCTACAAACACAAATAGATTTATGATATTGAATGTTATTATGGATTTTAACCGAGTATATATGTTTTTGAAGATTGGGTTTAACAAACTTATTGTTAAGCAATAAAACCTTGAGTCTAGGTATTTTGTCACCTTTATTGATGATTTTTCACGTTGCACGTAGTTATTTTTAATGAAGAATAGATCTGAATTGTTTTCTATTTTTGAACAATTTTATCGAGAAATAAAAACCCAATTTGGTTTGTCCATTCGTACCTTAAGAAGTGACAATGCACGTGAATATTTATCCCAACAATTTCAAATATTTATGTCATACAATGGCATTTTGCACCAAACATCTTGCCCTCATACACCCCAACAAAACGGGGTAGCCGAACGCAAAAATCGGCACCTTGTAGAAACCACTCGGACCCTACTTCTCCATGGTAATGTTCCTCTCCGGTTTTAGGGAGATGCAGTGCTCACGGCATGTTATCTCATAAATCGCATGCCCTCAGTTGTCCTTAATAATAAAATCCCTCATTCAATCTTGTTTCCAAACTCTCCACTCCACCCAATTCCTCCTCGAGTCTTTGGGTCTACGTGTTTTGTACACAATCTCTCCCCTAGTCTTGATAAACTATCAGCTCGATCACTAAAGTGTGTCTTTCTTGGCTATCATCGATCTCAAAAGGGTTATCGTTGCTACTCACATACTCTACAACGATACCTCGTATCGGCCGATGTTACCTTCTTCGAGTCTGTTCCATATTTCGAGTCCAGCCAAGTAACTACGGAACCTCTACAGGAAAGTATTCCCACACCTCTTCCGGAAGTCCCATCTGTCATTATCCCCCATCATTCTAGGGAACTTGACCCACTCGATACCCCTACGGTTGACCCCCCCCCACTCCTCGTCCACTTCAAACATATCAGCGTCGTCACCCAACGTCTGTCGTACTTGTCCCTGAAGTCGTACCTGTCCCTGAGGTCACTACGGACTCTCCTCCGACGCTCTCGCCATCACCGGATCCGATCCTGCAACCTGAGTCTGATCTTCCGATTGCCCTTCGAAAAGGTATACGTCAAACACGAAATCCTTCCCCACATTATATTGATTTATGTTATCATCGTCTTTCCCCTTTGCAGTATACTTGTTTGTCTTCTTTGTCTTCTGTTTCTATTCCTAAAATCCTAGGTGAAGCATTATCTCACCCTGAGTGGAGGCAAGCAATGATTGATGAAATGTGTGCTCTTCAAAGCAGTGGTACCTGGGAACTGGTTCCTCTACCCCATGGAAAATTTTTAGTAGGTTGTCGTTGGCTTTATACAGTTAAGGTTGGTCCAGATGGTAAGATTGATCGATTTAAAGCTCGCTTGGTAGCCAAAGGATACACTCAAATTTTTGGGTTGGATTATGGTGATACCTTTTCGCCTGTAGTCAAGATGACATCTGTTAGACTTCTTCTAGCCATTGCAGCCATTCGACATTGGTCTCTTCATCAACTTGACATCAAAAATGCATTCTTACATGGCGATCTTGAAGAGGAAGTATATATGGAGCAATGATTCGCGGTCGCTCGCGGATCAAAAACGAGTAATTTTAGGAAAATGCAGTACAGGGACAATGACTCGGAATATCGTCTCACAAGGATTCTTGTAGGAATAATCAAATACAGTAACGAAATATGGGGGGTTTTGATTAAGATAAAATAAACAAAAAAATAAGTGATTAGAAAAAGTGATTGTAGTAATGAGTTGAAACGGCTAATCTACTATTTTCGTTTCCCAACTTATCATCGATCCTAATAATTCCCAATTCCTAAGCGGATTCTATCCCCTTTCCGATTATAATAACAATCAACAAGCGCAATTGATATTATACGATACACGTTCCTAATTTCTGAATTAAGCAAACAGATAAAATAGTAACTGTGAATTAAGCAAACACGAGAAACATACGCGGATTAATCAACCGCGATTAAAGTATAAGAACATGCAATCATCGAAATAAATCAATCATCCTTAAGATAAATCGAATTAAGCAAACAAAATATCATAGAGAAGAATTGAAAGGAAATAGATTTTATTGGAAATTAAAAGAACCTCAAAGTGTTGGCGGGAACCGATTACAGCAGATTAATCCGAAGGAATTAGTTCTCCATAATTCATACAAAGCTCCAACAAATATTTTTGTGAATAGTGAATAGGATACTGTAAACGAGGTTTTTTTCGTTATAAAACAATGGATTCAGTTCATAACCCAACTGGGTCAAAAACATAACCCAGGCCCAAAACAAGATCAAAACTAAAACAGAATTCTAATGCTGTAATTTGAAACGAAATTCTGGAATTTTGAGCTCCGAATCTGACTTCGACTCTAACATGAAAGCCGTAGCTCTCTCTCTCTTAGCTTTCCGTCAATTTTTAGAACGCCTCAAACGGATTCCCGGAACTCCAGTTATGATCTTTTCCGTGCAGACTGCTAAAGCTGAAAAATAGTTGCGATAATTAAATTAAACCAAAAATAAAATAAAATAAGAAAACATAATAAAATATAATAATAAACAAAATAAAATAAAGAAATGTCTAAGTAAAAATGTAGGAGAATGTGCATAAATATGCACTGATCAAATTCCCCCGGACTTGAACTTTTGCACTCCGAGCAAAATTAAAACAAAACAAGGGAAGCACACACACATCAATAGTTACTCATTCCAGGCTACAAGTCTTCATCGCTTAAGTTTGCATCGATAGGTACTAATCTTACACACTAAGGATATCGTAGGAACACTAATCCACAATTGTGCGGTCATAAGGCTCCCTCCTATACAAACCAATCCAAATCATGTCGTTATGCCTAAGTCTAACTTACTCATCCTCTTTTTTTTGCTCTCTTTCATTCTAGTGCAATCACATTAAGCCCTTTATCTATTCACACACATGGTAACTGAGCTTGTTAGTGACTATGATCCTTTTTTTTCTCAACAATTTGGAATTAAACATTTTTTGTCTTTTCTTTTTTTCTTTTTCACTTTTTGTCTTTCTCTTTTTCTTCTTTTTTTTTCTTATTATTAAACACATGATCATTCACTTATTTGCATCAGCTCAACTACTTAACATGTGATTTCTAGATGGTGATGACTGATAGATAAACTACTTAAAAGCTATTAGAGGACGAGAACTCAAGACTATGCCATAACAAGTATCTAACTCGACTTCCATATTTGAGAGACTCAAGGTGTTAAAACGATATCGATCTTATGAACTGTTCCCAAGTCTCTGCAAACTAATCCCAAATTAGACTATAGCCCAAAACTTTCAAAAAGATGCAAAATTTTTTATATTTTTATTATAATAACTGAAAAAAACAAACAAAATAAAATGTAAAGCAAAGGTTTCCCTCCCCCAGACTTAAAACAAGCATTGTCCTCAATGAAAGGACATAAATATAAAATAAGAGTGAGGGAAAGGAAAGAACACACTCGACGAGTCAAGGTGGATAAGTGATCACATATGCATCCTTTCTCAAAGAGAGATTTCCTGCAGTCTCCTCTTCCAAAGTGGGGAGTAACTTTGGATAACATCCATCGCCCTTGAAATTTGTATTAGTGTCTTCACCTTTTATTCCAGGATCAAATAAGAATCTTCGATAAATAAAAGTGTCGAATGGGCACGTGAATTTGATATCCTTTTCCACAACATCAGAGATCAATGGGTTAAGGGGTTGTTTCACTGCTTTTCTTCCCACTTCCATCGAGGTCCATCCAATTCCCTTCTTATGTTTCTTCAAAACCTGTAAAAGTTTATTATCTTCATCAAAATCAAGGTTAGAAGAAATTATAACTGGAAGCTTTTTATCCATATCTGAATAAGCATAATTCAGATTGGTATGAAGTGGTTTAAGCTCCAAGGGGGGAGGTTGTTCAATGGATGGTGAGGTTGGGGAAGCCGTGATGTTAAGAGTTTTAGCTTCATAAACAACTTCATCTGCATGAGAAACATCACCCTGTACGGCAGCATTAATCTCATCACAAACAGAGCAAATGTTAGTGTCGGTACATGAATCACAAGAGTAAGTATCATCAAAATCTGCTAATGATGGAAAATCAAAATACAATTCAGAATAAGTATCATCAACTAAATTAGAAGGAAACTCTTTTGGATTCACTACTGTTTGGGCAGATGGTTGGTTTGAATCTTGAGCTTGCTGCATGACATTCACTATAGTGGAAAGCTGTTCAATCTGTGTCTGCAAAGCTTGAAGACTTGAATCTGTTTGTTGCTGAAACTGAAGATCATTTATAGCCATTTGCTTGACAAGATCCTCTAGTGAAGGTTCAGAAGGTGTAGAGCACATAATTTGGAATTCATTCATATGCTTATTCGGATCCTCACCTGCAAGTCCATTAAACCTTGACAACAAGTGTATTAAACCAGATTCCGATTTGAAAGGAACAGCAACATCATCATATTCAATACACAAGACATTATAATTCACATCAGGGGCAGCCAATTGCCTTAAGGTTCTATTTTCAGCCATTTCAAAATCAAGTTCAGTATCCGAAGCAAACAAGTTATGCAGATAGTCAGACTCAGACTCAGACTCAAACACAATGATGGAAAACAATTAATTAAATTTCAAAAAAATAAAATAACACCAGAATTAAACTAATTAAGCAAAATAAAATTATGAGAATTTTTTCGATTTTTTTCGACTCTAAAAACAGTAAAAAAATTCATAAAAAATAGAAAAAAGGATTTTTTTGCGATTCTGAGGGTGGATACCAAGTATTCCTTTGGAATACATGGATTAATTACCGGATGGTTTTTCTGCTTCTTGTAGGTAAAACAGTTTTACGATCGAACACAATTTTTCCAAAAACAGATTTTTTACGATTTGAACTGTAAAACGCGAATTGGACAAAACTGCGAGGAAAATAAGGTCTAGACTTGAGGATACTAACTAACCCTATGACTCTAAAATTGATTAATAACGACAAGAATCCCCGGCAACGGCGCCAATTTGATCTGCGGTCGCTCGCGAATCAAAAACGAGTAATTTTAGGAAAATGCAGTACAACGACAGTGACTCGGAATATCGTCTCACAAGGATTCTTGTAGGAATAATCAAATACAGTAACGAAATATGGGGGGTTTTGATTAAGATAAAATAAACGAAAAATAAATGATTAGAAAAAGTGATTGTAGTAATGAGTTGAAACGGCTAATCTACTGTTTTCGTTTCCCAACTTATCATCGATCCTAATAATTCCCAATTCCTAAGCGGATTCTATCCCCTTTCCGATTATAATAACAATCAACAAGCGCAATTGATATTATACGATACACGTTCCTAATTTCTGAATTAAGCAAACAGATAAAATAGTAACCGTGAATTAAGCAAACACGAGAAACATACGCGGATTAAGCAACCGCGATTAAAGTATAAGAACATGCAATCATCGAAATAAATCAATCATCCCTAAGATAAACCGAATTAAGCAAAAAAAATATCATAGAGAAGAATTGAAAGGAAATAGATTTTATTGGAAATTAAAAGAACCTCAAAGTGTTGGCGGGAACCGATTACAGCAGATTAATCTGAAGGAATTAGTTCTCCATAACTCATACAAAGCTCCAACAAATATTTTCGTGAATAGTGAATAGGATACTATAAACGAGGTTTTTTTTCGTTATAAAACAATGGATTCAGTTCATAACCCAACTGGGTCAAAAACATAACCCAGGCCCAAAACAAGATCAAAACTAAAACAAAATTCTAATGCTGTAACTTGAAACAAAATTCTGGAATTTTGAGCTCCAAATCTGACTTTGACTCCAACATGAAAGTCGTAGCTCTCTCTCTTAGCTTTCCGTCGATTTTTAGAACGCCTCAAACGGATTCCCGGAACTCCAGTTATGATATTTTCCGTGCAGACTGCTAAAGCTGAAAAATAGTTGCGATAATTAAATTAAACCAAAAATAAAATAAAATAAGAAAACATAATAAAATATAATAATAAACAAAATAAAATAAAGAAATGCCTAAGTAAAAATGTAGGAGAATGTGCATAAATATGCACTGATCAAGCAACCACCTGGGTTTGTTGCTCAAGGGGAGTCATCGAATATGGTTTGTAGGCTACACAGGTCTCTTTATGGTCTTAAGCAATCTCCGAGAGCTTGGTTTGGCCGATTCAGCACTGTAGTACAACAGTTTGGTATGATCCGTAGTGAAGCTGACCATTCTGTTTTTTATCGTCACTCACCCCAAGGGTGTATTTATCTTATTGTGTATGTAGATGGCATTGTCATAACTGGTAGTGATCAGCAGGGAATACTCCAGTTGAAACAACATCTCTCGAAACAATTTCAGACAAAAGATCTTGGTAAATTCCGTTATTTCTTGGGTATTGAAGTAGCCCAATCTAAAGATGGTTTGGTGATTTCTCAGCGAAAATATGCTATGGATATTTTGGAAGAAACAGGTTTGTTAAATGCTAAATCAGCCGATACTCCTATGGATCCAAGTGTTAAACTACTACCCAATCAGGGGGAGCCTCTATCTGAATCTTGAAGGTATAGGAGATTGGTTGGAAAGTTGAATTATCTCACAGTCACTCGTCCGGACATTTCTTTTGCAGTCAGTGTGGTAAGTCAGTTCTTAAATTCCCCTTGTCAGGAACACATGGATGTTGTTATCCGAATTTTGAGATACATCAAATGTGCTCCAGGAAAAGGTCTTGTGTATGAGGATAAAAGACATACCCAGATAATTGGATACTCTGATGCTGATTGGGCAGGGTCACCCATTGATAGACGAAGTACATTTTTGGAATATTTGCAACTTCAAAGAATAATTCATGAAATGGGTGTTTAAAGTGAAGGCAAATCTCAAGACCGAAATAATCAAGTATAATACTCGATGGGTTGTTAAGGATTTTTTGCAAAGAGAAGACATAGACTTTGAAGAGTTATTAGTGGTTGCTAGGATTGAAACTATTAGGCACCTTGTTGGTTGTTGGTTTTATTATAGCAGAGAGATTGAGAAAATGGGAATTACTGTATTTTTATTCATGACAGCCAAACCACTTATAGTGTTTTCAAAAGTAAAACTAACCACCACCACATTAGGAACATGGGGTAACTGACTAGACTTGCTCCTAAAATTTAGGATCCACTAACGGACTAAAACAAAACTGAAACAATAATGATAAATAAAAAACTTAATGCAGTCCAAAAGCAAATAATTAACACTCCTCCTTGCTTTAGGATCTGCAAACTTCAATTTTCTGCCTCAATAGCTCAAACTTGCTGACATGAAGTGGATTTGTGAACAAATTTGCCCATTGATCTTCTGACCTGCAATAAATCAAAGTCACTTCTCCATTTTGTTGCATCTCTCTTAAGAAGTAGAGCTTGATGTTAAAATGTTTAGTCTTGCCATGACACACTGGATCCTTTGAAATTGCAATTGTTGTCTGGTTGTCGATAAACACTTATGTCTTATAATTCTGTTGGAGATGTAAGTCACATAAGATCTTTTTCAGCCATAAAACTTGATTTAAGGCTGTTGTTGCTGCTATGAATTCAGATTCTGCAGTGGATTTTGCTATTGTCTCCTGCTTCTTTGTGCACCATGAAAAAACTCCTGAGCCTAGACTGAAACAATATCCTGAAGTGCTCTTCATGTCATCAATGGATCCAGCCCAATCACTATCAGAGAATCCATATAACTCAAAATTTTACAGCTCTCAAACTTGACACCATAATCAACAGTACCTTTAATATATCTCAATACCCTTCTTGTTGCCTTTAAATGCATTTCACTAGCACAATGCATAAATCGAGAGAGAGAGAGAGAGAGAGAGAGAGAGAGAGAGAGAGAGAGAGAGAGAGAGAGATAGAGAGAGAGAGAAGACTTACAGAAAATAGAATGTTCGGCCTTGTTGCAGTGAGATACATTAAACATCCAATCAAGCTCCTGTAATAGCCTTCATCAACTTTATCAACACCATCTTCCTTGCTCAACTTCTCCTTTTGGTTCATTGGTGTGTTAACTGCTTTGCACTCCTCCATTTGAAATTTTTTTAAGATTTCCTTAGCATATTGTTTTTGACATATGAACACATCATCCTCATTTTGTTTGATCTCAATTCCAAGAAAATAAGAAATAAGACCAAGATCTGTCATTTCAAAAACTTGCATCATTTCTTGTTTGAATTCTTCAACCAACCTTGTATCATCTCCAGTCACTAAAAGATCATCAACATAGAGGGAAACTATGAGGAAAAAATTTTCCCTTATGTTTTACATAAAGAGTAGCCTCAGATAAGCTTTTCACAAAGCATATGCTCAATAGGTGTTCATTTATCCTACTGTACCAAGCTTTTGGTGCTTGTTTTAATCCATAAAGGGCTTTTTGAGTAGATAGACTTTATCTTCTTCACCATGCATAACAAATCCCTCTAGATGCTCCACATATATCTCTTCTTGTAAAACTCCATTTAAAAAGGCTGATTTGACATCTAACTGGAATAGTTTCCAGCCTTGTTGAGCAGCAACTGCTAACACCAATCTAATTGTATCTAATCTGGACACTGGTGCAAAACTGTCAGAATAATCAACACCAAAAATTTGTGCATACCCTTTTACTACAAGTCTGGCCTTATATTTATTGATAGAGCAATCCGCATTAAGCTTTGTTCTAAAAACCCATTTAACTCCAATAACTTTTCTGTCTTGAGGCTTGTCAACCAGCTCCCATGTGTTATTTTTTTTAATCATCGAAATCTCATATTCCATTGTCTTTTTCCATTTTGGATCCTTGAGTGCTTCCTCACAGCAACTAGGTTCACATACTGCTACGTTGCATCTTTGATAAATGTCTGACAGCAGCCTTGTGCCTCTAATAGGAGGGTCATCTTCTAATTCATCCAGACACAACTCGATTGTTTGATTTCCGCCATAATCATCTTCAATATTGTTAAAAAATCCAATTGTTTTTGTGGGTTTTTCCAATTCCATTGTTGATCTTCATTGAAATGCACATCCCTAAAAACAATCAACTTTCTAGTTTGAGGATGATATACTTTGTAGGCTTTTGAAATAGAACTATAACCCACAAAAATACCCAGAATTGCTTTCTTGTCAAGCTTGTCGTGCTTAACCTGTGGAACATGTGCAAAACAAACACAACCGAACACTTTAAGAAAGGTTAGTGAAGGCTTATATCCATACTAAGCCTCAAAAGGAGTTTTGTCTTTCAAAGCCTTGGATGGAAGTCTATTTTGAAGAAAAACGGCAGTGTTTGCCGCTTCGGCCCAAAATTCTTTAGGCAGTTCCTTCTCATGCAGCATGCATCTGGCCATCTGTAACACCCTCTTTCTATACCCCCAAATAATCACATAAATAACTTAGGAACGTATTAAAATTTCATCAGAGTATAATTAAAAACGCGATATAAAAGAGGCATGTCACATTATACGTGAAATTAAAACATACAACACCTGCTCACAAAAGATATGCAACAATGGGGTAACTTGCAACAGAGGAACTTAGTCCTTACACCCACATCTCAATATTTAGAATAAAAGCGGAAAATCTAAACATTGATTAATCATCGAACGTATAAACATATATACATCATCCATCATGATTCAATCATCATAAAACATGTTTTCATAAACACTCAACATCCAGATACATATACCATGCATCACAAAAGAATCATATATCTCCTAGCTACCCGGTGCTACATATCAGAGCCGACCGACCAAAAGAATGAAGACACGCTTCACAAAAAGAACACCAGCAAACCTACTCTGCAATGCCTCATAGAGTATCATAAAACAACAGAAGGGTGAGAAATATTATCATAATAATCAACGCATATAATTATATAGATATATAACATAAAAATATACATACTTCACGTTCTCACCATATTTCATCATAATTCACTCATATACATCGCAATGTACATATTCACAATTCACATCATCGCACATAAACATACGCATTCATGTTTCTTCACCATAATTCATATATATATATATATATATATATATATATATATATATATATATATATATATATATATATATATATATATATATATATATATATATATATATATATATATATATATATATATATATATATATATATATATATATATATATATATATATATATATATATATATATATATATATATATATATACAACACCAAGCATATTTATCATGCATATATCCACAACTCTCATCATTCCACATAAACATAGAAATTGATGTTTATTCACCAATGCATCATTATACGGATGACAAATGCAAATCATAGAGACCGACTCACGACTCTATGCAGATGCAATGCGGTACCGACTCAATCATCATCAAGTTTACTCAGGAACTTATTGGAACCATCGCTCACACCCCACCTGGGTACACGATGTTCACCCATTTCTCACACCCCACATAGGTACACAATGTTATGGATTGCTTACACCCCACCTGGCACACAATCTAATTGCTCACACCCCACCTTGGGCTCACAATCCGGTTGCTCACACCCCTCATGGCACACAACCATCTGTAATCATCGCTCACACCTCCCATGGGCACACGATGTTACAACAGATTCTCACTAGAATCACACAACACAAGAATGTATATCATGATGTTTCACATGCAAAATGACTCCATACACTTCTTGAAATGCATACATATTCATAATGTTTTCATGCATTTTCATCTCATCTAATCTCATACAATCATTATACATTCACAATGTATATTACATAATATATTCATCATTCATCACATTCTATCGCATACAATCAATACGCATTCACCATACTATGCCAAACGGTAACAAACTCCATCACAATCGTCATGCATTTTTAATTAATTTAAACAATGCATATATTTTCCAAAAGGCCATGATTCCACAATCTAGGATTCACGCCATACGGCTACCCACAACACATCATCCAACAACACACAAGCTATGCGTTGAAGAATCAAAGCGTCAACATTGGATGGAAACAACAAAATAAAACATGTTGTCGAGCTCGCTGGTCCACTCGCCTAGCAAAGGCATAGTGTAATACCCCAAATTTTACCCTTACATTTAGTCAGTCGTTTCGCATAGCATTTCATTTTGAATCCATTAACTACTAACCAGTCATGGAGCATAATTTGTTTGCAGGAATTACCCCAGGGGCATTTTGGTCATTTTACATGGAAACCGCAAGTTTTGAGACATCATTCCTGAGGCATTTGTTTGCCACGTGGGTCAAGGTGCCTGTATGTTTTTCAGAATTAACTAGACTTGGGCCGTTCCTTGCTTATGGTTTTTGTTTAAGACATTCTTGAGCAGTTTCTTTTCTCTTAGTAATGCGCAATTTTGGATTGAAAATGGAGTGGATATTGTCGGGTTTGTTTTGAGAAGTTATGTGACCAGCGAAAGTCAATTTGAATTTATTCGGGGATTAATCAGGTTGTTTTAGAGAATATTTCAAACTCAATTCATAACACGAGTTCTCCCTTTTGTTATCATGTCTTGGAACGGGAAATTGAGGTTTTTATGGTATGCTCAAATATTCAAAGGCGATGGGCATAAGTGGTATCTTTATTGCATAACAGTGAAATATTTCAAAGTTCATGACCCATGAAACATAAACCATTCAAGGCATAAAAAAAAAATTGAGAGAAAATTGAATGGAAGGAAAATTTGAATTTTATTTCATTTGAACTCTTTGTTTACAAATTACAAGAGAATCCTAGTTACATTATTTTTCTGTCCTAAGACATAAGCCTAAAAAGCTAAAGTCTTCAACCTTGTTCTCAATGATTTCCGTTTCCGGTTACCTGCATAACAAAGACAAAACAGAAGCAAGAAAAGTGTTATAAATGCTTTGACACTCTCAGAACAATGTCATCATCGAGTGCCGGGAGTGGCACAACCGAAGCTGCATCCTACCCCCGTTACCGATCCGCGCCATTGGCGTCAGATCAAGTGGCTATTGTTTCTTATCAATGCGGGACAACCGAGAAAGATGAAGAGGTAAAAGAAGTTCGGGCCGATAAATGATTAACCGATAATTGATCTCTACCTCAAAGCCAAAACAAAATGCCATTCATCAAGTAAATATTGTGGTAGCAATTATCGCACAACAAGCAACACAAGTAATCCAGCCCTGAAAATCATAGAAGGAGATGTTAGGACCAAAAGAAACTAAGATTCATGCCTTGGAATGAGAACACCCCAAAACTGAATTCATACGCCACAAGTAAAAGGAAATCATGCTCAATTCACAAGCTGTAGCAGTAAAAGGAAATCATGTTCAACTCACAAGCTGTAAGACCAGTTCAATCCAGAAGAATAAGTCACCAGCAGCAAACTCAATTCATGCTATGCAAACTCAATCAAAAGAGCAAGATAAATTCACATAACCGCATTCACCTGATCAGCTCAGGGCAAGCCTCAACCAAGGGTGCAAGTCACAATGAAAAGCCAATAGGCAAAGTCTAAAACATGATAATGAATACCCTGATTAATGACAGAAAACCACCTCAGAAACAATTTCATAATCATGCCGAAGACTGAGATTCAGTTTGCTGCATCAGTCATAATGATTCCAACCGAATGTGTGGGTCACTATGGGAAAGCTAAAATATAAAGCTCAAAGCTCAGTGAAAGCCATAGCCCAAAATTCGCAGCCACCTATCAATTCAGGAAAAAAGAGAAGTGAGTTTCAGTTCAGACAAAGAAGGATCGAGATGTCAAAGACAGTCGAAGCTGCCTCAAAAAAAAAAGGTTTCATGAGCATCATATAAACTCATTAAGTTTCATGTTCAACAAACAACAAAACAAGCCAACAACGGGTAGCAGAAAGTCCGCCGCGTATCAGAGAGTTTAATCCCAGTGAATCTATATCAAAAAAAGACAAATCAGTTCATCATAAGCAATTCACTAAAAGCCACAGAAATAAAGGAATCAAAAATCAAAATGGATGGAACAGGGATTCAGCCCTCAGTTTAACCATCATTGGGCGTGAGAATTCGAGTGGCCGGGAGAGCCACGGCCGAAGCCGTTACCAACTCCCTACCGAACGTCGAACTACAAGCATTGGTAATTTCGTGCAAGCTATCAACTCAAAAATATCAGCTCAGACCCGAAGGTCATCATCGCTAAGGCAACGCAACCAAAACCACTTGGCAATGGCATTTAACACAGGTTCAGACGAAGCCGTCAACCATAATCGAAAGCAACCACACAATAGCAGTTCAGACCCTAAAGTCATCATCACCGCCTACCGTTCTCGGCAATTTTTGACCCGACCGAAGCATCAGCTTCAATTCCCTGAAAGAAGAAGAGGAAAAGAATCCTTAATCTGCGATAGAACCAGAAACCTGCATCAGAAGAGCCAAATGGAAACCAGTTAACAACAATCCACATCTGAACAAATTCCAAATCCAAATACGGGTTATCAAAGTAAACTGCAAATACCCAGACAAAGTTCGGTTACGATTCCCAAAGGGGGAAGAAATCCCAATCAAAATCCAATCATCACAAAATACGAATAAAATCAAATCTTATCAGTAAAATCTAACGCAAATCCATTGTTAACAAAGGCCCAAAAAAGAGAGTCAGAAACTATAAGAAGGGGACGATTTCACCTCAGAGAGAACCCTAACGGAGGATCGCGAAAACCCTAGACAAGAAGCGGCGAAGCAAACCTCGTTGAAACCCTAGAGAATAACGGTGGAGAAGTACGAGGAAACGGTGCACAACAATCGCACACAAAGCGCCTGTGACCACCGAGATCACCTTCACCGACGGTGGGTAATCAGCGGCGATCACCTCCCGGCCTCAGAGGACTCATCACCGACCATTGAAACCTCAGAGACTCACCGTCAAATCATCATCGTTCAAAACGTAAGCGACGAGTGCATCGCCTTTCACATTTGACGGTTTAAGTTTGTGTGTTTTCAGGTTTTTAGGGAACCAGATCGCAGCAAAACGAAGCAAAGGAGATGAAGAGAGTGGATCGGCGCCGTTCGAAAGGAGATTGGGGATCTCAAACCCTAAATCTCAATATTTCTGATTGCCACGATTGGGGTTGGGTCCGGGTTGATCACCGGCCCAATTCCTCTTTATTTACTTTTTTATTTTACAATTTTTCTTATTATATTGTAACTTTACTATTTTTAAATCTTATTAGGTTATTTATTTAAAAATAAAATACAATAAAACTTTTAATTAAATTAAACTTTTTTCTTTTTTTTATATAAAGACTTTTTTTATTTTTTAAAATAAATAACTTAAGATCTTTTTTTCTTTAAAATAAAAATTAAAACTTTTTCTTAATACAAATTGAAACCTTTTTTAAGGTTAAAATTAAAGTATTTTTTTAAAAACTAACATTGTTCTTTCTTTTATAAATTAAATTAAAATCTTTTTTTCAAAACAATAAAAACTCTAAATTTACATCTTTTTCTGCACTATCTCATTATCCATTGTATTTATGCCTAACCCTACTAACATCCTCTTGTTTTCTGTTGTTCAACTGATTGTTTTAAATTCGTTTATCATTGATTAAATTTTTCATCATCATATTGTATCTGCTCCTATCATGTAACCTCGCGAATCTAATAATCGCGCTTTAAATTTCTGCCTTTAAATTACTGTTTGTATGGTTTAATTTATGTCATTATTCTCTGTTTGCAACTCAATCATCTCACGCATTTATCAATATTTCAGTCACACTACACACATCCGAAGGTTAGGTCTAGCTTTTGGCCGCCGCGCCAATAGTCCTCAATTTCAAACCCTCAAAACTACAACCTTACAAACCCTAATTTTCCATAAATGCCTCGCCGCAGGCAAGATTACAATTTTACCCCTAGCATTAGGTCAAAGAGCCGCCGCGCTCATTTTAGGGTTTCCCGCCGCGGAATCCCTAACCCAATTTAACCCTAATTACAACTTAACATTTCAACGTAGAAATTTGGAGTTTCTACACTCCGCGTAAGCATGTCCTTAAGACATGTTTATTCCCCTTGAGACATTGACCACAGTCAAGAAGTCTCTAACCTCCCTTTTGATGGGAACTACGATTACTCTGATTCCATTCCCGTAAGGATACATAGGCACAAGATGCGATGTCTTGCCGAGTAAACTTAGAATTAACCCCTTAGGTCTTCTTTCTCACTTTTTATCCTTTGTACATATATCTTAGGCGAATAAATAAAGCAAAATAGTAAACATCTGAACAAAAGGTTCCTGTAGAGTACTACAGAAGTTTAGGGTGCTAATACCTTCCCTAAATTTAACCAACCCCCGAACCCTAGATCTTTCCCCGCATTGTGTTTACGATGCAAAATAGGTTTTCCCTCTTTTGACCTTTTCCTTCGGATAAATCAAAGAGCGGTTGTGAATTGAATTGCGATTCAAACTCATTAATAGTTTGTGATCCTATTTCCACCGCAACAGAAAATGGCGACTTCACTGGGGACATGCTAAACTTTTGAGGGTTATCCCTAATTTGTTCATATTTATTACTATCTGTGTTATTATTCATTTGCATGTATATATTTGTGCTTTGATTGTGGGACAGTTCCTTGTGTTGTGAGATAAGTCCTACGCCCGGACTAGTGACATTATTATAGGATGGGGATATATTCGATGAGGCTTATAGGGAGTTGAATCCCGACCAAGCTGATTCGAGAATCTCCGCTCAGTTGAGACCCTTTCGAAAATGGTTCGGTTGAACGAGTAATCGCGAAAACTTTTTCCATGGTCGATTGGAGTCTGTGATATTGAGGACCGTAGTACCTTAACACCACCTTGGCCTTATTTAGGACGTAGTGCGGGAGCTATGTGGGAGTAATCCTACAACGGCTGCTACGCGATACTGCACTCGAAAGAGGTTCTCTTGAGAATATTATTAACCCCTGGGTCAATCGGAAGGTTGATAATATCCGAAAGATGGGCTGATGACTTTGGGCACTTTGTAGAACCTTGTTCGGCAGGTACAACTAACCTATAGTACACTCCTTTTGGGATGGGTAGACCTTGACTCCGCTCACGTTCCTTTAACCTAGGACTTTGTGTGTTTTCATGCATTGCATCCATAAAGCATCTCATTGCATTGTATTTCATGGAGTTCAAATATCATTTATGGATATCGCGGGATACCATAAATTAAAAAAAAATAATAAAATGAAAAAACAAGAAAAAGATTTCCTTGGTACCCCACGACATTCGTAAAAGTTTGAATTCCATGAAATCTTCATCCACATTTTAGCATCATTTACTTTCTTGCATTGCATGTGTCTCCCGATTTCTCACACTCGGTTCTCTCACCTTCCAGTTTCGTCACCCTGAGTTCTCGGCACCAATACAACACCAGAGCTCAAACTCGGAAAAGAATGGAGGATCAGGCAAAAGAGATTGATCGCCTCAGCAATGAACTTGAAGACCTTCGAGGGGGTATGGGGCGTATGATGGAATTGTTACATGTCATGAATGCTAAGATGGATACCCAGCCCACTGTTGTTTCTGAGATTACCGGCGTTACTATGGACCCTCCACCAAGTGTGACCGTAGCAAGGGACCCACCTTATGGTCTTGCTCCCGGTTTTGTGCCTCCTCAAGCCACTGTTCCGATTAATCAACCTGTTCAGCAGGTCGTGCCCTTGTTTTCTGAAGTTTCTAGGGGGGCTCCTATCTTTGCACCACCTGTTGTACACACTCGTGCGCAACCATACTTCAATGAGACAGTTTCTGATAATCTTGATGAGAATGTTGAGGGTTATGAGAAACATGATAAGCTTCGTGAGGAAGTGAACACCATCGTCCAGAGATTGAAGAAGGTAGAGGGTGATCAAATTTTTGGGACTGCTGCAAGGGATGTTTGTTTGGTCTCGGGTTTAGTTATTCCCCCGAAGTTCAAAACTCCGAATTTCGATCGTTATGAAGGTGCCACCTGTCCTAAGAGTCATCTGATCATGTATTATCGCAAAATGGCTGCCCATGTTGAGAATGATAAACTGATGATTCATTGCTTCCAAGATAGTTTGAAGGGTGCTTCCTCCAAGTGGTATTTAACTTTAGACCAGTCTCGCATTAAGAGCTTTCAAGATTTATCTGACGCTTTCATCAAACACTACAAGTACAATATGGATCTGGCTCCTGACAGAAGACAGTTGCTGAGTATGTCACAAAAGAATTCCGAGTCATTCAAAGAATATGCCCAAAGGTGGAGAGAGACTGCTTCGCAGGTAGAACCTCCTTTGACCGAGAAGGAGTTAGCTGATTGGTTTGTCGACACGGTCCGTCCAGAATTTTACGAGAGAATGGTGGGCAGTGTGACTTCAAATTTCTCCGACATCGTTGCTGTGGGTGTCAAGATTGAATTGGGTATGAAAAGTGGTAAAATGACAAATAATCATGGTGCTTCTAAGGATCAGCCGAAGAAACCTCCGTATAGCTCCCAGAAAAAGAAGGAGGGTGAGACTAATGCTATATCCTCTGGTAGACCAAGAGAACGCTTTTATCGACATCCGCAGGGTTATGCTCAACCTCAAGGGTACCCGGTCCAATATGCTCAACAACCCTATGTGGCAGCTATTACACCTTCTTTCAATCAGCAGGCTCCCATGTATCAACCTATGCAACAACCTCCTGTTTATCCGCCTCCTGTCAACTACCTGCAGGCGCCCAATACTCCTGCTCCTCAACAGCCAAAGAGTCCGGCTCCTCGCCAGAATATGCCGAACAGAAGAACGTATAAACCTTGTCCGCCGATCCCGATGACTTTTACCGAGTTGTATCCCTCTTTGGTCAAGCAGGGGCTCATCACCACTCGGGCTTTGGGTCCGCCTCCTAATCCATTACCCGCTAATTACAACGCCGCCGCTCATTGTTTATTTCATGAGGGTGCGCCTGGTCATGATCTGGAGAATTGTTATGCTCTCAAAAATATTGTCAGGGATCTATTGGAAAAGAAGATTTTGTCATTTGAAGATCCTCAACCAAATGTTAAGAAGAACCCTTTTCCTAACCATGAGAGTGTCAATGCCATTAGTGTTGATTCGGGGGAAGGTTATGCCCTTGACGTTGAACAGATTAAGACTCCTCTCAAGATGTTCCATTCGAAATTGTTTGAAGCTGGTTTGGTAGATACTTCCCACGTTGCATGCGTAAGTTGTGAAGCCAGTACTAAGGGTTGCGTGTTGGTTCAGAATGATGTTCAGAGGTTGATTAATGAGGGTGTTTTACAAGTGACAAGCCAAGCCAAGAAGGATGTGGTCGCTGTGGTTGAGCCTGTCTTCCATCAGCCTGAATCAACGGGTAAGGTACCAGTGTTTAATCTATCAGGGGCAGGCTCCGCCAATCTCGTGTTCGATATACCGAGGTCGTATATCCCTGAAGTGAATCAGCCTAAGCCTATAGTTATTCGAAGACCGAGTCCGTTTCCTTTCAGTGATCCTAAAGCTGTGCCTTGGAAATATGACGTGACGATGATTGACAAGGAGTCCGGGAAGGTTATTCCAAATGAAGAGGTTAAGGGCACGGTGACCAATATCGCAGAGGTAAGCAGGATGACTCGCAGTGGCCGTGTGTATACTCCCCATTCCAATGAGGTCCCACCTAAGGAAACGACTAGTACCCCGGTGCCTGCCAAAGACAAAGGTAAAGGAGCCGTCACGAATGATGAAGATGCCGAATTTTTGAGGATCATCAAGAAAAGTGACTATAAAGTTATCGATCAACTTCATCAGACTCCTTCCAAGATCTCGATTCTATCTCTGTTAATGAGTTCACCCGCTCATAGGATGGCCTTACAGAAGGTTTTGACTCAGGCACATGTGGATCAAGATATTAGCACCAGTCGGTTTGATAGTGTGATTGCCAATTTAACCGCTTGTAACACCCTCAGTTTCAGCAATGAAGAGTTACCGAAGGAGGGTCCGAACCATAATCGTGCTTTACATATATCGGTGAAATGTCAGGAGGACAATTTAGCGAGAGTGTTAGTAGACACCGGGTCTTCTCTGAATGTTCTACCCAAGAGGGTTCTTGATAGGTTGGCTTGTAAAGAGACTGCGCTGAAACCTACACCTTTGGTTGTCAAGGCTTTCGATGGCTCTCGTCGATCGGTAATGGGGGAGGTTGAGCTACCTATCCTGATCGGTCCGCAAGTTTTTAATATCACGTTTCAAGTCATGGACATTAATCCCAATTACAGTTGTTTACTTGGAAGGCTGTGGATCCATGCCGCTGGGGCAGTGACCTCAACGTTACATCAAAAGATGAAATTCGTGATCGATGGAAAGTTGGTTATTATACACGGTGAGGAGGATCTGATGGTCAGTAACCTGTCCTCTTTCCGTTACATCGAGGCCGATGAGAATGCTTTAGACGTTTCCTTTCAAGCACTTGAGATCGCCAATGATGTTCTGCTGGAAGTCGAAGAGACAGTGGGTCAGGGTAATCCATCTTTTGCATCTCTGAAGAGTACCAAAGCAACAATTGACAGGGGCATTCCTGAAGGTTGGGGAGAGGTAATCGATGTCAAGACCAAGACTGATCGCTCTGGGTTGGGTTACAAACCAACTCAGAATGGAGCTACCACAACTGTCGAAGGGCGTCCTAAGGTTATCCAAGAGGTATTTGTCAGCGGAGGTTTCCAAGTCAATGCCATCAACGACTGCGAGGAAAATGAAGAGCTGAGCAACCTGGTGTTTAAGGGTGATGCAGTTTTGAACAACTGGGAGGCCGTAGAGATCCCTGTTATCTTTCCCTTGTCAAAGTAATTTGTTTTTTTAAAAAAAGTTTCATTTACATCTTCAAATAAAAACCCGTAGCTCTGCCCAAAGCTATAGGGTCGCTTTCATTGGGCCACCTTTCATTCCTAAAAAGACATTAATAAAAGCATTTTGTTCAATTCCACCTTGTTTCATTTGCGTTTTTCGTTTTCACCTTTAAAAATGAAATTGGCAACCTTTTTCCCAAAAAAAAATAATAATAAAAAAAACAGCATTTCATTCTTACATATCTTCGAGCATTTTAATTAAGTAAGCCTTCCATCATGCAGAGATATCGTAAACCTTGTTGGATCCAATGACTTTACTGACACTCCTGATTGGGATGCACCCATCAATCAGGCTGAGGACGAGGGTGAAGAAGATTTTGAAGTACCCGCTGAACTGACAAGATTGATTGAGTACGAGTACACAGAGATTCAACCGCATAAAGAGCAGGTGGACCTAATTAATCTCGGTACAGATGAGAGCAAGAAAGAGGTCAAGATTGGTGCAATGCTTGGGACGGAGATTAGGCCGAGGTTGATTGAGTTGTTAAAAGAGTATATTGATGTGTTTGCGTGGTTGTATCAAGATATGCCGGGCCTAGACACGGATATTGTTGTTCACAAGTTGCCACTTAAGCCAGATTGTCCACCTATCAAGCAGAAACTCCGAAGAACGAGACCCGACATGGCTTTGAAGATTCGAGATGAGGTTAAAAAGCAGTTGGATGCAGGTTTCTTGGCAGTCGCAAAATATCCAGATTGGGTTGCCAACATCGTGCCAGTGCCTAAAAAGGACGGTAAAGTTAGGATGTGTGTAGACTACAGGGATCTGAACAAAGCGAGTCCGAAAGACGACTTCCCCCTACCACATATTGATACACTGGTAGACAATACGGCCAGTTTTGCGTTGTTCTCATTTATGGATGGTTTCTCTGGCTATAATCAGATCAAGATGGATCCAGATGATCGAGAGAAGACTACCTTCATTACTCCTTGGGGAACCTTCTGCTACAAAGTCATGCCCTTCGGTTTAAAGAATGCAGGGGCAACTTACCAACGCGCTATGACCACTCTTTTTCACGATATGATGCACAAAGAAATTGAGGTGTATGTGGACGATATGATAGCCAAATCTCAGAGTGAAGAGGAGCATTTGGACCATTTGGTGAAGCTGTTTGAACGACTCAGGAAATATCAGTTGAAATTGAATCCTGCAAAATGTACCTTCGGTGTCAGATCTGGAAAACTGCTTGGTTTCATTGTTAGCCAGCGAGGGATTGAGGTGGATCCTGACAAAGTCCGAGCCATTCAAGATATGCCGGCTCCGCGAACCGAGACGCAAGTTAGGGGTTTTCTGGGACGTTTGAATTATATTTCCAGGTTTATCTTTAATATGACCGCTACTTGTGAGCCGATATTCAAGTTGCTTTGCAAGGGGCAGACAGTTGAGTGGAACCCTGATTGTCAGAAAGCGTTTGAGAAGATTAAGGGTTATTTGCAAGATCCCCCTATTCTGATCCCTCCCGTACCTGGAAGACCGTTGTTTATGTACCTTACGGTTCTCGAGAAGTCTATGGGTTGTGTGCTTGGGCAACATGATGAGACTGGGAAAAGGGAACATGCGATTTATTACCTGAGCAAGAAGTTTACCGATTGCGAAAACAGATACTCACCATTAGAGAAAACTTGTTGTGCATTGGCATGGGCTGCTAAGCTCCTTCGGCAATATATGGTCTGTCATACCACGTTATTGATTTCTAAAATGGATCCGATCAAGTATATTTTCGAAAAACCTGCTCAAACCGGGAGGCTAGCCCGTTGGCACATGTTGTTATCCGAATATGACATCCAGTATGTACCCCAGAAGGCGATTAAGGGTAGTATCTTATCTGATTACCTTGCAGACCAGCCAGTTGAAGATTATGAACCTCTTAAGCTCGATTTTCCTGATGAGGATATTTTGTTGATTAAAAGAGATTGTGAAGAGCCAGATCCGAGCGAAGGTCCAGAACCAGGTCTTTGGTGGAAGATGATGTTTGATGGCTCCTCGAATTTCAATGGGCATGGTATAGGCGCCGTTTTGATGAACCCAAAAGGCGGATTCACTCCATTTACAGCAAGATTGGACTTTGAGTGCACTAACAACGTCGCAGAATATGAAGCATGTATCCTCGGCCTCGAAGCGGCGATTCACCTCCGAATCAAACTTCTTAAAGTAAGTGGCGACTCAGCTTTGGTTATTTACCAAGTACAAGGCAAATGGGAAACGAAGAATGAGAAGTTGATCCCTTATAAGGACTACATTATTGAGCTGATCAAGTATTTCGACGAGATAGAGTTCGAGCATGTTCCTAGATCCGAGAATCACGTAGCCGATGCTTTAGCCATGTTAGCATCCATGTGGAAAGTTAAATTCGTTAATGAAGCACCTCTTATCCATATCGAGCGCAAGGTTGAGCCCGCTTATTGTCAGATGGTCGAAGAAGTTAAGGTGGATGAAAAGCCTTGGTTTCATGATATCAAGAACTATCTCGTCAAGCAGGAGTATCCCGATGGTGCTACTGGTCTGGACAAAAAGACATTGAGAAGATTGGCATCCAAATTCTTTATCAGTAATGGTGTGTTATACAAGAGAAATCACGACATGGTCCTGCTCAGATGTGTTGATAAACGGGAAGCGGACATGTTACTACAGGAAATTCATGAGGGGACCTTCGGAACCCATGCCAATGGTTATGCTATGTCCAAGAAGATGTTAAGGGCTGGGTATTACTGGTTAACCATGGAAGCCGACTGCATCCAATACGCTAGAAAATGCCATAAGTGCCAAATTTATGCTGATAAAATGCACGTACCTCCGTCACCGTTGAATGTGTTGTCTTCACCATGGCCATTCTCTATGTGGGGCATTGACATGATTGGGGCAATCGAACCGAAAGCTTCTAATGGTCATCGTTTTATCCTTGTTGCTATTGATTATTTCACCAAGTGGGTAGAGGCTGCCTCCTACACCAACGTGACCAAGCAAGTGGTTGCCCGATTCATCAAGAAAGAGATCATCTGCCGTTATGGAGTCCCAAGCCGGATAATAACTGACAATGGCACCAATCTGAATAATAAGACTATGAAAGAGCTGTGTGATAATTTCAAGATCACTCATCATAATTCTTCTCCGTACCGTCCTAAGATGAATGGAGCTGTTGAAGCTGCAAATAAGAATATCAAGAAGATCCTGCAAAAGATGGTTGTGACTTACAAAGATTGGCATGACATGTTACCGTTTGCTTTACATGGATACAGAACCTCGGTGAGAACTTCGACAGGGGCAACACCTTTCTCACTGGTATATGGAATGGACGCCGTGCTCCCCATCGAAGTAGAGATACCTTCGCTAAGAGTGTTAATGGAGGCTGAACTTGAGGAAGCTGAGTGGGTTCAAGACAGATTGGATCAGTTGAATCTCATTGACGAGAAGCGTTTGACAGCCATGTGCCATGGGCAATTATATCAGAAACGGATGAAAAGAGCGTTTGATAAGAAGATTCGTATCCGCGAGTTCCGTCAAGGAGAGCTCGTACTCAAAAAGATCTTACCAGTACATAAAGATATGCGTGGAAAGTGGATGCCCAATTATGAAGGCCCATTCGTTGTAAAGACTGTCTTCTCCGGAGGGTCTCTAATACTTACGACAATGGACGGTGAAGAACTAGCACATCCCGTGAATTCTGATGCAGTCCGAAAATATTATGCCTAAAAACCCGTTAAGTCGAAAACCTGCAAAAGGCGACTTAGGCAAAAGTAAGGGTTGAAAAAAAAAAGAAATAATAATAAAAAGCTCGCTAAGTTGAAAACCCGAAAGGGCGGCTTAGGCAAAAAAGAGCGTCCCGGTGGATTGAAAACCCGAAAGGGCGGTCCAGGCAAAAGTTAGGGACAAAGGCATTTCATTGCATCAGAAGACACTGATTATCTCGAACACACTTTCCGCATGAGAGCCATGTTTCAGTTCTTTCATCCTTGCCCAAAGCAGGATTCTGGATTAGTCTTAGTTATTAGTGTCAGTAGGTGTCATTGGATTCGATGTAACATTTCCCATGTTGCCAATTTCAAAACATAATCATCCGTGGAGCTATGCCTTCAGCGAGCTACCGCCCTTTAAATAAAAGAAACCATCTCGTTACTTACATTCTTTGGTGCATTGCTCTTTGTTTTCTATTTGTTATGCAAAATGCGTTTATTCCTAAAATTTGAAAATGAAAGGTGCATTGTAGATTTTTCAAACTATTTTTTCAAAAACAAAACAAATTTAAAATGTAATAAATTACTTTGACTAGTGGAAATTCCGAAAGGATCTCTTCATTCCCCGGAAGTATCATTATTGCAGAAACACTTTCAAACCATTGCTCTAACACAGTCCCCAGCGAGACTATAAGCTGACAACTTCTTCTTGGGTAACTCGAAAGTATCCCTCAGGTTTTCTTCTCCCCAGGTGAAGACATGATACTGTGCACTCAAGCAGATTACTTTCTCCCCAGAGAATTCAGAACTTTAAAACCAGATGTGGTTCTACCATTGATCTTTCTTACCCATGATTGACGTATTGGTTGCAGAGAACGCAGGGTATTTCTGTCGAGATGTTTATTTCATCTCTCGTCCCGTCTCTAGTCTGTTTCGTCAGCATACGCGAGGGCATAAGCATCACATGCCTATTTCGTTACATATTCATTACATATTCATTACATACTCATTACATACTCATTTCATAACATCTTGCATACATAGGCATTAACATACATTCATATTCACGTATTCATTAACATACGCGTTAGCATGCGCAGGTTTATTGTGTCTCTATCATTTGGTTGTTACCGCCGAGTAACTGGGGTTTGTCCATTCTCTTCAAATAGATTGTCAGCCCTAAGCATAAAATACATATGTGTTTCCAGTTTCCCCACAGAGCTCGATCCTCGTGGATGACGGTTACTTCAGCTATCTTTCCTCGCCAGGATAAGATATCTACCCTTCGGGTTCATTCCCTCGATGGAGTCTTGATTACCAGTCTTCTTTCTAGCTCGATCCTAGATTGAATCTCAGTCTTGTCGGTCGTCAATCCCAACCGGACGTGCATTTATTTTGCACCATCTAAATATTTTCACCATACCATGGCAGATACGCGACTGTTTTCGCCCGAGAAGTTTATCACTATACCCGGACGTGCATTTATTTTGCACTATCTTCAACTACAATCATTTACAGATACACGCCAGTTCGCGCCTGGAAAATTTATCAGTACAACACTTTACAATCCTACATGTTACAACCCCTTACACTTTACATCTTACAGCATCAACATACGACATTTCTCACCTAAGAAGTCGATCCTATCCTCGTTATGACTCGCAGCAAATGGCCATCTCCATGGAGCAGTTGGGTTTCCATTTACCTGCCGTCTTGGGGTATGAACCAAATCGTATTCAGGAGAGCACGATCTTGAGTTACGGGGAGGTTTGAGCGGAATCATATTCAGGAGAGCACGATTCTGAAGTTATGAAGAAGTTCATTTATCCTTTAGTAAAAGAAGGAGCGGAGTCATATTCAGGAGAGCACGATTCTGAGTTATGAGAAAGTTCAATTGGCCGTTTTTCAGGAGAGCACGATTCTGAAGAATGAAGAAATTTCAGGAGCCGAATCATATTCAGGAGAGCACGATTCTGAGTTATGAGGAAGTTCGATTATCCACTTTCATATTCAGGAGAGCACGATTCTGAAGTATGAGTATATTCAGTCATCCAGTTTCATATTCAGGAGAGCACGATTCTGAAATATGAGTATATTCAGTCATCCAGTTTCATATTCAGGAGAGCACGATTCTGAAGTATGAAGAAGTTCAGTTTACCCGTTTCATGTTCAAGAGAGCACGATCTTGAAGCAGTTTATTTATCCTTCAGTAAGAGAAGAATCAGAATCGTATTCCAGGCGCCGACCTTAAAATGCGAGAAGATTTATTTATCAGATAAGCAGCAGCCTCTTTATTTGAGTGCTTATCCATTTTTGCACATAAGTCCCTTCCAACTATAAGTGATAGTCCTCTCTCGAGCAGCTTATCAGGGCATTTCCCATTAAAGTCCATTTATTTTGGCATACAGCCGGTCTTTACCCTGTATATTTGATACGGATTTCCGAAAAGTCCGTTTGATCCTGTCACGAGAGATAGTTTACAGAAGCTTGGATGTTATTCTTTGCTCAATGCTCCAGCATTCCGTAATCGATCTTGCAATCGTACGCGATCCAGTTTCTTATCCTTTAGATTCCCCAGTGGAGGCCGTCTCATAAGTGCCATCTCCATTTGAGAATCCCGTTCCCGTTCTAAAAATGACAATTGGTCGTGTTCGCACCAGTTGACCATCATTTTAGAATTCCCTAGTGTTGTACTGTGTCCCAGCGCGTCGTTTTCCCCAGTCTGTTCTTCTCGTAGCGTCTGTCCCTGTGTCGTCGTATTCGTCAGCATTGTCGCATTCATCATTCCAGCATACGCATCATATCATATTCATGGCATCGTCTGCATTAGTTTGTTCTCGCTTGGTCCATAGCATTGCATATCGCCACATATAAGGGCAAAATTTTCGGTTATCTATATTTAAATCCCTCCACCATGATTCCTCGAGTCTCCGTCACTCAAATCATCCGGTGTAGCTATTTAAATAGGGGCAACTGTAATACCCCAAATTTTACCCTTACATTTAGTCAGTCGTTTCGCATAGCATTTCATTTTGAATCCATTAACTACTAACCAGTCATGGAGCATAATTTGTTTGCAGGAATTACCCCAGGGGCATTTTGGTCATTTTACATGGAAACCGCAAGTTTTGAGACATCATTCCTGAGGCATTTGTTTGCCACGTGGGTCAAGGTGCCTGTATGTTTTTCAGAATTAACTAGACTTGGGCCGTTCCTTGCTTATGGTTTTTGTTTAAGACATTCTTGAGCAGTTTCTTTTCTCTTAGTAATGCGCAATTTTGGATTGAAAATGGAGTGGATATTGTCGGGTTTGTTTTGAGAAGTTATGTGACCAGCGAAAGTCAATTTGAATTTATTCGGGGATTAATCAGGTTGTTTTAGAGAATATTTCAAACTCAATTCATAACACGAGTTCTCCCTTTTGTTATCATGTCTTGGAACGGGAAATTGAGGTTTTTATGGTATGCTCAAATATTCAAAGGCGATGGGCATAAGTGGTATCTTTATTGCATAACAGTGAAATATTTCAAAGTTCATGACCCATGAAACATAAACCATTCAAGGCATAAAAAAAAATTGAGAGAAAATTGAATGGAAGGAAAATTTGAATTTTATTTCATTTGAACTCTTTGTTTACAAATTACAAGAGAATCCTAGTTACATTATTTTTCTGTCCTAAGACATAAGCCTAAAAAGCTAAAGTCTTCAACCTTGTTCTCAATGATTTCCGTTTCCGGTTACCTGCATAACAAAGACAAAACAGAAGCAAGAAAAGTGTTATAAATGCTTTGACACTCTCAGAACAATGTCATCATCGAGTGCCGGGAGTGGCACAACCGAAGCTGCATCCTACCCCCGTTACCGATCCGCGCCATTGGCGTCAGATCAAGTGGCTATTGTTTCTTATCAATGCGGGACAACCGAGAAAGATGAAGAGGTAAAAGAAGTTCGGGCCGATAAATGATTAACCGATAATTGATCTCTACCTCAAAGCCAAAACAAAATGCCATTCATCAAGTAAATATTGTGGTAGCAATTATCGCACAACAAGCAACACAAGTAATCCAGCCCTGAAAATCATAGAAGGAGATGTTAGGACCAAAAGAAACTAAGATTCATGCCTTGGAATGAGAACACCCCAAAACTGAATTCATACGCCACAAGTAAAAGGAAATCATGCTCAATTCACAAGCTGTAGCAGTAAAAGGAAATCATGTTCAACTCACAAGCTGTAAGACCAGTTCAATCCAGAAGAATAAGTCACCAGCAGCAAACTCAATTCATGCTATGCAAACTCAATCAAAAGAGCAAGATAAATTCACATAACCGCATTCACCTGATCAGCTCAGGGCAAGCCTCAACCAAGGGTGCAAGTCACAATGAAAAGCCAACAGGCAAAGTCTAAAACATGATAATGAATACCCTGATTAATGACAGAAAACCACCTCAGAAACAATTTCATAATCATGCCGAAGACTGAGATTCAGTTTGCTGCATCAGTCATAATGATTCCAACCGAATGTGTGGGTCACTATGGGAAAGCTAAAATATAAAGCTCAAAGCTCAGTGAAAGCCATAGCCCAAAATTCGCAGCCACCTATCAATTCAGGAAAAAAGAGAAGTGAGTTTCAGTTCAGACAAAGAAGGATCGAGATGTCAAAGACAGTCGAAGCTGCCTAAAAAAAAAAAGGTTTCATGAGCATCATATAAACTCATTAAGTTTCATGTTCGACAAACAACAAAACAAGCCAACAGCGGGTAGCAGAAAGTCCGCCGCGTATCAGAGAGTTTAATCCCAGTGAATCTATATCAAAAAAAGACAAATCAGTTCATCATAAGCAATTCACTAAAAGCCACAGAAATAAAGGAATCAAAAATCAAAATGGATGGAACAGGGATTCAGCCCTCAGTTTAACCATCATTGGGCGTGAGAATTCGAGTGGCCGGGAGAGCCACGGCCGAAGCCGTTACCAACTCCCTACCGAACGTCGAACTACAAGCATTGGTAATTTCGTGCAAGCTATCAACTCAAAAATATCAGCTCAGACCCGAAGGTCATCATCGCTAAGGCAACGCAACCAAAACCACTTGGCAATGGCATTTAACACAGGTTCAGACGAAGCCGTCAACCATAATCGAAAGCAACCACACAATAGCAGTTCAGACCCTAAAGTCATCATCACCGCCTACCGTTCTCGGCAATTTTTGACCCGACCGAAGCATCAGCTTCAATTCCCTGAAAGAAGAAGAGGAAAAGAATCCTTAATCTGCGATAGAACCAGAAACCTGCATCAGAAGAGCCAAATGGAAACCAGTTAACAACAATCCACATCTGAACAAATTCCAAATCCAAATACGGGTTATCAAAGTAAACTGCAAATACCCAGACAAAGTTCGGTTACGATTCCCAAAAGGGGAAGAAATCCCAATCAAAATCCAATCATCACAAAATACGAATAAAATCAAATCTTATCAGTAAAATATAACGCAAATCCATTGTTAACAAAGGCCCAAAAAAGAGAGTCAGAAACTATAAGAAGGGGACGATTTCACCTCAGAGAGAACCCTAACGGAGGATCGCGAAAACCCTAGACAAGAAGCGGCGAAGCAAACCTCGTTGAAACCCTAGAGAATAACGGTGGAGAAGTACGAGGAAACGGTGCACAACAATCGCACACAAAGCGCCTGTGACCACCGAGATCACCTTCACCGACGGTGGGTAATCAGCGGCGATCACCTCCCGGCCTCAGAGGACTCATCACCGACCATTGAAACCTCAGAGACTCACCGTCAAATCATCATCGTTCAAAACGTAAGCGACGAGTGCATCGCCTTTCACATTTGACGGTTTAAGTTTGTGTGTTTTCAGGTTTTTAGGGAACCAGATCGCAGCAAAACGAAGCAAAGGAGATGAAGAGAGTGGATCGGCGCCGTTCGAAAGGAGATTGGGGATCTCAAACCCTAAATCTCAATATTTCTGATTGCCACGATTGGGGTTGGGTCCGGGTTGATCACCGGCCCAATTCCTCTTTATTTACTTTTTTATTTTACAATTTTTCTTATTATATTGTAACTTTACTATTTTTAAATCTTATTAGGTTATTTTTTAAAAATAAAATACAATAAAACTTTTAATTAAATTAAACTTTTTTCTTTTTTTTATATAAAGACTTTTTTTATTTTTTAAAATAAATAACTTAAGATCTTTTTTTCTTTAAAATAAAAATTAAAACTTTTTCTTAATACAAATTGAAACCTTTTTTAAGGTTAAAATTAAAGTATTTTTTTAAAAACTAACATTGTTCTTTCTTTTATAAATTAAATTAAAATCTTTTTTTCAAAACAATAAAAACTCTAAATTTACATCTTTTTCTGCACTATCTCATTATCCATTGTATTTATGCCTAACCCTACTAACATCCTCTTGTTTTCTGTTGTTCAACTGATTGTTTTAAATTCGTTTATCATTGATTAAATTTTTCATCATCATATTGTATCTGCTCCTATCATGTAACCTCGCGAATCTAATAATCGCGCTTTAAATTTCTGCCTTTAAATTACTGTTTGTATGGTTTAATTTCTGTCATTATTCTCTGTTTGCAACTCAATCATCTCACGCATTTATCAATATTTCAGTCACACTACACACATCCGAAGGTTAGGTCTAGCTTTTGGCCGCCGCGCCAATAGTCCTCAATTTCAAACCCTCAAAACTACAACCTTACAAACCCTAATTTTCCATAAATGCCTCGCCGCAGGCAAGATTACAATTTTACCCCTAGCATTAGGTCAAAGAGCCGCCGCGCTCATTTTAGGGTTTCCCGCCGCGGAATCCCTAACCCAATTTAACCCTAATTACAACTTAACATTTCAACGTAGAAATTTGGAGTTTCTACACTCCGCGTAAGCATGTCCTTAAGACATGTTTATTCCCCTTGAGACATTGACCACAGTCAAGAAGTCTCTAACCTCCCTTTTGATGGGAACTACGATTACTCTGATTCCATTCCCGTAAGGATACGTAGGCACAAGATGCGATGTCTTGCCGAGTAAACTTAGAATTAACCCCTTAGGTCTTCTTTCTCACTTTTTATCCTTTGTACATATATCTTAGGCGAATAAATAAAGCAAAATAGTAAACATCTGAACAAAAGGTTCCTGTAGAGTACTACAGAAGTTTAGGGTGCTAATACCTTCCCTAAATTTAACCAACCCCCGAACCCTAGATCTTTCCCCGCATTGTGTTTACGATGCAAAATAGGTTTTCCCTCTTTTGACCTTTTCCTTCGGATAAATCAAAGAGCGGTTGTGAATTGAATTGCGATTCAAACTCATTAATAGTTTGTGATCCTATTTCCACCGCAACACATAGCGAACATTCGCTACTGCCTCGCCTAGCGAACATTCGCTACTGACTCGCCTAGAGAACATGCTAGCAAAGCCTGCCTTTTTGCTTCTGGAAGTTTCGCTACACAGCTTGCTTAGTGAAGGCTTAGGGAACACTCTCCATCTCACTCGCCTCCAGCGAGATTGGATCATTTGGTTCTACCCAAGTCTGGGTACGTTCGCTAGCAGCTCGCCAAGCGAACCACTTGCTAGCTCGCTCACTAGCTACTCGCCTAACGAACCTCTGCGATCCTCAAAACTCTCTACTGTCCAAAAATTTCAAACCTTCACAAAATCGCTCGATTTAACTCCAACGAGTTTCCATAGTCTTAGCCTAACATTCCTCGACTAAACTACACCACTTATTCCAAATTCTAACCGTTAAAACATCGGTTTCTATCGATTAAACCATTTCGACCTAAAAATGTAAAATGGGGAAAACATCCAAACAATCCAAACAACACATACATAATCATACACATTGAGAAGATAATAAGATTTCACACCCTTACCCGATTAAATCGATTCCTAAGGGTTGATCTTGATGAATCCAAGCTTTCCTCTCTTTTCCTTCTCTTTTCTCTTCTTCCTCTTTCTTTCTCTACTCTTTTCTTTATATCTCTTTTCTTTCCACTTTCTCTTATATAATTTTCTATTCTATTTCTCTCTAATATATTTTCTTCTCTCAAAATTATCTACCAATTCATATTCTCACAAAATATCCAACTTAACATTAAATAAGAAATGTCTAAAATACCTTTCAATCTATTTTCCCCGAAAACTCTCAAAATCGGTAAAATAGCCTAATATGCAAACATAACATATTAACACATCAATTCCACAATTTAAAATAATAATCACCTAATTAAATCAAAAAGACTCAACAAAATGGGAAATCAGAATCGGGGCATTACAACTCTCCCCCACTTTAGAAATTTCCGTCCTCGAAAATATTACCTGATTCAAACAACTCCGGATACGACTCTCGCGTTCCACTCTCTAATTCCCAAGTCATATTGCCTTTCAAAGCGCCTCCCCACGCTGCTTTCACAAGCGCAATATCTTTGCCTCTTAGCTTCTTAACTTCGCGGTCCAAAATCCTAATCGGTAAAACTTCAACCGTAAGGCTATCTCTCAGGTCAACCTCGTCCATAGGAATAACATGTGACGGGTTCGGAACATACTTCCGAAGTTGCGAAATATGGAACACATCATGCAAATTCGAAAGATTCGGAGGCAACGCCACACAATAAGCCACAACACTAACTCGTGCAGTAATCTGATACGGACCAATAAAACGAGAAGTCAACTTCTTTGACTTCAAAGCACGACCCACACCCGTAACCGGTGTAACTCTCAAAAACACATGGTCGCCTTCTTGAAACTCAAGATCTTTCCTTCTCTTATCATGATAGCTCTTTTGTCTACTTTGAGAAGCTTTCATATTTTCCCGAATAAACTTCACTTTCTCCGTCGTTTGTTGTACCATCTCCGGTCCAACTACCGACCTCTCACCAGTTTCATGCCAACACAAAGGTGTTCGACATCTCCGACCATACAAAGCCTCAAATGGTGCCATACCAATACTTGAATGAAAACTGTTATTATGGGTGAACTCAATCAACGCCAAATAACTATCCCAAGTACCACCTTGCTCAAGTACACAAGCACGCAATAAATCCTCCAACGATTGAATTGTCCTATCGGTTTGACCATCCGTCTGCGGATGATAAGCCGAACACAATCTTAGCTTAGAACCCAAAGCCTTTTGTAAACTCTCCCAAAACCTCGATGTAAATCTAGAATCTCTATCCGATAAAATACTCTTAGGGACTCCATGCAACTTTACAATCACAGAAACATAAATCTCGGCTAACTTCTCCAAAGGATAACCAATATCAATTGGAATGAAGTGAGCAGATTTAGTAAGCCTATCAACAATCACCCAAATAGCATTATGACCTCTTTGCATATTCGGCAACCCCGTAACAAAATCCATCGATATATTATCCCATTTCCATTCTGGAACATCCAACGGTTGCATCAATCCACTAGGCTTCTGATTTTCTACCTTAGACTTTTGACAAGTCAAGCATGCATACACAAATTGAGCTACATCCCTCTTTAATTCGGACCACCAAAAGATTTTCTTCAAATCTTGGTACATTTTATTCGCTCCAGAATGAATACTTAAGTTACTTCGGTGTCCTTCATCTAATATCATCTTTTTCAATTCTACATCATCGGGAATACAAATACGACCACGGAATCTCAAAACTCCAAAATCATCAACCTTGAAATCCCCATTCTCGTTCATTATCAAATCAACGAACTTCAAATCCAACTTTTTATTTTCACATACGGTAGCAAGAAAATCGTTCGTAACATGCAGCATACCAAGTCTCACACTTCTCGGCGTCATTTCACAAACCAAACTTAAGTCTCTAAAATTCTTCAAAAGTTCCCATTCTCTCATCATCAATACGGACACATGTAACAACTTCCGACTCAAGGCATCGGCCACCACGTTTGCCTTACCTGAATGGTAATTCAAACTAAAGTCATAATCCTTCAAAAGTTCTAACCACCTTATTTGTCTCATGTTCAATTCTTTCTGATCAAATAATTACTTCAAACTCTTATGATCACTAAACACTTCAAATCTCGCACCATAAAGATAGTGCCTCCAAATTTTCAAAACAAACACCACGGCCGCTAATTCCAAATCATGCGTAGGATAATTCTTTTCATGCACTCTCAATTGTATTGAATCATAAGCCACAACTTTTCTATCTTGCATCAAAACACCACCCAAACCAGTCAAAGAAGCATCACAATAAACCACAAATGGTTCCAACGGATTCGGCAAAATCAAAATCGGCGTTGTCGTCAATCTTCTCTTTAACTCAATGAAACTCTTTTCACAATCAATATCCCAAATGAAAGCCTTTCCTTTACAAGTCAATTGCGTTAACGGAAGTGCCAACTTTGAAAATTGATAACACGAAATCGTATATATATTTTTATGCATAATTCAACTAAAGTTTAACCGTTTTCGATCCGATTTCGGGTTATTTCCGTGTTATTTATCTGATGTTTTGCAGGTATTCAACGATCACGTCTAAACAAGGCAACATGAAGAAAATAAGCAATCTCAGATGAAATATGGACGAAAAAGGAGTGAAAACATCATGAAAAGCGCAGGAAGCTGTTTTTGCTGATGTGACGACCATCACAGCTTCATGACGGGCGTCACACGGGTGACGACCGTCACACCTTGTGACGACCGTCATGCAGGCAAAAACGCCCCACTTCAATTTCACGTAACAGAAGCAGTTCCAATTCCCACAGAGTGGACCACTACTCCCTAAATTATCTGCCTCAAAGTTCATCATCTTCAATGATAACCGTTGGGATTCCACTTCTATAAAAAGGGAAGCAGGGGACTTCAGAAAGGGTGCTGCATTCATACAACGAAGTGCTGCCAAATTTATTTCCAGAGCATATTTTCCAGCAATATTCTTATTTGTTTCTCTTTACCTTTCCTGTATTCCATTTTCATTCTTCTGTAATTTCTACTTTCATTGTACGATCAAATTGGCATAGAGATCAGAATCCTGCCAACATCTGTGGAGGATCTACCCAAAGGCCAATTGGAATATTTACAGGTTTCTCATTTCAATCGATTCCAGTTTTATTATAATGCAAATCATTATTTATTGTTTTTATTTATGTTTTATCTTTCCCAAACCCATGTCTAGCTAAACTTAGGTAGTCGATATGTAGTAATAATTCGAATGGGATTTGATAACAACTGGTTGAAAAACTTTCTTTTCAAAAAAGTAATTTATGGTCTGAGTGTTTAAAATTGATTTACTGAATAAACTTCGTCGCGAAAGCGAGAACTTATTTAAAAGTAGTTTTGCCACGAAAGTGGGAAATTAATTAAGATACGAACCAACAAGCGAAAGTTGCGGTAAGGTCAGATAGTAAACACTAGTCATCCATTTTAATAACAGCGAAAGCACTTTAAAATGAATTAGAACTTAGAGATTTCCAAAAAAATGATTTTAACCCCGAACGGGATACGAAAGTGTACGTTTGGCCCTTAGGATTATGATTAGCGTCAATAACCATCGTGAGGCGAGAGTCTTCAAATCTCCATTTTCTGCTTAAATAAACTTTGAAAATTATTTCATACACCAGTAACTTGTTAAATCCCTAAAGGACACAATTACTACATATCGATTCAATCATTTATAATCTAAGTAGCATTCTTAGTTCCCTTTTAGTGACAATCTTATTCCCTTAAACATATTTTACCTAGCTAAACATAGTAACTCTCGAGAACACTAGTTTGATTACGAGTCCCTGTGGGATCGATATCTATTATTACTACGCGATAGACTGTGCACTTGCAGTTAGGTTGTATTAGACATAGAAAGTCACGATCAAGTTTTTGGCGCCGTTGTCGGGGACCCGTTTAGTCAATAGTGTAACCTTCTGTTACGCCGTATAGACTAGGTTAACAATTTTCATTTTTCCTTTACTAGTTCTGTCGATTGTATGTCAAGTAATCGCCCGCAAGGCGATTTCGTAAAACCTTCAGTCGCAGAACTAGAGCGCTTCTTACATTTAAGAAGTCGAATCATTGAGTACCAACTCAAACAACTCAAACATAACACTCCCGAACCTCTCACTCCCATTCCCAAATCAGAAGAAGAAGAAGAACCAACGATGGCTGAAGGACCTCCAAACAAACCGCTGAAGGCATACGCTACACCCTCTCAGATGGAGCCTAGAAGTAGCATTGCTGCCCCAGCTATAACCCGAAATGATTTTGAGCTGAAACCGTCATTGCTGTCGGCTGTACAACAAAACCAATTCTCAGGAAACGCAACTGGGGATCCGAACGAACATCTAACGAAGTTTGTACAATACGCGGACACAGTGAAAGCAAATGGAGTAACTCCAGACGCGATAAGACTTCGTCTTTTCCCATTCTCTCTTAGAGACAGAGCGTGGACATGGTTACAATCATTACCATCCAACTCCGTTACGACGTGGGAGCAATTGAAGAACGTCTTCTTAGCGAGCTATTTTCCGCCAAGCAAAACTGCTATGCTTAGAGCTCAAATCAACGGATTTCGACAGAAAGATACTGAATCTCTTTACGAAGCATGGGAACGATTCAAAGATATGATGAGAACATGTCCTCACCACGGTCTAGAAGACTGGGTGACAATCCATACTTTCTATAATGGGCTTCTATACAATACTAGATTGACAATAGACGCTGCCGCGGGCGGTGCACTTATGGATAAGCCATACGATGAAGCCTATCAATTAATAGAAAACATGTCACAAAACCATTGCCAATGGGGAGGTGAACGCACTCCAACTGAGAAAACCACAGCGAAAGGTGGGATGTACGAAATCAGCAGCCTTGAAAAGTTCAATGCTAAAGTAGATGCTCTAGCACAAAAGATTGATAGTCTGACCGTTAACCCCACTGCAACTGTCGCTGCAGTAACTCCAAATTGCGAGTTATGCAGAAGCACCACTCATAATGCACCAGAATGCCCATTGCTAGCCGGAATCCCACCAGATCAGGTAAATTATGCTCAAGGAAATCCCTACGCAAATACCTATAACCCAGGTTGGCGAAATCATCCAAACTTTTCTTACAAAAGCGAAAATGCATTGCAAATGCCTACTGCTCCGCCAGGATATCAGAAACCAGCTGCTCAGAATGCACCTAGGAAATCAAACCTCGAGTTGATGATGGAAAAATTCATAGCTACTCAAGCTCAAACAAATAAAGAATTCCTGAATCAAAACATACACACTAGCGAGCAAATTAAACAATTGACAGGAAAAGTAGACGCTTTAGCCACCCACAACAAAATGTTAGAAACTCAGATATCACAAGTGGCTCAACAATAAGCCTCTGCTGCCGCACCTGCTGGCACATTTCCTGGACAACCCGAACAGAATCCAAAAGGCCAAGCAAATGCTGTAATACTAAGAAGTGGAAAAGAATTGGACGAACCGATCGATCCGAGGACCGAAAACTAAGCCATGCAACAAAAACCAACTGAACAAGCAGAAAAGGAATCCGAGTTAGAGAAGAAGGAAGACAACGAGAAGGAGGATACCGCAAGTGAAAAAACTCAAGCACCTCCAGCGCCATATAAACCACCTATTCCTTACCCTCAAATACTGATAAACTCCAAAACTTCAGGACAATTTAAGAAATTTGTAGAGCTCCTTAAACAGCTGAATATTACTATTCCTTTTACAGAAGCAATAACTCAAATGCCGTCATACGCTAAATTTCTCAAAGAAATCCTGTCGAATAAGAGAAAGATCGAGGATAATGAAACAGTTACACTTACTGCAGAGTGTAGCGCTATTATTCAAAACCGCATGCCTCCTAAATTAAAAGACCCAGGTAGTTTTTCCATACCCTGCGTCATAGGAAAGTTCGTAATAGACAAAGCTCTATGCGATTTAGGAGCCAGTATCAGTGTTATACCCTTATCTATATGCAAAAAGCTGAATATGGGAGACCTCAGACCAACCAAAACGTCCGTTCAATTAGCTGACCGATCAGTAAAATACCCCGTCGGAATACTGGAAAATGTTCCAGTACGCATAGGACAATTCTACATTCCAACCGACTTCATAATCATGGACATCAAGGAGGACACTGTAACCCCAATTATCCTAGGAAGACCATTCCTAGCTACAGCCGGAGCCATTATAGACGTGAAGAAAGGGAGGCTAACATTCGAAGTAGGAGAAGAAAAGATAGAGTTCATTCTCACCAAGTTCTTACAAGCACCAGCCATAGACGATACCTGCTACTTAGTAGACGAAATTGACGAATGCATAAGAGAACTTGAAAATGAAGAGACCATGTATTCAGAAATAATAAAGATTCAAATACCAGATATTTCTGAAGACGATGATTGGCGTAAACCGTATAAAGACGACAGCCTAAGCGAAAGCTTAGCACTGACCCCAAACCATATGCCAGGTCCGAAGAACCCATCTTTAGAACTTAAAACACTACCCAAAAACCTTAGATATGAATTTCTAGACGATGAACTAAAAAGACCAGTGATAGTCAACGCCGACTTAGGACAACCAGAAACCGAAAAGCTATTAGAAGTCCTAAGGAAGTACCCCACCGCGTTAGGCTATAACATAAGCAATCTAAAAGGTATAAGCCCTTCAATCTGTATGCATCGAATTACAATAGAGGAAGACTCTAAAACCTCTCGAGAGCATCAGAGGAGACTGAACCCCATCCTAAGCACTGTAGTCAGAGATGAAGTAAAGAAATTGCTAGATGCAGGAATCATCTATCCGATCTCCGATAGTGAATGGGTCAGCCCAGTTCATGTCGTACCGAAGAAAGGAGGAGTCACAGTAGTTAAAAACGAAAAAGGCGAATCAATAACAAAAAGAGTCGTGACAGGAAGCAGGATGTGCATTGACTATAGAAAGCTTAACAAGGCTACACGCAAAGATCACTTCCCGTTACCCTTCATAGACCAAATGTTGGAAAGATTAGCCAAACATTCATATTTCTGCTATCTAGATGGTTACTCAGGATTCTTCCAAATTCCCATCCATCCTGATGACCAAGAAAAGACTACATTCACCTGTCCTTATGGTACATTTGCTTACCGCCGAATGCCGTTCGGACTCTGCAATGCGCCAGCAACCTTCCAAAGATGCATGATGGCAATCTTTGCAGATTTCATAGACAACATCATGGAAGTATTTATGGACGATTTCTCGGTATGTGGACAAAGTTTCGAAGGATGCTTACAAAACTTAGAAATGGTCTTAGAATGTTGTGTAAAAGTAAACCTCGTCCTAAATTGGGAAAAATGTCATTTTATGGTCCGACAAGGAATAGTTCTAGGACATGTCATATCAGATAGAGGAATTGAGGTAGACAAAGCTAAAATAGAGATTATAAAAGATCTCCAACCTCCAAAATCCGTACGAGAAATACGGAGTTTTCTAGGACATGCCGGTTTCTACAGAAGATTTATAAAAGATTTTTCGAAAATCACAAAACCTCTGACCGGCCTGTTGATGAAAGATGTTGAGTTCGTCTTCAACGACGACTGTTTAAAAGCATTCGAAACATTAAAATCAGCCCTTATCACCGCACCAATCATGCAACCACCAGATTGGCGACTACCGTTCGAAATCATGTGTGATGCGAGTGATTATGCTGTAGGCGCAGTTCTAAGACAAAGGAAGGACAAGAAACTCCATGCCATCTACTATGCCAGTAGAACCTTAGATCCTGCCCAAATGAACTACGCTACCACAGAAAAGGAACTTCTAGCAGTTATATTTGCGCTTGACAAATTCCGTTCTTACTTAGTAGGAGCAAAAATTATCATATACACAGACCACGCTGCCATAAGGTACCTAATAAGCAAAAAGGATGCCAAATCAAGACTATTGAGATGGATCCTGCTATTACAAGAGTTTGACTTAGAAATCAAAGATAAGAAAGGAACCGAGAACGTTGTTGCAGATCACTTATCCCGAATAGAAGGCATCAAACACGAACCAGTACCGATAAATGATGATTTCCCGTACAAACGTATGATAGCCAAATTAGAAAGCGACACACCCAATTCAATCTCGGAAGATCCAGAATTCGAAAAAGCCGTAGAAGCCGTCTATGCCCAAGTCACATTACCTTGGTATGCTGACATCGTTAATTACCTCGCTGCGGGCGTGCTTCCACCAGATCTTACTTATCAGCAAAAGAAGAAATTCTTCCACGATCTGAAACACTATTATTGGGACGAACCTCTACTCTTCAAGAGAGGGGCCAACAACATATACCGTCGCTGTGTCCCAGAGGAAGAAATAGAAAATATCATTTCCCAATGCCATTCAGCACCATATGGTGGTCATGTTAGTACATCCAAGACGTGCGCTAAGATTCTCCAAGCCGGCTTATTCTGGCCTAACCTCTAGAAATACGTTCACATCGCTGTGCTAAAATGTGATTGATGCCAACGAACTGGTAACATCTCACGACGCGACGAAATGCCTCAGAAAGGAATCTTAGAGGTAGAAATCTTTGACGTATGGGGAATAGATTTCATGGGACCTTTCCCATCTTCTTTTGGTAATAACTACATACTCGTCGATGTCGATTACGTGTCTAAATGGATATAAGTCATAGCCGCTCCAACAAACGACGCACGAGTAGTAATTAAACTCTTCAAAAACACAATCTTTCCTAGATTCGGTGTACCCAGACTCATCATTAGTGACGGCGGATCTCACTTCATATCGCGAATATTCGATAAACTTCTCTCTAAATATGGAGTCTGACACCGAGTAGCTACACCCTATCATCCGCAAACTAGCGGACAAGTAGAGGTCTCGAACAGAGAAATAAAACAGATCTTGGAAAAGACAGTCGCTACCTCAAGGAAACATTGGTCGTCAAAGCTACAAGAAGCTTTATGGGCTTATAGGACCGCTTTTAAGACACCAATAGGTACTACACCCTACAAATTAGTTTACGGTAAATCCTGCCATCTCCCTGTAGAATTAGAGCATAAGGCCTTCTGGGCCATTAAGACACTCAACTTCAACTACACCGAGGCAGGAGAAAAGCGAATCTTGAACTTACACGAGTTGGAAGAACTCCGATTAGACGCTTACGAAAATGCCCGTATCTACAAAGAACGAACTAAAAAGTGGCATGATAAACGTTCAGTCAGGAAACAATTCAGTGTGGGAGACATCGTATTGCTATTTAATTCAAGATTAAAACTCTTCCCAGGTAAACTAAAATCTAGGTGGTCTGGACCTTATGAAGTGACTAAAGTACTTCAGAGTGGAGCTGTTGAAATTACCGATAAGATGAATGCACTGTTTATCGTAAACGGGCAACGTCTAAAACATTATAATAAGAACGACAACAGTCCTCAAGTCAGCAGTATAGCATTGCTTGAGCTTCCAGCTCAAACACCCGAATAGCTTCTCACCAAGCTATCGTCGGGCTTTAGACGTTAAAAACAGCGCTTACTGGGAGGCAACCCAAATTTCCCTCGTTATTGTATTTCATTTTTCTTTAAAATTTTACTTTGAAAATCCAACAAAAATTCTAAACTTATAATTACTACAAATTTCTACTTTCGTTTGTTTTCATACTTTTATTTTATTTTATTTTTCTCTTTTGTCTTTTGTTTCTACCGCTTTTTGTTTTCAAAAATCCTGACTTCAAACTCCTGTTTTAAACTTTTCAGGATTTTTAAAGTCTTCAAAACATTCCTTCTGTTTTCTCCGAATTACCTGCGAGTATGGCCGAGTACGACTTCACAAAGGTTCACTTTAGAGGACTAGCTCAAAAGGCAAGATTTGCAGCACTAGCTGAAAGAGAATTCGCCTTAACGCTCTACTATGATAAGTCTACCATGGATAAACTAGGAATCACGGATAGCATTCAATACCTGTTCAATCAACTGGGTTGGGAGAACACTGCTTTGAAAACACGTTTTGCTACCTACAAGGACCTTACCTATGAATTCCTTAGTTCTTTCAGATATATACCCAACTATGGCTTTGGATCCAACACAGAGCTGATTACCTTCCGATTATTTGGAATGGACCAAACCCATAGCTGGATGTCGCTAGCTAACCTCCTAGGATTCCCTAGCGGACCGTATGTGTTCATCAGTGCAGAAGATGACGATATTGATTTTCAACTCGATCAATTCTGGGGTAGAATCACAGGCGACTATCACCTTGAACCAGACAGAATGTACAATGATGATATTCATAACCCAGCCTTCAGATACTTCCATAAGATACTAGCTCACACCTTGTTTGGAAAAGAAGAAAATATTACGACAGTATCTAAAGAGGAGTTATTCATCATGTTCTGTGCTTCTCAGGGACGTACAATAAATGCAGTGCCTTTCATGATGAGATCTTTCAAACGCCTCACGCTGGAACCACAGACACCTATTCTTATAGGAGGCCTAGTAACAATGATTGCCCACGAGCTTGACCTTAGATTCCACTTAAATGCCAGCACTCGTTTTGGCACCATCCGACCCATGAACATACAATTCTGCTTTAACAGGCGCATTTTAGGAACTATGGGACCTGGACCGTATGAGTACCTCATTAACGAAAAACCAGTACAGCTATTCACACTGCCTGATCATCTGATGACAAGTATCCACAACAAGGATAACTGGCTCTATGAATTGGATGAGCCTATGGGACCTCCTTCACCACAGTCAACACCACAGAACTATATGTATGACAGTGACCACATCTCTGAGGCACACGACTATATGTACTATAAGGATGCTGTATCCGAAGCTGAAGTAGACCCTACGACTCCTCCACACTACAACACCTATCCTGAGCCTATCCCTGAGGAGACCACCGACAAAATGGATACCGTTTTACTCCGATTGGACGACGTTGATGCAGCTCTGACTAATGTAAAAGCCGACATCGCAAGCATGCATAGCGAACTGGTAGGCTTCATGGATTTAGTCTGCGACCAACTCGACTACTACGCACGGAAGTTCGATGAGTTGAAGACACGAAAAGATTAGTTACTAGTTCTTAGCAGTAGTTTCAGTTTAGTTTAGTCTAGTTTAGTTTCATTTAATCATTTGGATTTTTCGCATTGTTAGTTTTCTTTATGTACTACATACAATCATTTTAATTTTATGTTATTTCAATTCTAGTTTTTATTCAATTATTCTGTTTTCGCATTATTCATTGTTTGTTGGCTGTTATATTACATCACCGTATCAATACTAAGCCTTAAAGTCACTACGAGAACGCCCTCAGAGCAAAATTCTGCGTTCTGCAGATTTTGCTGCTGTGACGACCGTCACAGGATCCTGACGAGCGTCACGCGGGTGACGACCGTCACACCTACGTGACGACCGTCACGAATTCAAAAATTGATATCTGATAAAACAGGGTTCGTGTTCTCTTCCACTTCCCCCATTACCACTTCCAATCATCCTAACTCCTACCCTACTACAAATTTTCGTCCTCCCCACATTGAACCATATATTTCAACTCCAATCTCAACCTCCAAACCACACTTCTGTCAGTTCTTCCCACTCTGCAGAAAAACCCCAATCTTCAAAAACCTCTCAATCTTCCAACAATGGCAAGAAATGCAGAAACCCCGGATATCAGCAACATTATCTTCAGTGAAGGAGACTTAGGCGAAAGACAACGAGCAAACTACATCGCATTCCATTAGAGGTCGCTCCAGCCGACTCATTATCCACACCTTCCATCGCTTACGGAGCTCGGACTCCTTGAAGGCGTAACCTGGATGCTTCAAAGAGCAGGCATCTGGAACCTCTGCACCAACCCACTGCCAACATACGAACAACTCACTCTCGAGTTCTTGAGTTCGTTCACTTATGCCATATCCAGCGGCGAACTTAACCAGCACTCAGGTGCCGCATGCTTCCGGATGTTTGGCACCAACTATCAGGTGAACCAAAATCAGATTGCCAGCATCCTACAACTACCTCGCAGCGACAACGCTCACCGCCGCATCACCGATCAGTTCCAGCATGAAGCTTTCGCGTTGTGGTATCAGTTGACCGGAATCAATGTTGATGGTTGGGACTCTCTGCACGCCACTCATATCCATAACCCAACCATCTGGTACTTTCACAGAGCATTGAGCAACACTATTTTCGCCAGAGACAGCAACCACAAAGTGAACTCGAAAGAGCTCTTCTTCCTTCATTGCGTCTTCAACAATGAGCCTGTCAACGCTGCTCCGTTCCTGCTGGCTCATATTCAGGCCAACTGCAACCGTGGCTCGAAGCCATTCTACTTTGGCGGGATTGTCACTGTTATTGCACTTGGGATGAACCTTGGCGACCGCCTCCAGCACATCCATTCCATCCCCTCGGTGTTCCTTGACATTGACCACTGCAGAGCCTCTCATCTTATCCGCTCCAGAGCTGACGGCAAATACCATCCGGTAGTGCGTGGCAAGACCGTCCGAAGCATCATCCTTCTGTCCCGCACCCGCACACACCCAGAGGACCGTACCAACTGGTTGTTCGACCTCACTACCCCTCCTGCTGCCGCTGTTCCTACTCAGGATCACACTCACGGTTCTGACGATGAAATCCAAGCTGAGTTGGACAGGTCCGAGCAGCCAGAAGCATCGCAACCTCCTCCTCCCGAAGGTACATCCTCTCGCCGCCGCCGCCATCATCCCGTGCCAGACTACACAGAAGAGGACCTCCGCCGCTCCCTAGACCAGCAGGCACAAATACTCGCGATGCTGCAGCAGCAGAATCAGCGAGCTGACCAGTTCGAAGCTTGGCATCGGACTCAAATGCAACAACTTCACACCGGCCAAGCTACTATCACTGAGAGCCTGGCGAATCTGACCTTGCAGGTCGAAGGACTCCAGAACACCGTCTACCACACAGGAGCTATGAGTTATGAGGACAGAGTAGCCCTTGCCAGAGCCAGAGGACGCCAGCACGGACGTGACAGAGGCAGCGGACGTGATTAGTTTTCCATTTTTCCTTCTTTGTTTACTATATTTCAATTATTTGTACTTTCATTTCAGTTGTATCTCCCTCTCGCATGCTTCAAAAATCAGTGAGGACACTGATTGAGATAGTGTGGGAGCGGAGCCTTTATTTCCATTCCACTGTACTCTGAATTTCCTTTATTTCCTTTATTTCCATTCCACTGTACTTTGAATTTCGTAATTTCTATTTAAACACTTTCTATTTTTAGCAAATAAAGCTCGTCTATATATACTTTTCCCGTTACGCAAACATCCCCACATTATTCAACGTAAACAACAACTTTCGTTCGTTCCTCAAAAGCAAAAGCATCACGAGAACGCACCCGAGTTCAAAACAAGTTTTGAAACTTCGAGGAAACGACAGTTCTAACAAAACCAGTACCGTCCAGACACCTTAGATCTCCGGTTTATGCGAGTCGGTTTCACTACCTACGTGTACCAAAGTCTCAAGTGTCTACGCAAACTCAACCCTAAGTAGTTTATACTAGCAGTCAGCACCATCCTAAAACACTTCTAAGCGAGCGACCGATGCAAATAAGTGTATGATCTCCAAAAAGATGAAAAATCATGAAAAGAGAGCTAAATAGCCCAAAAAAATATAAGACACGTTTCCTTCTAAGTTAGGTGCTCCTCACCCGAGCATTTAGCCCAACGGCACGAAAACTCATTGGAAAAAAATCAATGACATAAGCTTATGATCAATGAAGAAGATCAAAAACAGAAATGAGATCATATTCACTAACAGGTCGACTCGCCATGAAAGTGTATGGACAACGGGCTTAATGTGATTGCGCTAGAACAAACAGGGCAAACTTGCCGCGAGAACCTTGACACCAAGCTACAGTAGCATGACTGGGACCGATTTGCATAAAAAGGAGACCTCCGAAGACTTGTAGTCCAGTGTCGTCATGATACTCGTTTTGTTCCTACCAAGAATCCCGGTTTTTCCCGACTTTTGCGAACGAGGAAGCTGCCTCGCGCTTGCCGACCTTTTCACGTTTTACTTGAGGACAAGCAAAGATTCAAGCTTAGGGGAGTTTGATAACACGAAATCGTATATATATTTTGATGCATAATTCAACTAAAGTTTAACCGTTTTCGATCCGATTTCGGGTTATTTCCGTGTTATTTGTCTGATATTTTGCAGGTATTCAACGATCACGTCTAAACAAGGCAACATGAAGAAAAGAAGCAATCTCAGATGAAATATGGACGAAAAAGGAGTGAAAACATCATGAAAAGCGCAGGAAGCTGTTTTTGCTGATGTGACGACCGTCACAGCTTCATGACGGGCGTCACACGGGTGACGACCGTCACACCTTGTGACGACCGTCATGCAGGCAAAAACGCCCCACTTCAATTTCACGTAACAGAAGCAGTTCCAATTCCCACAGAGTGGACCACTACTCCCTAAATTATCTGCCTCAAAGTTCATCATCTTCAATGATAACCGTTGGGATTCCACTTCTATAAAAAGGGAAGCAGGGGACTTCAGAAAGGGTGCTGCATTCATACAACGAAGTGCTGCCAAATTTATTTCCAGAGCATATTTTCCAGCAATATTCTTATTTGTTTCTCTTTACCTTTCCTGTATTCCATTTTCATTCTTCTGTAATTTCTACTTTCATTATACGATCAAATTGGCATAGAGATCAGAATCCTGCCAACATCTGTGGAGGATCTACCCAAAGGCCAATTGGAATATTTACAGGTTTCTCATTTCAATCGATTCCAGTTTTATTATAATGCAAATCATTATTTATTGTTTTTATTTATGTTTTATCTTTCCCAAACCCATGTCTAGCTAAACTTAGGTAGTCGATATGTAGTAATAATTCGAATGGGATTTGATAACAACTGGTTGAAAAACTTTCTTTTCAAAAAAGTAATTTATGATCTGAGTGTTTAAAATTGATTTATTGAATAAACTTCGTCGCGAAAGCGAGAACTTATTTAAAAGTAGTTTTGCCACGAAAGTGGGAAATTAATTAAGATACGAACCAACAAGCGAAAGCTGCGGTAAGGTCAGATAGTAAACACTAGTCATCCATTTTAATAACAGCGAAAGCACTTTAAAATGAATTAGAACTTAGAGATTTCCAAAAAATGATTTTAACCCCGAACGGGATACGAAAGTGTACGTTTGGCCCTTAGGATTATGATTAGCGTCAATAACCATCGTGAGGCGAGAGTCTTCAAATCTCCATTTTCTGCTTAAATAAACTTTGAAAATTATTTCATACACCAGTAACTTGTCAAATCCCTGAAGAACACAATTACTACATATCGATTCAATCATTTATAATCTAAGTAGCATTCTTAGTTCCCTTTTAGTGACAATCTTATTCCCTTAAACATATTTTACCTAGCTAAACATAGTAACTCCCGAGAACACTAGTTTGATTACGAGTCCCTGTGGGATCGATATCTATTATTACTATGCGATAGACTGTGCACTTGCAGTTAGGTTGTATTAGACATAGAAAGTCGCGATCAAAAATCCCTCAATAAACCTCCGATAATAACCCGCCAAGCCTAAAAAGCTTCGAATCTCCGTAATCGATCTAGGAGCCTCCCCAAGGAGAAACACTTGGTCTTACAAATCTATTTTCCAACAAGTCATTCAATTTCTTCTTCAATTCTACCAACTCCGATGTCGACATACGATACGGTGCCATTGAAATCGGTCTAGTAACCGGAACTAGATCAATAGAAAACTCAACTTCTCTTTCTGGCGGTACATCCATAATATCCTCCGGAAACACTTCTGGAAAATCATGCACCACTAGGAACACTTCGAGTTCAACTTTACTCTCCACCGACCATGATGCAAACAAACCGAACACTTGAGCTCCATCCGCTAAAAGTTTCTTCAACTCTTTAGTGGGTAGGAAACTCTCATCTTCGTCATCTTCCAAAGAAGGAAACCTCACTAACTTGTGATAACAATCTATACGAACTCTATTAAATTGCAACCAGTTCATACCTAAGATTACATCCAATCCTTCTAACGGCAAACACACTAAATCCATAATGAAGTCTTTACCATACACGGTCAAAGGACAACTTAGACACACCAAAGATGTAGTTACCGATCCTGAAATGGGAGTCTCAATAACCATGTCACCACCACAAGAAGACATGCACAAATTCAAACGCTTAGCACACTCATGAGAAATGAACGAATGAGTCGCTCCAGTTTCAGTAATAGCAACTAAAGGTGTATTATTAATAAAGCATGTACCTTTAATCAAACGATCTGCACTAGTAGTGTCTGACCCTGCTAATGCAAACACTTTTCCGCCCGCTTGAGCTTGTTTCGGCTTAGTACACTTAGTACTAATGTGACCCACTTCTCCATAATTAAAGCATTTCATCGTATTCCTTCTAAAATCGGTAGTAGCATTCCCCATGCCTCCACAGTTAGCACATTTCACTACGGGTTTTTCGCACTCAAAAGATTTATGACCCATTTCACCACACTTGTAGCACTTAATGGAACCGGAACTTCCTCCTCCCAATCTTTTATCAAAGCTTCCCTTATGCTTGCCCTTACCAACGGGTGTCACATAAGGTTCACTCCTAACTTGTTGCTTTCCTTTCCTCTCATTCAAACTCTTGTAGTGTGTAGAACGAGCCTTGCTATCTTCCTCGAAAATTCTACAACATTCCGTCAAATCCGAAAACCTTTTTATCCTTTGATATCCCACAACTTGCTTAATCTCAGGATGCAAACCATTCTCATACTTAATACACTTAGAGAACTCAGCAGTAATTGCAACATAATGGGATGGAATTGAACCAACTCCACAAACTTAGCAGTATAGTCCACCACGGACATACTACTTTGTTTCAATTCAAGAAATTCCATCTCCTTCTTCTCTTTCACACTTTCAGGGTAATACTTCCTCAAAAACTCAGTACGAAATAAATCCCAAGTTATCTCTTCATCATCCACCTCAAAAATTTGACGCATACCGACCCACAAATCGTCGGCTTCTTCCTTCAGCATGTGAGATCTAAGTCTCACCTTATTCCTCTCTTCACAGCCTATAACTCTGAAGATCCTTTCAATATCCTTCAACCAAATCTGAGCACCATCGGGATCAAATATTCCTTTGAAGACCGGTGGTTGATTCTTCCTAAACTCATTATTAGCATTCACATTCGACGCCCCCTGCACTGCCCTAGCCATTGCTTCCAATGCAGCAGCCATCACATTGTCGTTACGACCAGCCATATTCTGACCATTCCCAAAAATAACAACAAGGTTAAACAACCGTTTAACCAACACAACAACAAGACAGACACAACTGACTCAACACTGCCTCTGATACCACTTAATGTAACACCCCCTTTCTATACCCCCAAATAATCGCATAAATCATTTAGGCACGTATTAAAATTTCATCAGAGTATAATTAAAAATACGGTATAAAAGAGGCATGTCACATTATACGTGAAATTAAAACATACAACACCTGCTCACAAAAGATATGCAACTGTGGGGTAACTTGCAACAGAGGAACTTAGTCCTTACACCCACATCTCAATATTTAGAATAAAAGCGAAAAATCTAAACATTGATTAATCATCGAATGTATAAACATATATACATCATCCATCATGATTCAATCATCATAAAAAATGTTTTCATAAACACTCAACATCCAGATACATATACCATGCATCACAAAAGAATCATATATCTCCTAGCTACCCGGTGCTACATATTAGAGCCGACCGACCAAAAGAATGAAGACATGCTTCACAAAAAGAACTCCAGCAAACCTACTCTGCAATGCCTCATAGAGCATCATAAAACAGCAGAAGGGTGAGAAATATTATCATAATAATCAATGCATATAATTATATAGATATATAACATAAAAATATACATACTCCACGTTCCCACCATATTTCATCATAATTCACTCATATACATCGCAATGTACATATTCACAATTCACATCATCGCACATAAACATACGCATTCATGTTTCTTCACCACAATTCATCACAAAGTATACACACACACACACACACACACACACACACACACACACACACACACACACACACACACACACACACACACACACACACACACACACATATATATATATATATATATATATATATATATATATATATATATATATATATATATATATATATATATATATATATATATATATATATATATATATACAACACCAAGCATATTTATCATGCATATATCCACAACTCTCATCATTCCACATAAACATAGACATTCATGTTTATTCACCAATGCATCATTATACGGATGACAAATGCATATCATAGAGACCGACTCACGACTCTATGCAGATGCAATGCGGTACCAACTCAATCATCATCAAGTTCACTCAGGAACTTATTGGAACCATCGCTCACACCCCACCTGGGTACACGATGTTCACCCATTGCTCACACCCCACATAGGTACACAATGTTATGGATTGCTCACACCCCACCTGGCATACAATCCGATTGCTCACACCCCACCTTGGGCTCACAATCCGGTTGCTCACACCCCTCATGGCACACAACCATCTGTAATCATAGCTCACACCTCTCATGGGCACACGATGTTACAACAGATTCTCACTAGAATCACACAGCACAAGAATGTATATCATGATGCTTCACATGCAAAATGGCTCCATACACTTCTTGAAATGCATACATATTCATAATGTTTTCATGCATTTTCATCTCATCTAATCTCATACAATCATTATACATTCACAATGTATATTCCATAATATATTCATCATTCATCACATTTTATCGCATACAATCAATATGCATTCACCATACTATGCCAAACAGCAACAAACTCCATCACAATCATCATGCATTTTTAATCAATTTAAACAATGCATATATTTGCCAAAAGGCCACGATTCACAATCGATTCCATAATCTAGGATTCACGCCATACGGCTACCTACAACACATCATCCAACAACACACAAGTTATATGTTGAAGAATCAAAGCATCAACATTGGATGGAAACAACAAAATAAAACATGTTGTCAAGCTCGCTGGCCCACTCGCCTAGCGAAGGCATAGCGAACATTCGCTACTGGCTCGCCTAGCGAACATGCTAGCGAAGCCTACCTTTTTGCTACTGGAAGTGTTCGCTACACAGCTCGCTTAGCAAAGGCTTAGCGAACACTCGCTATCTCACTCGCCTCCAGCGAGATTGGATCATTTGGTTCTGCCCAAGTCTGGGAACGTTCGCTAGCAGCTCGCCTAGCGATCCTCAAAACTCTCTACTGTCCAAAAATTTCAAACCTTCACAAAATCGCTCGATTTAACTCCGACGAGTTTCCATAGTCTTAGCATAACATTTCTCGACTAAACTACACCACTTGTTTCAAATTCTAACCATTAAAACATTGATTTCTATCGATTAAACCATTTCGACCTAAAAATCTAAAATGGGGAAAAACATCCAAACAATCCAAACAACACATACATAATCATACACATTGAGAAGATAAAAAGATTTCACACCCTTACCCGATTAAATCGATTCCTAAGGGTTGATCTTGATGAATCCAAGCTTTCCTCTCTTTTCTCTTCTTCCTCTTTCTTTCTCTACTCTTTTCTTTCTATCTCTTTTCTTTCCACTTTCTCTTATATAATTTTTTATTCTATTTCTCTCTAATATATTTTCTTCTCTCAAAATTATCTACCAATTCATATTCTCACAAAATATCCAACTTAACATTAAATAAGAAATGTCTAAAATACCCTCAAATCTATTTTCCCCGAAAACTCTCAAATTCGGTAAAATAGCCTAATATGCAAGAATAACATATTAACACATCAATTCCACAATTTAAAATAATAATCACCCAATTAAATCAAAAAGACTCAACAAAATGGGAAATCAGAATCGGGGCGTTACACCATCTCCATTACTGATCTATTTCTCCTTTCACTAACTCCATTTTGCTCTGGAGTGTATGGGGTTGTGAGTTGATGTACAATACCAGCTTATTCACAAAATAGATTAAATTGTGTTGAGGTGTACTCCTTCCCATTATCTGATCTTAGAAATTGTATCTTGCAACCACTTTGAGTTTCCACCATATTCTTGAACTTTCCAAAGACTCCAGCCACTTCATGCTTGAATTTCAAGAAAAAAATCCAACACATTCTTGTAAAATCATCTATGAAAAGAATAAAGTATAGACTACCTTGTAACGATGGAGTTCTTTGAGGTCCTGCCACATCAGTGTGAATGAGTTGCAGCTTATGAGAGGCTCTCCAAACTGTTTTGGGAAATGACACTCTGTTTTATTTACCAAATTGACAAGCATTATAATTTGGCAAATGATCAGAAAGTACTGGTAGACCTTCAATCATAAATTTCCTCTTCGTGTTCAACATCCTTTGAATATGGCAGTGACCAAGTCGCTTATGCCAGAGTTCAGTGGCACTGACTTGAGTGACGTAAGTTGTCTGCTCCTCCGCAATTGAATCAAATGAGAAGCTTTTACCTCTCATTTTTACCCTTAAAATCTCCCAACCGGTAGTGTCAAAGATAAGACAATGTTGATTTTCGAAAAGAACTTTAAATCTCTTTTCTAACAATTAACCCACACTAAGTAGATTTTGGTCAATGTCAGGCACCTATAGAACATCTGAGATTGTTTTCATACTTGAGCTAGTTGAAGTTACAATGGTTCCTTTTTCTTTTGCAGAAATATAGTTACCATTCCCAATTCTGACTTTAATTTGAGAATTTTATAGGCTTCAAATCCTTGAAGAGAGTTTTATCATATGTCATGTGGTTTGTACAACCACTATTAATCAGCCAGCATTTAGAACTACTCCTTGCTGAGAAGCATGTTGCCACAAAAATTTGATCTTCTTCATCTTGCTCTACAACCTTGGCATTGCCTTCATGTTGTTGAAATTTGCCTTTGCAAATTACAGCTTCATGTCCAAGTTGATTGCACTTGTTGCACTTTGCTCTGGTCTTCTCCAACATATGAACGGTGGGTGACCCATTTTGCCACAATGCTCACAAGGTGGGTAATTTTTCTTTTTACCTTTGTCTTTGCTTTGGCTGCTTTGACTACTTCCAACTTCATGATGCTTGGTTGGTAAAGCACCTTCAACCACGTGATCCTGTCTCATAAGCTTTCGCTGCTCTTGGGCCTGCAAGGCATGTAACACTCCCGCTAAGGTAATTTTGGACAAATCCTTTGTATTCTCCAAAGTAGTTATTGATGATTCGTATCTCTCTGGCACTATAACCAGAATTTTTTCCACAATTCTAGAATCATTGAATTCAGTGCCGAGTAATCTAACCTTGTTCGCAATGGAAAGCAACCTGTCAGAGTATTCTTTGATTGTCTCATAATCTTTCATTCTCTGCATCTCGAATTCCCTCATCAAGTTAAGCATTTGCATGCCTCGAATCCTCTCATCCTCTGCGTATTCTTCCTTTAAGTAGTCCCAAATTGCTTTTGGTGTTTTGAGAGTCATGATTCTGGTGAAGATTATTGATGAAACACTAGTAAAGAGACATGATCTTGCCTTTGTCTTCTTGGTTTTTTTCTCCTTGTGCAACTTTATTTGAGTCATGGTAGGATTGGTCGGCAGCGGAGGAATTTCATAATCCTCTTCCACGGCTTCCCAAAGGTCCAACGCCTCCAAATAAGACTCCATTTTAACTGCCCAAAGTTCATAGTTGTCTCCATCAAAGGTGGGCGGAGCAATTCGTGAGAAACTTACTTCACCTTCCATTTTCACAGGCCCCGTAAGAAGAAAGCTCTGATACCAATTGTTGGTTTTATTATAGCAGAGAGATTGAGAAAATGGGAATTACTATATTTTTATTCATGACAGCCAAAACACTTATAGTGTTTTTAAAAGTAAAACTAACCACCACCACATTAGAAACATGGGGTAACTGACTAGACTTGCTCCTAAAATTTAGATCCACTAATTGACTAAAACAAAACTGAAACAATAATGATAAATAAAAAAACTTAATGCAGTCCAAAAGCAAATAATTAACATTGGTATTGCAAATAATCACAATTGTCCAATTTACCAATTGAACCTCAAATATGTGTTTTTGAACCGACCGCTTGAAGAAGAGGTATATTGTACACTACTAAAAATAAGACATTTGATTAAGTGATTTTACATTAGATTTTAAGATATATGATGTGAAAAATATTTGTCAAAGGATTTTACATCAGATTTATTAATAATATAATGTGAAAAATATTTGATTTAACGATTTTATATCAGACATATATTTCCATTGATGTGAAAAATAACGTGGTGGCAATGTCGTAAATAATAAGAAATTTTGTTATAAAGAATTTTACATCAGGCCATTTATCCCAACCGATGTAAAAAGTTCTCAATAAAAAATATTAAAATGGGTTAAACATTTTACATCAGGCCATTTACCACTGAGTTTTTTTTTTGAGAAACCTAACGCTGAAGTTCTACAGGTTGAAGAAGGCGTTATATGATTTTAAGCAAGCTCTTAGAGCTTAAAACAAAAGAATAGATGGTTTTTTAAAGGAGGTTGACTTCAAAAAATGTGTATATGAACCTGAAGTGTATGTAAAGATGGATACAAGTAAAGGAGTGATTATCCTGTGTGTATATGTAGATGACTTGTTGATAACGAGTAGCAAAAGAAAGTGTATTTCTAAATTCAAGGATGAATTTATGAAAGAGTTTGAGATGACCGACCTTTGTGCATCTGTATTTCTAAATTATATTCACTTTTAAATAATTATAGACAACATTTTATTAAAGAATTTAATGGTCCACATACAATTTGAAAGTTCCTAAAAACTTGCTCGTAATTAACCTGTTAAGTAATCGTGCTTGAAATTTAAAACTTCTAATAGTTTTCCTCAATCTTTCTATTTACCCTTCTTCAATCTTGTTTCCTACCATCCTTTACTCTTTTGCATCCACAATTTTACCAACACTATGTTGACAACCATGTCTGCATCTGAGCATATATGAATGAACCATGTGCATATATGTGTTCACCCGTCAATCTTGGGGGAAAAGCCTAAAGCTGGCAAGATGTTTTCTGCTTCAGAATGATCAATATTGTCCAAGAAATCTCTTTTTTTCAAAGACAGCACAATATCTTCTACTAAAACTGTCATTTTTCATAGCTTGTCTTGTTGGTTAATGTTTGTAATCGTAACATGAAGCTTTCTTCGAGCATCGACTAGTTATATTATGCACATATGGTGGACTAGGGGGAGTTATCTAAACTTGTGAAATTGCTTGCTCCAGATATTTGATAGTTTTCTGATATTTGAAGACACCCATAAACCAGAAATCAAAATTATCCACTGTAACTATATTTATGTACTTCTGTCTTGGTTTCTCAACATTTTCACTTTGATTCACACACTTTATCTTCTTCGCTGGAATCACAACCTGCACATAATAAATCTTGGATTAGGGAAATTCAGATATATGAAGAGGTTTGTTTCTGCATGGTATATTAGTTCCTGAATTACCTTATAGCGGATCCTACACATTTGACCTTTCTGATTAAAGACTTTTATGGATCTGTCACTGCAAAAGGAAATTTTTTCAGTGGAGATGAAGAGGAGACCAGCTAGAGGGCCAGATGTGGTGGACAGATAACAATGGCAAACTTTCAACAGCCTCTCCCCCTCGATCACGTTAAAATACTTCGTGAACATTTTCTCCACTCCACCCACTTGAAGAATTCTTGCTCCTAAGCTCAACTTCCTTTTTATAGTTTCCGATATGTTTGTTCCGAGTCTCGCTGAAGAATCAGAATGAATATTAGCCTTCCTGCTGCACTTTTTCTGGTTAGAACTTGCTCTACCTGAAACATTGAAGCACTCTATATTAGTAAAACCATCAATACTTAATGAAATTAGAATAGATAATTGTGATTCGTCTGTCTGTAAAGGAAAAGAAAATCTTACATATGCTTTGATGTTTGGATGGATATTGACATTGATGAGAGGCAGAATCAAGTAAGTATCTGTTATCCGACTTTTGAAACTGGTCATATATGATTGGAGTTCCAACAATTAGCTCATGAAGAAGTGAGGTCTGCATGTTGAATGATTAATAAGGTTGTGTTTCGTTGAAAGAAGAATTGCCTGGGAAGGAAGCTATGGTCACTTGGTTAGATCAGTCCCTTTGTATTATTAAGAGGTAGTATTTAAAGGGATGAAAAGTAGGATTAAAATGTTAAGCCTTGTGTGTGATGACTCAACCATGATCTTGGTGATGTAATAAAGACACTACTCACATGGGAATTTGAAGGACTTTATTGAAGATAATATTTTGATATCATGGATTGTTTGGTTGTTTTTAGAAAAAGATGGTAAAGAAGAAAGATATAAGTTAGCTTTTTGTAAAGAATAATAAAATGAAAAGGGTCTATTTTTAGAGGCTGAGAGAAAGGTTTATGTATGTTGAGGAGCAAGATTCCATGGTATGTATATGATATGTTGTCGGCCAAACCTTTGGAGATGGCGGTAACTAAGAAAGCTAAAGCCCTCAACACAGCAGCTGTTGTAAAAGGTTTTCATTTCATTTGATAGGCAATAAAGTTAAGGGTATAATATGATAAGTGGCTTAAGGTATCATTGTTAACTTCCTATACCTGTTTCTGTATGTAACACCCATTTGTTGGTATACCAACTTTCACAAGTTGTAATATAGTATTACCACCAGATTTGAGTTCATTTTTAGTGCTATCCGGTCAATTATTTGAATGTGATTCCTTCCGAATTTCAAATTAGCACAACACATTGGTATTGGGGATGACATGGGAATGATTTGGCAATATCCTTTTTTACAAAACCTTGAAATTATGTCCAAGACTCATTCTAGGCGTTGCAGCACACAGTGTGCATGAGACCATTTTCAATTTTCTAACATCAACAAAATTCAATGTTCCATAGTCATGTCTTCTTTTTATTATTATTAATCTTAATCTTCGTTAATTTGGTATTTGGATCGAACTCTAGTTTCGACAAGGTTAGCTTCATAGTTTGATAGCAGACGATGTTGTGTATGTCTCAGTCGAAGTCTGTTCCTGCATGTAAACATATATGTTAGCTTATTGTTTAAGTTAACATGTCAAATTGGACGAGTCTGTTGGGCCAATTCGTATGTTAGTTGAAAGTTAGAATTTAGTTTTCTTATAAATAGTATATTAGTCATCACCTCTCTATTAATCCCAGATAATCCTAATGGAAGGAGAAAGTGGTGTGGTTGAGATTGATTCGTAAACATTATTCTTTATTGTGTAATTGAATCAAGAATTCATTTTTTAACCACTTTGAATTGTCTTTCTCTTCTCTTCTCTCTTTATATTTTACTTTGTAGTTTTCTTATTATTCAAGAAACCAATCTTACTCTGTTTTTGGGGCATTGCTTTTGCAACACATTTCTTATCCCTTACCTTGTCACAGCAAGCTCACTTTATTACTTTGAGGCAACAAACAAATTTTTATGGCTTTGTTGCTTCCAATTCACACATTCCGAAATATATTTTTTAACTTGTATTGTATGTAGGAATATTAAATAAATTACAATGGTGAGCAATCAAAATGGGTTGTTGATGGTTATTTTATAGCCAAAACTGATTTTGAAGTTCTAAAAACCAGCCCCATCATTAAACGTTTTCAAGTGATGGGCAGATGTCGATAAATACAGTCGTTTCACTATGTTGCCAACTTGATTGGAGTTCCTTCATCTATCTCATGAAGAAGTGAGGTTTTCATGTTCATTGATTAATATTGAAGGAGGAATTGTCTGCAATATAATATGCTGTCAATATGCAATGTCAATGCTACATAGGTCAGCTGTCAGCATACAAAGTCAGTAGCCGGCCTGAGGCCAGATTTCAGTTTCCAATCCATTTCTAGTTTCTACCTAACATAACCTTATCCCTTACCATAACATAAGCCTGTCAGAAAGTTCACTTTATGATACTTTATCAGGAAGAACTAGAAATGCAAGGCCTCTAAAAACATGGTCCATTTAGAAAACTCAATAGTCAATTATAGAAGGGTGACATCACAAAGGTAAGAGTGGCAGCTAGCTTTGATGATTCATTACTGCCCAATTGTTGAAAAAGTTATTAGGCCCAATCACTTATTATGTAAATGTTTAGTTTTCCATGTTGGAGTGATTTGGCTATTTTCTTTTCACCTAAACATTCAACTTTTTTTTCCCTTCTACCTGAATGTAATAATGCATCAGAAAGGCTTTATTCCAGCTCAGAAACCTTTAATCACTCCATTCTAAAAGAAATAAAGAGGCAGCCAAACTATGTTTCCAATCAAACCAAACTATTATAAAAACATCTTTCATGTAGACAACTAAACATGCAATCTTCAACTTTTGAATTGATTTTTTCCTTTAGTCTTCATGATCATCCCTGGCTGACTCATCCTCCATAAGCTCAATAGTCACCTTGTTTCCTTTTAGAATACATTCATTCGTCAACCAAATTCCAAAAATCTCTTCAATATTTTTTACAATAAAATGAATACCTCATTTCTTCATGACCTACTTAATGGGATCTCTAACAGCTCAACTTATCCGACCGGGAAGTCCTCAAAGAGATACTTGCCCGATTCATCTGGCAAATACTGCAAATCTATCACAAAATCAAACAAGGGTAAGACACATCTACCTTACCAAATTTGTATTTCATCAATCAAATACTTTCATCAAATTTAAGTTTATTGATCATGGTGAAATTTAAGTTTATTGATCATGGTCCTTTTTCTTTTTGCCAGGTAAGTTAAATTCAGTTCTTACTAAGATGTCAGATACTGTAAAAGGGAAACTGAGGTTGGGAGCAAGAATTCTTCGGGTTGGTGGAGTAGAGAAAGTGTTTATGCAGCTCTTTAGTGTTACAGATGGAGAGAAGCTGTTGAAAGCATCACAGTGTTACTTGTCAACCACAGCAGGTCCTATAGCTGGCCTCCTCTTCATATCCACTCACAAAGTTGCTTTTTGCAGTGAGAAATCCATCAAGATCACTTCTCCAAAAGGAGAATTTGTTAGAGTTCACTATAAGGTCATTTTCTTACTTTTTTTGTAATGTCCACGTTAATGCTCTCAATTTGTCTTACCTATTCATCACACTGTTAGTCTGTAACCTTAATTAACCTTAACTAGTTTACTATTTCAGGTCTCTATTCCACATGAAAAGATTCAGCATGTCAATCAAAGTCAAAATGTGAAGAAACCTTCAGAAAAGTATATGGAAATAGTTACCATGGACGGTTTTGATTTCTGGTTTATGGGTTTCTTCAATTATAAGAAAGCTTTAAGATGTCTCCAGCAGGCTATCTCTCAAGTTCAGAGTTAAAAGTTGTATAAATTAAATGAAATTATCAATCTCTTATGATTATTCTTTCAAGTTGCAGAGAATCCAAAAGTGTACAAACATCTTACATCATTTTGTTAATATAAAGAGCTAGTTGTTTCTTAAACTTTTGGTTCCATTATCTAAAGACAAAGTGGTTCCCTGAAGTTCAAAACATGATCTAGACATAATTATACATGGGGCTAATTTATGTTAAAATCTGCACCATTGAATGTTAAATACTAGTTGAACTTCTATAGCCTAGAAAATGCATAAAAAATACAGAAAAATAAAAAAGATAAAGTGTGTAAAATAGTTTGGTTGATTGATTAGATGTCTATTGGCTTTAGGATACCATTCTTTAGTATTCTAACTGATTTAGTTTTTGGATTGTTTTTGAATTTTACTATTACTGTTATTTATAACTTGAATGATCAGAACAACTTAAGCTACTATGTTTTATTGTCCATCCTTTTATACATGATATCATATGAAAAGGATGCCAGCAATCCTAATGAAAAATGTTCTAAACTGTATTATGTAAGATAACAGACCATTAGTAGAGACTACTACAAGAACAAAATATTTCAGAACCTAGAATTAATAATTGCACTTAATTTTTGTCACAATATTTCATATCTACCTGACACTGAATGAATGAAGCGTGAGGCTAGGGATGCTCATGGATGGTTAATGTCCATAACCAATTCATAACCATAAATAATTCATATGTTATAACCGGTTATTAAAACCAAATCTCATAACCAGTTTTTATCTTTTAAAATGGTTATAAACCGGTTATTAACCTCTTATATCCATAACCAATTTTATAATAAGTTTTGAATTAATTTTATTTTAAAATTGATTTTTTCAAAATCATAATATTTTTTTAAAAAAAATATTGATGTTAAAAAAAAACAGTTATTTTAAAAATATATCCAAATTATGGATTTGGTTTGAATATAAATATGGATTATTTAAATAACCGGTTTATTTGAGCACCCCTATTTGAGACCAAAATGCCAAAATGTGAGTCAAACATCACGGCAGAAAGTTTATATTCTATAATGAAAGATTTAAATGATTGTTAACTATATAAAATGCATAGGGTGGTGACAATACCATGAATTCCATATGAATTAAGAGTAACCTGTGATTTAAAACAAATAACAAACTTATAGGCTGCAGCAGGTCAAGAAGCACAACAACTAGAAAGGTGATATCAAACTCTCAACATATACTTGTAGTGCCATCTTATCCTCTATGCTATATTGAAATTTAGGAATCTTAAAAGTATTATTTATGAAATTATAAACCACCAAATTAAATTTCCCATCCTTTAGAAACTCCATCAGCACTTGGTCATCCTTTGAAATATATAATACTCTGGTATAGACAGAAACCCCACATTCTTTCATGTGAGGAACACTTAACAATTTAGTCCAAGACTTTTCATTCCCAAATTCTTTCATAATCCAAACATCATAAAACTTGTCCCTTTGAGAGAGAAGGGACAAACAACCTCTCAATGTCCCTAAAGAAGTTGTAAAAGGTGCATGTTTGAAGGGCAATGAAAGGTTTTGATAGGACTCTTTCTCCAAATCAAGAGAAACAATGAATGGTATTGGTGCAACATCAGCATCAACACCATATACCAACCAATAAACAGAGTCACTCACAAATATTCCCGGTACAGGAGCAAACAGAGGATTTGGGAAGTCTTGAATCCTTCTCCAATAATCCGTACCCACAGTATGAACGCTGACTTCATATTGTGTACTAAGGGTCCTATACATGGCAATAATCTTATAATTATTGGTGAAACGATCATACACCAAGGTATATAAGGTATATAAGGTATAAAATTGACATGGAGGTCTCAAAGGAGGCAATAATCTGAATTTTCCAATGAAAGGGTTGCACAAGAGAGCGGAAGAACCAACTACCTTAAAACATACCATGCCATCGCAAGTGGAAACTCTATTACCAAAGAGTCCTTTGATAAGAATCTCTCTAATAGAGTACCCGAACTGTTTGACGGTAGTAGTGGTAATCAATGTGGAGCTGAAGATAGAGGAGATTGGGGAATGTAAAATAAGGGACTCAGGTGCAGCGTAAGTAGGGGTTAGGATGAGGTGGTGGCGGTCATGGCAGGAGGTTGACAAACGGAGGTGCTTCTTGGCGAAGATGGAATCTGCGGAGATAAGAGAATTCCATGACTTGCAAACGCAACGGAGTCGAATGAGGTGTTTCGCGGGGAGTCTGCACAGAATATCTGCCACCAGATCGAACGGAAGATGCAGGGAAGATAGGGTTTGTCGAGAATGTTTCATTCTTTTGCTATCAGCCGTCGTATCAAAATCCTAATGAGATGAGAACAAGACTAGGGGACTCAGATTCTGAGTAACCGTTTTATAAATTTATTCAGATAACCTAATTTTTATTTCGCAAATCAAGTAACTAACTTTTTTTAAAATTTATTTTTAAATTTAAAATTCAAAAGGTGGCTATGTTACTCTTCACCCTAACATTGGTAGAAGACTGAAGTAATGTTTTTTATGATATGAATTGCTTTCACATTTATCTTCAGATTATGTATACTGAATTTTTTTTTATAATTATTTTAAAACATTATTTGTTTTTATAATTTTTTTTTAAATTTTAAAAATCAATGATTTATCATGTGCGAGTCACTCGCATCTACATTAACAGTTGTTTATTTAAAATAAATATGTATCCATCTACACATTTCTATTTCAATTTTATCTACTAAATAGTTTTTTTTATTAATTTATAATTTTACTTTAGCAAAATTATCTAAATAAATTTAATTCTTTATTTTTTTAAATAGTTTTGTTTAATTTTTTGTACATACCTTTCCCCATTATTATTTTTATCTATGATAAATATCTTACCATATTCTTTTAATTTTTAATTTATTTTTTAAATATATCATAATTTAATAAATTTGATCATATTTTTGAAATTACTAGTATAGTTTTTATTGCACACGTCCACCCGTCCGTTAACCTTTATGTTTTTATTTTTTATCAATCATTAATATTTCAACAAACTTTAGATATCTATTTTGATTTTTTTTATCAAATTTTTATTTTTTTTATTATTTTTTTTCCACCTATTTTGCTTATTTTCTTATCCATCCTAATTATTTCAAAAAATTATGCATGTCTATTTTAAATTTATCCATTAAATATTTATTTTTTGTGCGACAACTTACTAACGAAATTAATTTTTATGTTTTCTTTGATCCTAATGATTTTATGATTTTTTATTTTCAAACGAAAATCCCTCTCATAAAATGTGATAGCTTTGGTTTCTTTATATATATATATATATATATATATATATATATATATATATATATATATATATATATATATATATATATATATATATATATATATATATATATATATATATATATATATATATATATATATATATATGAGAGAGATTGATTTTTCTAATGTTTCTACATATTGTCGATGTCTTAAACAATTCTCTGATCAGAACGTTGGAACACCAGTCAGCTGTCACTAATTAGTCCTTCAACCGGTCTCCAAATTGTTTGAGTCGTATTGGGGATTGCCACCCTAATTTGCTAGAGCAACCCCTTGCCATAAGTTTTTCAATATCGCTCAATGTTCTCCTTAGAGGAATATGTTTTCGCAAAAATGCACAACATTAGTTATCCCATTGCATATCATATTTTCATTCCACGGGACTCAAATGATTCCCCCAGTTGAGCAACAATCGTCGTCAAAACAACCATTTTGGTTCTGGCCGCAACCGCAACAGTTAAACTTGCATCGGAGGGCGTGGACAATATGGTGGTTACCAGTCTAATTGTCCCTCATAGACCTCTCAACCATGGGAGAAGCCCCGCTATCCACCCTGATCCCCTTAGGGTTGGACCCCACCTCCTTGGAGTGTGCCTCCTTGCTTTTATCCTACATCTCAGTGGACTCGGCCCACCGATCCTTCAAGGAAACTAGAAATTCTAGGCCAGCATCTTCAGGCTCACACTGCCACGACTTCACCAGCTCCTTGTGAGATTGTAGGTGTTATGCACACCATGTCTCTCACTCCTTCAAACAAGACGTGGTACATGGACACCAAAAATTTGTCCCATACAACGACATCCCAAGGTAATCTTTTGCCTGAACTCCATGGCCAAAAATGCAGATTTTGTTTCTGCTTCAGGGTGACAGAAATCCACTACTACAAAACACGTAAACAACAATGTCATGGTCACCACGGTTCTTCCTACACCGTGGTGACATCTCTAAACTAATGCGCTATCATATTATTTTTGTTTTTTGATTAAATATTATTTGTATATACCAACAGTTGAGGAGCCAACCGTGGTGATACCATCAAGCTTTCATGGGTTTGAACCTCAGCACCCTCATATATATTATTCCTTTAATGTTAAGGCGCACCTTTTTTTTAAATAAAAAACTTAAGGGTTATGACTAGGTTGATGAGTTACACCGTTGTGATATATTTTGTTTTTTTATTTAAAACTTTTAATTGTAAATTAAACTCTGGCGCATCTTTATGAAATTTGACTATGAAAGTAATATATCATAACGGTTGTTGGTATTGGTCGTGGTGGTAGCTTTATAATATTATACATTCCTAGTTAGCTTGTCTCTTCAGTATCTTTTTTTCCATTGAAAATAGAAAGTAGACGAAACAATACTTGATTTCAACCCTAAACCCTAACGTTCAATACTGTGAAGCAATACACGATTTCAATCAAAACACCATCGTTCACCCTAGCTTGTCTCTTCAGTATCCATTCTTCGCTGTGTATTTTTCACCATCGTCATCATCGTCAAGGAGGTTGACAAGACCATCACGATCGTGACGTCGAGAAGGAAGAGTACACCAACCAAGTTATCACTGTCGAGAAGGAAGGCAACAACAACATTGTCGTTGCCGTAAAGAAGGAAGATAACACCAACACCAACACCAACATCATTTACTTAGTCATCACTAAGGTATATGAGGCAACTAATTGATTTGGAAGTTTCAAAGGAGGCAATATTTTGAGTTTTCTAATGGAAGGGTTACACAAGAGAGCGGAAGAACCATCTATCTTCAAACATACCATGCCGTCACAAGTGGAAGCACTATTAGGATAGGCTCCTTTGATAAGAATCTCTCCAATAGAGTAGCTGAAGTGTTTGACACTAGTAGTGCATGTGGAGCTGAAGGTAGAGGAGATTGGGGAATGTAAAACAAGGAACTCGTGTGAGGAGTGATTAGGGGTTATGATGAGGTGGTGGCGGTCATGGCTGGAGGTTGACAAACGGAGGTGCTTCTTGGAGAAGATGGAATCTGCGGAGATAAGAGAATTCCATGACTTGCAAACGCAACGGAATCGAATGAGGTGTTTCGCGGGGAGTCTGCACAGAATATCTGCCACCAGATCGAACGGAAGATGCAGGGAAGATAGGGTTTGTCGAGAATGTTTCATTCTTTTGCTATCAGTCGTCGTATCAAAATCCTAATGAGAACAAGGCTAGGGGACTTATATTTATTTTACGATTCCTTTTTAAATATTACATATAATTACCACCGGGTTGCCAGCATTCGAACCTGGGTGAAGTAGGTTATATCCATTGACAACAATCAAACCAACAAGCCCAACTAGCAATTTATAATTTTGTTTTACCATAATGTATCTTAATAAATTTAATTTTTTATTTATTAAAATTTTTTTGATTAATTTTTTGTGCATGCGTTTTCACATTATCATTTTATCTACCATAAATATTTTAATAAACTAATATATCAGAATTATTTTATAAAATAACACTAATTTTTAATAAAATTACCAATTTAATCGGGAATTCAAAAAAAATCTCAATGTAGCTATAATTCCACACTGAGACGCCATATGAAATGGCTAATCAGATTGGGTTTGAACTGAGTTGTCATCTCATATGGTGCACCACTTAAACTCCTAAGACAAAGCGCCATATGGTTTGGCGACACACCTTAATGAAACCTTAGGTCTACAGAGGAGGCGCCATATCGTATGGTGCCTCAGTACATCCCTTTTTTTAAATTATTTGTTTTGTGTTTTGTTTCATGAATTTGTAAGGGTATTTATGTCATATCATATGTGGCCCGTACTATTTCATTCTTTTATAAATAAGACTGCACACTCATCTTTTTTTTCACAATAATTTTCACCAATAGACCCAACTCTTCATAATTTTCAAATCAGTCTAGAATGTCTGCATTTCTAAATCAACGTTCATCGTCGTTATCATCATCGGAGGAACCGTTTCCAACATATCCTCTAATGAAAAGAAATGCCCTAGTTTATTTTTCAACAACAAAGCCTCTGATGAAGGTGCTACTGTGGAACACGCAGACTTTATAGCATTTGCATAGGGAACTGAACTGCTGGCTAGAAGGAGATATTGTTGTAGGTGAAAAGATTAGGAAAATTGAGAGGTTAGTTGAGGAGTCAGGGAGAAATGGAGTTACTCGTGATTGAGAAAAGTGGAAAATGATGTTGGTGTCCTTATGATGATGTTAACACCAAAGAAGATTACCTTGATGGTTGTGATATCCTAGACAAGTTGATGCATTGTGTTGTTTTATGTGGGTTTGTTGTTGTTATGTTCGAATTGTTATTTTGATATTAGGTTATGTTGTTGTTATTTTTGAATTGTTGTTTTGATATTAAGTTATGTTTGTTTAATTTATGTTGCGGTAAATTATAATCGCTTAGCTATGCTATCAATTGAATGAAATTTGTTGTTGATTTAAAGGGACACAATTACATTAGAAACTATGATCATGTGTTTGATCCTACATTGGGATATTTTGTACGATTTTGTCTTAGTTGCCGACACGAACTACATAATCTGACCATTTTGTTTGCTGCACCCATCTTCGTTCAAATGCATGTGCTATTAGGGCGACCTTTTTTCTTTCTTCGTATCAAATCATTATGTCAGACAATTTCACCTTCGTGTGGAGGCCAATAGTCCTCCTTTGCCACCACCTGAAAGCTATTATCGTAGACATTGCATATACTTATCACTTGGTGAACAGCAGAAAGATAGTTGGTTGGGTCCTGGCGCGCCTTCGAACATGCTGCTATAACATGGGAGCAAGGTATATGAAATGCCTGAAACTTTCCATAATCACACCAACTCCTATCCAGTTCCACTCGGTAACATCTCCTAGGTCTTCCTTCATTGTGATCAATTGACTCTGCAACACTGAACTAACCTTTATTACGATCAAAGATTGTGACCACATGTGTGTTGGCTTTTGCAGCTTCGTCTTTCATGAATTTCATTGAACTATTATTGTATAGCTTACCAGATTGTAATACTGAACCCCACTTTGTACGTCTGTAATGCTGAACCCCTGTGGGGAAGATTGTAATAAATTTAATTCATCTATGGTTGAAAATATTCATCAAACATATAGCATGTGGGGAGAAAAAGGAACAAATTTAGAAGCTCTTGGATGTTAGTAGTGTGATTTCTTTAAAAGGTTTAAATTATAAAAGTATTTTTGAAATAACAGTTTAATTATGATATGAGTTGATCAATGACTCAAAAAACTGACTCAACTTATAGGTTCAATTCAACAAGTTAAAAGTTTCAAATCGAATACTATATATTTCGAACATGTGTTTTAAGTAGGATCAATTCTCACTTTAAAAGCCAATTTTATAGAGTTGAGTTAGACTCGACCACATTTCTTAACATGATATCAAAAGTCTCGTTTAAAATCCAGTATGCCACATGCTATCAGGTTTCGTTATTGGATCATCCATCATTTATTTCCACACTCTAAACGTCCAGTCTTAACTCCTAAATATGAAAGTGTGTGTTAAAAGTTCCACAACGGCAATATATGATTTATAAGTGGGGGCAATCCCCACTCTAAATATTGATTCTTAACACATCAAAATGTAGTACGTTCACTAACACACAAGTGGACTTTCACTTCCAGACACTGCATAACTTTCACTTCCGGACACTGCATAAGAATACGACCTCTCCATCATCTCATATGTTGACCATATACATCAATTATCCGCTCTTCACACTAGACAAATTAGAAATGAATTTAAATGTCTCCTCTTTTGGTATTTGTTTCAAGCCATTCACAAACTTCATGATAAAAGATCCAAAAACGAGCCTCCAATAGAACAACAACACAAACTTCATGACAAAAGACTCAAGTACGAGTCTCCAATAGAACAACAAAACAAGTAGACATTTATTTGATCAGAAACAGACAATACCACACTTCAACACATGAATTTTTGTTCAATTCAATGAGACAGTAATTCGCACGATCCGCATCACCATACATAAACGTTTTTAACCGTTATATAAAGATGAAGTGCTTCATTTTAAGTATTCAATTTCACTCTTACTCTTACATTACTTTTTTTTTACTAATTTAAACATTGAAGTGTTATATTTGCAGGTCAACCTCCTCTCTATCGTATTGAAAGGTTGTTTCATCAATTCAATATCTAATTTTATCATTTTAATGAACATTATGATTTCTTTATAGTACTTAAATAAATTCCTTTAGCTAAGGATAAAGAAATGAAAAATGATATAACATGACTATGATGAGTATGGCTAAGATTGTTTGTACATATGTAGGGTTAATGATCATGACCCATTTTGTACGTCTCTAACATTAACATTCTCATGATTATTTGGATTATGCATTGTCGCGCTCGGGAGGGTTTCTTGAGTATGCGTGGAGAGTTGTTGGGCTATTTGTCTCATATGAACTTCAAGGTTTTTTTTATAGCAGTTGTGGTGTTCTTATGATTACTTTGTGTCTCTTCTTGGAATTGAATATTATAAGTTGCCATCTTTTCAATAGCTATTTCCCATTTTACTTTCTGAGGAGCTTGTTGCTGCTATTGATATGGAGGTTGATTCTGATCTTTCCAAGAGAAGTTAAGATGATTCTTCTACCCTAGATTATAAGTCTGAGAATAGGGATTATTCTGCTTCAGAAACTTCATCTCTTCAATTTGTTGAGTAGTCGCAACATAATGCACAATAAAATAGGGTCCACTACAAATCTCATAACTCACAGCTTGGATAGGTTGAACTTGAGCCACAGTTTCAATACTTACATTCATTGCTTTAAGCCTTCTTTCTACTTCAACTTTGATTTGATCTTCCATTTTCACCATTTGAGTAGCCATCTTCAAATCAATTGTTCCTTCAGGTTTACTCACACTACGGTCATACAATTCCAAATGCTCATTTGCAGCAATGGCTTCAATGATCTTCTTAATACCAGTAGTTGTTGTAAAGTTTGATGAGCCACCAGTTGTTGTATCAATTAGTTGCTTAGTATTCATCTTGAGACCATTCACAAACATTTGCATCTGTTCAGTTTGATCCAGGTTATGAGTAGGACATGCAACCAATAACCGTTTGAACCTTTTATACGCATCGCCCAATGATTCTCCCTCTTTCTGTTTAAAATTCAAGATATATAGCTTTTACGAATATACACAGAGACGGGAAATACTCACTAAGAAAGACCTTTTCCATCTCTTCCCAAGTAGCGATACTTCCTGCAGGTAACGAGTAAAACCATTCTTCAGCATCTTCAGAGAGAGTGAACGAAAACATTCATAATTTCTTTACTTCATCAGTGTGCCCCTCTATCTTGATATTAGTGCTCCTAGTTAGAAATATTTGTAGATGTTTGTTGGCATCTTCATTAACCTTTCCGGTGAAATATTTCCTCTCAAGTTGGTTGATATTACTGGGATGCAATTGGAAATTTTCCATATTCACCGATTGGTTTACAATTGTTAACCTACCAGACGGTGCATTAGCCCCACCGTAATCACCAAGTAGTCTCTCTATTGGTGGAACTCCAACCATAGTTTCAATATCTGAGTTTGAACCTTCCAGTCTTGCTTGTTTATGCCTCGCGTGTAGAGTTCTTTCATTCTCTGTGTCAAAAGAAAAATTAGCTCAGGATTCTCCTCGAATAAAAATGTTAGACGTAGATTAGTAATAACAGAATGCAAATAATAAAAAAATCATTAAAAAAACTTAAAATAAAATTTTGGTCGCAGAGCGACAAAATTTCAATTAAATTACGATTAACTTATATTTCGGCAGTCCCCGGCAACGACGCTAAAAATTGATCAGTAAAATAGCAAGTGTATTATTTTGCCAGTGTAGTAATAATGGGGATTTCCCCGAATATCGATCTTGAGGACTGCATAGGAAATACAAGCTCTAAAATAATTCAATTGAACAAAAGCGCTTGAGGTTTTGAGATTGTTTGGTTGAATTATAAATAAAAAATTGCAAGTAAAAGAGAGAAATTGACTAAGTGGTTTAAACAAATATGAGTAACATGCTAGAGGAAGTGTACGATCTGACTCAATAACAACCATGAATTAACTCTGCAATAACTTATTGTAACTAACTAATTACGATTCTATAGAATGTTTACTCCTGAGTCCTTAGTGAGAAAACCTTTAATCTTCTACCCTAATTCCTATGTCCATAGAGAATTATAAGTGAGATTGAGAAATCAATTATCAAGAATTATTCTGGTTCCTATAGGGTATCCCTAGTTCTAGGTGATATCTACTACAGATTGATTAAAGGCAAAGCCTTAACAACGGTGGTCTAGCCTAATCGTTAATCGTAAATCAAACCTTGTTGGTCCGACAAGGCAAGCATTAAGAACAACTAGAGATCAAATTAGTTATGAAAACAAAGGAAACATCATTGCAATAATAAGATCAGACACATTACAAATTCAAATTAGGGACACCCCCTAACATTGAGGGGTTTAGCTACTCATATTATTCGAAGAAAATACAAAGTAAAAACTAGACATTACAAGATAATAGGGTTCTTTGATCTTCAATTGCTTCCGCTCATGAAAACCTTCAGTTTCTCAATCACCTTGATCTCTCGAGTCTTGAGCATGTAATTCTTCTGTGGCAAAAAACTCCTCTTTTCCTTCCCAAAATTTGTCTTAAATACTCCCAGGTCCAACACAATAATAGGAAAATATCCAAAATACCCTCAGGGATCACAAAGGCCTAAAAAATAAGAAAATTAGAAGATGAATCGCTTCAGCCAACACGGGTCGTGCAGCTGACATGGGCGTCCGTGTTGGCCCCTTGGATATCTGATGCAAAATTTGTCTGCTTCAGACTTGCTGACACGGGCCGTGTCAGGTGACACGGGCACCCGTGTCAGGTGACACGGGCACCCGTGTCAGCCAACTGTCTAAAACTCACTTTTCTTCATCTTAGTACCCTCCTGACACGGGTGGCTGTGTCAGGCCACTGTTCCCCTTCAAAAACTCTTCCGGATTCCTGCTATTTTTTCTGGTTTTTGCTCTGATTCTTCTTGATTGCTTACCTGAACCTAAAAACAATGGAAATACCAAACCAACATATAAAATGCGATAAAAGGAAATAAAATGCAACTAAACATATAAGATGATTAACTAAAACTCATGGTAAAATAACGTATAAAAATCACTGATCAGGCACCATCACCAAAAGTAACATAACTAGTGGAGTGGGACTCAATGTCCACCAGAAACTTCTTTACTTCAGTCATATGTTTAGAACAACCACTATCAAAATATCAGTCTTCTCTTGCTAAAGCTTTGTGAGAAGTATGAGAAATAAGACAAGTAGCAGCTTCCTTGGGTATCCACTTTTGTCTTGTTTTAACCACAACCTGATTCACCTAGGTTGTGTTGGACCTTTTGGATAACCATACAGTTTAAAACATAAGGGATTTATATGGCCAAATTTACCACATAAATGACACCTCCAGCGCAAGTACTTGCCTCGCGTTTGAGTATTCTGATGTCTGGCACGATGTTGAGACATTTGATTAGACATCATTGGCTCAGACTTCCTCTTAGGAGGGATAAAGTTTGTCACATGAGCTTTTCCTTGTTTGTTGGAAGCTTGATAATTAAAACCTATCCCTTTCATGTTTCCAGCTACCTTCCTAACTTTAAGAATTTCATCTAACATATCAGAACCATTGTTCAACATTCTTACAGACTTAGTCATGTTTTCAAGTTTGGAATTCAACAAGATCACCTCATTTTGCAGACCATTGATAGTAGATAGACATTCTTCTTTTTCATTATGTAGTTGAGATATAATCTCCTTCTGTTGTTCTCCTAGTTGACATACCTCTTCAATTTTGATGCACAATTCTTTGTATGAGGCATCCAGTTCGTCATATGGAATTTCTTCATCACATGAGTCTTCATCAGAAGCCCGCCTTCTAGTTAAGGCAGTTACAAGTTTAGCAGAATCATCCTCAGGTTCACTTTCATCATCATACCAAGAAATTGATAGCCCCTTATGTTGTTTCTTTAGATAGGTATGACATTTTTCTCTAATGTTCCAAAAGCCTTCATATTCATGACACTCAACCCCTTTACTTTGATTCGATCTTTCTTTTGTTCTTACTGTTGTTTGAGAATCATAGTTCTTGCAGATGTTAGATACAATGTTCTTGATATTAGGTATTGACTTTCTATCCATTTTCTTCAGCACCTTGTTAAATTGCATTCCAAGCAGAACAATGGCATTGGACATTCCTTCATCAATGTTCAGGTTACATTGATCCTCTTTATCTTCTGTGTTGGAGACAAAAGCTATACTTTTGTTCTTCTTTTTAGTTCTGTCATTAATAGTCAATTCAAAAGCTTGAAGTAACTCAACATGTTCATTTACTCTCATGCTGCTGATATTTTGGGGTTCTTCAATAGTTGTTACTTTCATGTTAAATCTCTTAGGAAGAGACATGAGAATATTCCTAACCAGCTTTTCTTCTGATATATTTTCTCCCAAAGCACTAAAAGTGTTTGCTATTTCAAGAGCGTTCATGTGAAAGTCATGAATACTTTCAACATCTTTCATCTTTAGATTTTTAAATCTGGTAGTGAGTAGTTGAAGTCTAGACATCTTTAGCTTATATGTGCCTTCATGAGTGGTCTTAAGAATTTCCCAAGCATCTTTGGCCACAGTACATGCGTTTATTAACCTAAACATGTTTTTGTCAACTCCATTGAATAGGGCATTCAAAGCTTTGGAGTTTCCAAGAGCAATTTCATCTTCTTCCTTAGTCCAATCCTCTTTTGACTTCAAAGTCTCCTTCCCATCTTTATCCTTAACCACTAGATGATTTAAACCCTTGATGATAACTTTCCAGGTTTTACTATCCATAGATTTTAGGAAAGCCACCATGCGTGCCTTCTAATATGTTAGATTAAGATTTGTTCATGACATATTTTCCTTTTGTTTTGATGATAACAAAGTATTGAAAGAACAATGGTCTATTTGATTTGTGTTACATGTGTGAAGGTTCTAATACTTGTAAATATTATAGTCAGAATCTGTTTTACATTACCATACTTTGGGAGTTGATGAATTGCTAGCTTCTGGTGGCAGAATCTGAAGAACACTTGCTAAGTGATGTCTGACGTAGATTCTGAAGCTGAAGGTCTCAGCATCATAAGAAGCAACATAATTGTCTCTACACTTAGTGAATTCAAATTGGCTTCTGGTACTATTCAGAGTTGGTGATAAAGTTGAAGTTGTCCGTACTACAGAAAGCAAACTGTATTGTCAAATTAGTTTGTCAGCTAGAATCTATAGATTGTAAAGTTCAAGAAATATTGAGATATTTTATAAATATCTGCTATTTTATTCCATATGTTGTGATAATTTTAAATTTGGACGGAATTATAAATTTTATTCCACCATTTTTTTTTGGATTTGTTAACAGTTGTTGTGATGAGGGCTTTGGTTTTGGCTTTCTTAATTACTCCTCAAGATTCATAAACTTTTCTCTAAGTCTCTAAAAAAAAACCTTTTAAATGTTATATCTTTCTTTATCATTTTTTTCTAAAAGCAACCAAACAGACATTTTATGACTTAACGTCACACACAATATCATGTTAGAGTCACGTCATAAAAAGATGTGCTAACAAGACAAATTTGAAGAGGCCAAAAACATTCAAAAAAATGTTGAATATAAGAAACAAAAAACTGATTTTTAAAGGAGAATAAAAAATTAAAAAATAATAAAATAGGAGGAGTCAAAGTAATTTAAGTATTTAAGCATGCTAGACCTCTAAAATTTTCTTTGTATATTTAGATAATGGAAAGGGACAAAAAGTTCATTATGCATTAGATTTAAATAGTAGCATTAGTGTGTTTCAGTGGGCTAGTATAAGACTATAGTATAGTATAGTGAGATAGCAGAAAGTGTGCCATGGCACCTGATATTTGTAAGGTAAAGTAAACAAACAATATTTAGAGTGAGGACGTCATGTGTCCAATATCGCTACTCGAAAAATGCAACGATAGGGAGGCGAAAAAGATAGACAGAAGAGTCGCCACCGAACTTTATTTATCCCACGAGGGGAAAGGAAAATATCCATAAAACCTTAAGAAAGAACGAATAAGATGGTCTCGCAACCAATGAACGGGTTCGGAAGCCGGTTATGCAAAGGGAAGGTATTAGCACCCCTCGCATCCATCATACTCGATGAGAACCATTTATTTGTCATATGTGTGATGATATCTGCTACAATATATTGCTTTCTATGAGTGTTCCAAAGGATAAAGAGAAGGGTTAGAAACGAAGAAAGGAGGGATAATGGGAAAGAAAGGAGAAAGAACAGACTCGGTAGGACTCCGCGGTCCTAGGCCTACGTATTCTCAACATATATGAGAAAGTCAGAGTCAATGTAGTTCAGGGAACTACATATATAGGGGGAATATGCTCAGCAAGGATTGTGGCCCTTGTGCCTACGTATATTTACTTGCAAGAGGTAAAGAATCAGAGCAGCCGTAGTTCGGCCTACGGTTTATGGGGAAGTTCGGGCAGATGATGCTAGCATACGCATTCTAGTAATTCAGGTGTATTGTTGCTCGCTTGTGGAGTCTTAGGCGTTACTTATTTGTGGTAGAACGAACGTAGTATGTCCTTCTGGGGAAAGGGTGGAAAAGAGAAAAGGGTGCTTGCCAAGACATCGCCATCTTGTGCCTACGTATTCTCAACATGCATGAGAAATCAGAGCAACATAGTTCGTGATACTACGGATAACCGGTGTTTTTGTGGATGATGTTATCGTAGCGCATTCTAGAAGTTTAGGTGTATTGTTGCTCGCTTGTTGGAGATTTAGGCGTTACCCATTTGCGGTAGAATGGATGTAACATATCCTTTTTGAAAGAGATTAATTTTCGCCATGCGAGGCAAGATGTCACATTTGATTTGTGGGATGTTTTTAGGGTTGAAATAGATCCTCGGATAGTAACCTCTTGCGGGTAGTACCCAATTCTTTATCTCAAAGTTTTGTTATGAAAATGGTGTGGCGAATATAATCGCGTCTTCGTATTAAAAGACGAGTATCGAGACCACACACACTATAGTGAGTATCTTGACACTCGGAGAGGAAGAAGTCTACACTCAATCCTCTCTTTTTAACTCAATACAAAAAGAACTTCATTCTTTTATTAAAGATGTTTTTGGTCTTGAATGGTAAGTGCTTTGCGACAGTGAACCCTACGGTAATGTCAACACTCGGGATAGGAGAAGACCTACGCCTAACCACTTCATGACCATTCAAGTTTTTATTGTGAAAAGAGTTTGAAAATGCACTCGGTACAGGACCGAGGCTTTTTTAGGAGAGAAAGCTAGAATACAAGCGTCTTTGTATTGAAAGACGAGTGTCGAGACCACACACACTACAGTGAGTATCCTGACACTCATAAAGAAAGAAGTCTACACTCAATCCTCTCTCTTTAATTCAATACAAAGAGAAATTCATTCTCTTATTAAAAGTATTATTGGTTTTGAATGGTAAGTGCTTTGCGATAGTGAACCCTACGGTAATGTCAAGCACTCGAGATAGGAGAAGGCCTACGCCTAACCACTCCACGACCATTCAAGTTTTTTTTGTGAAAAATATTTTGAAAATGCACTCGGTACGGGGCCGAGGTTTTAGGAAAAAAGGTGTTGAAAATAAGTTTGCAAAAAGAAGTACGTCTTTATACTGAAAGATGAGTATCGAAACCACCCACACTACAGTGAGCATCCTAACACTCGGAGAGAAAGAAGTCTACACTCAATCCTCTCTCTTTAATTTAAATATAAAGAGAACTTCATTCTCTTATCGAAGAGATTTTGAAAATGCACTCGGTATGAGACCGAGGTTTTTTAGGAGAAAAAGGGTGACGAATACAAGCGTTTTCGTATTGAAGGACGAGTATCGAGACCACCCACACTACAGTGAATATCCTGACACTCGGAGAGGAAGAAGTCTACACTCAATCCTCTCTCTTTAGTCCAATACAATGAGAACTCAATTCCTTTATTGAAGAAATTCTTGAGAAGATGCGAGAGAGATAGGAGATGGATATATACAGGATACCGATAATGTACAAAATATATAACCAACAGTCCACCAATTAGGATTTTATGGTTTCGATATTTATTTAAGTATTTTGAAAGAATGTACAAGTTAGTTTGAATATTTACAAGATATGGATAATATACAGATTAACAATATATACAAGAATATTATGACTGAATTTAATGTAGTTAATATTTGACAGAAATAAAGTTAGTGGTTAGTTTTGTTAATAAATTGAATCGGGACAAATGTAATGCTGAATCACCGTAGCTCGACTTATGATGGAAGTCGAACTATAAGAGGTCGCATAATTGATATCAGTGCAAAAGACAAGGTAGAGAAATGATATTAAAGATTATTCCCCGATTAAATCGTGTCGCACAGACTAAAATGGTGGGATCTCATCTTAATCGCAAACATTATGTCGATTAATCGAAAGTAGCCTATCACAATCCCAAAATAAAGAAAATGACCATAGATTTGAAATCGAGAAGGTTATCGACTTCGATACGTGACGCTTACGAATAAAAGACTTCATAGATCGCGAAAGTTAAAATAAAATCGAAAGCGAGAAGAAATGAGGAGAGAAAGAGGGTGGTCTCGGATCCAACATTATTATCAATAGTTTGACTAATAACGGTTTACGGAGGTCTCGTCATCGACCAAAAAGGAAATAAAATGGAACAAAATTCCCAATAATAAATGAGAAATAAAATCTAACTTCTAAAAAGATAAAGAGTTCTAAAAGAAATTATAGTTATGGATATATACATATAAATCTAAAAACACTATTAGATAATAAATATTAATAAATTATATTATTTACAAAGTTTAAGAAAACTAATTTAGAAAAGTAAATATATAGTTACATCTAATATAAACTAAATAAACTATTTAGAAAAAGAACTATTAAAAAAAACAGATCTAAATAAATATATATTAACAATTTTTTTAAAAACTATTTAAATTAAGAGTATATTACAAACCTTAAAAAAACTAAATATAATATATATAAATATAATCTAAAAAAAACTGTTGGAAAAATGTTTACAAAACTATAATACATATAAAAAACTTTTAAAAACTAAAATATTTACACATTAATTTGCAAAATTTTTTTAAAAACTAAATTATAAAATAATTTACATTTAAAAACTGTTAAAAAGAAAAATTTATAAATTCTTAAAAAACTAAAATATAAACATGCCGTGTTTAGCAGCAAGGGGCCATTTCATTCTCACCAAAACAATTAGTCCAATCTCAAATCACAAATATTAAACAACAGTGTCAGCAAATCTCCATTCAAGTTTTACTTCAAATTTTCATATCCTCTTTTTGTTTCTAGTTTTCCAAAATCTTCACTTTCCCTATTTGTTGGGTTTGTTGATTTTCATTTTGGGGTTCGAGGAGGATAGTTGCGGCTGGGGCTTGTTTCGATGTAGGAGAGTTTGTATTTGGAGTAGATGAAGGTTTGATTCACGGATCTGGGTTTCGGATTCGCGAGGGTGAAACGATTTTCTCGCGGTTTAGGGGTCGGGGAAGATGAAGAAGAAGAAGAGACCGGTTTCGGCGAAAGGAAAAAGATGAAGGGTGTTCGTCGTTGTGTTGGGTTTTGCGAAGTGAAGTTTAAGAGATGCTTTGTGTGGGTTGAAGACGGAGAGATTCAATGGTTTGAAGGGAGATTTTCTGTGTTTGAAAGAAGTTGGGGATTTTGTTGTTTGGAAGGTTTTGGGGTTTAACGGTGAAGGAAGAACGGTAAGTGAGAGAGTGAAATTGACGGTGGAAAGTGTTGCACCCCAAAATTTGCTCAACCTTTTCTTACTTGGTTTATATTTCATTACATTGTTCTAGCATTTGCATTGCATAGCATTTATTCTCGAGGCAGGGGATCAACGCATTCAGGTGGCTCCAGGTGCAACTTTCAGTGCAAGAGGCTAAAACAACAAACATCAGAGGCTTCAACACTTGTTTTGCCCAGCGATCGAGCGTCCGATTTTATTTTATTTTGCAGGGGATTCTTCATATCAGAAGCAGCATTCAGGTTATGTACAGTGTTCCCATGGTTAGAGCAATCAAGAATGGCTTTCAACAGCTAAACAGAGTTCAGAACGGCAGGAAACGGGCAAAGGGGCAGATTTCCCTCCAAAAGGCGCCAAATTCAAATTTTTGAATGTGTTAATCGATTAACACATAGGGTTAATCAATTAACCATTGGAAAATCAGTCCAGATTTAAATTTTTAACAGTGTTAATCGATTAACCTATATGGTTAATCGATTAACCACAACAGGTTTTGCCTTGCACGTGAATTTTCAAGTCCAGCCACTTTTGGGGTCCAATTTTGGTCATTTAAATTGTATTTTCACACTTGGGAAGGATCTAGAACACTATCAAATTTCATTTTCCCTCCAAATGCCCAAACCTCATTCCATACCACATTTTCCAAGCCATTTTCCAATCCTTGCTTTGGATCCAAACCAAGAGTGTATATATTTGATTCACTCCAAACCTCACAAAAAAAATCCTCATAATTCACTCTCATTTTCAGAATTGCTCTCAATTTTCTCTCAATTCTCTCTCAATTTTTCAATCTCAAAAACCTCACTCAAAGCTCTTCTCCTTGAGATCATTGATTCATCATTGGAATCATTGATTTCTAAGAGCTAAACCTCCATTAGTTCACTTCATCAATTCCATTTCATCATCCAATTTTCGTGCACAAGCAAATCTGAATTTTGAAGTGTTCTTGGAAGTGATTATTTGGCTTATTTTGAGTTGTACTTGGTGGATCTACATTGCTACTACAAGAATTGGTGTGGATCTTGAAGAATTCTGGTTTTCTTTGCTTAGATCTACTCATTTACAGTTGAATCAACAATTACCGGATCAAGTCTCCAATCCGAAGGTTGGAATTCTGATCCGATTTTGTTTTCGAACTTATTTGCACAATTTGCATGTGGATATTTGCATTTGATTGAATATGTTGATTTTGATCCATGATCTTGTTGTGTTATTGTGTTTACATGATGTTTAAATCAATGTTTGCTGGTTTAATTTCGTGCATGATCAATCACATGATAATTGGAGTGTTTGCTTAAGTGATAAGCTGCTGAAAAGTGATTCTGAACTGCTATTTTTCACCTCTGGCACAATGTTAATCGATTAACCTATATGGTTAATCGATTAACCAACTCAAATATTCAAATTTTCAAGCGTTTTTCACTGGTTAACCGATTAACCCCTGGCGTTAATCGATTAACACTGTAACAAAGGGCCTGTTTTGCTTGCTTGTTCGCGTGCCGGTTCGATCCGAATCATCATATATCATTGTGTTGCATTAGGATTGAATTATTTTGGATGTTTGTCACTGTTTTTGGCTGTTTAATCATGATCTTGTGTGCATTTTCCACTCGCATGTTTGCATTTGCATGTTGCTTGTTTTCTCTCCTTCTTTCGTAATTCTTCCCTCTTTTTGTTGATTTTTGTTCTAGTGATTAGAATAGAATTAGGAGGAGATATTTTGCTGGATGTTATTAGACATATTCATGTTCCCTTAGAATTTGTTTTAGAATTTTAGAACAACTTTAGGATCTGTTTTAGGTGTTGAGATTAGAGCCTTCCCAAACTTGTGGATCACCTTGATACCTTTCAATCTAGAAATTATTTAGGTGACTTAGAAGTTGGATTAGGCTTTAATATTTTAACCCTAGGTTGCTCAAACATGTATGTTCCCATAGGAATTTAATTAGAATTTTACAACTTTGTTTCCTATTTTTGTTGAATTTTGCAATTTGCTTGTGTTTGTGTTGTTCTCTCTTGAGTGCCTTTGCTTGTTTGGCTTGGTTGGTGGCTTTCGAGCTTGCTTGGTTTGGAATCCTTTTTGGGAGGTCTTCTGGAATTGATATAGATGCTATGGCTTGAATATTGGAGCTTGGAGTTGAAGTTTCCTTTTCCTTTAGGGGTTGTTTTAGGAGCTTAGGAAATTAGGGTTTTAGGAAGAGCCATTAGAGATAGTTTTGATTTCTTCATCAAACATAGAGTGCATTGTGTGCTTCTATTCCATCTAATGATGTAAAGTCATCCTAGGGAAACTCCATCTCTCCTTTGGAGGGATGTGTGGTATGTCCATAGTTGAGTAGAACTTTGAGGATACCTTTCCATTTCAATGTTGGTACTTGATGATTTCCTTTGGTTTTCATTAAGTTTTCAACATTTCAACCTTGATCTTGGTGATTGTTCCTCTGCTTGGAGTGTGCTTGCTAGAGCTTGAAGATGAAGTTGAAAAAGCTTGAGATAGAAGTTAGCTTGAAGATGAAGTCTAGCTGTCGACTTTGCTATCTTTTCAACTGTGCTGTTTAGAGCTTGTTGTTGCTGTCTGCTGTAGGAGTTTGTTGCTGCTGCTTGGGCTGCCTCCTCTGTATCTTTTGTTTTTCTCTGTATTATCTGTTGCTTGTGTTGATTACCTCTAGGTTTGAGGTGGAGCTTGTCTCCTCTTTCCTGTTGTTTTCTCCCTTGCCTCTCCGGTACTGTTGCATAGCATGCATTTTACTGTTTGTTGTTTACTGCTTACTTTCTTTTGCTGTTTCCCCTAGGATCTCTAATTTCCTCTGTGCCAAAGGGAATTATGACAAACATTAGGTTTTGACCAATGCATGATAACTGTAGGTAGATTCCCCTTTCAACCATAGTTTTAGGGTGTTTCTCTTCTCCTCTAAAAACAATTCAAAAAATACAGTAATAAGGTTAATTGAAGTCGTGCGTTACGAGCCTTAAGCTATTTGGGAAAAGGTTGGTGGAGGGTCTCTCTCCAGTAATCTGGATGTTAGTATGGTACCCTTTGGGTGACATACTAAGCGTTCACTCCTGGGTCATAGTCTCTAGTGCGACTGAGATTGCAAACATCATAAAAAATAGTTCTTTCGTAAAAAACTTAAACAAACATTCAAACTCTGTTTTTGTCCTCTTGGACCTTTAATCAGGAAAACCCTTTTCAGAAGGAGATAAAAAAACTGTCAGACAAACTTGTGTCTTCCGTAGCCCGAACTACGTTTGCTCTGATCTTTCATGCCGTATGAAAGTACGTAGGCACAAGATGCGATATCTCGGCGAGCAACCTTCCCCCATAACCCGTAGTTAGGCGAACTACGTTGACTCTGATTTCTCGTTCCAGACGGGAATACGTAGGCATAAAATGCGATACTTTGCCGAGTCATTTTCTTTTCTTTTAACCCATACCTGTAGAGTAGATAGAATAACACACCCTTAGATAGAAAACAAGCGTGGATCCTGTCGAGTACGACAGACGTGAGGGGTGTTAATACCTTCCCCTTGCGTAACCGACTCCCGAATCCAGGATTTGTTTGCGATGACCATTCCTTTCCCTCTTTGCGTTAGGTTTACTCTGAGCGTTTCCTTTCCCTCTTGTGGGATAAATAACGCACGGTGGCGACTCTTCTGTCATAGCCGGCGCCGATTTTCGCAGTAGCGACAGAAAGGAGTGAGTTGAAGAAACGAAAATGGAGGTTTTCGAAAGTTTGATGAAGGTGGGTTGTTAGTTTCGAAAATGGAGGAAGAAGAAGAACCGCGGCTTGAAAATGGAGAGGGAGAAAGGTTTGAAGGTAGTTGATGAAAAATAGTGATGGGCGGCGGATTCTAGGTTTTCTCAGTGTCCAACGAAGAAGAGAATGAATAGTGTTTGTGACTCTAGGGTTTTTTTATTCAACATGATAATAAACAGTGCCATATATATTCATAAATTGACACGTGGCATTTTAATTTTTTTTTATTAAAAAAACTGTATTGTAATTGCTTAAAACTAATACAATTAACCAATCTAAATTAATAATAAAAACTAACTTAATTAAATTAAATTCTGTTTCTAAACTAACTAATTAATAATCTAATCCTAATTGAAAATTAATCTAAAATTCTATTCTAAACTTATTTCTATTTAATCTAATTTCTAAAAAATTCTAATCAATTAAATAATCTAAACTAATTAAAAAGGTTAATTCTATTCTAATAAATCTAATTAAATGAGAAAAATCTATTCTAAATAAAATCCTAAGTTTTAATCTATTTTCTAAACAAAAATTCTAAAAATTATTTTTCTAATATTCTAAAATAACTCTAATAACAATTTAGTTCTATGCTTAAAAAAATATATCTATTTCTATTCTAAATAAGAAACAAAAAACTATTTCTAATAAAAATTCTAACCAAATTTATGAATTAATCTAATTCTAATACAAATCAAAATTTTAATTTCTAATAAAAAACTATTTAATTAAATTCTAATAAAAGTCCTAAATTAAACTCTAAATCCTATTTTAATCTAATTAAACTAAAAACTAATTTTTAAATTCTAAATTATAATTCTAAGTTTATTTCTAAAATATGATTAAAAAAATTAAATAATTCTATCTATTTCTAATTCTAAATCTAAAATTCTAAATTAATTCTATTCCATTAAAAATTCTAATTAATTTTAAACTAATTCCTAATAACAATTTTAAAATTACTAACTTAAATCTAAAATCCTAAAATATCTCTAAAATTACTAACTTAAATTTAAAATCCTAAAATAATTTTAAAAACTAATTTTAATTTCTAAATAAAAACTAAAATCTAATTAAAATTAAATAATTCTAAAATTATTTTAAAAACTATTTTCTAATTCTAATTCTATTTAAAATCTAATTTAAAACTAATTCTATTCTAAATAATTCCAAACTAAACTAATTAAATCAGATTAACTAAAAAATCTAACTCTATTTCTAATTTCTAAGTTAATTCTAAAACTAAAAGTCTACCTAAATTCTATTAACAAACAAATTATGTATAAAAAATATTAATATTTTGCAAACTAAAAAGTGAAATTTAATATTTATAAAAACAACCTCTTTAGGCCACGTGTCACGCCCTCATTGGACGAAATAACAGAGATTTGAAAAACGCCAAATCACGAGTGGACACGTGTCTAAATGGCATGAAATTAAGCGGACAATGCAAAATAGAAATAGAGTCGAAAAAGCGAAAATATTTATAAAAGAAAGGAGGACAAAATTTAGGGTGTGACACCCGACATATATGAATGTTTAGTGGAAAAGAAAATATATATGAGATGGAGTCATAGAGCCCGTAACTGTAAAAAAGAAAGAGTAAAGATAGGTGATTGAGGATGTAAAATTGTATCCAATGTGTAACACCCCCTTCCTATACCCCCAAATAATTGAATAAATAATTTAGGCACTCAATATGAATTTCATCAGAGTTTATTTTAAACATGGTATAAAAGAGGTGCATCACATTATCATGAAATTAAACACATACAACACCTGCTCAAGTAGATATGCAACAATGGGCAAGTCATAACAAAGAAATCTTAGTCCTAAAACCCACATCTCAACATTCAGAATAAAAGCGGAAATATCTAAACATTGAATCAATTCATTCATGTAAATATATATACATCATTCAGTTAATTCATGTTTACAAATCATCCATAAGCAGATACATACACAGATGTATCACAAAAGAATCAAAACACTTGTATCTCCAAAAAGAGCCAAAGGCTTCCTAACTACCCAGATGTTACATATCAGAGCCAACGACCAAAAACAATGAAGACTCGCTTCACAAAAAGGACCTCCAGCAACCTACTCTGCAATGCCTCATAGAGCATTATAAAATAGCAGAAGGGTGAGAAACAATATCATAACAGTCAATGCATAAAATTATATATTATATATTATACAAATTACACATACTTCACATTCTCACCACAATTCATTATATAAACCTCAATGCACATTTCATAACTGGGCATATTCGCCAATCATACTTCTACACATACACATTATTTCCACATAACATTTACAATATAATGCCAAGCATATACAATATGCGTCAACCATGTTTATATTAATTTATAAACTCACAAAACATACATATACATACATTCACACACACACACACACACACACACACACACACACACACACACACACACACACACACACACACACACACACACACACACACACACACACACACACACACACACACACACACACACACACACACACACACATATATATATATATATATATATATATATATATATATATATATATATATATATATATCTTCAAGCATACCAATCATTCCAATCATCCATAATTGACATAAACATTTACACTTATGTTCATTCATCATACATCGTGCAAGATGTCAACATGCAACTCATAGAGACCGACTCACGACTCTATGCAGATGCAAATGTGGTACCGACTCATTTCAACAGGTTCAATTGAAGAACCAAATGGAATCATCGCTCGTTACCGAAGTAACTCCCCGTCGGGCCTACGATGTTCACCCATCGCTCACACCCCACATGGGCACACGATGTTTCAGGATTGCTCACACCCCACACGGGCACACAATCTGATTGCTCACACCCCACACGGGCACACAATCGTTCTGTAGATTCACTACGGAATCAATAAATAACCATCGCTCACACCCCACATGGGCACACGAGGTTCTGGAGATTCACTATGGAATCAATCAACACAAGAATGCACACCATGATGCTTCACATGCAACATGACTCATGACACTCTTGAAATGCACACATGTTTACAAACACACTCATGCATTCTTCACATTTATCGCATATATTCATTTATGCATTCAAAATATACGTATCACAAAACATATATATTCATCATTCATTCACACCATTCAAACATGGCTCACATTCACAATCAATTCCTCATGCATTTCTATTCAAACTAAGCAAATGCACAAAATTGCCAACCGGCCACACTTATGCTTCACAAACCATAAACTAGGATTCACGCCATACGGCTACCCACATCACATCACAAATCAGCACACAAGCTATTAAACCAAAGAAGGGTCGATCGCAACCAAAACCCCAAGCCACAACAGCACACAGCAGCAGGGAAAACCCATTCTGCTACGTTCGCTACACGCTCGCCTAGCAAGCTGCTAGCGAGTGTTCGCCACTTGCTCGCCTAGCGAACTACTAGCGAGCACAAACAGAAGCTCCAGACTTCGTTCGCTACCTCGTTCGCCACAGCGAACCTCCAGCGAGCTCCTCGCTACCCCCTTCGCTGCAACCGTAGGACATCAAAACCATTATGTCCTAAGTCTGGGACCGATCGCTGCGCACTCGCCTAGCGAACTGCCACCGAACACTCGCGACCTGCTCGCCTAGCGAGCTGCTAGCGAGCGTCTGTGATTTCCACTTCTCCCCACTGTTCAGAATCCAAAACCACCGATAAAATCACCCGATGAACTTCAACTCATATCCAGTAGCCTTAGTCTAACATGTATCGAATAATCTACGTCGTCTAATCACGATTCTAACCGTTAAACAACGATTTCTATCGATTAAACCAATTTCGACCTAAAATGGAAAGTGTAGAAAACTACCAATCAATCTAAAACAATCCAAAAAAAATCATACATGATTATACACATTGATATAATAATAAGGTTTCACACCCTTACCCGATTGGTTGAAGCTTGGAAGTTGTTTCTTGATGAATTTCTAGGTTTTTCTCCATTTCTCCTCTTTCTCTTCTCCTTTCTTCTTTCCTTCCTTTTTATTTCTATCTCATTTCTTTTCTCTCTAATTCTCACTTATACCTCTTTCTATTCTATTCTATTTCTCCTCAAAATACCTCTTAAAACATTTTCTCACAAAATACCCCACTTAATATAAAATACTAAATGTCTAAAATACCCTTTAATCTATTTTCCCCGAAAACTCTCCGAATCGGTAAAATAGCACAAAAAGCAATTAAACGTATTGACACATAAATTCCATAATTAAAATAACATTCATCCAAATAAATCAAAAAGGACTCAAACAAATTGGGAAATTCAGAATCGGGGCGTTACAACTCTCCCCCACTTCAGAAATTTTCGTCCTCGAAAATATTAACTGATTCAACCGACTCGGGATGTGACTCTCGCATCCTAACCTTCCAAATCCAACTCCCTCTAGTTGATTCCGCCTAATTACCTTTACCAAGACGATCCCTTTTCCTCAAGGTTGTCTCAATAGTCAAATCCTCTCGCACTCATACGCTCTCTATCCGTGGCCACCGAAACAATTCTTTCAAAGTACTCATATCCAATCCACACTACTCGGACACATAAACTCTATCACAACATCTCATTTCACCCTTCCCATAAATCCAAAAATCAGCCCTTCGACTTCAATTCCTTAAACTCCATCAATCTATTAACTCCAATTAGAATTCCAACCTTCTCGAATCTCATCGAGAACACCAATAATCAGTCTCACTACACAAAGCTCAACTCCATACGAAGTCCCTATTATTTCCTCTTCATCATATGCAATTTTTCTCAAACCAAACAAATACCTCAAGTTCTTAAGATCATTAACCACCTCAAATCTCAACTAAGCCATTGAAGCTCCCCAAACTCCGGTACAAACACACAACAACAACCAACTCTAAGTCACTCATCAGATGATTCCTCTTGTACTTTTAACTGCCTTAAAGCATAATTCAAACATTGCTGGTGTTGCATTTAACGTATCTCCCGATCATATCACCAAGGCATCACAAAGCACAACAAACAGTCTTGTTGGATTCGACAAAACCAACACACAAGCTGTTGACAGCTTTTCCAAAATTCTTTGAACTTTCTTCATAGTGACATAATACTACTTCCTCTCTAACACTGATAACTCAATTCTGCGATGTACAACCTGATCCTCTACATCCTTCTAATACATCGAAACACCATTGGTTACACAACCCTTGACTCACTCACTCAAGTGTGGAAAATCCCATTCCAAACGGACACGCAGTTGTGGACCTATGGCGAAAACACGAACCGCACTTACCACAACACCCAAACATATTTCATTAATAAATACTTGATTCCATGTCACTACCTCCTAGTCGCGTAGAGCACTAAAATAACTTCCAACGCTCCTAACTTTGCGTCATTCCGAATCACGGTTCTCCCGTTACTACAAAATTTAGAAACAACATTCTGCACTTAGAAGGCCATTCAAATCGTCTTCAACTTCTCGAAATGGTTGAAGGTTTACCCATACTAATCTTGTATCCTACATCTTACTTCCTTTAGTAATTACCAGAAGTCACCATCCACTCTTTATATGCTTAACCTCGGAGTTTGTTGTTGTAGCGCCAACACCAAACGCGAGTCTCAACCACTCAATTAATTTAACACCTTGACCATCCAATCACACCTATAACATGGGGTTCTCAATCCCGGACCAGTTCCCGAAGTTGCTTCCTTCATAACCCCACTTAACATCGTGGCTCTATATCACTTATCTTGTCAGGATAACTTCCAGACAACCATAACTAGTCGGAAACTGCCAACCCTCCACTTTCATTAGCACTCTAAATCTCATTAAAATTCAACATCTCAACACTGCCCTGCGTCGACTCCTCAGAACAATCCTTAAGCACTTGGCTTCACTCCAAACAATTCACTACACACACCATCTAAGCTCGTAAGACACGTCTATCCCATCCAACACAATCCCAACTACTATCAACAAGAGATTAAGGGTGATCAGTTCCTCAATTTGTCAATAGACATCCGAAAATCATGATGGAGTATAAACCATCTTTACCAGATTATAATAGCGCTTAATCACACACCACGGGAAACACATCAATTTCCACCTTGCTCCCAACCGACGACGATGCAAACAAGTCAAACAACTGAGCTTCGTCCGCTAAAAATTCTTCAACTCTTTAGTGGATAGAAAACTCTCACTTCTATCATCTTCCAAAGAAGGAAACTCTACCAACTTGTGACAACAATCTAAATGAACTCTATTAGATTGCAACTGATTCATACCGAAGATCGCGTCCAAACCGTCCAACGGTAAACACACTAAATCCATAACGAAGTCCTTACCACACATGGTCGAAGGACGACTTATGCATATCAAAGTAGTTACCGACCCCGAAGCGGGCGTCTCAATAACCATATTATCATCACAAGTAAATATACACAAATCCAATCGCTTAGCGCACTCAAAAGAAATGAACGAATGAGTCGCCCCGGTATCAATAATAGCAACTAAAAGCATATTATTAATAAAGCATGTACCTTTAATCAAACGGTCCGCATTAGTAGCGTCGGAGCCTGCTAATGCAAATACCTTCCCACTCGTTGGAGCTTGCTTAGGTTTAGGACACTTAGCACTGATGTGTCCTACTTCTCCACAATTGTAGCACTTCACTACACCCATTCTACAATCCGTAGCATCATGTCCAAGAACTCCACAACTAGAGCACTTAACTTTGGGCTTCCTACACTTAAAAGACTTATGACCCATCTTGCCACACTTGTAGCACTTAATGGGACCCGAACATCCACCTCCGGACCTCTTAACAAAGTGTTCCCTATGCTTGCCTTTATCAGCAGGCGTCACATAAGGCCCACTCCTTACCGGTTGCTTTCCTCTCTTCTCATTCAAACTTTTGTAATGAGCGAAACGAACCTTGCTATCTTCCTCGAAGATTCTACAACACTCCGTCAAATCCGAAAACCTTCTTATCCTCTGATATCCCATCGCTTGCCTAATCTCAGGACGCAAGCCATTCTCATACTTAATACACTTTGCGAACTCAGCCGTAGCCGCATCATAGTGAGGATGAAATTGAACCAATTCCACAAACTTAGCAGTATAGTCCACCACGGACATACTACCTTGTTTCAGCTCAAGGAACTCCATCTCCTTCTTCCTGAACTCATCAGTCGCATTCACAATCGGCGCATCTCGCACCGTCCTAACCATTTCTTTCAAAGCAGCCGCCACCGCATCGCCGTTACGACCATCCATTCTAACCATTACCAAAAATATCAACAAGGTTAAACAACTGTTCAACCAACACAACGACAAGACAGACACAACTGACTCAACACTGGCTCTGATACCACTTAATGTAACACCCCCTTCCTATACCCCCAAATAATTGAATAAATAATTTAGGCACTCAATATGAATTTCATCAGAGTTTATTTTAAACATGGTATAAAAGAGGTGCATCACATTATCATGAAATTAAACACATATAACACCTGCTCAAGTAGATATGCAACAATGGGCAAGTCATAACAAAGAAATCTTAGTCCTAAAACCCACATCTCAACATTCAGAATAAAAGCGGAAACATCTAAACATTGAATCAATTCATTCATGTAAACATATATACATCATTCAGTTAATTCATGTTTACAAATCATCCATAAGCAGATACATACACAGATGTATCACAAAAGAATCAAAACACTTGTATCTCCAAAAAGAGCCAAAGGCTTCCTAACTACCCAGATGTTACATATCAGAGCCAACGACCAAAAACAATGAAGACTCGCTTCACAAAAAGGACCTCCAGCAACCTATTCTGCAATGCCTCATAAAGCATTATAAAACAGCAGAAGGGTGAGAAACAATATCATAACAGTCAATGCATAAAATTATATATTATACAAATTACACATACTTCACATTCTCACCACAATTCATTATATAAACCTCAATGCACATTTCATAACTGGGCATATTCTCCAATCATACTTCTACACATACACATTATTTCCACTTAACATTTACAATATAATGCCAAGCATATACAATATGCGTCAACCATGTTTATATTAATTCATAAACTCACAAAACATACATATACATACATTCACACACACATATATATATATATATATATATATATATATATATATATATATATATATATATATATATATATATATATATATATATATATATATATATATATATATATATATATATATATATATATATATATATATATATATATATATATATATATATATATATATATATATATATATGTATATATATCTTCAAGCATACCAATCATTCCAATCATCCATAATTGACATAAACATTTACACTTATGTTCATTCATCATACATCGTGCAAGATGTCAACATGCAACTCATAGAGACCGACTCACGACTCTATGCAGATGCAAATGTGGTACCGACTCATTTCAACAGGTTCAATTGAAGAACCAAATGGAATTATCGCTCGTTACCGAAGTAACTCCCCGTCGGGCCTACGATGTTCACCCATCGCTCACACCCCACATGGGCACACGATGTTTCAGGATTGCTCACACCCCACACGGGCACACAATCTGATTGCTCACACCCCACATGGGCACACAATCGTTCTGTAGATTCACTACGGAATCAATAAATAACCATCGCTCACACCCCACATGGGCACACGAGGTTCTGGAGATTCACTATGGAATCAATCAACACAAGAATGCACACCATGATGCTTCACATGCAACATGACTCATGACACTCTTGAAATGCACACATGTTTACAAACACACTCATGCATTCTTCACATTTATCGCATATATTCATTTATGCATTCAAAATATACGTATCACAAAACATATATATTCATCATTCATTCACACCATTCAAACATGGCTCACATTCACAATCAATTCCTCATGCATTTCTATTCAAACTAAGCAAATGCACAAAATTGCCAACCGGCCACACTTATGCTTCACAAACCATAAACTAGGATTCACGCCATACGGCTACCCACATCACATCACAAATCAGCACACAAGCTATTAAACCAAAGAAGGGTCGATCGCAACCAAAACCCCAAGCCACAACAGCACACAGCAGCAGGGAAAACCCATTCTGCTACGTTCGCTACACGCTCGCCTAGCAAGCTGCTAGCGAGTGTTCGCCACTTGCTCGCCTAGCAAACTACTAGCGAGCACAAACAGAAGCTCCAGACTTCGTTCGCTACCTCGTTCGCCACAGCGAACCTCCAGCGAGCTCCTCGCTACCCCCTTCGCTGCAACCGTAGGACATCAAAACCATTATGTCTTAAGTCTGGGACCGTTCGCTGCGCACTCGCCTAGCGAACTGCCACCGAACACTCGCGACCTGCTCGCCTAGCGAGCTGCTAGCGAGCGTCTGCGATTTCCACTTCTCCCCACTGTTCAGAATTCAAAACCACCGATAAAATCACCCGATGAACTCTAACTCATATCCAGTAGCCTTAGTCTAACATGTATCGACTAATCTACGTCGTCTAATCACGATTCTAACCGTTAAACAACGATTTCTATCGATTAAAGCAATTTCGACCTAAAATGGAAAGTGTAGAAAACTACCAATCAATCTAAAACAATCCAACAAAAATCATACATGATTATACACATTGATATAATAATAAGGTTTCACACCCTTACCCGATTGATTGAAGCTTGGAAGTTGTTTCTTGATGAATTTCTAGGTTTTTCTCCATTTCTCCTCTTTCTCTTCTCCTTTCTTCTTTCCTTCCTTTTTCTTTCTATCTCATTTCTTTTCTCTCTAATTCTCACTTATATCTCTTTCTATTCTATTATATTTCTCCTCAAAATACCTCTTAAAACATTTTCTCACAAAATACCCCACTTAATATAAAATACTAAATGTCTAAAATACCCTTTAATCTATTTTCCCCGAAAACTCTCCGAATCGGTAAAATAGCACAAAAAGCAATTAAACGTATTGACACATAAATTCCATAATTAAAATAACATTCATCCAAATAAATCAAAAAGGACCCAAACAAATTGGGAAATTCAGAATCGGGGCGTTACACAATGTGCAGTAAAAAATGGTTATATTATGAGATTTGTGAAGCCTGAAATGATGTGTATGAAGGTTCTAAAAGGATTTATGAGACTGGTAAATAATAACAAAGGAAGGATAACCGAATGAATCATGTTAATTTGTGAAAAAGGAAATCACCACATCATTTCCATATGCATTCCAAATGGACCTGCATCAACATAACCCTTTACCACTGTCTCCAAAGGGTTGGCCGGCAACATGTCACATATATATACCATGGAATCTTACTCCTCAACATACATAAAACATTTCTCTAAAAGCAACCAAGTTATGCTTATGAAAGAATGGCACTTGCTTATCTTATTATGTGCACATGCATCATCAAAGCTAGTTATTGCAATTCTTAACTTTGTCATGTCACCCTTCTTTAACTTATCTTTTCTTAAGGTATCAAAAAGTAAAGAGATATGGTGACACATAGTATAATTTATATAATATTGCCTAACACTGCGTAAAACTATTTGCAACCAATTCATTCACTGCTCAGCTCAATTTTAACTGCAATTATATTCAGATTTTGTGAAAGTTATAAGAAAATGTCAGGATTACATGGATAATTACTACTTGAAGTACACAATGAACTTATAAATAAACATAAGTGGTAGTTTATGGGTCAAATGCCACTTTAATGTTGCCTAATTTGGAATGACCTTAATGTGAAGAAAAAACGAGGACCGCAAACATTATATATTAAGATATGGCAACCATGTTTTTGAAAAAGTAAATCAACAAATTATTTCCATGTGCGTCTACACTTACTATTGTATTTTCCAAAAGAACCACCTTTTCAGAGGCCTTGCATTTCTAGTTCTACCAGACAGAGTTAAAGTGCCAACTCATAAAGTTTCTAGCTGGTCTCCTCTTTATCTCCATGGAAAAGGTTTCGTTTTGCAGTGAGAGATCTATAAAAGTATTTAATCAGAAAGGACAAATGTGTAGGATACACTATAAGGTAAGTCTTGAACAAACCTATTCATAGCTCTCAGTTTTCGTATTCCAGCATTTTGTTGAGATTCTAAAAGTTATATATATGTTCAGGTTTCCATTCCAGTGAAAAATATAGAGAGTGTGAGGCGAAGTGAAAATGTAGAGAAGGCAAGAGAGAAATACATAAATATAGTGAGAGTTGACAATTTTGATTTATGGCTAATGGGTGTATCAAAATATCATAAAACTTATAAATATCTGAAGCAGACAATTTCTCAAGCTTAGAGGAATTTAAGATATAACTTATAAGAGATGATATACAAAAAGCAATGAAATGACATCAGTAATTGAAGATATGATTTGATTGAGCATTGATAACAAAGGCATATGATGGTTCATTCATATCAGCTCATATGCAAACTTGCCTGTCAACATATTGTTGATAAAGTTGTTGATACAAGAGATAATTTGGCATTGTGTACTTTGTTAACACGACTGTCCAAAGTTTGTGTTAAGAATCAGGACGAGATCTCAGTCCGACTATTGACATTGTGTGTGCTTCCAAGAGTCTTCTACAAACTTTCATGAAAAAAGAAGTTTTCCAAATCATTAACACATCATTCACATTCCTTACATGCTGTGTGTTGCACCCTAAAATTTGCTCAACCTTTTCTTAACTAGGTTTATGTTTCATTTCATTTCTTTCTAGCATTTGCATTGCACAGTATTATTCATTGAACATGGGATTAGGAGATTGTGCATAGCAAGAGGAGTCTACTCAAATGGTTGAGCCTAAACAAGGGATGTTACTCAAGTTTGAATGGTCATCAAGTCATCTAGAAGTGGACAGTGGTCTTATGAAAGAAAGGATGGGTGTATGTGGGTCAGCTCCTAACTTGGAGGCCAATTGAAGATCATCAGAGGATTGTGAATTCATGAGTATGGACATAAGGTGTTGAGAGAGCTCATTGAGTGCCTTGAGGGTCATTGTGGAGCTCATCCAAGTGTTTGTGCTAAGTGTGAAAAGTTACAGTTGAAGGTGTTGCACCTAGGGTTTTCATCTGGCTAATCCTTAGTTAATTGTGAAATTGGAGGAGATTAAAACTCAATTCCAAGTCTCTATGGTCATGGGATGTTGTGTTAAGATACATGAGACATCATTTCAAGTTCAATTCATCAAGGATCAAGTGTGTGAGAAGTTACTAAATTAGGGTTCCCAGGGTAAAATCTCCTATTTAGTGTCCAACTTCAAGACCACTTATCTCAATATACAAGTTTCATCTCAACTTTTGACAAACATGAAACTTGTAGATCATGTTCTTAGCTTTCTTTTGAGTACTAGAAGTCCTTGATTGGATTTATAGAACTCAAGTTATGATCAATACAAGTTACAGGTCATCAGATGAATGTGATTTTGGTCAACAAAAGTCAACCAACTTCCAAGCCATTTTTGACCTAGAAAGGTGTTTCTCCTAAACTTTTGGCCAACATGAACGTTGTAGGTCTTGGTCTTATCTTTCCAAAAAGTACTAGAAGTCTTTCATATGATTTGTAGAACTCAAGTTATAATGCTTGCAAGTCAGAGGTATTTTAGGAAAGTGAGATTATAGGTCATAACATTATAGGTCCATTTCACCAACTTGCACACTTCAAATGAAGACTTTTCCAACATCAAACTTGCTCCAAATGGTGTTATTTGTTTAACCAAGCATTGAGAAGTCATGGATTAGGCTTGGAGTGAGAAATTGATGTGTGAATTTTCATGAAAGAAAGCTTAAAAGGGCAAAATGGGAATTAATTCATTTTTGATCCTTTTTGTGCAAATAGGTACATATTTTGAGTGCAAATCATGTTTTAAACACATTGGCAATTTTAGAATTTGAGTTTGAGGTGTTTTTGTGAGCCATTTCCAAGTTTACTTCATCATGAAGTTACACAACAAACATCAACCATTGAGATTAATCAAGGCATTAATCCCATCCATTCACACTCCATGTGTTACCAGCAAGCATTTTGAAGCAAATTGGAGACAAATTGGTGAGAAATTCGTGCACATGACAAGTAGGAAAAACTCAAATTCCATGGATTTCAATTGGGCTGTTAGAGGCTGAGATTGGGCTTTCTTTCTATCAAGATCCATCACATATAAGATTTTGATCATGAACAAATCATCAGAACTGAAAATTGGAGGCAAATTGCTTAAGAACAACTTTGGAAGAATGGAGAAAATTTGAAATTCGAATTTGGAGATACAAGCCATTTCAAGCCAAATTGTGAATTGCAAAAGCTCTATTGAAGATCACTGAACGATTCTGGACATTTTTCTGCAAGCTTAGGCTCCAATTGAAGGCTCAGTGGAAGTTCTCCACTAGGTAATTACAAATCAACCTTACACTCTCAATATGCCATGATTCATTGTCATTTTTGCATATTTGAGACATAGAAACAATGTAGATCATTAGTATATAAAACGAACTGGCATTTGTGTTGATTGAGTTTATGAGCTCCAAATTGTTTGGACTTGGATTGGCTTATTCTTGCGTGTTTTTGCTTAATTGTTGGTGGATCTGTAACCTACATAACCTCTAGATGATGTTTAAACCAAATTGATTGAGTTTTGATGAACTTTTGATTTTGGTGCACAAGCTTGTTTGATTCGGTTTGAGTTTATTATGCATGATAGGTGATTTTTGTTGCTGGATTTGAGATCCTCATGATCTCTAGATGAATTTCCATATAAATTTTGTGCAAAACAGTTGAGATTTGATGATGCGTGTGTTGTTGTTTGCTTGCAGCGGCCAGAGTTGTCGAGGAAGACAACCGGAGTTACAGTCCGGCCGGTGACTGGTTTCCCTCCCTGTTTTATGAGGAAGATGACTATGTGTCATGTTTTAGAGCGCACAATGTGATTACTTTTGTTTCAAACGCCTCTGATTAAGAAACACAATGCACCACCTTTGACTGAATGTATGCAATAATGTTTGAATCGTCATTAATGTGTTGGCGCGCTGTCAGTCATTTGATTTGCTTACCATTTAATCATGCGCGTGTGATTGAATTCCATGATGCGCCATAGTTGACCGTGTCACATACGAGTTGCCAATTTTTTTTTTGTTTGGATTTTCTGTTTGGGCCTTAACCGTGTATGCTAGGCACACCCCCCTGATGGGCCCAGCCTCGTTTTACATTGCTTTCCATTGCTATTTAAACCACATGCTTATTATTTTCTTTTATTTTCCTTTTGATTTTTGTTTTATTTTCTGTTTACAATTTAAATCAAATAAAATAACTCCAATACTCTAAAAATTCACCAAAAATATTTTTTTTATAAACTTTGAGATGTCTAATATTTTTTGGATATTTTTATTTTATTTTTCAGTTTTATTTTCAATTTAAAAAAGAATTAAGTATTCGGGTTGTTTTAAATGAAGTGAATTGTAACTTTGTTTACTCTTGCATTTATTTCTCTTCCTCCTTTTTGATCCAATGATTGAAAATTGATCCTCATCTCAATGATGAGTTGATCAATTTTTGAGGACTATTTTGCCCCTGGTTGTTGACTTTTGGGTTGACTTTTGTGGCTTGTCTTTTTGCCTTTGTTTCTCCCATTTCAAAGTGGTACATCTAAATGAATCTTTTCTTTTGATGGTGCTTTAAGGGAATATTTGTCTTGATCTTGTGGCCTCTGGTTGTCAACATGTTTAGCTTCTTTGTATATCTTATTTGGTATTTTTTGAGCCTTTTTCCTATTTTTGAAGTGACTTGCAAGTTAGGTCATTTCATAGGACAGCTCACACAAGTGCATGACCTAGTTTGGATTGGAAATGACCTTTGTGGATCCAATAAGCTCTCAACTCTTCTTTTTTCACATTTTAGACATGTTGAGCTTGCTGTATGTTCATTTTTAGGTCAAAATTATGTTCATTGCTTGTTGATTGATGCATTTCTTTTTGTGCTTTCAACTTGAACTCCTAAGTGATGTGTGCTTGCTTCCTTTGTGCTCTTGCTTGCATTTCTTCTTGATGTGTTTTGATATTACTTTTGAGCTCTCCTCTCTTCATCTCCCTTCTGTCTAATGACCTTGGAGTTTCATTTAAGGTAGCTTGGTCCCTCCTTAGGAGGAACTTGAAGCTTACCTAAAGTGATGAATCCATGAGGACTTTTTATTTATGTTTTTGTCATTTGTTTGCTTGCCTTTGATGCACCTCTATTCTTTTTCTTTTCTTTTCTTGCATTTCCATATGCATGCTTGGTTGAGATGAGCATGTGGTGGCTACTTCCCCACACTATTTTCCTCCCACTACCATTCTACTTGTGCATTCTATGTGTGCATCCTCTCATTTGCATATGCATTCTTCTTCTTCTTCTTCTTCTTCTTCTTCTTCTTCTTCTTCTTCTTCTTCTTCTTTTTCTTTTGCTTTTCTTTTCCATGCTCCCCATAAGTTCTCTAACCTCTTGAGGTTATGATAGAAATTAAGGTTCTACATATGCATGATAACATTAGGTAGTTCCCCTTTTCAAACTCAACTTTAGGTCCACTTTGCATGATAACTTTTAGGATTGATTAGTCTCCCATTAGTGTGCCTTCTTCTCTTCTCATCTTCAAACAATCTTAACATACTTAATAAGGATAGTGAATGTTGTGCCATGAGCCTTATACTTAGGAAATGGTGATTGAGGGGCCACCTCTCAATTGCCTAGAGTGTTTAGTATACGTCCTTAGGACGATATGCGACGCATTCGATCCTAGGTTTTAGACTTTGGTACAACATACATTATAAGCACTCTAATTCAAAACACTTCTTCTCTAAAAAACACAAAAACACTTCAAACCTTTTTCACCCTTTGGGGTTCTTATTCGGAAAATCATTTTCATAAACAAGAGTGTTGTTAACTCTTAGTTCTACCGTAAACGGTAATGCCTAAGTCTCCAATGGTCGAGCTGTATACACCAACTGCTAGAACTACTTGTTAACCCTACTCGGGCTTAAAAACTTTTGAAACAACTTATGGTCCTTTTAGCCTGAACTACGTTTGCTCTGATCTTTCATACCAGATGAAAGTACGTAGGCACGAGACGCGATGTCTCGGTGAGCAACCTTCCCCCTTTCTTTACCCGTAATTAGTTGAACTACGTTGACTCTGACTTTCCCGTTGCACGAGGGAGTACGTAGGCACAGAGCGGCGATGCTCTGCCGAGTCACTTCTCTTTTCTTTTTCTTTTGTCCCTAAGCCCTTAGCTAGATAGTATCAACACACCCTTTTAGATAGACGACAATACGTGGATCCCGTCGAGTACGACGGACGTGAGGGGTGCTAATACCTTCCCCTTGCGTAACCGACTCCCGAATCCAGACATGGTTGCGATGACCTTGTCTTTCCTTTTTTCTTTAGGTTTTTCCGATCGTTTCCTTTCCCTCTCTTTGGGATAAATAACAAAAGTGACGACTCTTCTGTTTTTCCGCCGGTTGTTTTTCGCAGTTGCGACACTGTGCTAGTTTTAAATTTGGAGGAAAAGATTTGTGAGATGTTGAATCGAACTCTAGTATGGTCGAAAGGCAACTTCTAGTTCGATAGGAATTAAGCATGATTTCGAAATATGTTCACATGTTGCTGTCTGGAGTAATGCGTATTGTAACAACCCAAATTTCTTTAATTAATTAATTATGTTAATTAATTGATTTATTGGAATTAATCTTAATGATTTGGATTAATTGGATCTATTTGTTAGATAATTGAAGAGAGAAATGGGAAGGAAAGAAAATAATAGAATTATATAAGGGATAAGTGGAAATAATTGGATAAAAAGAAAATAGAAGAGAAAGAATAGAGAAAGAGGAGAAAAGAGAAGAGAAGAGGGAAACTTGGAGAAATCATCAAGAATCAACTTCAAGCTTCAATCCAATCAAGGTAAGGGTGAGAAACATTATTATCTAGTCAATGTATGTGGTTATGTATGTGTGGGTTGGGTTTTGTTGTGAGTTTCCACCATTTTTCAAAGCTATGGCAAATGGATTTAATCGGTAGAATCGTAGTTTAATCGGTTAGAAACTGGAAATAATGTCGTAGAATAGTCGGGTGATGTGGGATTAAGATTAATGGAACTGGTTCGGTGAGAATCAGTCGATTTTTGGAGGGTAGAAGTTTTGGGACATAATGAGGGTTCTGATATCGCAGGTTCGCTGGCTCTCGCCATGCGAGTGAATGCGAAGCTTCGCCGGGCGAAGCCCAGTGAATAGCTGGCGAATAATTCAAGAAAACTCCCAGTGGTCTTCGCTGGCAAGTTCGCCAGGCGAAGGTGAGTGGCGAAGGTTCTCCAGGCGAGTACTTTAGCGAAGGGTAGCGAATCAAGTCAATAGCTACTGACTTTTGTTCGCTGGCGAGTTCGTCGGGCGAAGGTCCCAGCGAGCATTCGCCAATGGCTTCGCCAGGCGAAGGGTGGCGAGCAGGACAACATTGTTTCTTTTCTGTTTTATCCATCCAATGATTAATTGTTTGGTTCAATTATGTTAACCCTATGTGATATGAATAGTTTGTGTACTATTGTGATAAGCTGTGGGTATCCTTTGGGCGTGAATCCTAGATTGTGATATGTGTATTGTTTGAATTGATTAAGGATACATGAGAACATATTAGTGAATATGTGTGTATTGTCTAATAAGTATGTGATTGCATATTGTTGTATGCTAATGTATGTAATGCATGGGAACATATCGTGGATATGTGTGCATTGTTTTGATGAATGTGATGATGGTATTGAATGTGAATGCCTTGAATTGTTATGAATATGTTGTGTGTGCAATCATGTTGTAATTCTTGAAGGGATGAATTATTTGAATGCATGGGATTAAGATGCGGGAACGGTCTTAAGTGCATTTTTGTTGGTCGATTGCATATGCATCATTTAGTCAAGAGGCAATATTTGCTAGTTTCGTGGAGACTAGTGGCTTGTCCCAAACCTAGAAGGGTGGGTTTGAAGCCTAGGGGACGGGCTTTGTTGTTATCGGTCTAGAAGGGTGGACCCGGTTTAAGTGTAAAAACCGAAAAATAATAACAAGTGTTGGTACCACATAGCATTGAGTTGCATTGAGCCGTGATTGAGTCATATAGCATTGATGTCATTGTTATATGAATTATGCTTGTGTGTGAATTGGTAAATTGGTGAGTTGTGAATGATGGATTTGGTACATGATGAAATGTGTTATATTATTATTCATATGTGTTTATACATGACGTGAAATGTATGATGAGCTATGAACGATTTATGGTGAGAAATGTGAAATGTTAGTATTCTTTAATTTCGTATATGTATATATAATTATATGCATTGATTATTATGATAATATTTCTCAACCTTCTGCTGTTTTATAATGCTCTATGAGGCATTGCAGATTAGGTTTCTGGAGGTTTCTTTTGTGAAGTATAGCTTCATTCTTTTGAGTCAGACTGCTCTGATTATGTAACACCAAGTAGTTAGGCTTGTATAGAATTCTTTTGTGATACATTTGTGATGTATCAGTTGATGATGTTTTGTAACATGAATGATTGATGAACAACTGGATAACATGTATTTATGTGATCAAATGTTTTGAACTAATTCAAATGTTTTATTCTTCCGCTTTAATTTTAAATATTGAGGCGTGGGTTTAAGGACTATGTTCCTCTACTTTGAAAACTATCCCACTGTTGCATATTTTTATAGAGCAGGTTTTGAGTGTTTTATTAGTAATAATGTGACATACTTCTTCTATACCGTATATTAAATCATACTCTGATGAATTTCGAGATGTGCTTAAATGATTATTTGTTTTATTTGGGGGTATATAAGGGGGTGTTACACGTATTGTAGTCGAAATTTGTTTTAACATGCATTAGTCAATATTGCTAGGGTTGTTAGCATGTTGAATTGGGCCTTCCTTGTAAGCCTAATTGTTTAAGTTAGCTTGTACTCTAAATTAGCTTGTAATGCGTAATTGTTAAAAAGCCCATTAGGTTAGTGTGCTATTTTTCTTATAAATAGGATGTTAGTTTCTCAATCTTTGCATAAGAAAAAATAGGAAGATAAAATCCTAATTTCAAGAGAGAGAGAGGTTATTTTGTTATTCTTCTATACTTGTAATCTTGTTCTAAGAGTAAGTAAAGAATAACAGTTTATAACCAATCCTTGTTGTTCTTTGTTGTTTTACCTTATTTTCTTTGTTAACCCTAACCCTTGTGAGTTTCTTGATCATAAATAAACCATTTATCTTTTGTTTCAAGATATCCAATTCACAACAAGATCAATTTAATTACCATTATATTTATTTGGTGCATTTCTTGATTAATCTATGTTCTTGCCTATATTGTTGTGTATTCAAGTGTTTTTGTTTCATGTTGTCATGACTTGCACTACAATTCAAGTTTCAAGTAGCTGCTAATAAGACTAGCTTGATACCAGTTGGAACATATATACTCTTTATCATCGCAGATTATTTATCAATCTTGAAATTACTATGCTATGATGGAACATTTAGGTTATTAAGAATGAAGAAGAGTGAGTAATGTGAAAGTGATGTATATTGAAAAGAGTGAAAAATCTGTTAACTTCTTTGTTTTACATCATCACATGCTGGCAACTAACATACTTCACTTATTATTTATTATTTGTCAATTACATGCTAACACATTTCGATAATAAAAAACATGTAGTATTCATCTCTATCAAATACTGCTAGCATACTACAACAATTATAAGTTGTATTCGACTATGTCGAACATAGTTAACCTACTAAAACTATGAAATATTAGCTTCTAATACACCACCTAATTCATGTTTTCTAAACTTCTTATTCCAATGCTTCTCTTCAACTAATCAAACTTTACTTTCTTTAATGGCTTGGTGACTATATCATCTAGTTGCAATTCAGACTTGCAATGCTAAAGTTCAAGTTTTCCTTTATTTACTTGATCCTTAAGAAAATGATACCTCCTCTCTATGTGTTTACTCCTAACTACCATGACACACAAGATGATTTTTCAGGTCAATAGATGACTTGTTATCCACAAACAAATTCATCTTTATAGGTTCTATGATCTTGAGCTCTTCGTGTAACATCTCTATCTATAATGCATGGCATGCTGCATAAGATGTAGCTACATACTAAGCCTCACATGAGGATAATTCTACAATGTTGTGCTTTCTTGAGCTCTAAGATATTGGAGCATCTCCAAACATGAATATATACCATGTAATACTCTTCTTTTCATCTTAATCTCAAATGAAATCTGAATTAGTGTATCCACATACTTCGGCATTATTTTTCATGTTCTTCTCGTTTGGCGTCAGAACACAATTATCAATTGTCCCTTCAATGTATCTCAACACTCTCTTAACTGCAATCAGTTGACATTCTTGAGGCTTCTCCATGAATATGGTCAATAATCCAACACTTTGACAAATGTCTGGTATGGTTTTGCATAGATACCTTAAGAATCCAATGATTTATTTTTACAATGTTGAATTTACAACCTCATCATTTTTATCTTATCTCAATTTTTCTCATGTCATTAATGGTGTGACAATTGCAATACAATTGCTCATCTTGAACCTTTTCAAGATGTCTTAAGCATGCTTCTTTTTTTTATATGCAAAAACACTTTCGCTTGTGTCTTTAAATTTCATCACTAGGAAACCTGACAAGTTACCTAGGTCGGACATTTCAAATTCTTGCATCAGTTAAGTTTGACCCTTTTGTCTCTTCCTCATTCGCATCTATGATCAGCAAGTCATCCATATACAAACACAGAATGACTCGATTGAGCCTGCTTACATTATTGACATACACTTCATGCTCTAAGATGCATTTAATGAAACATGTCTTGATTAGGAAGCCATGTATTCTCTTATTTCAAGCCCTTGGGGCTTGCTTCAAGCCATATATATTCTTCCTTAATTTGTTTACCTTTTGCTCATGCCCTTTGATTTTGAATCCTTGTGGTTGACTAACATATACCTCTTCTTTCAATGGACCATTCAAGAATGCTGACTTAACATCCAATTTATGTATAGAAGTTTTATGTTGCAGTCGAAAAAACAATCCTGATTGTCCCTAACCTTACAATAGGTGCATATACTTCATTAAGTAAATACTAGGCTTGTTGGTCGAGGTCTTTTCTTTATTTGTACTCAGTTATAATTTGTACTTTGCTTGATGGCTCTTTGATCTATACGAGGAGTTGGTATTCTGTGCTTATCCGCAGGGTTCTCCATGGTTATATTTTTCCTGGAAACTAGAATTGAGGGGAAATATCCCTGTTGCATAAATACATGTCTGCATTTTAGCATTTTTCTCGCATTTGCAGGTGCACCGGAACTGTTGTCCTTATTTATCCTGTGGTTTACTAGTATTTCAGGATTGTTGACGTGACAGCTCACCGATATGGTACCACAGGAAACCAGAAAATACTGATTGATCAGATGCAGGTAGAAATGCAAGAGATAAGAGATCGTATGGCACAGCTGATGGAGGTCATGCAAGGGGTTGCTAGTGGTCAGGCGCAACTTCAGACTTTAGTGCAACCTTTGATTGCACGAGTGGATAATGATGGTGTGTTACACGGTGGGATTGCTTCTAACCCTCCTCATATTGAAACACCTCAGGCAAACAATTCTATGCCAACTTTAGTCATCCCTACTGCTGGAGGGGGTGGTCACGTTGCTGGTGCTGGAAATGCGGCAGGTTTTAATCATGCTGGTTTTGCTAATGGTGGTAATGGTAATGGAAATGGCTATGGTTATGGTCTCGACACTACAGGTGCCATACATGGTGTCCTGGACCACACTTGGAATGAAGATAGGCAGGAGGATGTGTTCTCTCCAAGGATTGTAGCTCCTGAAGTACCTTCTGAGGCTGATAGAAGGATTAAGATGATCAAAGAGAAGATGAGGTCTCTTGAATGCCAAAACTCTATGGGGATGGATATGTCTAATCTGGGGCTGATCCCAGGCTTGAGAGTTCCACCAAAGTTTAAGGTCCCGAATTTTGACAAGTACAAGGGTACCACTTGCCCTAGGGTTCATCTGAGGTCTTATTATCGCAAGATGTCTGCGCATTCTGATGACGAGAAGCTCTTGATGCATTTCTTCCAGGATAGTCTATCCGATCCATCGCTAGAATGGTATATGAGCTTGGAGCCCGCTAATGTCCGTAGCTAGAGAGACTTAGCCGAAGCTTTTGTAAGGCACTATCAGTACAACAATGACCTTGCTCCAAATAGAGTCCAATTGCAGAATCTTTCTTAGAAGAGCAATGAATGCTTTAAAGAATATGCCCAGAGGTGGCGAAAGCTTGCTGCTAGGGTTCAGCCACCAATGGTAGAACGAGAACTTGTGGATATGTTTGTTGCTACCCTGCTAGGCGTTTATTATGAGATACTCATCGGCAACATGTTTGAAAGCTTTTTTGATCTGATTATCACCGGAGAGAGGGTGGAGAATGGAATTAAGATAGGAAAGATCAACGCTGGTGAGGGGTTCTCGGCAGGAGGAGGGAACAAGAAAGTGTTTGGAAACAAAAGGCGGGAGGGAGATACTAATTCTGTATCCATTTCATGGAGAAGAAATAGAGGTCGGAATCGGTAGAATCAACAAATTGCCAGTATCACTATTCCAGCATTTCAACAACCACAACAACAACAGCGTCAGCAACAACAACAACCTCAGCAGAATCGGCAGGGGAACAGAAGATACCAAGATAGAGGCCGGGCAGCAGGGAACAGACATTTTGATTCTCTTCCTATGCCTTACTCCCAATTATTGCAAGTCTTTCTACAACTTCAATTGATTCAAAAGAGGACTATGGCTCCTTTGACTGGACAACCTCCGCCAGGGTACGATGCAAATGCCCACTATGAATTTCATTCGGGGGATCCAGGACATAATATTGATAATTGTAAAGCCTTCAAACATAAGGTGCAAGACATGATTGATAGTAAGGCGATCAATTTTTCTAATGATGTTCCCAATGTGGTGCAAAATCCCATGCCGAATCACGGGAAGGCTGGGATTAATGCAATTCTCAAGGAGGAGGTGTTGAATTTGGTGACGGATGTTGATGAATTGAAGACACCCTTAAGCTTTGTGAAAGCCAGATTGTTGAAAGGGGGTGTTTACCCGGGTTGTGCTGAGGACTGTGTTGAATGTTCTGTTGATCCTGAGAGAGGATGTGGATTGTTGAGAAGCTGTATTTAGGAGATGATAGATACCTGAGTTTTACAATTTGACCATTCTGTTGGAAGAGATTCTGAGGATTTAGTGGCTGAAGGAAAGGATGAGATTGCGACAATCTCCATCCCGTATAAGACTGTTACTATCTATGCACCAAAGCCGCCAATGATAACTATCACAAAAGCAGGTCCTATGCCGTTTGAGAGCACTAGGGCTACTGTGTGGAACTACGGAGACAAAGTGTACTACAATGGGAAGAAGATAAACTTGAGTGATCCCCCTGCAAGTTCAGTTGACAATATCGTGGGAGCCGGAGGTATTACTCGCAGTGGCCGAGTCTTTTCGTTGCCTGAGGTGATTGTTGATAAGGTGGACAAGGGGAAAAGACCGGTAGTGGAGGAAACTTCTCAATCTGGGGAAAGAGAATCTTTGTTGAAAGACGTGGAGGAATTTATGAGGCTGATTCAGAAAAGCGACTACAAGATAGTCGATCACCTGCAGCAAACTCCTTCCAAAATATCCATCCTATCGTTGCTCCTTTGCTCTGAGGCGCATATGAATGCATTGCTGAGAATATTAAACACTGCTTACGTGCCACAGGAGATTTCAGTCAACCAGCTCGAGGGAGTGGTGGCGCACGTAGACGCAGGAAATGGCTTAGGCTTTACGGACCTGGATTTGACACCCAGAGGCAGAAATCATAATTGTGCGTTGCACATATCTTTAGAGTGCCGAGGGGTTGTCATGTCTCACTTGCTTGTGGATACAGGATCTTCCTTAAACGTGCTTCCGAAGAAGGCCCTGATGAAGCTAGATATGAAAGGGTTGATTTACACGCCAAGTGATTTGGTGGTGCGTGCGTTTGACGGAACCCGAAGATCTGTGTTTGGGGAGGTAACTTTGCCAATTCAGGTTGGACCTGAAGTCTTTGATGCAGTGTTTTACATCATGGATATCCAGCCGACCTATAGTTATTTACTAGGTCTCCCATGGATTCATTCAGCTGGGGCTGTTACATCAACTCTGCATCAGAAGCTGAAATACATGGTTGGTGGTAGCGTTGTTACGGTATGCGGAGAGGATGATATCATGGTCAGCCATTTATCATCCTTTAAGTATGTTGAAGTGGATGGGGAGATCCATGAAACTCTTTGCCAAGCCTTTGAAGTGGTCAAGATTAAAGACAAGTCTCCGGTTGTGTGTAAAGAGCCTAAAGTGGCTATGTCCTTGTTTAAAGAAGCTCAAGCGGTGGTGCAAACTGGGGCAGTACAGGGACGGGGCCAAGTTTTGGAAATTCCCCACAAGCAAGACAAATTTGGTTTAGGGTATCGACCGTCGTTCTCCTCTCCTTCAGCCTCGCAGAGCACGCCGCGCTATAAAGGGCCCGTGCAGTTCACCAAGGGGGGAGTCATCTTCGAGAGAATCAATGTTGTATCTGACGAAGACGGAGACAGTGACTGTGACGTGGATTCCTAGATCAAGCCATGTATTTCGGGACAGAGCCTATGCAACTGGTCAATTGAAGAATTCATTCAAGTGACGACAGAACAGTAATGCTTTGTTTTTCCAGTTATTGTACTACCCTATGTCCTACCCGGCGCATAGTGGTATTTTATTTCAGGGCCTTACTTATTTATGTCTGAATATTGTTTATCAATTAATCAAAGGGCGTTTTCTCATTCAAATTTTGTGATCTCTGTTTTTCTTATTTTCACTTTTCACGATAAAATGGCAATGTGGTTTATACTTGTTTGCAAATTGTTTGAAACATTTAACCATTTTCATTGCAGGATTCCTATTGCAGATGACACCAATTCAGAACCTCCTATGACTCGCTTCGACTTCAATCAACCGATATATCAAGCTGAAGAAGAGATTGATGAGGATAAAGACATGCCTGAGGAATTAGCCAGACTTTTGAAACAAGAAGAGAAAATCATTCTGCCTCATCAGGAGGAAATTGAGGTTGTTAATCTGGGTTCTGAAGAAGTTGTCAGAAATGTTCTGATAGGGGCTACGCTACAGAGCGACATCAAGCAAAGACTGGTCGAGATGCTTCGAGAGTATAGTGACATCTTTGCTTGGTCGTATGAGGATATGCCTGGGCTTAATACCGACATAGTGGTTCATCTCTTACCGTTGCGTGAGGAACGTCCGTCGGTCAAGCAGAAGCTTAGAAGAGCAAGACCAGATATGGCGGTAAAAATCAAAGAAGAGGTCCAAAAGCAATGGGATGCTGGATTTTTAGCCGTGACTACTTACCCTCCGTGGGTCGCCAACATAGTACCTGTACCGAAGAAGGATGGTAAGGTGAGGATGTGTGTTGATTATCGGGATTTGAACAAGGCGAGCCCTAAGGATGACTTCCTGCTCCCTCACATTGACGCATTGTTCGACAATACGCTCAATTTTTGGTGTTTTCCTTTATGGATGGTTTCTCGAGTTATAATCAGATAAAGATGGCACCGGAGGACATGGAGAAGACAACATTCATTACACCATGGGGAACGTTTTGCTACAAGGTGATGCCTTTTGGCTTGAAGAACGCCGGAGCAACATATCAGCATGTTATGACAACGCTCTTTCATGACATGATGCATAAAGAGATTGAGGTTTATGTTGACGATATGATTGCTAAGTCCCAAACAGAGGAGGAGCATCTGGTTAACCTGTTGAAGCTGTTTGAGAGGCTTAGAAAGTTCAAATTGAGGTTGAATCCAAATAAGTGCACTTTTGGAGTTCGGTCCGGAAAGTTATTGGGGTTTATTGTCAGCGAAAAAGGAATCAAGGTCGATCCTGCAAAGATAAAATCCATACAAGACATGCCAGCGCCGAAAACAGAAAAATAAGTTTGTGGTTTCCTGGGGAGATTGAACTACATTTCTCGGTTCATATCTCATCTCACATCCACGTGTGAGCCAATGTTTAAATTGTTAAAGAAAGATCAGGCGGTCGTTTGGAATGAAAATTGTCAAAAAGCATTTGATAAAATAAAAGTGTATTTGCAAGAGCCTCCGATATTGATACCCCCAGTAGATGGAAGGCCTTTAATCATGTACTTAACGGTTCTTGAGAACAATATGGGTTGTGTTCTCGGTCAACACGACGAGACTGGAAGAAAGGAGCATGCGATTTATTATTTGAGTAAAAAGTTCACAGATTGTGAGTCCCGTTACTCAATGCTCGAGAAAACGTGTTGTGCACTTGCTTGGGTTGCCAAACGTTTGAGACAATATATGCTCAATCACACAACCATGCTGATTTCGAAGATGGATCCGATTAAGTATGTCTTCGAGAAGCAAGCACTTTCAGGAAGAATTGCCAGGTGGCAGATGGTACTGACAGAGTATGATATACAGTATGTTTCTCAGAAATCCATCAAAGGAAGTGTTCTGTCAGAATACCTTGCTGAGCAGCCTATCGAAGATTATCAACCAATGAAGTTTGAATTTCCTGACGAGGATATCATGTTCCTCAAAGCGAAAGATTGTGAAGAACCACTGCATGGTGAAGGCCCAGAGAAGGATTCTCAGTGGCAAATGATATTTGATGGTGCTGTCAACTCCTATGGTAGTGGAATTGGGGAAATTATTACAACCCCTCATGGAACTCACATCCCATTCACTGCCAGATTGACGTTTCCAGTCACCAACAATGAAGCTGAGTACGAAGCATGTATCATGGGTCTGGAAGAGGCTATTGATTTGAGAATTAAGAATTTGGATGTATATGGCAATTCAGCGCTAGTGGTTAATCAAATCATGGGAGAATGAGAGACTCGTCAACCGAATCTAATTCCTTACAGAGATTATGCCAGGAGGTTGTTACCCTTCTTCGATAGGGTAGAGTTTCACGATGTGCCGCGAGCAGAGAAACAGATGGTTGATGCTTTGGCAACGCTATCTTCGATGTACAAAGTGAATTTCTGGAATGAGGCTCCCAGAATTGTCATTTCTCGCTTGGACAGACCTGCTTTCGTATTCGCTATTAAAGAGGTTGCTGATGGCAAGCCATGGTTTTATGATATACAGAGCTTCCTCAAGAAGCAAGAGTATCCACCAGGGGCTTCGGTCCAGGATAAGAAGACGCTGAGGAGGTTGTTTGGCAACTTTTACCTAAACCCAGATGGTGTACTTTACATAAGGAACCATGATTTGGTGTTGTTGAGATGTGTGGATGAAAAAGAAGCAATGTTGCTTATGGAAGAAGTCCACGAGGGTACTTTCGGTACACATGCCAACGGACATGCCATGTCTCGGAAACTGTTACAAGCAGGGTATTATTGGCTAACTATGGAGTCAGATTGTTTCAAATTTGCGAAGAAATGCCATAAATGCCAGATTTATGCAGATAAGATACATGTACCGCCGTGCCCATTGAATGTTATGGCGTCCCCGTGGCCTTTCTCCATGTGGGGTATTGATATGATTGGCAAGATTGAGCCCACCGCGTCCAACGGTCATCGTTTCATCTTGGTTGCTATTGATTACTTCACCAAGTGTGTTGAAGCAACTTCGTACGCCAATGTGACCAAACAAGTGGTAGCAAGATTTATAAAGAAGGACATCATTTGCAGATATGGAATTCCCGAACGAATCATTACTGATAATGGTTCGAATCTGAACAACAAAATGATGAAGGAGTTATGCCAGAACTTCAAAATTGAACATCACAACTCTTCGCCCTATCGGCCAAAGATGAATGGCGTTGTCGAAGTGGCCAACAAGAATATTAAAAAGATAGTGCAAAAGATGGTTGTTACTTACAAAGATTGGCATGAGATGTTGCCCTTTGCTCTACACGGTTATCGTACGACGGTACGCACATCAACCGGGGAAACTCCTTTCTTGCCAGTGTACGATATGGAAGTTGTCTTACTGCTAGAGGTCGAGATTCCTTCTTTAAGAGTTTTGGTCGATGTAAAACTTGATGAGGCAGAATGGATAAAGAATCATTTGAATCAGCTTAGCCTGATGGATGAGAAGAGGCTAACATCAATTACATATGGTCGTTTGTACCAGAGCTGGATGAAGAAAGCTTATGATAAGAAGGTGCGCCCTTGAAGCTTTCAGACGGGTGATCTTGTGTTGAAAAAGATTCCCCCACCACAATCAGATCACAGGGGCAAATGGACTCCCAACTATGAAGGTCCATATGTTGTACGAAAGGTTTTCTCAGGAGGAGCCTTGTTGTTAGCCACCATGGATGGTGAAGACTTCACATCCCCTGTGAACGCAGACGCAGTTAAAAAATACTTTGCTTAAAAGAGACCCGCTGGAAACAAAAAGAAAAGTCCAGGCAAAAATGGGGCATCCCGGCGAACCATAAAAAAGAAAAATAGGTTCGAGAAAAAATTAGGGATAAAAATAAAAAGATGTAAACCTGCAAAGTCGAAAACCTGGAAAGGCGACTTTGGCAAAAATGGGTATCCCGGTGAATCGAAAACCCGAAAGGGCGGTTCAGGCAAAGGTTAGGGATTGAAAAAGCAAATGACTGTGGTCTGCGTTGGATTTTCATTGCTTAGTGGATTGGGAGAACCTGAGGGTCGTGTTTATCCGAATCAATCTCTTCTGAAGACGAAGCGTCGGGAAAGCGTTAGAGTCAAGCGAGTCATAGAGGGATCAGCTCATGGTGTTTGTCTGTGCCACGTTACCGACATTTTTGTACACTTTTGTATATTTTTGTACATATTTGTATTTGTTTTTGTGCCACTTCCTCTTTTCAGGAGTTGCATATGTTGTAAAAATTTACCTATTTTTAGGCCATTTGTCAATAAACATATACTATTCAGTACTTGATTTGTGTGCTTTGTCTTAACTTTTACTATTTTGTTTGTGAAAATGCCCAATGTTTTGATGAACTTGCGCTAACATAAACTTGCAGGCCTTGGCCAATGATTGTTAAAACTTTGAATTAATTGAACAACGTCACGAATGATGACTAAGATGGTTCCGATTGCGTAGGATATCTTGTCTGTTTGTTCAGTGTTGCAGGGTCGTTACCCTTGGGGCAAAAGGTACAGATGAGGTTTGTCCTATCCCCAGCTTGAATTTACTTCCCCGATTAGTGGAGTTCGCATTTCTATCCCCAGTAGAGTTGTATGCGGTTTTCGAGTGAGCAGGTAGCATGTACGCTTTCCTTCGGCAGTTGTTGCACATTTAATCCCTGCCAGGTACATGCTGGTATGCACTCCCCAGCGAGTCGTGATTGGATTTTCTCCCCACAGAGTAATTTGCAGCCTGGTTAGGTTCGTTCTCTGGCGTAGCAATCCCCGAAAAATTGAAAAGGATGGTTTCCCCAACAGTGTTGTTCTCTCTTCCCCAGCAGGATAGAAGAATGTTGTCACGTCGATATTTTCCTTGCAGGAAGCCCGAAAGGGCCCGTTTTTTTGGCATAAGTCCATTTTTTATTGGCATGAGCAGTTTGCGTTCTATCCCCCGGCAGAATTGTTGATTCCCCAACAGGGTTATTTTCGTTATCCCAGTAGGGCGATTTCTGTATCTCTAGCATTCGTTTTGTTGATTCAGTTCCGTTGCATCTGCATGCGTGCATAACATCTATCCAAACGCGTAGCATTTCCATTTCGTATGGAGCATTACGCCATTTTTAAACATGTGCATGTGAAACATAAGCCAGGTTGTTATCTCTTTGTTTCAGGTGAATCTCACATTTCTAAAATTTGCCCAACCTTTTCTTAACTAGGTTTATGTTTCATTTCATTTCTTTCTATCATTTGCATTGCATAGTATTTTTCATTGAACAGGGGATTAGGAGATTGTGCATAGCAAGAGGAGTCTACTCAGAGGGTTGAGCCTAAACAAGGGATGTTACTCAAGTTTGAATGGTCATCAGGTCATCTAGAAGTGGACAGTGGTCTTATGAAAGAAAGGATGGGTGTATGTGGGTCAGCTCCTAACTTGGAGGCCAATTGAAGATCATCAGAGGATTGTGAATTCATGAGTATGGATATAAGGTGTTGAGAGAGCTCATTGAGTTCCTTGAGGGTCATTGTGGAGCTCATCCAAGTGTTTGTGCTAAGTGTGAAAGGTTACAGTTGAAGGTGTTGCACCTAGGGTTTTCATCTGGCTAATCCTCAGTTAATTGTGAAATTGGAGGAAATTAAAACTCAATTCCAAGTCTCTATGGTCATGGGATGTTGTGTTAACATACACGAGACATCATTTCAAGTTCAATTCATCAAGGATCAAGTGTGTGAGAAGTTACTAAATTAGGGTTCCTAGGGTAAAACCCCCTATTTAGTGCCCAACTTCAAGACCACTTATCTCAAGATACAAGTTTCATATCAACTTTTGAACAACCTAGAACTTGTAGATCATGTTCTTAGCTTTCTTTTGAGTACTAGAAGTCCTTGATTGGATTTATAGAACTCAAGTTATGATCCATACAAGTTACAGGTCATCAGATGAATGTGATTTTGGTCAACAAAAGTCAACCAACTTCCAAGCCATTTTTGACCTAGAAAGGTGTTTCTCATAAACTTTTGGACAACACGAAAGTTATAGGTATTGGTGTTAGATTTCCAAAAAGTACTAGAAGTCTTTCATCTGATTTGTAGAACTCAAGTTATGAGGCTTGCAAGTCAGGGGTATTTCGGGAAAGTGAGATTATAGGTCATAAAATTATAGGTCCATTTCACCAACTTGCACACTTCAAACGAAGACTTTTCCAACATCAAACTTGCTCCAAATGGTGTTATTTGTTTAACCAAGCATTGAGAAGTCATGGATTAGGCTTGGAGTGAGAAATTGATGTGTGGATTTTCATGAAAGAAAGCTTAAAAGGGCAAAATTGGAATTAATTCATTTTTGATCCTTTTTGTGCAAATAGGTACATATTTTGAGTGCAAATCATGTTTTAAACTAATTGGCAATTTTAAAATTTGAGTTTGAGGTGTTTTGGTGAGCCATTTCCAAGTTTACTTCATCATGAAGTTACACAACAAACATCAACCATTGAGATTAATCAAGGCATTAATCCCATCCATTCACACTCCATATGTTACCCGCAAGCATTTTGAAGCAAATTGGAGACAAATTGGTGAGAAATTCATGCACATGACAAGTAGGAAAAACTCAAATTCCATGGATTTCAATTGGGCTGTTAGAGGCTGAGATTGTGCTTTCTTTCTATCAAGATCCATCACATATAAGATTTTGATCATTAACAAATCATCAGAACTGAAAATTGGAGGCAAATTGCTCAAGAACAACTTTGGAAAAGTGGAGAAAATTTGAAATTCGAATTTGGAGATACAAGTCATTTCAAGCCAAATTGTGAATTACAAAAGCTCTATTGAAGATCACTGAACGATTCTGGACATTTTTCTGCAAGCTTAGGCTCCAATTGAAGGCTCAGTGGAAGTTCCACTAGGTAATTACAAATCAACCTTACACTCTCAATATGCCATGATTCGTTGCCATTTTTGCATATTTGAGACGTAGAAACAATGTAGATCATTAATATATAAAACAAACTGGCATTTGTGTTGATTGAGTTTATGAGCTCCAAACTGTTTGGACTTGGATTGGCTTATTCTTGTGTGTTCTTGCTTAATTGTTGGTGGATCTGTAACCTACATAACCTCTAGATGATGTTTAAACCAAATTGATTGAGTTTTGATGAACTTTTGATTTTGGTGCACAAGCTTGTTTTATTCGGTTTGAGTTTATTATGCATGATAAGTGATTTTTGTTGCTGGATTTAAGATCCTCATGATCTCTAGATGAATTTCCATATAAATTTTGTGCAAAACGGTTGAGATTTGATGATGCGTGTGTTGTTGTTTGCTCGCGGCGGCCGGAGTTGTCGAGGAAGACAACCGGAGTTACAGTCCGGCCGATGTGATTACTTTTGTTTCCAACGCCTCTGATTAAGAAACACAATGCACCACCTTTGATTGAATGTATGCAATAATGTTTGAATCCTCATTAATGTGTTGGCGCGCTGTCAACCATTTGATTTGCTTACCATTAAATCATGTGCGTGTGATTGAATTCCATGATGCACCATAGTTGACCGTGTCACACACGAGTTGCCAGTTTTTTGTTTTTGTTTGGATTTTCTATTTGGGCTTTAACCATGTATTCTAGGCGCACCCCCTGATGGGCCCAACCTCGTTTTACATTTCTTTCCATTGCTATTTGAACCACATGTTTGTTATTTTCTTTTATTTTCCTTTTGATTTTTGTTTTATTTTCTGTTTACAATTTAAATTAAATAAAATAACTCCAATACTCTAAAAATTCACCAAAAATATTTTTTATAAACTTTGAGATGTCTAATATTTTTTGGATATTTTTATTTTATTTTTCAATTTTATTTTCAATTTAAAAAAGAATTAAGTATTGGAGTTGTTTTAAATGAAGTGAATTGTAACTTTGTTTACTCTTGCATTTATTTCTCTTCCTCCTTTTTGATCCAATGATTGAAAATTGATCCTCATCTCAATGATGAGTTGATCAATTTTTGAGGACCATTTTGCCCCTGGTTGTTGACTTTTGGGTTGACTTTTGTGGCTTGTCTTTTTGCCTTTGTTTCTCCCATTTCAAAGTGGTACATCTAAATGAATATTTTCTTTTGATGATGCTTTGAAGGAATATTTGTCTTGATCTTGTGGCCTCTGGTTGCCAACATGTTTAGCTTCTTTGTATATCTTATTTGGTATTTTTTGAGCCTTTTTCCTATTTTTGAAGTGACTTGCAAGTTAGGTCATTTCATAGAACAGCTCACACAAGTGCATGACCTATTTTGGATTGGAAATGACCTTTGTGGATCCAATAAGCTCTCAAATATTCTTGTTTCACATTTTAGACATGTTGAGCTTGTTGTATGTTCATTTCTAGGTCAAAATTATGTTCATTGCTTGTTGATTGATGCATTTCTTTTTGTGCTTTCAACTTGAACTCCTAAGTGATGTGTGCTTGCTTCCTTTGTGCTCTTGCTTGCATTTCTTCTTGATGTGTTTTGATATTACTTTTGAGCTCTCCTCTCTTCATCTCCCTTCTGTCCAATGACCTTGGAGTGTCATTTAAGGTAGCTTTGTCCCTCCTTAGGAGGAACTTGAAGCTTACCTAAAGTGATGAATCCATGAGGACTTTTTCTTTATGTTTTTGTCATTTGTTTGCTTGCCTTTTATGCATCTCTCTCCTTCTTATTTTCTTTTCTTGAATTTCCATATGCATGCTTGGTTGAGATGAGCTTATGGTGGCTGCTTCCCCACACTATTTTCCTCCCACTACCATTCTACTTGTGCATTTTATGTGTGCATCCTCTTATTTGCATATGCATTCTTCTTCTTCTTCTTCTTCTTCTTTTGCTTTTCTTTGCCATGCTACTCATAAGTTCTCTAACCTCTTGAGGTTATGATAGATATTAAGGTTCTAAATATGCATGATAACATTACGTAGTTCCCCTTTTAAAACTCAACTTTAGGTCCACTTCGCATGATAACTTTTAGGATTGATTAGTCTCCCATTAGTGTGCCTTCTTCTCTTCTCATCTTTAAACAATCTTAACATACTTAATAAGGATAGTGAATATTGTTCCATGAGCCTTGTACTTGGGAAATGGTGATTGAGGGGCCACCTCTCAATTGCCTAGAGTGTTTAGTATACGTCCTTAGGACGATATGCGACGCATTCGATCTTAGGTTTTAGACTTTGGTACAACATACATTATAAGCACTCTAATTCAAAACACTTATTCTCTAAAAAACACAAAAACACTCCAAACCTTTTTCACCCTTTGGGGTTCTTATTCGGAAAATCATTTTCATAAACAAGAGTGTTGTTAACTCTTAGCTTTACCGCAAACGGTAACGCCTAAGTCTCCAATGGTCGAGCTGCATACACCAACTGCTAGAACTACTTGTTAACCCTACACGAGCTTAAAAACTTTTGAACCAACCTATGGTCTTTTTAGCCCGAACTACATTTGCTATGATCTTTCATACCAGATGAAAGTACGTAGGCACGAGACGCGATGTCTCGGCGAGCAACCTTCCCCCTTTCTTTACCCGTAGTTAGTCGAACTACATTGACTCTGACTTTCCCATTGCACGAGGGAGTACGTAGGCACAGAGCGGAGATGCTCTGCCGAGTCACTTCTCTTTTCTTTTTCTTTTGTCCCTAAGCCCTTAGCTAGATAGTATCAACACACCCTTTTAGATAGACGACAATGCGTGGATCCCGTCGAGTACGACGAACATGAGGGGTGCTAATACCTTCCCCTTGCGTAACCGACTCCTGAATCCAGACATGGTTGCGATGACCTTGTCTTTCCCTTTCTCTTTAGGTTTTTCCGATCATTTCCTTTCCCTCTCTTTGGGATAAATAACGAAAGTGGCGACTCTTCTGTTTTTTCCGCCGGTTGTTTTTTGCAGTTGCGACACTGTGCTAGTTTTAAATTTGGAGGAAAACATTTGTGAGATGTTGAATCGAACTCTAGTATGGTCGAAAGGAAACTTCTAGTTTGATAGGAATTAAGCATGATTTCGAAATATGTTCACATGCTGCTGTCGGAGTAATGCTTATTGTTGTCGAAATTTTTTTTAACATGCATTAGTCAATATTGCTAGGGTTGTTAGGATGTTGAATTGGGCCTTCCTTGTAAGCCTAATTGTTTAAGTTAGCTTGTACCCTAAATTAGCTTGTAATGGGTAATTGTTAAAAAGCCCATTGGGTTAGTGTACTATTTTTCTTATAAATAGGATGCTAGTTTCTCAATCTTTGCATAAGAAAAAATAGGAAGATAAAATCCTAATTTCAAGAGAGAGAGATGTTATTTTGTTATTCTTATATACTTGTAATCTTGTTCTAAGAGTAAGTAAAGAATAACAGTTTATAACTAATTCTTGTTGTTCTTTGTTGTTTTACCTTATTTTCTTTGTTAACCCTAACCCTTGTGAGTTTCTTGATCATAAAGAAACCATTTATATTTTGTTTCAAGATATCCGATTCACAACAAGATCAATTTAATTACCATTATATTTATTTGGTGCATTTCTTGATTAATCTATGTTCTTGCCTATATTGTTGTGTATTCAAGTGTTTCTGTTTCATGTTGTCATGACTTGCACTACAATTCAAGTTTCAAGTAGCTGCTAATAAGACTAGCTTGATACCAGTTGGAACATATATACTCTTTATCATCGCATATTTATCAATCTTGAAATTACTATGCTATGATGGAACATTTAGGTTATTAAGAATGAAGAAGAGTGAGTAATGTGAAAATGATGTATATTGAAAAATCTGTTAACTTCTTTGTTTTACATCATCACATGCTGACAACTAACATACTTCACTTATTATTTAATATTTGTCAATTACATGCTAACACATTTCGATAATAAACAACATGTATCTATCAAATACTGCTAGCATACTACAACAATTATAAGTTGTATTCGACTATGTCGAACATAGTTAACCTACTAAAACTATGAAATATTAGCTTCTAATACACCACCTAATTCATGTTTTCTAAACTTCTTATTCCAATGCTTCTCTTCAACTCATCAAACTTGACTTTCTTTAATGGCATGGTGACTATATCATCTAGTTGCAATTCAGACTTGCAATGCTAAAGTTCAAGTTTTCCTTTATTTACTTGATCCTTAAGAAATGATACCTCCTCTCTATGTGTTTACTCCTAACTACCATGACACACAAGATGATTTTTTAGGTAAATAGATGACTTGTTATCCACAAACAAATTCATCTTTATAGGTTCTATGATCTTGAGCTCTTCGTGTAACATCTCTATCTATAATGCATGGCATGCTGCATAAGATGTAGCTACATACTAAGCCTCACATGAGGATAATTCTACAATGTTGTGCTTTCTTGAGCTCTAAGATATTGGAGCATCTCCAAACATGAATATATACCATGTAATACTCATCTTTTCATCTTAATCTCAAATGAAATCTGAATTAGTGTATCCACATACTTCGGCATTATTTTTCATGTTCTTCTCGTTTGGCGCCAGAACACAATTATCAATTGTCCCTTTAATGTATCTCAACACTCTCTTAACTGCAATCAAATGACATTCTTGAGGCTTCTCCATGAATATGGTCAACAATCCAACACTTTGACAAATGTTTGGTCTTGTTTTGCATAGATACCTTAAGAATCCAATGATTTATTTGTACAATGTTGAATTTACAACCTCATCATTTTTATCCTATCTCAATTTTTCTCATGTCATTAATGGTGTGACAATTGCAATACAATTGCTCATCTTGAACCTTTTCAAGATGTCTTAAGCATACTTCTTTTTTTTTTTATATGCAAAAACACTTTCGCTTGTGTCTTTAAATTTCATCACTATGAAACCTGACAAGTTACCTAGGTCGGACATTTCAAATTCTTGCATCAGTTAAGTATTTACCCTTTTGTCTCTTCCTCATCCGCATCTATGATTAGCAAGTCATCCACATACAAACACAGAATGACTCGATTGAGCCTGCTTACATTGTTGACATACACTTTATGCTCTTAGATGCATTTAGTGAAACATGTCTTGATTAGGAAGCCATGTATTCTCTTATTTCAAGCCCTTAAGGCTTGCTTCAAGCCATATATATTCTTCCTTAATTTGTTTACCTTTTGCTCATGCCCTTTGATTTTGAATCCTTGTGGTTGACTAACATATACCTCTTCTTTCAATGGACCATTCAAGAATGCTGACTTAACATCCAATTTATCTATAGAATTTTTATGTTGCAGTCGACAAAACAATCCTGATTGTCTCTAACCTTACAATAGGTGCATATACTTCATTAAGTAAATACTAGGCTTTTGTAGAAAACCTCTTACGACTAGTCTTGCCTTATACATACCAATTTCACCATTTTTCTCAGTTTCAGCTTGAAAATCCACTTTACACCAAGTTTCTTCTTGCAAGATATTTCAACAAGTTCCTAGGTCTTGTTCTTCTCAATAACCCTGAGTTCTTCTTTCATGGCTACTAGCCAATTCAAATCCTCCATTGCTTGTCTGAAGTCAATTGGTCCTAACTCATTCATCATCATCACTTCCTCTATGAGGTCACCATTTGCATCAATTTCTTGATATGGAAATCTCTCATATCCAGCTAGCCTTGTCGACTCGATTCTTATTCTAGTCGATCTTCTAATATTTTGCTCAAATGGTTCATCATTTTGAGTGGTTATGGCTTCATTTTGCAGATGTGCTTCAAGCACATTTATGACTATCTCTTGCACATGTTGAACTGACCCCCGAGTCCATTTCTACCATTTGCTTTCGTCCACCATAACATCCATACTAATCACAAGTTTATCATCATTTCGTGAATACAACTTGTATGCACCAGTCAAGTGATAATCTATAAGAACCATTGCTTAACTCATATCATCCAACTGTCTTCTCAACTATTCAGGTATATGCATGGAACATATTGATCCAAAAACCTTTAAGTGACCAACACTTGGCTTCATTCTAGCCCAGGCCTCATAAGGCGTTAATATCTTCTTGGTTGAACATCTGTTAAAAATGTACACTGCTGTTGAAGATGCTTCACCCTAAAATCTCTTTAAAATTCCTTTAGCTTTCAACATACTCTTGGCCATGTCCAGTATACTTTTACTCTTCCTTTCAGTTATCCCATTATTTTGAGGTGTATATGGTGCGATGATCTCATGCTATATGCCTTCATCATTGCAGAGTCTTGCAAATATCATTGAAGTATACTCACCTCCACCATTAGTTCTCAATTTATTAATGTTGCACTCATTTTGTTTTTCGACATGCAACAAATCTCTTGAACTGTGTGATCACTTTACTATTTATTTCGATTAGATAAATTCACATATGTCTTGTAAACTCATATATGAAAGTTAGAAAATAACAGTTACCTCCATTCGACGTAACTTCAGAAGATCCACACACATCATAATGCACAAGTTATGGCATTTTATTGGCCTTCATAAGTAGCTCATGCTTGAACGAACTCCTTGATTTCTTTGTTCTGTAAAATTCTTCATACATCTGACTTAGCTCTTTTATCCGCGGTAGTCAATACCAGTGTAAGCAGTATCGCGAGTTGACTCGCAAAATTGTCTGAGCTAACGTCTCAATGGCATGTCGGTGTGCTCAATCGGCGGTAAGCTCGGTAGCTGAAACTCAGTAAACTCGCTCGAGTCCAAAATGTGTCTCGTTTCAATTTTGCAGAGCAGGAAGAAAACCCTAATTTTATAAAACATACATGGATCGAGTCAGGTATTATTAAATACTAGTTTATTATTATTTTTATAAAATAAAAAATCTTAAACACACTATCAAACTTTCTATTTTTCGAGGATAAGTGGGGTCGGATATTATTTAATATATGGATTTATTATTATTTTTATAAAATAGGAATTCTTAAAGACACTCAAAATTTCTTTTTTTCAAGAAAATCTCATCGTATCATGAAATTTTGCAACATAAATTCTCTTTCTAGCATTCCTTCTTCCTATTGAAGTTGCTTCTTCTTCATTAACAAATTATTTAAATAAATATAACTTCTTTTCTCTTTCACATTCAAGTTTCTTTTTCTCTTTGACATTCAAGCTTTCTCTTTTGTTGAACTCCCTTTCAGCCAACAAAACATAACCACCGTCAACAACGCTGACTCGCTGAAGTAATAGTGCTAAAAGATGTTGTAATTTTATTCCTCGGCCAAAAGTTAATTTATATAAGGAGAATACAATAAATACATTTAATTATCTCCTTAATAGAGAATAAAAGAAAATAAATTACAATAAACGGAAACAATTAAATAGGAAAATAAAATATTTTCCAACACCCCCCTCAAGTTGGTGCATAGATATCTATCATGCCCAACTTGTCTATCAAATGCTCAAAGGTAGGTCTTGCCAAAATTTTGGCCAGGATACCCGCAGTTTGCTGACTTGAAGTCACGAAAGGTAGACATATGATTTCAACATCTAACTTCTCCTTTATGAAGTGTTGATCAATCTCAATATGCTTGGTTCTGTCATGTTGAATTGGATTATGAGCTATGTTAATAGAAGCTTTACTGTCATATTACAATTTCAATGGAAGCTCAATTTTTATTTTTAGTTCTTCTAGGAATCTAAGGATCCATAATCCTTCAGAAATACCTTGAGACATAACTCTAAATTCGGCTTCTGCACTACTCCTTTCTACAACACCTTGTTTTTTGCTCCTCCATGTCACAAGATTACCCCAAATATTGGTACAATATCCAGAGGTTGATCTTCTATCTGTGACTGAACTTGCCCAATCAGCATCGGTGAAGATAGACACATTCCTTTCATTAGTCTTCTTAAAAAGTAATCCTTTTCCAGGATTTCTCTTCAGATATCTCAATATCCTATAGATGCCTCAAGATGTTCCTCAAAAAGGAGAATTCATAAAATGACTCACTACACTAACTGAGAAAGCAATATCAGGTCGGGTGTGTGATAAATAAATCAGTTTTCCAACCAATCTCTGATATCTTCCAGTATCAATAGGAACATTACCTTCTCCCCCAAGTTTAGCATTAAGATCCATAGAGGTATCTGCATGACGACATCCACTCATTCTTGTTTCTTTCAATAAGTCTAGAATGTATTTCTGTTGTGAAACAACAATACCATTATTTGACCGAGCAACCTCGATGCCTAGAAAATATCTCATGAATTCCAAGTCCTTGATTTCAAATTCTACTGCCAATTTCTCTTTTACCCTTGTCATTTCCAATGTAACGTCTCCAGTAAAGACAATATCATTAACATAAACAATCAGGACAACAAATTTCCCATTGTTGAAGAATTTTGTGAACAGTGTGTGGTCAGCCTATCCTTGAGTGTACCCTTAGACTGAGTGAATTTTTCAAACCAAGCTCTAGGAGACTGCTTTAATCCATACAAAGACTTATTTAGTTTGCATACATTTGATCCAATTTTTTTTCAAAACCGGGAGAAATATCCATATATACTTCTTCTTCTTCTAGATCATCATTAAGAAAGGCATTCTTAACAACTAACTGATGTAGGGGTCAATCCAGGTTAGCAACAAGAGATAAAAGAATTTTTACAGTGTTCAATTTTGCAACATGAGCAAATGTCTTTGAGTAGTCTATACCATTGGTCTGAGTGAAGCCTTTATCCACCAAGTGAGCCTTGTACCTTTCAATTGACACATCTGAATTATACTTCACAGTAAACAATAATTTGCATCCAACTGTCTTCTTACCATCTGGTAGCAACGTAACACTCAAAATTTTGTTCTTTTCAAGAGCTTTCATCTCCTCAAGTACAACTTCTCCCCACTTTGGAATTTCTAGAGAAACCTGTACACTCTTTGGAATTTCTAGAGAAACCTGTACACTTTTTGGAATTTCTACACTAGACAATTTTGAGGTGAAGGTAGACATAGATGAAGACAAATTTGAATATGAAATAAAATTGGACATGGGGTGTTTAGTGCAAGATCTGACAGGTTTTCTAATGGCAACATGATCATCTATATCAGGATACAAAATACGGCTCTCAAAAACAGATATAGACTTACCTTTCCTTTTGTTAGGAGGTTGATCATTTCCTGGTTCAGATTCCTGGCAGCGTCGAAATGTGAACTTGTCCCTTCCTTTGTGGTGTTTTTCAATAAAAACATTCCCTTTCCAAGTCTTGTTTCCTAATTCAAATTTGTTTTCTTGAAGTGACTCATTATTTTGTGGCATTTCAATTAGATCATGATTATCATCGTTTTCAGGATTTTCATTATTTTCTACAAGAGAAAATGTAGGATCGGATTCACAAGGCTCCTTACTCATAACAGGAGTGGGATCAGATACAGAATCATGGCCATTTTTTTATTGGTGCAGATGTAAAAGTCTCAGAATTTTGTGGTAGAAGCAAAGATAATTTTTTAAAAAAAATCATGTCCTCAATTTGAAACGAGTCTTCCTTTATCTCCCCCTTGAAGATGAGTGTCATCAAAGAAAGATTTATTTTCAAAGAATGTAACGTCCATAGTGACAAACATTTTCTTATTTTTTGGATTAAAACATTTATATCCTTTTTGGGTTGAGGAATATCCAACAAAGACACATTTTATAGCATGTGGCTCAAGCTTTTTAACATTTTTATGTTCATGAACAAAGGTTGTGCAACCAAAGGTTTTTAAAGTCAATTGTTAAAACATTAATTGGACTTTGAAAATTGAGAATTTTGGAGGGCATTCTACTAATTAAATATGCAATTGTTAAAACAGCTTCGTCGCACAAATAATTTGGTACTTTATTCAAAAAAGTAGAGCTCTAGCAACCTCCAATAAATGTCTATTTTTCCTTTTGGCCACTCCATTTTGTTGAGGAGTATTAGGACATGAACTTTGATGTACAATCCCATTTTTTAGAGAGAAAAAATCATCCAGGATAGTGTTAAAATATTCTTTGCCATTATCACTTCTAAAAACGTGGATATTTGTTTGAAATTGGTTCTGCATCATTGAAAAAAATCTTTACAGCCTGGAAAACATCTAATTTCCCCTTTAACAAGTACACTCAACATACTCTTGTATGGTCATCTAGAAATGTGATAAACCATTTTTTAGAGAGTGCGTACTAGTACGGTTAGGGCCCCAAACATCATTGTGAATAATAGAAAATTATTTTGATGGTTTCTAAGGCTATATTGAAAATTGGGAACGATGATGCTTTGTAAACTCAAATGCTTCACATTTAAACGAAGATAAATTATTATTGTGAAATAACTTAGGAAACAAGTGTTTTAAGTAACGAAAACTAGGATGACCTAATCTTAAATGCCATACCATAATGTTGTCATCTTTATTATTCAAAATAGAAAAAGACTCAAAGCAGAAACTTATTGTTAAAGGTAGTTGTGATGTAGATCCAATTTTAAGGTAGTAGAGTCCTACACTATCCTTAGCAATGCCAATCACCTTCCCCGAGTTCAAATCCTGAAAGACACAGTGAGATTAGAAAAAAAATTAGTTTGACAATTTATATCTTGGGCTAATTTAGTGACGGACATTAAATTACACGATAAGTTTGGAACATCAAGTACATTTTTAAGAGTTAATATTGGAGACAACACAACTAACCATTTATCTGCAATGACTGAAAAAGAGCCATCTTTAATTCTTATTTTTTAATTACCTGCACATGGCCTATATGAAGAGAACAAAGTAGATTCACCTGTCATGTGATCAAAGGCACCTGAATCTAATATCCAAGTATGATTGGGACTGACACTAAGAAATGCATAATTATCTTTTGTTGCTATAGAGCAAGAAGGGGTTGGAGACTCGAGGAATTCGTAAAGTCTTTCTAGTTATTCTGTAGTAAGTGGAAGCTAAGTTGTAGGGGATTGTTGCCCTTGATTAGAATTACTAGCCTGAAATGCATGACCACCTTTCTTCTTCTAGTTAGGAGGCTTGCCTTTTAGCTTCCAACAAGTTTCATGTGTATGTCATTCGCACTTGTAGTGATCACACCAAGGAACTTTATCTAGCCTTCTTCCCTCGTCAAGGTTCCTAGTAGCTAGAGCTGAACCTTCAGATTCAAAGCTTCATGGTGTCTTACCCATCATAACTCCTTGTCGTGTCTCCTCCTTTCTTATTTCTGCAAAAGTTTCACGAAGAGTTGGCTGGTATTTTTCCTAAAACTCTATCTCTTACCTCATCAAGGTCTTTATTGAGCCCAGCGAGAAACATGAATACACTGTCTTCTCTTGCCTCTTGAGAAACAAAACACTGTCTTTTGTACACCTCTAATTTTCATCATGACAGAGATCCAACTCTTTCCACAATGTTAACAAATCATTGTAATAAATAGTTAAACTCTTTTCACATTGTTTCGCATGCCATAACTTTAACTTTAAACCAAAAATTTGGGAGGACTTTTGAATATCAGAGTATGTTTCGTTAACAACTTCCCACACATCCTTTGCGGAAGGCAAAAATATGTAAGGCTTACATATTCCAGTTTCCATGGAGCTTACCAGCCACGTGATAATCAAAGAGTTTTTAGATTTCCATTGGTTGTAACGAGGATCTCCTGATGTCAGTTCAGCTATTGCTCCTGTTAAGAAACCAAGTTTTCCTTTGCTATACAACACCAACCGAACGGTTTGATCCCATTCATTTTAGGGATATTGAACTTAAGGGAGTATAAGGAACCCTCTTGATCATTACCACCTATGTTGGAATAACTATCACCAAAAACAACGTTCCTGTTTCTATGTTGGAATAACTATCACCAAAAATAACGTTCCTGTTTCTATTATTATCGTCATTACTACCAAAAATAATATTGTTAATGTCTTCATTATTGTCGTCATTACTACCATTGTTTGTGACCACTGATGATTCCTCTTGTTCGCCATCTTCGCGACCACCGTCGTTTCCTCCACCGCAGCTATTTCTACGGCCATCTCCATTGCTGCAGCCACCGCTGTTTCCACGGGTACCGCCATTTCCATGGTCGACGCCCGACTCAGGTTGCGGTTGTTCGCCATGGTTGGATTCGGTGTAGGCGTGTGATGGGGAAGGCCATTTTTTTTTGTTATTCACCATAGGAGGTTAAACAAGTATGTGAATCGGATCGGGTAAAAAAGCGGGTTGAACAAAAAATTTTTACGGTAATCCCGAACCCCGCTAGTTGTGAAAAGCTTTATGGTAACCCGTAACCCAGAGCTCTCATACCATATTGGAAGAAATAGGTCAAAGTTATTGTAATTTTATTCTTCAGTCAAACGCTGGTTTATATAATGAGAATGCAATAAATACACTTAATTCTCTCCTTAATGGAGAATAAAAGAAAATAAATGACAGTAAACAAAAAAATTAAATAGGGAAATAAAATATTTTCCAACACAAATAAAAATATATTTTTCCACAAGTAGTAGGATCTTACCATCCGTGCTACGATCCTCAAGTTACGATTTATGAATCTTCTATCGATTCTGTGTAAACTCTCAAGTTTTTAAACATTAGCCCATACACCATATTCATCTTGTTAAGCATACTTAAACTTATAAAGTCCAGGTGTCCATTCGTATGATACCATAGTAAGTTCTTGTCTTTTGCTATATTTGAAGCAAGACATTGATGATCAACCATGTTGATCTCAATCTTAAAGATTTTGTTGTCTGATAATAGTGTTCCCATGATCAATCTTCTTTCACCATCAAACACCTTCATTTGATTGCCCATCATTTTCATGTTGTACTCTTTTGCAAGTAACTTATGGAGCCTTGTTTTGTAGGTGATATGCTTCTAACAAGGACATCAACTTTTGATGATGACAACTAATATCTTATGATAAGTCAAGCATGAACGACTAAGCGGATATAGATGCAAACTCATGCAGTAGGGTTGATGGACTTGACTATGCGATGGTGAAATTTAGTGGAAATTTTATTTTGAAGCTAATCTGGGTAAGAATCTGAGTTTTGTGTGAATAAGATTATGGAAAGTTAGGAAAATCTTAAATCTGGGTTGTAGATGAAGTATTGGAGATGAGAGGAAGATTAAATTAATGTCTGAGCCTTGGCTAAGGGGATTAGAAGAAGGATACTTAGGGATACCACAAGGCCAAGAGATGTACAATATGACTATAAATGACCTGATGTTGGCAAATATGAAACGGTTGGATGTTCAAAAAATTAGGCACTTGTTTTCACAAAAAGTGGCCAACGAAATCATGAAGGTACCGCTTGTGGAAGATGTTCTTGATAACTCTATGATTTAGAAAGAAGAACAAAATGGTTTGTTGTTGAAGCGGTAAAGCAGCAAGAAAAAATTAATTAGGTACCCAGTTTTGTCGTCTCCACAGAGATCGGTGCGAGGGAAAGAATGTTGTTCGACAATCTCTACGTCTCTAAGCTTGGGTTTAAATAGTTTAAGATACAAATACAAAAGGAAAACATAAAACTAGAAAATAAATACATTCTTAAGACATGAGAAAACTTGTCAGGAGTTGTATTTCTTTCTACCCATCATGTACTAAAAAATATATGGATCAAAGGCACGCAACCTAAATCACTCTTCAATATCATCACGTATTGCTCACAACAGAGGTTATATCTAACACAAAATCAAGAGATCGGCCGTATCGTCTCATCGGTGATGTCTCACGCAACTCAACAACACGAAGCATTAAGAACTGATACCCATGCGAATATTAGACCTAAATTAATGTCTAGTATTCTAACAGATGTTCATCTTATATCGAGTTCAAACCGTATATGTCTACAGCAATCTAAACCAATTAAGTAAAAATCAAAGATGACATCTCTAAAGAGCTGTAAAAGAGATTTTATACAAAGATCCATAAATATAAATACAATCAAGATAAACTTACATGCAAAATCTCAACAAATAGATAGTACAAAGAGAAGAGAGAAGAAGAACACAAATCTCACGGTTTGTCAACTCGAATTGAAGTGGATTCGACTCCGGATCGTCAAGATGCACACTCTAATTTTGTTTCTAAGCTAAATCTACTCAAGAATGTTTTTGATGAAGTTGGGGTTAAAAGTTCCCAACAACATAACCTAAAAAATGCTGAAAAGTTACTTAAATAGGGGCTGAAATGATAAGAACCGCGCTAAGCACACTATGAGGGCGCTTAGCGCCATCAACAAAATCACAATTCTTATTTTCTTCATAACTTTTGAACCGTAACTTCGATTGACGCACGGTCGGAAGCGTTGGAAATCTTATTCAATACTCTATATGATAATGAAAAAATATCCTTGTTTGAATACCTACAAAAATGAGATAAACTAAAATTAGGAATAATGAAATTTATTTACAACCGCGTTAAGCGCGATCTCACTTACAATACACATAAACTGCCTTAAAGCGCGCTAAGCATGATCCTGCCCGCGCTAAGCGCGACCAAGAGTCATTAACTACTGCCTCTTCATCAAAAACGCGCTGAACCCGCATTGAAAAATGTGCTAAGTGTGAGTTGTCGTCAAAACTGCATTTTGAAGCATCCCTCTTGGCTCAAACGGGTCCATACTTCAACCATGCATTATTACCTATAAAAACAGATGAAAAACTATCAAACTCAACAATATGTACACAAGAACGCATATTACACGCTATAATGTAAATTGTACAAAATATACACAAAAATGGGGGATTATTAACAGAAAACCAACGAATCAAGCCAATAAGTGCCAATTATTCACACTCAAAATAAGTACATTTTAGCACTTATCATTTGTATAGCGTCAAAGCTGCTTACAGATTGTTAAGGTGTGCCCAATCTAATCAGATGAACTCTAGAGAGGAGGGGGATTGGGTCAGCTTGTGGAACATTATAGCGCCTTCTAGAGTAAAAGAATTTGTTGTGGAGAATTTGTAGAGGCTGCCTTCTAACCCGGATGAGGCATCGTCAACATTTTGTTCATTGTCCCCCATATTGTCAATTGTGTGATAATGTTGAGGAAGATGATTGACACGTGTCTTTTGAGTGTTGTAATACCCCAAATTTTGCCCTAAGATTTGTCGTCGCATTTCATTGCATTTTTATTGCATTTAATCAATTACTAACAAATTTGTGTAGTCGTTTGACTTTTTGTAGGTAAATATGATATGGCATGCATTTTTTTTCTAAAAAGTAAAAATGACATAATTGGCAAGAGGACATGTGTAAGGAGTTGTGAGTGTGAGAGGTTGAGAGTTCGAATCTCACCTTTGTCACTTTTTGTTTTTTATTATTTTTACTCTAAATTTTTCTATCTTTCATTAAAAAATAACAAAAATAGTTTTTTATTATTATTTAATTATTATTTTCGTATTTTAATTAAATCATTTTTTAAAATATTATTTTTTTCACCTTTTTCTAAATTATTCATAAAAACATCCAAAAAAATCATAAAATAAAAAATATTGGAAAAAATTTTGTTCTTTTTATAATATTTTTGATTTTAGGAATCAATAGGATTATTAGTATTTATTTTAATTATTTTAAATTATTTAAATTTTATTTTTTCTTAACTAATTATTTAGTTTGGGCTTTAAAATGGACTTTAGGGACATTATTGACAATTTGGTGTTAACCCTAATTTGTTCCCTATATATACATGTGTTGCCTTGTTGAAAAAAGGGGAGAATGAAAAAAACCTAAGAGGAGTGAGTGCCGTTTACCGTTATTTATTTTTCTTCATCCATTACTATTGTTTCTTTTTCTTCATCGTTTACCGTTATTTCTTTTCCTTCATCTATTACTGTTGTTTCTTTTTCTTCATCTTTTACCGTTATTTCTTTTTCTTCATCTATTACCGTTATTTCTTTTCTTCATCTATTACTGTTACGTTTATATATATATATATATATATATATATATATATATATATATATATATATATATATATATATATATATATATATATATATATATATATATATATGTAATTTTTAAATTGTTAGAGTTTATATATATAAGATTAATTTTTGATCGAATTATGTCGAAACGATGTTTGCACATTTGTGTGCATAACGCGTGACATTTGTGTTAGTTCGATCTGGTTGCGATGATCGCATTTTTGTGTGAGCAATAATACTGTTTTTTTGCTTAATTTCTTTTTCTTTGCGATAAATTTTGTTTCGTCCGATTTAGATCTGGTTGCGATGAGCGCATTTCTGCGTTAGCAACATTGTTGGGTTATTTGGCACATTCATTATTGCTTTATTATTATTATTATTATTATTATTATTAGTATTATTATTATCATTATTTATTATTATTATCATTATTATTATTATTATTACTATTATTATTATTATTATTATCATTAATTTATTAAAACTTGTTATAATATAAAAATCTGTTTTTTAAAATAAATAACATTAACATCTTTTCCAAATTAATATGAAAACCTATTATTTTTAAGAAAAACTTTTTTTTAGATAAATTTAAAATAATAACTAAAATCTTTTTTTAAAATAATAACTAGAACCGTTTTTTAAAAAAATATATAATAATAACATTAAACCTTTTTTTTAAAAAATAAAACCTTTTTGTTAGATAATTAAATTAAGACTATTTTTGAAATTTTTTTTTAATAATATTAAAACCTTTTTTTTAACTTAAATCAAAAGTTTTTTTATATATCACAAATAAACAACAAAGAATATCTATAACCTTCGCACTTCCGTTTCATAACTCGCCTGATTACTGTGTGACTCTGTCTACTAACCTTGTGTATTCAATGTGCAACTTGTTACGTTGCTATTAGTTATTTTAATGTGTTTTTCAATTCAAGTTGTATATAATTGTATCCGTTTCTCATTTGTAACCTCGCGAACCAACAATCGCGTTTACTTTCTGCATTTTATTTCCGTTTGTATGATTTAAATTTCTCACACTTTCATCACTATTACTTCTGTCACATCACACCTCCGAAGGATTAGGTCTAGCCGTTTGGCCGCCATGCCAATAGTCCTCAAACCCTCAAATTTCACACATTCAATTTCAAACCCTCAAAACTACAAACTGCAAACCCTAATTTTCACAAATGCCTCGCCGCAGGCAAAATTACCATGTTACCCCTAGCATTAGGTCAAAGAGCCGCCGCGCTCATTTTAGGGTTTCCCGCCGTGGAATCCCTAATTTAACCCTAATTACAACTTAATAATTCATAACATAGAGATCGGAGTTTAAGACTCCATGTAAGCGTGTCCTTAAGATGCATTTATTCCCCTTGAGACCTTGACCACAGTCGAGTGTTCTAACCTCCCTTTTGAGGGGAACTACAGTTACTCTGATTCCATTCCCGTAAGGATATGTAGGCACAAGATGCGATGTCTTGCCGAGTAAACTTAGAATTAACCCCTAGGTCTTTTTTAATTTTCAATCCTTTGTATATACCCTAAAGCAAAATAATTAATGAAATAAATAAAAAAAATAAACAAAAGGTTCCCGTAGAGTACTACGGAAGTTTAGGGTGCTAATACCTTCCCTAAATTTAACCAACCCCCGAACTTTAGATCTCTCCCTTTTAGGTTTTTCCTTTCTTTAACCTTTCCTTTGGATAAATCAAAGACCGGTTGTAAATGAATTAAGATTCAAGTTAATCAATAGCTTGACATCCAAATTTCACCGCAACAGAAAATGGCGACTTCACTGGGGAGTCCTAACTATTGAGGGTTATCCCTATTTTGTTTATTTTTCTTTATATATTTGTTTTATTATATATTTTGCTCACTTGTATGTATATATTGGGGTACCTTACTTGGAGTTACTGTGTTGTGAGATAAGTCCTACACCCGGATTTGAGTGACATTATTATAGGATGGTGATATATTCGACGAGGCTTATAGGGAGTGAGTCCCGACTAAGTTGACTCGAGAATCACCGCTCAGTTGAGACACTTTCGAAAATGGTTCGGTTGATCGAGTGTAATCGTGAAAACTTTTACCATTATCGATTGGAGTCTGTGATACTAGGAACCGTAGTACCTTTACACCATCTTGGCCTTATCTAGGATGTAGTGCGGGAACTATGTGGGAGTAGTCCTACAATGGTTGCTACGCGATGCTACACTTAAAAGAGGTTCTCTTGAGAATATTATTGACCCTCGAGTCAGTCGGGAAGTCGATAATATCCGAAAGATGGACTGATGACTTTGGGCACTGATTTAGAACCCTTGTTCTGCAGGTACAATCAACCTATAGTACACACCACTTTGGGAAGGGTAGACCTTGACTCCATTCATTGTTCCTCTAAAATTAGGACCTTTGTTTGCTTATGTGCGTTTGTGCTTTGCATCCATAAAGCATCATATCATTTCTAGTTTCAAGGAATTCAAAAGTCCTTTGCAAATTCAAGAAGTCCTACATTTTAAAGTCTAACAGCTTTTCTCACTTTCCTAAAAGGGAATGTTTGCAATCGACCGTTGAAATTCTTGAGACCATTGCATGGCATTAGCATCACATTTTTGCATTGCATTTGTCCCCCAGTTTCTCCTTCTTGGTCCTATCGTCTTCTAGTGTACCTTTGAGTCGTCAAGCTGATTCCTCGACACAGATATCAAACCAGAAACGGAACAGGAGTCACTTTGGTCCTATTCTCATGACTTACACAGAGCTATATCCTGACTTAGTCCGACAAGGACTGATTACTACAAAGGCTTTACCACCTCCTCTTAATCCTCCGGCTGGATTTAGGGCTGATCTCCATTGTGCTTCCCATGAGGGTGCCCCAGGCCATGACTTGGAGCATTGTTTTGCATTGAAGGCTAGAGTATGTGAATTGGTTAGAACTAGAATACTTGATTTTACAGACAGTCATCCGGATGTTCAGAAAAATCCCTTGCCAGTACATCAGAAATGAAGTTTTGTCACTAGGCCTTTTTTTTCTCGTTGTTTGCATTTTCCTTATTTTGTTTAAGTTGTTTGCTTTCAATTATGTTTGTACTTTCATTAATGAAATAAGCATTGCGACTTTTGATTCAATTCATTTCCGTCCATTTATTTGCATCTTTATGCTTTCAAATGTTTACTTCTTGTCCAAAATTTTGATATGCTAAGATTGGAGGGAGGATGATGAAAACGTTATACCCATAATTGCTGTCAGTATGCTTTCAATCAAACCTTGTTGACGATGTAAGGCATTGTTTCAATTCCCAAACACTGGAGAAATAAGGAAGTTAATTCCTCGTTACCCCCTTCGAGCCTAGAAGTTGGAGTTTCTTTCGTTACAAAAAACCCACAATTTTAACCTTGGGATGGGTAGTTCTCAGTTAACTTGGTTGTGTGTTCATACGATACACCTTTCATTAACAAATTTTCCTTCGCACACGTCAAACAAGTGTCGAAGATGTTTTCTAATCAAAAGGTCGATGATGGTTCACCGTAATCATTAAAATCAAACAGTCACTTTCCTTCACACAAAAAAATAATATAAAAAAATCAAAAGAAGCCCGCTAAGTCAAAACCTATGAAGGAGACTTAGGCAAAACTGGGGCATCCCGCTGACTGTAAACTCTAAAATAAACAGTTCAGGCAAAATTTAGGGATAATACAAAGAGATTTTTAAATCCTTATCTTGAAAATCCTCAATGTCAAAACAATCAAATGTTATAGGGGAGTAGTGGCTGCCTTTTCATAGGTGCCTTTGACTTCTGAATCATCACTGCTACGATCAATGAAATCCCTAACTTATGGGAACCTGAATGCATAGTATGAGTTAACTGAGCATAGGACTGAAGATCATCACGTAGATTGGGTGGGTACAAATAAATTTTGAGCCTTTATCTTTTGTTTCATAAACCGTGAACCAGGCCACATTACAACCCTCAAAAGACCTAATTGAAGCAAGGTTATTTTGAAAGTATACTACAGCAAGGTTGCGTAACCTGACTCCTAAAGATCTTTGTGAATCATTTATTTTGGCAGTACACCTTTGTTTTAAACTTTGAGCGTCTTGAACCGTTGTGTTCTGACTAACGACTCATGTATTTTCCATCTTTCAAAAATAATTTTGATTTCAAAAGTCGCATGAACTTTGCATTACCATGTTTGTATGAATATTTTTGTTTGCAAACTGGCTTTCCTCTAAGGAATTTTCAAACAATGAGAAACTTGGTCAAGTGATCTTATCAGGGGCAAGTTCCTTTTACATCCTGTCAAAGAATTAGTTCAAGATTTGTTCAAGGCAATATCTTCTCAGATTTGGTTTATCCAGAGAATTGTTCAAGACCCAGACTGGGGCAAGCCCTCCGAGGATACAGCAAAACAGTCGATTCCATGAATTAGACAGCTGAAGCAATTATCAGTTCATTTGACCTGGGGCAGTTTACTTGCATAATCCCTAAGCAGTTATTCATCATTCCTACAGTGACTATCAACTTGATACAGTTTAACAGAATGACAGTGATCTCCGTGTTGAGGAATCAGTCCTCCAGTTTTGTCATCTCACCGAAAGAGTCGAGCCTTGTCGTCGATGTCTGCATTTGCATTTGATCATATCTCATAGCATAATTCCTATACATGTGCATATCTTGGGTGCTTTACTCCCCATTTACATTTTTATCTTGGGTGCTTTACTCCCCATTTACATTTCTAGCTTGGGTGCTTTACTCCCCATTTACATTTTTATCTTGGGTGCTTTACTCCCCATTTACATTTTTATCTTGGGTGCTTTACTCCCCATTTACATTTTTATCTTGGGTGCTTTACCCCCATTTACATGTCTATCTTGGGTGCTTTACTCCCCATTTACATGTCTATCTTGGGTGCTTTACTCCCCACTTACCTTCTATCCTTGGGTGTTTTATCCCCCATGTACCTTTATCCCGGGTGTTTTATTCTCCGTTTACCAGATATTCCTGGGTTTACCTAACATCATGGTGTTTTACCCCCCCTCCCCCCCCTTTACTTTTTTTTTCTCTCCCTGAGGTCGTGTTTTACTCGCGTCTTACCTTGCGGACAATTTCTAATTTACTTGGCACCTATCAACAATTCTGTGTCGTGTCTATCCGACGTTCTTCCAGATATGACATGTCTTCTTCCCTAGTGCAATTCCTCGATGGATCGTCCCCTGTGACGTTGTTTCGTCTGTATCCGTGCATTTGTCATTTTCATCATACGCATCATATCATATTCATATCATATTTAGCATTATAGTTCGTTTTGTTTTGTCCATATCATTGCATAGCACTGCGTCTAAAGGCAAAATTTCCGGTTATCTGTATTTAAATCTCTCCACCACGATTCCTCGAGTCTCCGTTGCTCAAGTCACCCGGTGAAGTTATTTAAATAGGGGCAACTGTAATACCCCAAGTTTTGCCCTAAGATTTGTCGTCGCATTTCATTGCATTTTTATTGCATTTAATCAATTACTAACAAATTTGTGTAGTCGTTTGACTTTTTGCAGGTAAATATCATATGGCATGCATTTTTTTTCTAAAAAGTAAAAATGGCATAATTGGCAAGAGGACATGTGTAAGGAGTTGTGAGTGTGAGAGGTTGAGAGTTCGAATCTCACCTTTGTCACTTTTTGTTTTTTATTATTTTTACTCTAAATTTTTCTATCTTTCATTAAAAAATAACAAAAATAGTTTTTTATTATTATTTAATTATTATTTTCGTATTTTAATTAAATCATTTTTTAAAATATTATTTTTTTTCACCTTTTTCTAAATTATTCATAAAAATATCCAAAAAATCATAAAATAAAAAACATTGGAAAAAATTTTGTTCTTTTTATAATATTTTTGATTTTAGGAATCAATAGGATTATTAGTTTTTATTTTAAGTTTATTTTAATTATTTTAAATTATTTAAATTTTATTTTTTTTTAACTAATTATTTAGTTTGGGCTTTAAAATGGACTTTAGGGACATTATTGACAATTTGGTGTTAACCCTAATTTGTTCCCTATATATACATGTGTTGCCTTGTTGAAAAAAGGGGAGAATGAAAAAAACCTAAGAGGAGTGAGTGCCGTTTACCGTTATTTATTTTTCTTCATCCATTACTATTGTTTCTTTTTCTTCATCGTTTACCGTTATTTCTTTTCCTTCTTCTATTACTGTTGTTTCTTTTTCTTCATCTTTTACCGTTATTTCTTTTTCTTCATCTATTACCGTTATTTCTTTTCTTCATCTATTACTGTTACGTTTATATATATATATATATATATATATATATATATATATATATATATATATATATATATATATATATATATATATGTAATTTTTAAATTGTTAGAGTTTATATATATAAGATTAATTTTTGATCGAATTATGTCGAAACGATATTTGCACATTTGTGTGCATAACGCGTGACATTTGTGTTAGTTCGATCTGGTTGCGATGATCGCATTTTTGTGTGAGCAATAATACTGTTTTTTTGCTTAATTTCTTTTTCTTTGCGATAAATTTTGTTTCGTCCGATTTAGATCTGGTTGCGATGAGCGCATTTCTGCGTTAGCAACATTGTTGGGTTATTTGGCACATTCATTATTGCTTTATTATTATTATTATTATTATTATTATTAGTATTATTATTATCATTATTTATTATTATTATCATTATTATTATTATTATTACTATTATTATTATTATTGTTATCATTAATTTATTAAAACTTGTTATAATATAAAAATCTGTTTTTTAAAATAAATAACATTAACATCTTTTCCAAATTAATATGAAAACCTATTATTTTTAAGAAAAACTTTTTTTTAGATAAATTTAAAATAATAACTAAAATCTTTTTTTAAAATAATAACTAGAACCGTTTTTAAAAAAAATATATAATAATAACATTAAACCTTTTTTTAAAAAAATAAAACCTTTTTGTTAGATAATTAAATTAAGACTATTTTTGAAATTTTTTTTTAATAATATTAAAACCTTTTTTTTAACTTAAATCAAAAGCTTTTTTATATATCACAAATAAACAACAAAGAATATCTATAACCTTCGCACTTCCGTTTCATAACTCGCCTGATTATTGTGTGACTCTGTCTACTAACCTTGTGTATTCAATGTGCAGCTTGTTACGTTGCTATTAGTTATTTTAATGTGTTTTTCAATTCAAGTTGTATATAATTGTATCCGTTTCTCATTTGTAACCTCGCGAACCAACAATCGCGTTTACTTTCTGCATTTTATTTCCGTTTGTATGATTTAAATTTCTCATACTTTCATCACTATTACTTCTGTCACATCACACCTCCGAAGGATTAGGTCTAGCCGTTTGGCCGCCATGCCAATAGTCCTCAAACCCTCAAATTTCACACATTCAATTTCAAACCCTCAAAACTACAAACTGCAAACCCTAATTTTCACAAATGCCTCGCCGCAGGCAAAATTACCATGTTACCCCTAGCATTAGGTCAAAGAGCCGTCGCGCTCATTTTAGGGTTTCCTGCCGTGGAATCCCTAATTTAACCCTAATTACAACTTAACAATTCATAACGTAGAGATCGGAGTTTAAGACTCCATGTAAGCGTGTCCTTAAGATGCATTTATTCCCCTTGAGACCTTGACCACAGTCGAGTGTTCTAACCTCCCTTTTGAGGGGAACTACAGTTACTCTGATTCCATTCCCGTAAGGATATGTAAGCACAAGATGCGATGTCTTGCCGAGTAAACTTAGAATTAACCCCTAGGTCTTTTTTAATTTTCAATCCTTTGTATATACCCTAAAGCAAAATAATTAATGAAATAAATAAAAAAAATAAACAAAAGGTTCCCGTAGAGTACTACGGAAGTTTAGGGTGCTAATACCTTCCCTAAATTTAACCAACCCCCGAACTTTAGATCTCTCCCTTTTAGGTTTTTCCTTTCTTTAACCTTTCCTTCGGATAAATCAAAGACCGGTTGTAAATGAATTAAGATTCAAGTTAATCAATAGCTTGACATCCAAATTTCACCGCAACAAGTGTCTTACTACTAATCAAAGCTGGAGGGTAGTAGGTTTGTCTTCTATTAATGAACGTCGTTTACTGAATTTTAGTGATACTAAAACCCTTATTTATGATATTTGTAGCAAAGAAGATAGAAGGATTGCAGGGAGAGCTGCAGTTTTGATGTGGGTGCTTTCGAATAATAGGGAGCACCCTTTACTTTGGAGAACAACTGAATGAATCATCTTAATTTGTGGAGCACAAGTTTCTGAAAAAGGAAATCAGTCACATCATTTCCATATGCATTTCAAATGGACCTGCATGAACATCACCCATCAAAAATGGAACTTTGTATAGTGAAGTCAAGTGGTATTAAAAAAGAACCCCCAAATCTGGTGGTAATGCTATACTACAACTTGTGAAAGTGGTTACATACATATACATGTATAAGAAGTTAACAATGATACTCTAAGCCACTTATCATCTACTCTTAACTTTACAGTAGCTCCTTTGCAACAGTTGTTGTGATGATGAGTGCTTAATTACCACAATCTCCAAAGGGTTGGCCGACAACATGTGATCTACATATACCATGGAATCTTACTCTTCAAGATACATAAACCTTTCTCTAAAAGCAACCATGTAATCGATGATGTCAAAACATCATCTTGAACAAAACACCTTTATGTTGCCATGCCACTAGAGTCTTTATTACTTACATCAATACGTGATTGATCCCAATAACTTTTTCAGCAATTGGGAAGTAATGCTTATGAAAGAATGGCACTTGCTTATCTTATTATGTGCAGATGAATCACCAAAGCTAGTTATTTGAGATAGCTTCTCTTTTCATAAGGTAACAAAGTAAAAAGATATATGGACACAGGATTAAACTACAATATATTCTAAATAACATTCACTACAAGAAACATTGCATTTTCCCAAGTGATTCCCACGTCACTAAGCTAAAAATCACTTCACTAGTCACAATTTGCGACGTGGGAGAAACACGTCGGAAATACAATGGTGGGAACTTTTTCCCAAGTGGAAAACACGTCACAAAGTTGTGACATACAAACCACGTCGCAAATGAGAAAAAAAAGAGAAAAAGTTCCCACGTGAAAACCAAGTCACTAATTAGTGACGTGAAAATCACATGGTAACCTACTTTTACCTATTTTGTCTGCACGCTTTTCTAACACCATTTAATTATTTTCCCATGTGATTCCCACGTCACTAATTTGTGGTCTTGTTTTCACGTGGGAACCCACACTGAATAAATATTTTTTTTCCATGTGATTCTCACGTTACTAATTAGTGACATGGGATGCACTTCACTATAAAATTTAATAATAATAAAAAATAAATATTATTAACTGAAAACAGCTATAAAACTAAAATATATAATATATATTCATTATTTTTAAAAATATGTTTTTTTTAAATAATATATATTATGTTTACTAAAATATAATAACTATTCAATAACATAATAATATAATTGGTTTACTAAAAATAACACATTTAAAAAATATATAATACATATATATTCATTATTTTTTAATAAAAATACTTTTTCAAAATATAATACATTTAAAAATAGCACATTTTAAATATAATGCATATTCTTTATATTTTGTAAAAAAATATCTTTTAATTTTTTCTATTTATAATACTAAAACTATTTTTAAAATATCTACTACTTTTTCTAACATAATAAATATTTTGTTTTTAAAAATTAAAAATATATTACATATTTAATTTGTTTCTAATAAATATTCTGTTTATATATATTATGTTTTTAATTCGAAATATATATATTCTACTACAAAATTATTTTTATTAACTCTATCAAAATATATATTTAATCTGCTAACTAAAATTAAAAATACATATTGTCTAACAAAATTATTTTTATTAACTCTATCAAAATACATATTCTCTAACAAATTTATTTTTATTAACTCTACAAAATTAAAAATACATATTTAACTCTATCAAAACTATTTTTATTAACTCTACAAAATTATTTTTATTAACTCTATCTAAAAATATATATTCTACTAAAAATATATATTCTACTATAAAATACATATTTAACAAAATAATATATCAACAACAACACAACAAAATAATATATCACCAAAATCTCAAAAATAAACAAATTGAAAATGCATAAATACCTTAATGTGCTAACTAGCGAGCTCTATCAAAGCTTCTTTGAACTTCTTAAATTTTAGATCTGGAAAAAAAATCAACAATTAGTAATAACATAAACATAAAATAAACGGTAAAACATTCACAAAAACAAGATACATACCAGTCAACTTAAATTTTTTGAGAAATTTTAGTTAGAAATGGAGTTGTGAGGGAGGCAGCAATGGTGAAGAAGAGAGAAATGGAGTTGTGAAGAAGAAACGAAGAAACAAATGAAGATGAAAAGGGATGCTGAAGAAAAATTTGGCTAATTAATATATAGGGAGATTTGCGACATGTTCAACACGTGGGAAGGTACCCACGTGGTTCCCACGTCGGAACAAACATGCTGACTCCCATTTGCGACGTGATAATAATGTGTGAAAGTTGTGACGTGATTCCCATGTGGGAAAGTTATTTATGGCTGTGGGTTGCGACGTGATCCCCACGTGGGAAAGTTGTCACATTTAATTCCTTCTACCAATGCGTCTGAAAAGTAAATGGAAAAGCAAAACATTTAATATTTGAAGTTTTGTGAAGTGAATTGTATGTGGGTAACTTGTGACCTGTTATTCACGTGGGAATAAAATGATATTTTTGAATTTTTAGTTCCCATGTGTTATACACGCCACAAATGAATTTTTTAAAAATTCAAACTTCCCTCTCTCTTAAAATTCCAATTTTTGATGGCAGATTTTAAGTCTGAATAATTTAATATTTAAATAAGTTAGTGACGTGGGATTCCCATGTGATTCCCACGTCACTAAATCAATAGGGAAAATGAAGTTTTTCTTGTAGTGATTTGCATAACATAGTCATATAATTATACTGTTTGTGCAATCAACACATAGCTCAACTTAATTTTCACTGCAATGAAATTCAGATTTTGTGAAGGCTATGGAACTTGAAATTGTGTTTGACAGATACTAGAAATGGAATGGAAACTAAAATCTGGCCTCAGGCAGGCTACACTTGATGTGTTCGGATGGTTGAACTATGTTGCACCGACATTTTAGATTGAAGGAGTATCCAGTGTCACACAAAATAAAATCCGTGAATATGTGTATATTCAATCACTTCAATTTTTTATAATGATTACCTGTGCCAACATGTGAATGTTATATCTAATGTTCGTATATGTGTCGGTGTTTCATATATCCTACTGATGTCTATCTACATGTCATTGTTTCCTAAAAAAGGAAATTGCCAAATCATTATCACATCATCCACATGATAACTAAAGTATCTTGACACATTAACTTAATAGACTTGGTCTACATTTTAGTTTTGCATACCTATCTTACTGCAAGAGATTATAGACAAATCTAGCATCACAAAGTTACAATGCCAACTCATAAAGTTCTGCTGATGAAAACTATCTCATCCTTTAGATTTTCTTAATTTCCTTATACTTATTTTCCCAAAGGGTTGGCCGACATCATGTCATATACACCATGAAATCTTGCTCCCCAAGATATATAAACCTTTCTCTAAGCCTCTAAATATTAACCGTTTTAAGTTTATTATTTAAAAAGTTAATTTATATCTTTCCACTTTATCGTCTTTTTCTAAAAGCAACCAAACAATCCATGATATCAAAATATTATCTTCAATAAAGTCCTTCATGTTCCCATGTCAGTAGTGTCTTTATTATATCAACCAACTGTTAATTAGGAAATAATCTTTGCAGTTATTATGAATAATTTACATTCATAGAATAGGAAATTAGTCATTATGAATTGTAATTAGTTATTATTAGCTGTAATTAGTTATTATGAGTTGTAATTACCGACACTATTATATATAGTATGTAAGGCAATGAGAAAGGCATCAAGCCAAATTTCATGACATGGTATCAGTAGGTTCGATCAAACCTGGAAAATATTATTATATTGGCTGATCAGCGATACCCCACTGGTTCGCTCTCGTAATCGTGTTCGTTTCGAAATTCTTTCGTTTGAAATCGAAACCTTGCAGCTGTCTGAGATTCTAAATCTTTGGTTGTCGGTTCGTGATTTCGTCTTGGAGATTCTCGTTGTTGCGCTGATATTGCAATCAATTTTTTTTTGTTCTTGGCTGTTGTTGCTTTGTGATTCTGGATCGTCATAATCTTCTGTTTTGCCGCTCCTTCCAAATCGTGGATTTGATCGTGCTGTTGTTCGTTGGTTCGTGGGTATTGTTTCTTGTTGCTGCTCTAGTAACTGTGATTACAGTGACTGTTATTATATTATAGTTATTATTATTATTATTATTATTATTATTATTATTATAATAAAATAATATTAGTGAGATTGTATCTGGTGGTTTAATAATTTAGATGGCTTCTGAAAAAGAAAGAGATAATTTTTGTGTTCGTTTTACCGGCAAGAATTATTCGGCATGGGAATTTCAGTTCAAGATGTATGTTAAAGGAAAGGGATTATGGAGTCACTTAGATGATGTTTCTAAGGCACCAACGGAGAAAACTGCTTTAGATGCGTGGGAAACTAAAGATGCTCAAATTATCACTTGGAATCTAAACAGTATTGATCCTCAGATGATAAATAATTTGCGTTCTTTTTCAACTGCTCAAGAAATGTGGAATTATCTAAAGCGCATTTACAACCAGGACAATTCGGCAAAACGTTTTCAGTTGGAGTTAGACATCGCCAACTACAAACAAGGGGATTTGTCTATTCAAGAATACTATTCTGGTTTTTTGAATCTTTGGGCAGAACACTCTGCTATTATACATGCTAATGTTCCCAAGACCTCTCTTGCGGCTGTTCAAGAGGTCTACAACACAAGTAGGCGAGATCAATTCCTCATGAAGCTTCGTCTAGAATTTGAGGTTGTCAGAGGTGCTTTGCTAAATAGGAATCATGTTCCTTCTTTGGATACATGTGTTGGTGAACTTCTCAGGGAGGAACAACGTCTCCTTACTCGAGGAACCATGTCTCATGATACTGTCAGTTCTGAGCCTGTGGCAATTGCATATGCTGCTCAAAGTAGAAATAAAGGTCGTGATATGCAACATGTCCAATGTTTTTCTTGCAAACAGTTTGGACATATTGCTCGTAGCTGCAGTAAGAAGTTTTGTAATTATTGCAAACAACAGGTCATATCATTTCTGACTGTCCCACGCGTCCTCCACGACCAGCACATCATTCGGTGAAGGCATTTCATGCCACTACAGGCCATACAATTGGCTCTTCCACCACTGGTGCATCAGATGGCAATGCTCTACAACCTGAAATGATTCAACACATGGTACTTTCTGCCCTTTCAGCCTTGGGTATTAAGGGTAAGTCTTCTCATGTTTCTCGTCCATGGTTTATTGATTCTGGCGCATCCAATCACATGACAGGTTCATCTAAAAACTTGCACAATTTACATTCTTATCATGGTAATCAGAAAATTCAGATTGCTAATGGTAATACCTTGTCTATCACTAACGTTGGGGACATAAACTCGGATTTTCAGAATGTGCTTGTCTCACCTGGACTTGCTTCTAATTTATTGTCTGTTGGTCAATTGGTGGACAATAATTGTAATGTTAATTTTTCTCGGTCTGGTTGTCTTGTGTAGGAGCAGGTGTCGGGGAAAGTGATCGCGAAGGGGCCTAAAGTGGGAAGATTGTTTCCAATACAGTTTATTTCTAATCATTTGTCTCTTGCTTGTCATAATGTTTTGAATTCCTATGAGGATTGACATAGAAAACTAGGTCATCCAAACTCTTCTTTTTTGTCTCATTTATGTAAAAGTGGCTTGTTGGGAAATAAAAATGTTATTTCTGATGCCTCTGTTTCATGTTCTGTTTGCAAATTGGCTAAAAGTGAAACACTTCCTTTTCCGTCTGGTGCTAATCGTGCTTCCACCTGTTTTGAGATGATTCATAGTGATGTATGGGGAATGTCTCCTGTGGTTTCTCATGCTCACTATAAATATTTTGTCACATTTATTGATGATTATAGTCGTTTTACTTGGATATATTTTCTCCGTTCTAAATCCGAAGTGTTTTCTATGTTTAAGAAATATTTGACATATGTTGAAACTCAATTTCAAGCAAGTGTTAAAATTTTTCGATCCGACTCTGGTGGTGAGTACATGTCTCATGAGTTTCAGGAATACCTTCAACAAAAAGGCATCTTGTCTCAACGGTCTTGTCCCAATACCCCTCAATAAAATGGCACGGTAGAACGTAAGAATCGTCATTTGCTTGATGTAACACGCACCTTACTTCTCCAAGCTTCTGTACCATCCCGATTTTGGGTGGAGGCTCTTTCCACGGCTGTCTTCTTGATCAATCGTATTCCTTCTACAGTTATTGATCTTGATTCTCCTTTCTTCCGTCTATTTAAAATTCATCCTGATTATAGTGCTTTACATACTTTTGGGTGTGTGTGTGTGTTTTGTTCACTTACCTCCTTTTGAAAGGCATAAGCTTGGAGCACAATCTGTTCAATGTGCATTTATAGGATATAGTAACTCTCATAAGGGATTTGTGTGTTATGATGTCTCTAACCATCGTTTTCGCATTTCTAGAAATGTGACATTTTTTGATAATCAGTTTATGTTTCCTTGTGGTTCTCCTGCCATTAATGATATTGTTACTCTTCCTAAGTTTTCTATTATGCCTCAAGCTATAGAACGTTATAAACCAGGTCATGTATATGTCAGAAAACACAGACAACAGGTTCCCACACCCCTTCCCGATGCTGAACTGCCACCTGATCCTGTACCGGTTGAACCACAACGTTCTGGTCGAATATCCCGCGCACCAGATAGATATTCACCAGACAGGTATGATTCCTCACATACTTCTCTGACTGCCACACTCTCTAGCATATCTATTCCTACTTGTTACTCACAGGCTGTTAAAGATGTGCGATGGATAAAAGCAATGACTGAAGAGCTCCAAGCTCTTCAAGAGAATTTCACATGGGATATCGTCACTTGTCCTCCAAATGTAAAACCTATAGGTTGCAAATGGGTGTATTCTGTGAAACTAAATTCTGATGGGTCCCTCAACCATTACAAGGCTCGTTTGGTTGCGTTAGGAAACAAGCAGGAATATGGAATTGATTATGATGAGACATTTGCACCGGTTGCCAAAATGACAACTATCCGCACAATCATGTCTATAACTGCTTCTAATGGGTGGACTCTTCATCAAATGGATGTGAAGAATGTTTTTCTTCATGGTGACCTGACAGAAGATATTTATATTGTTGCACCCTAAAATTTGCCCAACCTTATTCACTTGGTTTATGTTTCAATATCATTTGCATTTGCATATAGAGTCATGTACATAGACTAACCATCTGCATAGCATAAGCATAGCAAGTCATTCAACAGGGGACCAATCATTATTCTCATCTCTAGAGGCCTATCAAGAGGTTATTATCCTAATTCCATCTCATTCAAGTCATCAGAAAAGAATTTGGAAGCAAAGAGTTCAGCAGATCAAGCCTTGAGTCCATCTCCTAACTGAGGGTATCTGAGGATCAACAAGAGGGTTGTGAGCTGTGAGTTGAAGGCATGGAGAGTAGCTAGACATTATGAGAGGCTTAGAAAGTCATTTGGAGAAGGAGACAAGTCATTGATGAAAGCACAGGAGCTATAGTTGAAGGCAGTCAACTAGGGTTTCATCTGGGTCAACCCTAGGTCAACCCTAGGTCAATTGACTGATTTAAAGGGCATTCAAGTCTATTGGAGAGGTGTGGGGTTCATCATTGGATATATAAAGAAGGATATGGAGATATGCCAAGGATAATTCAAGAGAAATCAAGGAGAAGAGGAGTTACTAAATTAGGGTTTCTCCGTAAAATCCCCTAGTTAGGTCAAATTTCCAAGCAAGATAAGTCAAAATGCTAGCTTCAAATGGCTTCTTGGCCAACATGAAACTTGTAGAGGGTCTCAATACCTTTAATTTGAGTGGTGGAAGACATCAAGGATATTTATAGAACTCAAGTTATGGTCCTTGCAAGTTACAGGTCATCTGAGGTATCTGAATTTTTGTCTGTGAAAGTGACTTGACTTCCAAGCAATTTTTACCCCTCAAGGAGATTTCAAATGAATTCTTGGTCAACATAAGAATTGTTCCTCATTGTCTTAGCTTTCTAGAATGGTATAGTATGCCTTCATATGATGTGGAGAACTCAACTTATGGTCTTGGCAAGCAAAGGGTATTTTGGGCATTTGTGAATTACAGGTCATTTTAACCTATGTCCAAAACTCATACAAGGAGGCCTCAAATGGAAAAACTTACAACATCAAACTTGCTCCAAATGGGATTTTAAGTCTAGAAAGAAGGTCACAAATTATTGGAGAAGCTCATAACATGAAGTTGCATAATTGGTCAAAAATATGAACTAAAATGGCTTATAAAGTGAATAAATTCAAGATGGAAAATGGTTTGGGAGATTTATGAGTCCAAATGGAGACTTCCAATATATGATTTTGAATGGAAAAGCAATTCTAAGAACAATGGTTCAAACACTTTTTTGAGTTTAGAAGGAAAAAAGAAAGTTATCTTTGGTTACTTGTAATTGAAGAAACATAACCAAAATGGATCAAAATTGGAAAGCAAGGGAATGTGCAAGATGGATCTAGAATGTTCATATGAGGTCTATATATTCATGAAATGAGAATTTAGCAAGGGTTGGCTTCATTTTCACCAAGAATTTCACAAACTCTTTCATTCTTTTCTCTTGGTAATTTCACTTCAATCTCACAAAACCTTCACCAATTCTCATCCACATCAATTCAATCTTGTTCAATCATCATCATAGATCATAATTCAATCAAGAATCAAGTGTGAATCATCCATTTTCGAGCACTTCCATCATCAACATCAAAATTGGAGTTTCAAGTGGACAGCATAATTCAAGCCAAGAATCATCACAACATTGCATACAGAATCAATCCCTGAGTTAATTGATCAAGATCCAAGCCTTGGAAGCCTCAGATCCTCAATCTTCCATAGCTGTTTTCAAGCTTTTACACCAGGTATGTTTTCATTCAAACTGCTTGATCTAGTTGGTTTAACATGTTGTTGTTAGTTTAGACATAATGTAGGAGGTTAGGAGAACAATTAGGATGAATTTGGAATGATTTGGTGGCAATTGTTAGCAGGTGCAATAAACTGTTAGGGTTTAAATCTCTTAGGTTAGTGCATTAGAATGTTAGGTTGATAGCGCAGATTAATCACCATTATGCATAGATTAGTTTAGTCTAGGTTTGAGGGAGAAGTGTGATGAGGCATCTCAGTGTATATCCATGGTGGCCAGAACTTGCATCGATTGGGTTGAATGAATTGTTGAGTTTCAAATTGATCTAATGCCATAGGATTGTATAGGGAAGAATTCTGAGCATTTTTCATGTTCACATCGTGTGGATTGGTTGCCTGTAGAGTGAGAACAGAGGGAGGGAAGTTTGGCTCGTGCATGGTAGCCATGGTGAAACCCTAAGTTTCAGTTGATCCATTGAGGAAGACGTAATCCTACCCGTCCAATGCGTGTGAAGACTTTTGACTAAGAGGGAAATCCAATGGCTCTTATTCAATCTGATTTTTGGAGGGAGTTGACTGGGTGCCAAACGCACCGTTTCATTAATTGAAACGGGCGGGCCTCAGATTGTATTGATATTTCCACCCCCTATTCTAAGCCCAATATGAATTTTAACATGATTTCACTGCTATTTTCACCCCCCAGCGCTCTTTTATGGTTTCACTAATTCTGAGTATTTTCTGGGCCTAACCCAAGGCGCTACCTACACCCCCTGTCTGCCTGGCCCAATGGATTTATAACTGGGCGTATCTGCTATTCTAACCCCCTCCCTTATTTTTAATTCAATTTTATTTCTTAACTCATTTTAATTTTTACCAATTTTCATTAATTCATAGTAAATGCATAAAAATTCATTTTTAATCCATTCTTTTTACAATATTTTCTTTAGGATGTCTAGAATATTATAGGAAAATAAAATTGCATTTTTATTTTTATTTCATATTTTTTCCATATTTTCTAAATAAATGCCATTTTAGTTAGATTCATTTCATGCATCATTTTATTAATTTTTGTTCTATCACATGCTTTAACATTTTTTGTTCATTCTTTTTATATTGTTTAGATTAGATATTCAACTTGTAGAAATATTTTAATTCCCATTTTTAGAAGTTAATTTTAGGTGATTAAAATAGGTTTGAACATCTTGAACAAAACTAGGGTTTTAGGTGATGACTTAGGAAGTTTAATTCTTTCCCTTAGGACTTAGGATTCAACTAGATTAGTTATGGGACTATATGGGCTATGGGTAGCTATTAGATCCCTTAGAGAAAAGCTAGGATTCCCCTACTGCTATTAATACTGTCTGTATATCTGATTGTCTGGTATGGTGTGCCCTCTGGGGATTATTGATTGCTTGTTTGGGTATTGGGTTTGTCTGGGGCCCTGGGGAAGCTGAAGACTTGAGGAAATGGAGCCATTGGAGATCCAGAGATTGAAGATCAACTGCCAGAGTTGGGGAGGAGATTCTTGCTAGCAGCTGTTGAGGAGACTAGGGTTTAGGAGCTAGGCAGAGCTCTAGGTTAGAAAGTTTGTTTCTCAAACATGGATTGCTTTGTCTGCATCCATTCTTCTCTGTGATTCAGAGTCTCTCTAAGACACTCACCCCCTTCCTTTGGAAGGCTTGGTGGTAGTGTCTATGAGATAGAACTCTTGAGAGAAAATGTCTCTTGTGTTAGAAGCAGTCTGTTCACCACCTTTGGTAGTCAACTGATTGCTTAACACCCAATTCACTCTTGTGACTAATCCCTCATCCTGGAGGTTTGAGCTTGAAGAAAAGCCATTGCAGATGGAAGATAGATGATCAAAGCCCTTGCCTAAAGGTCATGAAGATGGAGACTGATGCTTGTTGAAGCCTGTAGCTGATTGGAGATTACTTGAAGCCAGATGTTGATTCAGAGCTGCTGAAGCTGTTTGTTTTATTGCTGTATTTCATTTCTGATGTATTGATTGGTTTTCTGGACTGTATTGTTTGCTGTTTACCCTGCTGGGTTGAAAGTGAAGTCTGTTCACTTTTGCCTATTGTTTTCTAGGTTCGAGGTTGAGTGGGACTCCCTTGCCTCGCTTGTACTGTTGCATCCATGCATTTTACTGCTTTATTATATCTGTTATTGTTTCTGTTTCTGCCTATCCCGTAGGATCTCTGTTTCTCTCTGTGCAAGAGAGGAGCATGATAGACACTAGGTCTTAACCCATGCATGATAACATTAGGTTAGTTTGTTTCCCTTCGCAACCGTAGGTTAGAGTTCTGTCTCTTCTTCCTCAAAACAAACAGAAAAACACGTAAAGATTTCAAACACAATAAAAGACACTTCTTTCGTAAAAGAAGGTGAACTCATCAAAGCGTCATTTTTGTTCGCCGGGACTGTTAATCAAGAAAACCTTTTCAGAAGGAATAAAATCAACCAAGACAAGCTTGTGTCGTACGTGGCCCGAACTACGTTTGCTCTGATCTTTCATGCTGTATGAAAGTACGTAGGCATATGATGCGATATCCTAGCGAGCAACCTTCCCCTCCTTTCCCGTAGGTAGGCGAACTACGTTGACTCTGATTTCTCGTTCCAGACGGAAATACGTAGGCATAAAGTGCGATACTTTGCCGAGTCATTTTTATTTTCATTGTATTTTCTTTTTAACCCTTGACCTATAGTTTAGATAGAATAACAATCCATACCCGAAAACAAGCGTGGATCCCGTCGAGTACGACGGACGTGAGGGGTGCTAATACCTTCCCCTTGCGTAACCGACTCCCGAATCCAGGTTTTGGTTGCGACGACCATACCTTTCCCGTGTTGTGCGAGGTTTACTTCGAGCGTTCCCTTTCCCGCTCTGAGGGATAAATAACGCACGGTGGCGACTCTTCTGTTCAGCCGGCGCCGATTTTTGCAGTAGCGACAGCTGGCGACTCTGCTGGGGATCCAACGTCCCCTGGCTGCTAAGGATTGCGATGGTTCTTATGCATTTGGGATCCAACGTCCCTTAAGAGAGTCAATCCTAACGCTTGTTTTCCCGTCGAGGATTTTGTATGGAGTTATTTTATATTTCTAACCTTGTATTTTCAGCTTTATATATTGATTATTGTTGCTGTATCTGGGGTGTGACGGGTGTTCTGATATTGAGAGATAAGCCGGACCTGGGCTTGAGTGCTCCTAGAATTAGAGTAGAAATTAGTGGGCGCCCGCTTGCTTTGCTTGCTTTGGTGTCCCATGAAATCTACACTCAGACGAGGTTCCTCTGGTTGGCCTCCTGCCCCTTCCTTTGGTTGGCGTGGGTTGCTGGTTAGTTGGATTGTCGACTCTGGGGACCGATCATTTGGAAGTTGGCTAAGTGAGGCCTCTTCAGGAATTGATGATGCCACTCCTTCTGGGAATCGTATCATCAACCCTGAAAGTCTGTGACGCCAACGACCGCATAGGATGTCGTACCTTGTGCCAGTTATAGGGCCACCCACCTGTGAGGGGATTTGGGGTTATGCAGGTAACTAGACCTCCAGACTACCGGTTATTTCTTGATCAGAGATCCTGTTTATTTATGGAGAGTTATGAGGTCTGTCAGAGACCAATTAGAGATGAGTTCTGAGGTCTGTCAGAGACCAGTTGGAGAGTTCTGAGGTCTGTCAGAGACCAGTTATAGATGTGATTTGAGGTCTATCAGAGACCAGTCGGAGTTATGATTTGAGGTCTGTCAGAGACCAGTATTGGAGTGTTATTTTAGGTCTATCTGAGACCAGGGTTGATGACTTCTGGATGGTCTATCTGAGACCTTTCTTGATTGGGTTCAGGCTATTCAGCTACAGCTTTGGTCCCTGTTGCATGTTACTTGCATTGCATCACTGCATATCCATTACCATTTGCATTTCACTAACGTGTGTCTGTGCTGCAGGCGCATTTGCATTTCCCTAGTTCTAGTACCCAGACTTCTGAGTGTTTGATCATGACTAGCTTAAGGAGAACGGTTGCTTACAAATTGCCTACGCCTGATATTGTTCCTCTACTTGGGTTGATCTCTCTTGCTGATGAGGGTGTTCGTAGGAGCTTCCGGATGAGCTATGGTAGACTACTGAGATTGGTGTGCAAACCTACAGAGGTAGAGTTAGATGGGCTGTATGCTTTGATGCAATTCTACGACCCTGCTTTGAGGTGCTTTACGTTCTCTGACTTTATTATGGGACCAACCCTGGAGGAATACGCTGAGTATGTTGAGCTGCCCGTGCAGAACCAGGTTCCATTCATTCATTATGACGCCAAGCCCAAGCCGGAGGATTTGGCAAAAGCCTTGCATATCGATGCTTCTGAACTTGTGACTACTGTTTCCCGTGGAGTTCCAGGCTTCTCACTTCAGTTCTTAGTTGGCAAAGCCCAGGAGTATGCCAAGAGTGGGTGCTGGGTTGCTTTCAACGCTGTGTTGGCCTTGTGCATTTATGGCATAGTACTGTTCCCCAACATACCGGATTTTGTGGACTTTGACGCTTTCTATTTGTTTGCCGCTGGTAATCCTGTACCTACATTACTCGGAGATCTCTACCACTCACTGCATTATAAGAATGAGAAGGGAAGAGGAAAGAATGTTCATCTTTGTGTACCCTTGTTGAGTATGTGGTTTGAGAGTCACCTTCCTAAGAGAAGATCTGCTGCAGAGACCACAGTTCCAGTTGGTTGGCCAGAGCGCTTGATGAGGCTATCTTCTGAAGACGTTGTATGGTTTGATCGAGACCTGTTGGGATCAGAGCTCATCTTCAGTTGTTCTGGGTACCCTAATGTACCGCTGATAGGAAGAAAAGGGTGTATCAATTACAACCCTTCTCTATTCATTCGCCAGTTCGGATATGCACTGAGGAATCCACCTCAGGAGGAAGAAGTACAGGAATCTCTGTACTTCACAGGGGATTTGAAGGGAGAATTACTAGCCAAGTTGCAACATGCCTGGGCGCGTATTAACCGCAAAGGGAAGCCACTGTTAGGTAAGAACGATTGCCAGGCCTATGCACCTTACAGAGTTTGGATTCAGGAGAGGGCTAGTCAGTTGAAGATGCCGTTTCCAGATGCACCAATTCTTGTTCCCGTTCCGGTAGCAGAGCCAACTACTGTTTCTAGAGAAGTCTATGAACAGGTTGTGAGGGAGAAAGAAGCCTTGATGAAGATTAACGAAGGGTTAGAGCAAGAGTTAGCCCAGGCGCGCAGTGAGAAAAATAAGGCCGTATATGCTTTCCAGCAACAGATCGAGCTGGTAAACAGGTTAGGAGCTGAGTTGACTGAAGAAAAGAAGAAGCGCGAACGTCTGGGGCAAGAGTTCAGAAGTTCCCATGACATGCTGGAAGCCAAAAAGAAAGCGCTTGACGCGGCACACCGAGAGATATCTTCTTGCAATAAGACTTGGAATGCTACACTCACCAACAACAAGAAGAGGGAAGATAAGCTGAAGCAGCAAATTTCCGACCTCGAGGAGAAGTTGAAGTCTAGCATCAAGAAGTGTGAGGAAGAAGTGATGACCCGGCATAGTGTCCAGCATGCACTGAATAAGGCAATCAAATCCAGAGATGAAGCAGTGTCCCAGAAGCGAAAGTTAGAAGATTGCTTCGGAGAAGCGACCTGGGAAGAAACTGCTGAAGACGTACGCCGTGTTCTTAAGAGGAGAAACCAGCTTGTTGAAGGGCTGCTTGATCGACCAAGCCATCCGGAGACCAAGAAGTTGATAGACGAGTACCAGACTTTTGGGAGGATTTAATCATTTCATGTAGTAACTTGTATGCTTTATTTGCATAGTGCTGACCATCACCAGGATTGTTGGATGAGGTCATGCCTTCTTTGTACTCTCAGTGATATTGTACCCTGGGATTATGGGTTCTCCCTGCAATATATGAGGCTTTCTATGATTCAGCTCCGATATTCCTATTGCCAACACTGTCACTGCACCGGCACCTTCGCACTAGAACTCGGGGAAATGAACTTCCCTAATGCACAGACACATTGCATTGCATTGCATTCATATTCATATGGCATTACAGGTAATCTTTGAATGGTGTCTTATCTCCTGCTCTGTACCAGGTACTTAACAGGATTCCAGATCAACATCCGCACCGCTATTCTACACGCTCCAACTGTCGGAAAGTCATGGACCAAATTCAGAACGAGATGCAGGATGTGCGCGAGAAGCTCGCCCTCTTCATGCAAACTATGGAAGCTATAGCAAAAGGGCAAGAGAATTTGCAGGCCATGGTCCAGCCTCTGTTGGCTCGCAACGCTGGTCATGGTAATGACGATCATCAGTCTGTCCGGGTTGATACTGCTCATGGAGACGGCACTCCCACGCCAGTGGCTCCGCCCGTTGTCAATATACCTGTCGCTAATGTCAACAACGCTACCGCTGCTGTGAATGGTAACGTCGGAGTGGGAAATGAGACTGCTGTCCAGAATGCTGGGCTGGGTGATGTTAATGTGGGAGATAATCTCGGAGGCAATGGTTTTGTCAATACTGGGTTCGGATTCAACGATCAGGGATTTGACAACACTGGCAAGTACGGCTTTAATGCTCAAGGCTTTGGGCAAGATGGTTATGGTATGGTCAATCAGGGTTACGGAGGCTTTGGAAATGGGAACGGTGCTGGATTTATGGCTTGTGGTCCTGCTGGAGGTGTTCAAGGGTACGGCAACAGAGGCCGAGGTCCCGGGATGAACCAGATCAGAGCTGGACGTAATAATGCATATGATGGATACGGGGCTGGAAACGGTATGTGGCAAGAGGATCAACAGGAGGACGCCTTCTCTGGAGGAGGTTTTGAAGGGCCGATGGATGATTCTCAAAAGATTAGAATGCTGGAAGAGCAAATGAAGGGAGTCCTAAACCAGAGTGCTGTGGGTCTGGACATGGCAACTATGGGCTTGGTACCTGGCTTGAGGGTGCCAATTAAATTCAAGGCGCCTGCGTTCGATAAGTATAAAGGAGACACATGTCCGAAGGTGCATGTACGAGCTTATTACAGAAAGATGTCTGCATACTCCACTGATGAAAGAATGCTAATGCATTTCTTTCAGGATAGTCTATCGGGCTCTTCCTTAGAGTGGTACATGGGGTTGGAGCCAACTGATATCAAGACTTGGAAACAATTAGCGGAGGCGTTTGTAGCCCATTACAAGTATAACAGCGACCTGGCACCCAATCGGGTCCAGTTGGCCGGGCTGTCGCAGAAGAAGGGGGAGAGTTTTAAAGAGTACGCGCAAAGGTGGCGCGATATGGCTGCCAGGGTCCGTCCTCCTGTGGAAGATAAAGAAATGAATGATATGTTTGTCGGCACATTCACCGGGCTGTTTCATGATATGCTGTTTCATACGTCCCTGGCCAGTTTTTCAGATCTGATTCTGATGGGGGAAAAGATTGAGCGTAATATTAAGCAAGGAAAGTTCCAAGTCGAGGAATCAACTGCATCTGGCAGTAATAGGAAAGCTTATGGTGGGCGCCGTCAGGGCGAGGCAAGTGCGGTATTTGGAGGCCGAGGCCGAGGCCGAGGCAGGGGAAGAGGTCAATATCGTCAGCCGCAGCAAGTGTCGAGTGTTACTATTCCCTATCAGCAGCAACCACTCCAGCAACAACAACAGGTTCAGCAGCAACCAATGCCACAGCAGCAGCAGCCTCAGCAGGGGGCACAGCAGGCTCAGCGAAGGTTCCAGGGTGGCAAGCCGAGAAGAGTATTTGAGAAGCCTCCCTCAACCTATGCTGATTTATTGCAGACATTGTTGGGATTGAATCTGGTAGAGAAAAGAACCCTGGCGCCGATAACGGGAACTCCCCCGTTCGGCTACGATGCAAATAGGCACTGTGAGTTTCATTCTGGGGCCCCGGGCCACGATATAGAAGGTTGTCATGCTTTTAAGCACGTCGTGCAGGATCTCTTAGACAACAAGACTATCAACTTCGGAACGGCAGGTCCGAATATAGTCCAGAAACCCATGCCTAATCATGGGGCCAACGCCGTGCTGACTGAGGAAGGTCTGAATCTTATTATGAATGTTGAAGATTTAAAGACGCCGCTGAGCGAGATAAAGAGCCGACTGTTGCAAGGAGGTGTTTACCCGGGATGTAATGAGTACTGCTTAGATTGTTGGGCCCTAGCCGGGGGGTGTGAGGATCTGAAGAAAGGCATTCAGGCCTTAATTGATGAAGGTATATTGCAGTTTGATCGAGCGGCAACTGATGAGCCTGCAGGGGCAGTGGTGGATAATCGGAGTGATGTGGCCACGGTGACGATTCCTCGGAAGACGATCACTATTGCAGCGCCAGCTCAGCGACCACCGATTACCATAACTAAGGCCGGGCCAATCCCGTATGAGAACACGAAAGCAGTCCCATGGTCATATGGGCTAGAGGTGTATTGTGATGGGATAAAGATTGATGTCAACAAGCAGCCAGCCGAGATTGTGGATAATGTTGTTGGCTCAGGAGGCATGACAAGGAGTGGCAGGATCTTTATATCTCCTGAAGTGGAGGCTGAAAGACTAGCGAAAGGAAAAGGGAAAGTGGTTGAAAATGTTCCGGTACAAGCAAGTGAAAAAGAAGCAGCATCGAAGGATGTAGAAGAATTCATGCGCTTAATTCGAAAAAGTGATTATAAGATTGTGGAGCATCTGCAGCAGACACCGTCCAAAATATCCATCTTGTCATTGCTGCTGTGTTCGGAAGCTCACCGAAACGCTTTGCTGAAAGTCCTGGACACTTCTTTTGTACCCCAGGATGTCTCCGTAAATCAGCTAGAAGGAGTATTGGCACACGTGAATGCAGGCCACAGCCTGGGCTTTACTGATTTTGACTTGACTCCGAAAGGTAGAGATCATAATATGGCGTTGCACGTATCTGTGGAGTGTAGGGGATCGACAATGTCGCACGTATTGGTTGACACCGGATCATCTTTGAATGTGCTGCCCAAGAAGGCGATGATGAAGCTGGATGTTCGAGGAATTTTGTGCACACCCAGTGATTTGGTAGTCAGAGCGTTTGACGGCACGCGGAGAACAGTCTTCGGATCAATTACCTTGCCTCTGCAAGTGGGGCCGGAAGTGTTTGCAACGGAGTTTTATATCATGGATATACAGCCTGCGTACAGCTGCTTGCTTGGAAGACCCTGGATCCATGGGGCAGGGGCCGTCACGTCTACCCTGCATCAGAAGTTAAAGTATATGGTCGGAGACAGCGTAGTCACCGTGTGCGGAGAAGAAGACATCCTGGTCAGCCATCTATCTTCGTTTAAATATGTGGAAGTCGACGGAGAGATCCACGAGACGCCATGCCAGGCATTCGAAGGTTTACGCATTAAGGACAAGAGTCCCGGGCCGAGCAAAGTGCCAGAGATAGCTGTCTCATCGTATAAGGAAGCTCAAGCGCTAGTGGAAGCAGGAGAAGCCAAGGGCTGGGGCAAAGTGCTGGACATTCCTGTGAAAATGGATCGGTTCGGGCTGGGGTACCGACCGTCGTCATCAACTCCTTCCGTGGGGGCCCCTCATTTCAGAAAGTCAATCACCATCTCTGCCAGTGGAGTATGTCATGAAACTGTCAATGCTGCTTCAGAGTCTGATGAAGGGGACAGCGACTGTGATGTGGATGCCTGGATTCAGCCAAGCACGCCAGGACAAGGACTGTGCAACTGGTCTATTCAGGAGCTTGTTCCTGTGACTTTTAAACAGTAATGCTTTGCTTTATTAATTGTTGAATAATCTGATGTCTTGCCCGGGGCATCAGGATTTGCTTAGGGCTGTGTTGTTATAAACATCGCGTGTTAATCATTAAATAAATGGCGTTTTTTCATGTGCAAATACTGTAATCCCTGTCTTTCTTGTTTTATGTTTTTCAATAAAATGGCAACGTGGTTATTCGCTTTATACGCATTTTGAAGCACTTAACCATTCCTTTTGCAGGATAACATTTTCAGATGACATCCTTGAACCACCTATGACTCGTCCCGACTTTGAGCATCCGGTATTCCAGACCGAAGAAGAGGTTGTCGAAGATAGCGACGTTCCTGAAGAACTATCTTGGTTAGTGAAGCAAGAGGAAAGGGCCATTCTGCCTCACGACGAGGTCATCGAAATTATCAATTTGGGGTCGGAAGGGGTTGAGAAGAATATTCGTATCGGGGCTGCGCTGCAGAGTGATATCAAGCGGAAACTGGTTGAAATGCTCCGAGAGTATAATGATGTATTCGCTTGGTCGTATCAAGATATGCCAGGGCTCGATACAGATATGGTTGTGCATCGCCTGCCACTGAAATAAGATTGCCCGCCGGTCAAACAAAAGCTTCGCAGAACTCGACCAGATATGGCAATGAAGATCAAAGAGGAGGTTCAGAAACAGTGGGACGCTGGTTTCCTGGCTGTGACGAAGTATCCTTCATGGGTTGCCAACATCGTACCAGTGCCAAAGAAAGATGGCAAGGTTCGAATGTGCGTGGATTATAGAGATTTGAATAAAGCAAGCCCAAAAGACGATTTTCCACTTCCCCACATTGACGTGTTAGTTGATAATACTGCTCAATACTCCGTGTTCTCCTTCATGGATGGCTTTTCAGGCTATAATCAGATTAAAATGGCGCCAGAGGATATGGAGAAGACTACTTTCATAACACCATGGGGAACATTTTGCTACAAAGTGATGCCCTTTGGTTTGAAAAATGCTGGGGCAACATATCAGCGTGCGATGACGACTCTTTTCCATGACATGATGCATAAAGAGATCGAAGTTTATGTTGACGATATGATTGCCAAATCCCAGACGGAGGAAGAGCATCTGGTGAATCTGTTGAAGTTGTTTAAAAGACTTAGGAAGTTCAGGCTGAGGCTGAACCCTAATAAGTGCACCTTCGGGGTGAGATCGGGTAAACTGCTGGGGTTTATCGTAAGCGAAAGAGGAATAGAGGTCGATCCTGCTAAAATAAAAGCGATTCAAGAAATGCCGACGCCTAAAACAGAGAAAGAGGTGCGCGGGTTTTTAGGGAGATTGAACTACATTGCTCGGTTCATATCTCACCTAACGGCCACGTGTGAACCATTATTCAAGCTCTTGAAGAAAGATCAAGCTGTAACGTGGAACGAAAATTGTCAAAAGGCGTTTGATAAAATAAAGAAGTATCTGCAGGAGCCTCCTATTTTGATACCTCCAGTGGCAGGGAGACCCTTGATAATGTATTTGACGGTTCTTGAGGGAAGCATGGGTTGTGTTCTCGGTCAACACGACGAGACGGGGAGAAAAGAGCATGCGATCTATTATCTGAGTAAGAAATTTACAGACTGTGAATCTCGATACTCAATGCTGGAGAAAACTTGTTGCGCGCTAGCCTGGGCCGCCAAGCGTTTGAGGCAGTACATGCTGAATCATACAACCATGCTCATCTCGAAGATGGATCCAATCAAATATATATTCGAAAAGCAGGTGTTGTCAGGTAGAATTGCCCGGTGGCAGATGGTCTTGACTGAATATGATATTCAATACGTCTCGCAAAAGGCTATAAAGGGGAGTGTGCTGTCTGAGTATCTGGCGGAGCAGCCTATTGAAGAATACCAATCGATGAGATTTGATTTTCCTGACGAGGATATCATGTATCTCAAAATGAAGGATTGCGAAGAACCGTTGCCAGAAGAGGGACCAGAGTTGGGGTCCCAGTGGAAGATGATATTTGACGGAGCTGTGAATGCTTACGGTAGCGGAATAGGGGCAATTATCACTACGCCACACGGGTCGCACATCCCGTTTACTGCCCGATTGACCTTCACCGTTACCAACAATGAGGCCGAATACGAAGCTTGTATAATGGGGCTTGAAGAAGCCATTGATTTGCGAATCAAACATCTAGACGTATACGGAGACTCAGCTCTGGTGGTGAATCAGATCAAAGGAGAGTGGGAGACACGTCAGCCCAATTTGATACATTACATGAATTATGCAAGGAGATTGTTGCCTTTCTTCGACAAAGTTGAATTGCATCACGTACCCCGGGCAGAAAATCAAATGGCTGACGCCCTTGCCACTTTGTCTTCCATGTACAAGGTCAATTTCTGGAACGAAGCTCCCCAAATCACTATCTCTCGGTTGGACAGGCCAGCTTATGTATTTGCTATTGATGAAGCATCTGATGACAAACCGTGGTATTTTGATATCCTTAATTTCCTGAAGAATAAAGAGTATCCGGCTGGGGCATCCAGTCAAGATCAGAAGACTCTCAGGAGATTAGCGGGCAATTTCTACTTGAACCCGGATGGCGTCTTATACAGAAGAAACCACGATCTGGTGTTGTTGCGTTGTGTAGACGAGAAAGAGGCAAAGCTTCTCATGGAGGAAATTCACGAAGGTGCCTTTGGTACGCATGCTGGTGGACATGCTATGACGAGAGAGCTGCTGCGGGCAGGTTATTTTTGGCTGACGATGGAAACTGATTGTTTCAAGTTTGCAAGGAAGTGCCATAAGTGCCAAATCTATGCTGACAAAATACACGTGCCTCCGAGTCCTCTAAATGTGATGTCATCTCCATGGCCATTCTCGATGTGGGGAATCGATATGATCGGAAAGATCGAGCCGACGGCTTCTAATGGGCATCGGTTCATCCTGGTAGCAATCGATTATTTCACCAAGTGGGTGGAAGCGGCGTCTTATGCGAATGTAACGAAGCAAGTGGTGGCTAGATTCATCAAGAGAGATATCATTTGCCGATATGGGATTCCCGAGCGGATAATCACGGATAACGGTTCAAATCTGAATAACAAAATGATGAAGGAGCTCTGTCAGAATTTCAAGATCGAACATCACAACTCCTCCCCTTACCGACCCAAGATGAATGGCGCTGTCGAAGCGGCCAATAAAAATATCAAGAAAATTGTCCAGAAAATGGTGGTGACTTATAAAGATTGGCATGAAATGCTACCTTTCGCTTTGCACGGTTATCGTACGACGGTACGCACATCAACCGGGGCAACTCCGTTCTCGTTGGTATACGGAATGGAAGCGGTACTACCATTGGAAGTTGAGATCCCTTCTCTAAGGGTATTGCGAGACGTTCAGCTGGACGAGGCAGAATGGGTAACGAATAGATTGAACCAACTGAGTTTGATGGATGAGAAGAGGCTAGCTTCTCTGGCATACGGTCGTTTGTACCAAAGACGAATGAAGAAAGCGTACGACAAGAAGATACTTCCGCGAAGCTTTCAGACGGGCGACCTTGTGCTGAAAAGGATTCTCCCGCCGCAAGCAGATCACAGGGGCAAGTGGACCCCCAACTACGAAGGGCCATACGTTGTCAGTAAAGTCTTCTCAGGAGGAGCGTTGTTGTTGTCCACCATGGACGGAGAAGACTTTGCGTCACCTGTGAATTCGGACGCAGTTAAAAAATACTTTGCTTAAAATAGACCCGCTGGACGAAAAAGAGAGTCCAGGCAAAAATGGGGCATCCTGGCGAACCAAAAACAGAATGAAAGGTTCGGGTAAAAGTTAGGGATAAAATCGAAAAAATGTACACCCGCGAAGTTGAAAACCTACACTGGGCGGCTTCGGCAAAAAAGGGTATCCCGGTGAATTGAAAACCCGTAAAGGGCGGTTCACGCAAAAGTTAGGGATGTGAAAAGCAAATGACTGCGGTCCGAATTTGATATTTCAATGAGCATCAATGCGGGAGAATGCATGTGAGGAGTCAGTTATCGGATACAACCTCTTCAGAAGTGGGAATACCGGGAAAGTATTAGAGTCGGACGAGTCATGGGAGGATCAGTTCGTGGTGTTCATCTGCATCCAGTTGCCGACATGTGTACAAAATTCAATTCGTCAATATTTATGCTTCTTGTGAATACTTGCATACTTGTATATTTGCTTTGCGTAGCTTCCTCTTTTCAGGAGTTACATCCCGTGTACAAAAAACCCCGCCTATTCAGGGGCTCAATCAATGAAAATACGTTATTCAGTACTTGACGTTGTTCTTTACTGTTTTGTGCATGATTAACGCCTAAGTTTGATGAAACTAGCATGAGTATAACATCACTGGCCCTTGCCAACAATTGTTAAAGCTTTGAATTAACTGAGTGTAACGTCACTAACCTGAATTGAGTTGATTGCACAGGCTTGTCGTGTCTTGTTTGTGTTGTTGCAGGTTTCATAACCATACGAGGAAGATGATCAAAAGATTGCGATAACGAGAGACTTGATCCCCATGTAGGTCACGCATGTTCTTCCTGAAGAAGGATAGAGTTTCCCAGCTAGCCGTAGCTTATCCAAAGGGCGTGCTCCAGAAAAGTTATTCGTCCTCAGCAGAGTTTGGCGATTCCAAGATCATAAGGCTGTATTCAGACAGGCTCATCTGTCCCCGCAGGGTCATGCACTCGCCCCCAGTGGAGTCAGTTAATTTTCCCCAAGAGAATCATCCCATCCCCAGCGGAATTCTCTTTGCAAGTGTTCTTTCCTTCTAGTGGAATTCGAAGATTATGACTCTCCCAAGCAGAGTTGGTGGTGGTACCTGTCATTTATGTTGTCAGAGATACTGGTGATATCAGTTCACGTTCCAGCAGAAAATCCGATCGTACTATGCGCATCTGCTATTCCCCAGCAAGGTTATTTTCCCCAGCAGGGGGTTACCTCAACAAGGCGTTTGGTGTGAGTTCCTAATTTCCCAGCAGGGTCGACTTCACTCTTCCAGCATTTATTTTGCTGGAATAATTCTGTAGTATCTGGCTATTCCCGACGGAGTTGGCATTACCCTTCCAGCATTTATTTTGTTGAAGCAGTTTCGGTACTCTAGCAGTTCAGGCAGAGAGAGTTCTTGCTCAAATGAATTACCGAACAGTCAAGATCTCGGCATGAGGCATCCAATGATAATGTCAGTTTCGGCGGTATTCCCCCCACAGAGTCAGCATGACGAGATTCTCTTTGTCTCTAACAGAGTCGTTTATGCAAATGTCTCTTATTTTCCCCGCAGAGTTACCAGGATAAGTTTCTCCTTATCCCCAAGCAGAGTTTGTTTGTCATCAACGGGTTCTATGAATCAGAATTTCAGAGGCTACCGCCGGTTATCAGAACAGGCGTCCGATAGTGGGTTTCCAGACATCCCCAGTAGAGTTCATCTCAAAGTCGCTGTTACGTCAGTGCTGAGAAGTTTGTGGTTGAGAATCATGGAGAACTAAGTCCTGACGTGGACGATTTATTCCTATATTGACGGGATTTCTTCAGAAGTGGGCGTCCTAATGTGGACAGGTTTATTTCCTTGGATTGGTGAGGTGTGTTAGTCCTATCGTGGGCAGATTCGGTTTCTTGCAAATTAGTGGAACGGGAGGTCATGACGTTGACAAAAGCAATTACTCTTTGTGTTGGTGTCCTGACGCGGACAGATCAGACGAGGGTGTGAGTCCTTACGTGGACAAGTCTTATTTCCTCAGCGGGTCGAAGACGCCTGAGTCCTGACGTGGACAAATCAAGACGAAACATGGGTCCTGACGTGGAACGAAGTTGTTTCCTTACGTGGAAAGATTGAGTCCTTACGTGGACGTATCAAGCCAGAGTCCTTACATGGACAGATTGATAACGTATTCATTACGTGGAAAAAGATCATTCCTTACGTGGAAAGATTGGAGTCCTTACGTGGACAGATTAAGATTGTGTTCCTAACGTGGAAAGATGGAGATTCCTTACGTGGAAAGATTGGGTCCTCACGCGGACGTATCAAGATTGATTCCTGACGTGGAAAGAAAGAGATTATTACTGACGTGGAAGAGTTTAGTCCTGACGTGGACAGATTCGAGAAAAGTTGATTCCTGACGTGGAAGATTGATGTACTCCTTACGGGGAAGGGTTGAGTCCTGACGTGGACAGATTCAGATCAAGATCAGTCCTTACGTGGAAAGATTGGAGTCCTGACACGGGCATGTCAAGTGGTGTCGGAGTCCTTACGTGGACAGATTGATACAGTTCGCCTTACGCGAAAAGAAGACTGCTTCCTGACGTGGAAAGATGAAAGGGTTAGTCCTGACGTGGACAGACGCAGGAAAGATGTTATTCCTAACGTGGACAAGTGTTACTCCTAACGTGGAAGTATTTTATTCCTAACGTGGGCGATTCAGTTTATGGAAACGCAGACGAATTATCCCCAGCGGAGTTGCCGAGATTTTTTTCTGGGTTAACAGCAAATGGAGTCCTAACGTGGACAGGTTCTAGTTGAGATTTCTTCGTATTGACGACAGACAGAGTCCTAACGTGGACGAGCAAACAATCTGTTATGACAGAATCCTCTTCAGAACGATGAAGACAATCCCCAGCACGGTCGCGCGAGATCAGTGGGTTGCTGTAACAGTCAGATTCAGCTGATGAATGTCGTTCCCCAAGCAGGAGCGCAGTTTATTTCTGCGGTTGGCAAATTTCTGGTTTCACTAGTATTCAACCGTCTCGTACCGCGAATGTCTGAAGGCTCCGGGCTCTTCACCCAATCGGGTCCAAGTCGCTTGAATAGGGGCAGCTGTTGCACCCTAAAATTTGCCCAACCTTATTCACTTGGTTTATATTTCAATATCATTTGCATTTGCATATAGAGTCATGTACATAGACTAACCATCTGCATAGCATAAGCATAGCAAGTCATTCAACAGGGGACCAATCATTATTCTCATCTCTAGAGGCCTATCAAGAGGTTATTATCCTAATTCCATCTCATTCAAGTCATCAGAAAAGAATTTGGAAGCAAAGAGTTCAGCAGATCAAGCCTTGAGTCCATCTCCTAACTGAGGGTATCTGAGGATCAACAAGAGGGTTGTGAGCTGTGAGTTGAAGGCATGGAGAGTAGCTAGACATTATGAGAGGCTTAGAAAGTCATTTGGAGAAGGAGACAAGTCATTGATGAAAGCACAGGAGCTATAGTTGAAGGCAGTCAACTAGGGTTTCATCTGGGTCAACCCTAGGTCAACCCTAGGTCAATTGACTGATTTAAAGGGCATTCAAGTCTATTGGAGAGGTGTGGGGTTCATCATTGGATATATAAAGAAGGATATGGAGATATGCCAAGGATAATTCAAGAGAAATCAAGGAGAAGAGGAGTTACTAAATTAGGGTTTCTCCGTAAAATCCCCTAGTTAGGTCAAATTTCCAAGCAAGATAAGTCAAAATGCTAGCTTCAAATGGCTTCTTGGCCAACATGAAACTTGTAGAGGGTCTCAATACCTTTAATTTGAGTGGTGGAAGACATCAAGGAGATTTATAGAACTCAAGTTATGGTCCTTGCAAGTTACAGGTCATCTGAGGTATCTGAATTTTTGTCTGTGAAAGTGACTTGACTTCCAAGCAATTTTTACCCCTCAAGGAGATTTCAAATGAATTCTTGGTCAACATAAGAATTGTTCCTCATTGTCTTAGCTTTCTAGAATGGTATAGTATGCCTTCATATGATGTGGAGAACTCAACTTATGGTCTTGGCAAGCAAAGGGTATTTTGGGCATTTGTGAATTACAGGTCATTTTAACCTATGTCCAAAACTCATACAAGGAGGCCTCAAATGGAAAAACTTACAACATCAAACTTGCTCCAAATGGGATTTTAAGTCTAGAAAGAAGGTCACAAATTATTGGAGAAGCTCATAACATGAAGTTGCATAATTGGTCAAAAATATGAACTAAAATGGCTTATAAAGTGAATAAATTCAAGATGGAAAATGGTTTGGGAGATTTATGAGTCCAAATGGAGACTTCCAATATATGATTTTGAATGGAAAAGCAATTCTAAGAACAATGGTTCAAACACTTTTTTGAGTTTAGAAGGAAAAAAGAAAGTTATCTTTGGTTACTTGTAATTGAAGAAACATAACCAAAATGGATCAAAATTGGAAAGCAAGGGAATGTGCAAGATGGATCTAGAATGTTCATATGAGGTCTATATATTCATGAAATGAGAATTTAGCAAGGGTTGGCTTCATTTTCACCAAGAATTTCACAAACTCTTTCATTCTTTTCTCTTGGTAATTTCACTTCAATCTCACAAAACCTTCACCAATTCTCATCCACATCAATTCAATCTTGTTCAATCATCATCATAGATCATAATTCAATCAAGAATCAAGTGTGAATCATCCATTTTCGAGCACTTCCATCATCAACATCAAAATTGGAGTTTCAAGTGGACAGCATAATTCAAGCCAAGAATCATCACAACATTGCATACAGAATCAATCCCTGAGTTAATTGATCAAGATCCAAGCCTTGGAAGCCTCAGATCCTCAATCTTCCATAGCTGTTTTCAAGCTTTTACACCAGGTATGTTTTCATTCAAACTGCTTGATCTAGTTGGTTTAACATGTTGTTGTTAGTTTAGACATAATGTAGGAGGTTAGGAGAACAATTAGGATGAATTTGGAATGATTTGGTGGCAATTGTTAGCAGGTGCAATAAACTGTTAGGGTTTAAATCTCTTAGGTTAGTGCATTAGAATGTTAGGTTGATAGCGCAGATTAATCACCATTATGCATAGATTAGTTTAGTCTAGGTTTGAGGGAGAAGTGTGATGAGGCATCTCAGTGTATATCCATGGTGGCCAGAACTTGCATCGATTGGGTTGAATGAATTGTTGAGTTTCAAATTGATCTAATGCCATAGGATTGTATAGGGAAGAATTCTGAGCATTTTTCATGTTCACATCGTGTGGATTGGTTGCCTGTAGAGTGAGAACAGAGGGAGGGAAGTTTGGCTCGTGCATGGTAGCCATGGTGAAACCCTAAGTTTCAGTTGATCCATTGAGGAAGACGTAATCCTACCCGTCCAATGCGTGTGAAGACTTTTGACTAAGAGGGAAATCCAATGGCTCTTATTCAATCTGATTTTTGGAGGGAGTTGACTGGGTGCCAAACGCACCGTTTCATTAATTGAAACGGGCGGGCCTCAGATTGTATTGATATTTCCACCCCCTATTCTAAGCCCAATATGAATTTTAACATGATTTCACTGCTATTTTCACCCCCCAGCGCTCTTTTATGGTTTCACTAATTCTGAGTATTTTCTGGGCCTAACCCAAGGCGCTACCTACACCCCCTGTCTGCCTGGCCCAATGGATTTATAACTGGGCGTATCTGCTATTCTAACCCCCTCCCTTATTTTTAATTCAATTTTATTTCTTAACTCATTTTAATTTTTACCAATTTTCATTAATTCATAGTAAATGCATAAAAATTCATTTTTAATCCATTCTTTTTACAATATTTTCTTTAGGATGTCTAGAATATTATAGGAAAATAAAATTGCATTTTTATTTTTATTTCATATTTTTTCCATATTTTCTAAATAAATGCCATTTTAGTTAGATTCATTTCATGCATCATTTTATTAATTTTTGTTCTATCACATGCTTTAACATTTTTTGTTCATTCTTTTTATATTGTTTAGATTAGATATTCAACTTGTAGAAATATTTTAATTCCCATTTTTAGAAGTTAATTTTAGGTGATTAAAATAGGTTTGAACATCTTGAACAAAACTAGGGTTTTAGGTGATGACTTAGGAAGTTTAATTCTTTCCCTTAGGACTTAGGATTCAACTAGATTAGTTATGGGACTATATGGGCTATGGGTAGCTATTAGATCCCTTAGAGAAAAGCTAGGATTCCCCTACTGCTATTAATACTGTCTGTATATCTGATTGTCTGGTATGGTGTGCCCTCTGGGGATTATTGATTGCTTGTTTGGGTATTGGGTTTGTCTGGGGCCCTGGGGAAGCTGAAGACTTGAGGAAATGGAGCCATTGGAGATCCAGAGATTGAAGATCAACTGCCAGAGTTGGGGAGGAGATTCTTGCTAGCAGCTGTTGAGGAGACTAGGGTTTAGGAGCTAGGCAGAGCTCTAGGTTAGAAAGTTTGTTTCTCAAACATGGATTGCTTTGTCTGCATCCATTCTTCTCTGTGATTCAGAGTCTCTCTAAGACACTCACCCCCTTCCTTTGGAAGGCTTGGTGGTAGTGTCTATGAGATAGAACTCTTGAGAGAAAATGTCTCTTGTGTTAGAAGCAGTCTGTTCACCACCTTTGGTAGTCAACTGATTGCTTAACACCCAATTCACTCTTGTGACTAATCCCTCATCCTGGAGGTTTGAGCTTGAAGAAAAGCCATTGCAGATGGAAGATAGATGATCAAAGCCCTTGCCTAAAGGTCATGAAGATGGAGACTGATGCTTGTTGAAGCCTGTAGCTGATTGGAGATTACTTGAAGCCAGATGTTGATTCAGAGCTGCTGAAGCTGTTTGTTTTATTGCTGTATTTCATTTCTGATGTATTGATTGGTTTTCTGGACTGTATTGTTTGCTGTTTACCCTGCTGGGTTGAAAGTGAAGTCTGTTCACTTTTGCCTATTGTTTTCTAGGTTCGAGGTTGAGTGGGACTCCCTTGCCTCGCTTGTACTGTTGCATCCATGCATTTTACTGCTTTATTATATCTGTTATTGTTTCTGTTTCTGCCTATCCCGTAGGATCTCTGTTTCTCTCTGTGCAAGAGAGGAGCATGATAGACACTAGGTCTTAACCCATGCATGATAACATTAGGTTAGTTTGTTTCCCTTCGCAACCGTAGGTTAGAGTTCTGTCTCTTCTTCCTCAAAACAAACAGAAAAACACGTAAAGATTTCAAACACAATAAAAGACACTTCTTTCGTAAAAGAAGGTGAACTCATCAAAGCGTCATTTTTGTTCGCCGGGACTGTTAATCAAGAAAACCTTTTCAGAAGGAATAAAATCAACCAAGACAAGCTTGTGTCGTACGTGGCCCGAACTACGTTTGCTCTGATCTTTCATGCTGTATGAAAGTACGTAGGCATATGATGCGATATCCTAGCGAGCAACCTTCCCCTCCTTTCCCGTAGGTAGGCGAACTACGTTGACTCTGATTTCTCGTTCCAGACGGGAATACGTAGGCATAAAGTGCGATACTTTGCCGAGTCATTTTTATTTTCATTGTATTTTCTTTTTAACCCTTGACCTATAGTTTAGATAGAATAACAATCCATACCCGAAAACAAGCGTGGATCCCGTCGAGTACGACGGACGTGAGGGGTGCTAATACCTTCCCCTTGCGTAACCGACTCCCGAATCCAGGTTTTGGTTGCGACGACCATACCTTTCCCGTGTTGTGCGAGGTTTACTTCGAGCGTTCCCTTTCCCGCTCTGAGGGATAAATAACGCACGGTGGCGACTCTTCTGTTCAGCCGGCGCCGATTTTCGCAGTAGCGACATATATGACTCCACCTCAAGGCTTATTCTCTTCATCTAAAGGCGTGTGTAAGCTCAAACGCTCCTTATATGGTTTGAAACAGGCACCTCGAGCATGGTACGAGAAATTTCGCTCCACTATACTTGGATTCTCCTTTACTCAGAGTCAGTATGATTCATCTTTATTTATTCATAGCACATCTGCGGGTATTGTTCTGCTTCTTTTGTATGTTGATGATATGGTTATTACTGGTTCAGATCATGCTTCCATTCAGCGACTTAAGCAACAGTTACAGGCCTCATTTCATATGAAAGATCTGGGTAATCTACATTATTTTCTTGGTCTTGAGGTTCATTCTACATCCAAAAACATCTTTCTCCATCAACACAAGTATGCTACAGATTTGATTTCTATGGCCGGTCTTGAATCGGCTAATCTAGTAGATACTTCTCTTGAGGTTAATGTTAAATATCATCGTGATGATGGGGATCTGTTGCCTGATCCCTTATTGTATCGACAACTTGTGGGTAGCCTCAACTACTTGACTATTACTCGCCCTGACATATCTTTTGTTGTTCAACAAGTAAGTCAATTCATGCATTCTCCTCGCCATCTTCACTTGGCTGTAGTTCGTCGTATAATTCGCTACTTAAAAGGAACCTCTCACCGCGGATTATTCTTTTCCGTTGGAACTTCTCTTCAGTTGAGCGCTTATAGTGATGCTGATTGGGCAGGGTGTCCTGATACTCGTCGATCTGTTACTGGTTGGTGTATGTTTCTTGGTTCTTCATTGATCTCTTGGAAAAGTAAGAAGCAAACAAGAGTTTCTAAATCTTCTACTGAATCAGAGTATCGTGCCATGTCTGCTGCGTGTTCAGAAATACTTTGGCTTCGTGGTCTTTTGGCTGAACTTGGATTTCCCCAAACAGAGTCAACTTCACTTTATGCTGACAATACAAGTGCCATCCAAATTGTTGCAAATCCTGTTTTTCATGAACGCACCAAACATATCGAAGTTGATTGTCATTCAATACGTGACGCCTACGATGATCGAATAATATCACTTCCTCACGTCAGTACGCAGTTGCAGGTTGCAGATATTCTTACCAAGGCTGTTTCACGCCCAAGACATCAGTTTCTTGTTAGCAAATTGATGCTCCTTGACCAGCCGCATCAATTTGAGGGGGATGTTAATTAGGAAATAATCTTTGCAGTTATTATGAATAATTTACATTCATAGAATAGGAAATTAGTCATTATGAATTGTAATTAGTTATTATTAGCTGTAATTAGTTATTATGAGTTGTAATTACCGACACTATTATATATAGTATGAAAGGCAATGAGAAAGGTATCAAGCCAAATTTCATGACACCAACATCATGGTTGAGTCATCTCACAAAAGGGTCAAGATTCACTTCCTACTTTTCATCCCTTTAAATACTTCCTATTAACAATACAAACGGACTGATCTAAACAAGCGAGCCTAGCTTCATCATTAGGAGTCTGCTAGTTATTCCTTTCAACAAAACACAAACCTTACTAATCATTCAACATGCAGACCTCACTTCTTCACGAGCTAGTTGTTGGAACTCCGGTCATATATGACAAGTTTCAAAAGTCGGATAATAGATACTTACTTGACTCTGCCTCTCATCAATGTCAATATCCATACAAACATCAAAGCAAAAGTAAGACTTTCTTTTCCTATACAGACAAACAAATCACGATTATCTATTCTAATTTCATTAAGAAATGATGATTTTACTAATATAGAGTGCTTCTATGTTTCAGGTAGAGTAAGTTCTAACCAGAAAAAGCGCAGCAGGAAGGTCGATAGTAATTCTGAAATTTCAGTGAGACTAGGGACAAACATATCTGAAATTATAAAAAGGAAGTTGAGCTTAGGGGCAAGAATTCTTCAAATGGGTGGAGTGGAGAAAGTGTTGATGAAGTATTTCAGTGTGATGGAGGGGGAGAGGTTATTGAAAGTTTGCCATTGTTATCTGTCCACCACATCTGGCCCTCTAGCTGGCTTCCTCTTCATCTCAACTGAAAAGGTTGCCTTTTGCAGTGACAGATCCATAAAAGTCTTTAATGAGAAAGGCCAAATGTGTAGGATCCGCTATAAGGTATGTCATGAACAAACCTATTCATAGCTCTCAGTTTTTGTATTTCAATATTTTTTAAAAGATTCTTAAAGGTACATATATATATGTGTGTAATGTACAGGTTTCTATTCCAGTGAAGAAGATAAAGAGTGTGAGGCAAAGTGAAAATGTAGAGAAGGCAAGAGAGAAATACATAAATATAGTGACAGTTGACAATTATGATTTCTGGCTAATGGGTGTATCAAAATATCACAAGACTTATAAATATCTAGAGCAGACAATTTCTCAAGCATAGATGAATACAAGATATAAGTTACAAGAGATGATATAGAGCAAGTAATTATAGCTGTAATTGAAGATATGTGTTGAGGACAAAGCATCTTTTGGAAACTTGATGCAAACTTGGTTCATTCATATGAGCTCAGATGCAAACTTGACTGTCAGCACCTTGTTGATAAAGTTGTTGGTGGAACTTGGAAGAGACCGTTTGCAAGAGAGCATATCCATTGATCCATAGAGAAAGGCCTATATTAACTGTTATGGTATAAAACAAGATGGAAGAAATGTAAATAGAAAGAATGAAGAAAACTGTTTGAAGTTTAAGTTTCAGACTAAATTACTTGACGAATTATTTACTTGTAAGTTTTCATGAACTTTTGAAATTCAGAACATTCAAATCTTTTTATTCACATGTGAATCTTTTTTAATTATTTAGTTTGAATAGTTGTCTTATATTGCTTCAATAATTTGATTGAATACTCTCATGTGTTGTACTATTTATTTTTTATAGAAGATACAATTTTTCACTCACACGAAGATGATACCTAAACAACACCGGATCCAAATAGTTAATTATAGACTAAATCACATTTTTTGTCCCTATTTGCATTTACAAAATCAGACTTGTATTGAATACTCGATATCTTAATTAAGTATAAATAATTTTTTAATGATCAAGAAACACACAAGATTAGGATTAATAAAGAAGAAAACAACAAGGATCAGTTATTTTACTGCAATTCTTTCTTTTCTCTTATGACAAGATTATAAATATAAAAGAATATAAGAAAAATAACACACTAATTTAATGGGCTTTTTAACAATTACAAGTTAACTTCAATTGGACTTATAAGTCACAATTCAACATGCTAACAACCCTAGCAATATTAACTAATGCATGTTAGAACAAACTTCGACTCCAACACACATTACTCGCGAATAGACTTCGACCACACTAGAGTTCGATCCAACATCTCACAAGACTCTATATTTTAGAACAACCCTAGCAATAATGCATGTTAGAACAAACTTCGACTCCAACACACATTACTCGCGAACAGACTTCGACCACACTAGAGTTCGATCCAACATCTCACAAGACTCTATATTTTATTTATAAACATAACATATAAAAATTTTAATAATATGATTAGAGCTATCAAAACGAGTTATTCAAACTTAGATAACCCGGTTTTGACATACAGCTTTTTAAGATCGGATCAAAATAGTTCTATTGTAATATGAACTCAAATATTATTATTGAATCCGACTCTATACGATCTTCGGACTACCCAATTAAATGAATTTTAATTAATTATTTTTTATACAAAAATTAAAATAAAAACCTCATATTTATCGTAAAACAATAACTTTTTCTATAATTTTAAATATAGTAGATATTTACCTACTATATTAATTTTTATAAATATTTTAATATGGTATTAAATATATTCAAATATTTACAATCACTCCTCCATCATTTTAATGAGAGTGAATCATCAAAGCTTTTTGGGATGTCACCCTTCTCTAAATGACTTTATATATATAAGGTAAAAAAAAGTAAAGAGATTGTAAACCATCTTAATTTGTGGAGCACATGTTTTTAAAAAAAGAAAATCACCACATCATTTCCATGTGCATTCCAAATGTGCATTCCAATTGTGCATTCTAAAAAAGAAAACTTTGTACAGAGAAGTCAAGTGGTACTAAAAAAGAAGCACCAATCTTTTTATTGTTAAACAAAGAAGTTAGCAACAAATGGGTATAACATACAGATAGAGGTATAAAAAGTTAGCAATGATACTCTAAAGCACTTATCATCTACTCTTAACTTTATTGCATATCAAATGAAATGAAAACCTTTTTTAATATGTCCTTTACAACAGTTGCAGTGAGGGCTTAATTACCACTATCTCCAAAGGGCTGGCCGACGACATACATACCATAGAATCTTGCTCCTCAAGATATATAAACCTATCTCTAAGCCTCTAAAAATTAACCCTTTTAAGTGTTACTTTATTACTTTATAAAACGCTAACTTATATCTTTCTTTACCATATTTTTCTAAAAGAAATCAAGCAATTCATGATGTCAAAATATCATCTTAAACAAAACACTTTCAAGTTGACATGTTAGTAGTGTTTTTATTACATCAGTAAGTGATTGATGTTAGAAATATCGTTAAAGTCGAACGGATTTAGGACTGAATCGTGAATAATGTTATTTTTCTTAAAAGTATTTCAAGCACTTTCTTGTATGTTTTAGAGTTGGAACGCGGGAATATCAGGATAATTCAGCCTTATATCGAATTTGCGCAAGACCGACGAAAACTCGATTATGTAGCGAAGAGTGTCTAGAAGTTTGTACAAGAAAATATTTGGCTTGTGATGTGATTTTCTGAATTACCAAATGAGGTATTTATAGGTCATACATGTGTTGTTTCATAAGGTTGCGACCTTGATGAAAAAACACCTTTTAACTAAAAGTTGTCATGTTTCCAACCATTACCTATGTTCATTCTGCAGCAACCCTTCACGAACAACTTTTTTCAGCAATTGGGATGAAAGAATGCCACTTGCCTATTGTGAGATGTTGGGTCGAACTCTAGTATGGTCGAAGGGTAGCTTTTGGTTCGACATGAATTAAGCATGAGGTCGAAGTATGTTCGCATGTTGCTATCGAAGTAATGCGTGTTGTAGTCGAAGTTTGTTCTAACATGCATTAGTCAATATTGCTCGGGTTGTTAGCATGTTGAATTAGGTCTTACTTGTAAGCCCGATTATTTATGTTAGCTTGTATTCTAAGTTAGCTTGTAATGGGTAATTGTTAAAAAGCCCATTAGGTTAGTGTGTTATTTTTCTTATAAATAGGATGATAGTTTCTCAATCTTGGAATAAGGAAAAATAGGAAGATAAAATCCTAATTTCAAGAGAGAGAGGTTATTTTGTTATTCTTATTTACTTGTAATCTTGTTTCAAGAGTAAGGAAAGAATAGCAGTTTATAATCAATCCTTGTTGTTCCTTGTTGTTTTACCTTGTTTTCTTTGTTAACCCTAACCCTTGTGTGTTTCTTGATCATAAAGAAACCGTTTATATTTTGTTTCAAGGCATCCGATTCACAACAAATTAGTACAGTGAGCGTGAAAAAGATGCCTTCAACAAAGTATGAGATTGAAAAGTTCACCGGAGTGAACGACTTCGGTCTGTGGGGCTTGAAGATGAAAGCCCTACTGGTTCAGCAGAGTTGTTTGGAAGCGTTGAAGGGAGAGACAGCCATGGATGATGCGTTAACGGCAAACGAAAAGACGGATATGATTGAGAAAGCCCATAACGCAATATTGTTGAGCCTTGGTAATAAGGTTCTTCGACAGGTATCAAAGGAGACTACATCATCAGGATTATGGGTGAAACTTGAAAGTTTGTACATGACCAAACCTCTGGTGAATCGACTCTATCTAAATCAAGCTTTGTATTCATTCAAGATGAGTGAAGATAAAATGTTGGCTGAGCAGTTGGATATGTTCAACAAGCTGATTCTTGATCTTGAGAATATTGATGTGAAGATCGATGATGAAGATCAAGCATTGTTGTTGTTGTGTTCTTTGCCTAGAATACATGTTCACTTCAAAGAAACTCTCTTGTATGAAAGGGAGTCTCTGACCTTTGAAGAAGTTCAAGAAGCCTTGTATTCTAAGGAATTGAACTAACGAAAGGAGCATAAACTTTCGACGGTGGGCGAAGGTTTGGCCGTTAAGGGAAAATTCTTGTGAAAGGATGGAAAGTTCGACAAGAAGAAAGGTAAAAGTCAACAGAAGTTTTATAATGGCGAAACATCTGGTATTCGATGTTATCACTGTAAGAAGGAGGGTCACACAAGAAAGGTGTGCCCTGAATGCCTGAAAGATCATGGAGGTAATGACAACACAGCCATTGTTCAAGATGACTTCGACTCATCTGATGTTCTTGTGGTTTCAAGTGGCGACTCGAGAAAATAGTGGATTATGAATTCATGTTGCACTTGGCACATGACTCCAAACAGAGAATTTTTCGAGGAGCTATGTGACCAAGATGGTGGATCTGTGCTGCTGGAAAACACCAAATCTTGCAAAATTGCAGGTATTGGATCTGTGAGATTCAAGATCCATGATGAGTCAATAAGGTTATTGACTGAAGTCAGGTATGTACCTGACTTGAAGAGAAATTTGATTTCTCTTGGTGAATTCGACAAAAAAGGATATGTTTTTCAAGGAGAGAAAAGTATCCTAAGAGTCATGAAGGGGTCGAAGGAAGTCTTGAGAGGCGTGAAAAAACAAAGCTTATATACCCTTGAGGTTGAGGTTGTAAGTGGTTCTACAAATGTTGCATCCACGAAACCTGTGTCGAAGACAAAATTATAGCACATGAGATTGGGTCATGTCAGGGAAAGAGGCCTGGTCGAATTGGGGAAGTAGAACCTGCTAGGAGGTGAAAAAGTCGAAAAGTTGGAGTTTTGTGAATCTTGTGTATTTGGTAAATCCTGTAGGGCGAAGTTTAACAAAGGCAAGCAAAGAACACATGGATCTGTGGATTACATTCATGTTGATCTTTGGGGGCCTGCAAGGAATCCTTCACACTTAGGTGCAAGGTATTTTCTATCCATTGTTGATGATTATTCCATAAAGCTATGGGTATTCATTCAGAAGACGAAGGATGAATCTTTTGAGAATTTCAAAAGTTGGAAGATTCTGGTCAAAACTCAAACTGGCAGAAAGGTTAAGAGGTTGAGATCGACAATGACCTTTAATTCTGCAACGAAGCCTTTGACAATTACTGTGTTGATTCTAGGATTGCAAGACATAAGACTGTAGCAGGCACTCTTCAACAAAATAGCTTAGCTGAGAGATTCAATCGAACAATCTTTGAAAGGGTTAGATGTATGTTGGTTAGTGCTGGATTGAAGAAGGTGTTTTGGGCGGAGGTTGTTTCAACAGTAGCTTACCTGATAAGTATATGTCCCTCGACTGCCTTGAGAATGAAGACACCTGAAGAAGTTTGGTCGGGACATCCACCTAGTCTCGACAGACTGAGAGTATTTGGCTATGTGGCCTATGCTCATATTAGGCAAGACAAGGTCGAACCTAGAGCTCTGAAATGCATGTTCATGGGATACTCTGAAGGAATCAAAACTTATAGGCTATGGTGCTCAGAGTCAGGTCACAGGAGGTGTGTCACCAGTCGAGATGTAGTTTCCAATGAAGCAGAGATGACTTTCAAAAAAATTGATGATGCTGACGAAGAGCTGGAACAGGGAGAGATTCATGTTGAAGTGGAGCATGTTGATGCTGAATTGCGTACTCCGGATAAAGTCGAAGAAGACGCAAAAGATGTTGTCAAAGATGAGGAGACTGATAATGACTACATGCTAGCAAGAGACAGGTCGAGGAGAGTTATCAAGCCACCTCAGAGACTTGGGTATGCAGATCTTACAGCTTATGCCTTAATCTCTGCAAGTGAGGTTTTAAACGAAGAACCTAGAGACTATAGGGAAGTTATGAGGAGTCAAAAGAAGATTGAATGGATGAAGGCCATGGATGATGAGATGAAATCTCTTCATGATAACAATACTTGGGATCTGATCAAGAAACCTACTGGAGCTAGGTTAGTCAGCTGCAAATGGATTTTTAAAGTTAAGGAAGGAATCGAAGAAGTGGCGTCGAAGAGATACAAGGCAAGATTGGTTGCTAGGGGGTTCACTCAGAAAGAAGGTGTCAACTTCAATGATGTGTTCTCTCTTGTTGTAAAGCACAGATCCATTCGAATGTTGCCTTCCACAGTGGCACAGTTTGACCTTGAACTAGAACAGATGGATGTGAAGACTGCATTCTTGTATGGTGATTTAGATGAAACAATCCTGATGAGGCAACCTGAAGGGTATGTCGAAAAAGAGAAGGAAGATTATGTGTGCGAGCTGAATAGATCCTTATATGGACTGAAATAATCTCCTCAACAGTGGAATAGGAGATTCAACAAGTTCATGACACACATAAGTTTTATCAGAAGTCAGTTCGACCACTGTGTTTACTTCAGATTTCGACCGGGTAATTCATTTGTTATTTTGTTGCTCTATGTGAATGATATTCTAATAGTAAACAACAATGTCGAAGATGTAATGAGGGTGAAGGCTGAACTCAATAAGGAGTTCGACATGAAGGATCTAGGAGCTGCGTCCAGAATTCTTGGGATTGACATCCGAAGAGATAGAAAGCAGTCGAGATTATTCTTATCTCAAGAGGCATACTTACGGAAGGTTCTCGAAAAGTTTGGTATGTCGAATTCAAATCCTGTTGTGACTCCAAAAAACCCTTAATTTAAGCTGAGTATAGATCAGTGTCCCAACACTGATGTTGAAAGAACTTATATGAATAGCATTCCATTTGCTAACATAGTAGGTTCTTTGATGTATGTTATGGTCTGTACTAGGCCTGACATAGCATATGTAGTAAGTCTTGTAAGCAGGTACATGGCGAATCTTGAAAAGGCTCACTGGCAAGCATTGAAGTGGATTTTAAGGTACACAAATGGGTCTCTGAATAGAGTCCTAATTTATGGTGGAGCCTTGGGTGATGATAGTAAAACAGCAATCGAATGATATGTCGACTCTGATTATGCAGGTCAAATGGATTCTAGAAAATCTATTTCTTTTTATATGTTCACTATGTTTGGGACATCAATCAGTTGGAAAGCAACACTTCAGAAGGTCGTTGCCTTATCAACCACTGAAGCGGAATATATTTCCCTAACTGAAGCTATGAAGGAAGCATTGTGGCTTGAAGGTTTTGCAAAGGAGTTAAAACTTCAAGGTCGAGTTATCACTGTTAAATTTGATAGTCAAAGTGCAATACACCTGTCGATGAATTCAGTCTATCATGAACGAACCAAGCAAATTAATGTGAGGCTGCATTTCGTTAGAGGGGTAATCGAGCGTGGAGAAGTCCAAGTGCTGAAGGTTTCAACAAATCATAATGTTGCTGATATGATCACCAAGACGTTGCCCAGTTGCAAGTTTTTCCACTGTATGCAGTTGATAAAGCCGCATGAAGAAAGCTAGTTTCTTGATGTTATATAGTTAGATCTAAGGTGGATATTTGTGAGATGTTGGATCGAACTCTAGTATAGTCGAATGGTAGCTTCTGGTTCGACAGAAATTAAGCATGAGGTCAAAGTATGTTCGCATGCTGTTGTCGGAGTAATGCATGTTGTAGTCAAAGTTTGTTCTAACATGCATTAGTCAATATTGTTAGGGTTGTTAGCATGTTGAATTGATTCTTACTTGTAAGCCCAATTACTTAAGTTAGCTTTTACCCTAAGTTAGCTTGTAATGGGTAATTATTAAAAAGTTCATTAGGTTAGTGTGTTATTTTTCTTATAAATAGGATGTTAGTTTCTCAATCTTGAAATAAGGAAAAATAAGAAGATAAAATCCTAATTTCAAGAGAGAGAGGTTATTTTGTCATTCTTATATACTTGTAATCTTGTTCCAAGAGTAAGTAAATAATAGCAGTTTATAACCAATCTTTGTTGTTCCTCGTTGTTTTACCTTGTTTTTTTTGTTAACCCTAACCCTTATGTGTTTCTTGATCATAAAAAAACCGGTTATACTTTGTTAAATACATCCGACTCATAACATCTATCTTATTATGTGCACATGCATCATCAAAACTAGATATTTGGGCTATCTGCAATTCTTAACTTTGTCATGTCACCCTTCTTTAACTTTTTTTTTATAAGATAACAAAAAGTAAAGAGATACAATGACAAATATATAATTATACTATAGTATATTCTATACGACATGACACAGTCATATAATTTTACTGGTTGCAACCAACACACTCACTGCTCAACTTAATTTTCACTGAAATGTAACTCAAATTTTGTGAAAGTTATAAGAAAATGTCAAGATTTCATGGATAATAATTTGCTTTAAGTACACAATAAATAAGAAGTTAACAATGATACTCTAAGCCACTTATCATCTACTCTTAAGCTTATTGCATATCAAATGAAATGAAAACCTTTTTCAGTAGGTCCTTAATAACAGTTTCTATGATGAGGGCTTTGGCTTTTGCTTAATTACCACAGTCTCCACAAAGATTGGCCGACAACATGTCATATACATATTACCATGGAATCTTGCTCCTCAAGATAGATAAACATTTCTCTAAAAGCAACCAAGCAATCCATGATGTCAAAATATCATCTTCAACAAAACACCTCCATGGTGTCACACATATAATTATACTATAGTATATTCTATATAACATTGTCATATAACTATACTGTTTGTGCAATCAACATATAGCTCAACTTAATTTTCACTGCAATGAAATTCAGATTTTGTGATGGCTAGGGAACTTGAAATTATGTTTGACAGAAACTAAAATCTGACCTCAGGGCAAATACACCTGATGTGTGCGGCCGGTTAAATTATGTTGCACCGGCATTTTAGATTGAAGGAGTATCTAGTGTCAAACAACATAAAGTATGTGAATAAGTGATTATATTCAATCATTTTAATTTTTTGGAATTATTATCTGTGTCTACATGTCAATGTTGTATCCGATGTTCGTGTATGTCTCGGTGTTTTCTATTTTCTACTGATGTCTATGTACGTGTCACTGTTTCCTAAAAAAGGAGATTGCCAAATCATCATCACATCATGTATCTTGACACATTAACTTAATACACTTGGTCTACATTTTAGTTTTGAATACCTACCTTACTACAAGAGATTTTAGACAAGTCTAGCATCACAAAGTTACAATGCCAACTCATAAAGTTCTGCTGATGAAAACTATCTCATCCTTTACATTTTTTTAATTTCCTTATACCCATTTTCCCAAAGGGTTGGCCGACATCATGTCATATACACCATGAAATCTTGCTCCCCAAGATATATAAACCTTTCTCTAAGCCTCTAAACATTAACCATTTTAAGTTTATTTTTTGAAAAGCTAATTTATATCTTTCCTCTTTATCATCTTTTTCTAAAAGCAACCAAACAATCCATGACATCAAAATATTATCTTGAATAAAGTCCTTCAAGTTCCCATGTAAGTAGTGTCTTTATTATATCAACCAAGATCATGGTTGAGTCATCCCACAAAAGGCTCAAGATTCACTTCCTACTTTTCATCCCTTTAAATACTACCTCCTTAGAATACAAAGGGACTGATCAAACCAAGCAAGCCTAGCTTCCTTTCAACAAAACACGAACCTTACTAATCATTCAAGATGCAGGCCTCATTTCTTCACGAGCTAGTTGTTGGAACTCCAATCATATATGACCAGTTTCAAAAGCCGAATAACAGATACTTGCTTGATTCTGCCTCTCATCAATGTCAATATCCATCCAAACATCAAAGCATATGTAAGACTTTCTTTCCCGTTACAGACGAATCACAATTATCAAATCTAATTTCATCAAGTGTTGATGGTTTTACTAATATAGAGTGCTTCAATGTATCAGGTAGAGCAAGTTCTAACCAGAACAAACGCAGCAGAAAGGCCGATAGTAATTCTGAAATTTCAGGGAGACTAAGGACAAACATAACAGAAACTATTAAAAGGAAGTTGAGCTTAGGGGCTCGAATTCTTCAAATGGGTGGAGTGGAGAAAGTGTTCATGAAGTATTTTAGTCTGAGCGAGAGTGAGAGGCTGTTGAAAGTTTGCCATTGTCATCTGTCGACCACGTCTGGCCCTCTAGCTGGTCTCCTCTTCATCTCCACCGAAAAGGTTTCCTTTTGCAGTGAGAGATCAATAAAAGTCTTTAATCAGAAAGGACAAATGTGTAGAATACGCTATAAGGTATGTCATGAACAAAGCTATTCATAGCTCTCAGTTCTCCTATTCCAACATTTTTTTGAGATTCTAAAAGGTATGTATATGTACAGGTTTCCATACCAGTGAAGAAGATAAAGAGTGTGAGGCAAAGTGAAAATGTAGAGAAGGCAAGAGAGAAATACATAAATATAGTGACAGTTGACAATTATGATTTCTGGCTAATGGGTGTATCAAAATATCACAAGACTTATAAATATCTAGAGCAGACAATTTCTCAAGCATAGATGAATACAAGATATAAGTTACAAGAGATGATATACAGCAAGCAAGTAATTGAATATATGATTTGAGGAGAAAACATGTGGTGGAAGTTTTTTCTTTTCACTCAAGGTTGAGAAATTTCATTGATAACAGATGCACATGGTTCCTTCATATGACCACAGATGCAAACTTGGCTGTCAACATATTGTTGGTAAAGTTGTTGATGCAAGAAATATTTTGTAACAAACTTCAAACAGTGAGTGTTTAGTGATAGGGATTATACTGGGAGAACATGTCCATTGATCCATAGAGAGAGGCCTATATTAATGAAGGGATATTATTAACTGTTATGGTATAAAACAAGATGGAAGAAAATGTAAATAGAAAGAATGAAGAAAACTGTTTGAAGTTTAAGTTTCAGGTTCAATTACTTGAGGAATTATTTACTTGTATTATTAGATAAAGCAAAGGGAGACAGAATTCATTATGCAATAAATAATAGAATCATTATGCTTTAGTGGATTTCTACAAGACTATAGTATAATATACCGAGTTTTGAAACAAATAAAAAAAAAACTCTACTAAATTTTGTGAAAGAGAGAAGAAGGAAAAAGAAAAATTGATTAAAACTATTTTACTATTTACTTTTTGAATAAGAGTTCAAAGATTACAAGTGAATAACAATAACTAATCTCTTTCAACAATTTGAGAGAATTAGTCTATTTATAGACTATTAAACTAACACAGGCTACACACTAACTTAACAATTGAGCTTACAAGTAAGACTAAATTTAACATGTTTTAAAACAAAAACATATTTTGACAGCATGTTTGAACAGACTCCGACTACAGCATGCACAACTCCGGTAGAACCATGAAGTTATCCTTGTCGACACTAGAGTTCGATCCAAATACCACAAATCTTCACCTTGAAACAAACTCTACACTAACAAGGAAACAAACTAACTTTCATCATGCAGCTTTATCAACTGCATACAGCGGAAAAACTTGTTACTCAGCAATGTCGATGATCATATCAGCAGTATTGTCATCAGTCGATACCTTCAGCATTTGAACTTCTCCACGTTCGATTATCTCTTTGACAAAGTGCAACCTCACATAGACGTGTTTGATTCGCTCATGATAGGCTGAATTTTTCAACAGGTGTATTGTAATTTGACTATCACATTTAACAGTGATAACTCGAATTTGAAGTTTCAGCTCCTTAGCAAAACCTTCAAGGCACAATGCTTCTTTGACAGCTTCAGTGAGGGCAATATACTCCGCTTTAGTGGTTGATAAGGCAAGAACCTTCTGAAGTGTTGCTTTTCAACTGATTTATATGCAAAGCATAGTGAACACATATCCAAACATAGATTTTCTAGAATCCATACAGCCTGCATAATCAGAGTCGACAAATCCTTCGATTTTGAATTTGTTATCATCACCACAAGCTCCACCATAAATCTGAACTCTGCTCAAAGACCCATTAATGTACCTAATAATCCACTTTAATGCTTGCCAATGCGCCTTCCTAAGATTGGCCACATACTTGCTTACAAGGCTTACTCCGTACGCTATGTTTGGCCTCATACAGACCATATCATACATCAAAGAACCTACTATGCTAGCATATGGAATGCTATTCATATAGGCTTCTTCGACTTCAGTACTAACACTTTGAGTCGTACTCAGCTTGTACTGAGGATTAATCGGTGTTAGAACATGCTTTGAATTCGACATACCAAACTTGTCGATAATCTTCTTCAGATATGTCTCTTGATATAAGTATAATCTCGACTGCTTTCTATCTCTCCAGATGTCAATCCCAAGAATTCAGAAGGCAACTCCCAAATCCTTCATGTCGAACTTCTTATGGGATCAGCCTTCACCTTTATAACATTTTTGACACTGTTATTTGCTATGAGGATGTCATCCATATAAAGCAACAAAATAACAAATGAACTTCAAGGTCGAAATCTGAAGTAAATACAATGGTCGAACTGGCTCCTAGTGAAACCTATGTGTGCCATGAACTTGCCGAATCTCTTATTCCATTGTCGAAAAGATTGTTTCAGGCCATACAAAGACCTATTCAGCTTGAACACATAATCTTCTTTTCCCTTTTCTACATACCCTTCAGGTTGCCTCATCAGGATTGTCTCATCTAAATCACCATACAGAAAGGCTATCTTCACATCCATTTATTCAATTTCTAGGTTGAACTTCGCCATCATAGCAAGAAGAATATGAATGGATTTATGCTTTACAACAGACGAGAACACATCATTGAAGTCAACACCTTCTCTGTGAGTGAAACCCTTAGAAACCAACCTTACCTTAAATCTCTTCGACATCACTCCTTCAATTTCTTACTTAACCTTGAAAATCCACTTACAGTTAACTAACCTGACTCTAACAGGTTTCTCGATCAATTCCCAAGTGTTATTATCATGAAGAGGTTTCATCTCATCATCCATGATTTTCAACCATTCAATCTTATCTCGACTCCTCATAACTCCCTTATAGTCTCTAGGTTCTTCATCCAGAACCTCACTTGCAGAGATTAAGGCATAATCTATGAGATTTGCATAACCAAATCTCTGAGGTGGCTTGATGACTTTGTTCAACATGTCTCTCGCAACAGGTAGTCATTATCAGTCTCCTCATCTTCATCGGCACCTTGTGTTTCTTCTTTGACTTCATTTGGGTTATGCAATTCAGCATCACTATATTTCACCTCAACAGGAATCTCTTTATGTTCTAGCTCTTCTTCAGAGATCTTTGAACTTCGACCAACGACAACAGTTTTCTTTAAAGTCATTTCAGCTTCATTGAAAACTACATCTCGACTTGTGTTACACCTCCTGTGACCTGACTTTAGGCACCACAGCCTATAATCTTTGACTCCTTCAAGTTATCCAAAGAACATACATCTCAGAGCTCTAGGTTCGACCTTGTCGTGCCTTATATGAGCATAGGCTAAGAAGCCAAATACTATAAATCTGTCGAGATTAGGTGGATGTCCCGACCATACTTCTTCAAGTGTTTTCATTCCCAAAGTAGTCGAGGGACACCTATTTATCATGTATGCTACAGTCACATCAATTTTTTCTCCAAAACACGTTCTTTAATCCTGCACTAACCAACATGCAGCTAACCATTTCCAGAATGGTTCAATTAAACCTTCCAGCCAAACTATTTTACTGGGGAGTATCCGTAGTAGTTTTGTATCTTGCAATACCAGATGCAGTAGAATAGTTGTCAAAATCTTCATTGCAAAATTAAAGACTATTGTTGGTCCTCAACCTCTTGACCTTCCTTCCAGTTTAGTTTTCGACCAGAGTCTTCCAACTTTTGAAATTTTCAAAAATTTCATCCTTAGTCTTCTGGATGAATACCCATGACTTTCTGGAGTAATGGTCAACTATGGATAGAAAATACTTTGCACCTGAGTGTGAAAGATTCTTTGCGGTCTCCAAAGACCAACATGAATGTAATCAATGGATCAATGTGTTCTTTGTTTATCTTTGTTAAACTTCATTCTACAGGATTTACCAAATACACAAGGTTCACAAAGCTCCAATTTTTCGACCTTGTCACCACACAACAAATTTTGTTTCGACAATTCAATCAGGCCTCTTTCACTAACATGGTTGAGTCTTTTGTGTCATAACTCAGTCTTTGACATGGGTTTCGTGGATGCTACATCTGCTGAACCACTTACAAACTCAGCCTCAAGGGTATACACACATTGTTTCTTTACGCCTCTCAAGACTTCCTTCGACCACTTCATTACCCTCAAGATACTTTTCTCTCCTTTAAAAACATATCCTTTCTTGTCGAATTCACCAACAGAAATAAAATTCTTCTTAAGATCAGGTACATACCTAACATCGGTCAATAGCCTTATTGACTCATCATGGAGTTTGAATCTCATAGATCTAATACCTACAATTTTGCAAGCTTTGTTGTTTCCCAGCAGCACTGACCCACCATCTTGATCACACAATTCCTCAAACACGTCTTTATTTGGATTCATGTGCCAAGTATACCCTTAATCCATAATCCACTCCTTGCTAGAGTCTCTACTTGAAACCACCAGGACATCAGATGATTCATAACCATCTTGCATAATGGCTATATTACCTTTCCACCATGATTGTTCAGTCAATTAGAGCATATTTTTCTTGTATGATTCTCCTTCTTACAATGATAACACTTAATAGTAGAAACATTACCATCATAAGAATTATGTAGGAATTTACCCTTCTTCTCAAACCTACCATCTTTCTTCAAGAATTTTCCATTAACGGACAAACCTTCACCAATTGTCGATGGCTTGTACTCCTTTCATTCGTTCAAATTATTAGAGTACAAGGCAAATTGAACATCTTCAAAGGTCAACAAATCTCTTCCATACAAGAGAGCTTCTTAGAAATGAGCATGATACTTAGATAAATAACACAACAGAAGCAACGTTAGATCTTGATCATCAATCTTGACCTCGATATTCTCAAGATCAAGAATCAATTTCTTGAACATATCCACCTGCTCAGTCAAGACTTCGTATTCAATCATCTTGAATGAACACAAAGCTTGCTTCAAGTAGAGACGACTAACCAACGATTTCTTCATGTACAAACCTTCAAGTTTCGTCCACACACCAGTTGCGATTTTCTTCTTTGAGACCTACTAGAAAACCTTATCACCAAGACCCAATACAATGACACTGTGGGATTTTTTGACCATCGTTGTTTTCTCCTTCTCTGATAGAGCAGCGTCCATCTTCTCAATCCTTTCAACACTTCTAACAAGCCATGTTGAACAAGAAGGACTTGCATCTTTAAGTGCCATAAACATAAATCATTCACACTAATGAATTTCCCGATCTCATACTTTGTTGACGACATCTTCTCACCCACGCTCACCGCACCAGTTTGTTGTGAAACGATATCATTAATAACAGAATAAAGTTATGAGATAGCGATTGGTTTTTTTGAGCAAACACAAGAAACCCTATTAAGTTTTATGAAAGAAAGAAGAAGAAAGAAGAATAATTGGTTAAAATTATTTTACTATTCACTTTCTCAATAAGGGTTCAAAGATTACAAGTGAATAACCAAATTCGACGTGCTTTAAAACAAAAACATATTTCGACAGCATGATTGAACAGACTTCGACTACAACATGCATAACTCCTATCAAACCATGAAGCTACCCTTGTCGACACCAGAATTCAATTTGAATACCATAGTGAGATAGCAGAAAATGTGCAATGGCTAACAGACAAAAAAACGAATACACAGTCATATTTTTTGAGAAAAAAGTGAGTCGTTGAGAAAACCAAATGTGAGAAAGTTTCACATTCATTAGAAAAGCAGAAATTGAACACTTTATAAGTGACACAATATGCATGTCTATCACCTTAAAATTTTAAATAAATATATAATGTGTCTCTCACAAAATATGTTTTTTAAAAAAAATATTCCAATAAAAAATGTTCTCTCTCTTGTGGGACCCCGGATTTGATGACCACATGGTACCTAAAATTGGTAAAGGAAAAGTAAACAATCAATATTTGAGGATGACGAGGATATCATGTACTAAATGTTTAGTGGAAAAGGAAATATATATCCAAATCACTCCCACATCATCTCCATGCCCTTAATGACACTGGATCATCAAAGCTTTTTGAGATACCACCCTTGTTTAAATTACTTTGATATAATAATGTAAGAAAAAGTGAAGAGATTGTAAGGTGTTTACTATAGACTAAATCCTACATATACATAACTTAGAGAATGAATCGTAGAGCCCGTAACACTAAGAAGGAAAAAGTAAAGAAAGGTGAATGAGGATGTAAAATGGTATCCAAGAAAAGATAATGTGTATGAAGGTTGTAATAGGGTTGTATAACTTATAAGTTGTAAATAGTAACAAAATGAAACATGCAACCAAATACGTGTGACTGATGTGGCAATTTGCTGTTGCCGTTCCCACCAATAGGGAACACCCTTTTTGTCCTTTGGAATAAAAATCATCTTAATTTGAAGAAATTGAAAGATGGAGCACATGTTTCTGAGAAAAGGAAATTACCACATCATTTCCATATGCATTCCAGATGGACCTGCATGAACTTAACCTAAAAGTAACCAAACAATCCATGATATCAAAATATTATCTTGAACAAAGTCCTTCAAGTTCCCATGTAAGTAGTGTCTTTATTACATCATCCCACAAAAGGCTCAAGATTCACTTCCTACTTTTCATCCCTTTAAATACTACCTCTCAAGAATACAAACGGACTGATCTAACCAAGCGAGCCTGGCTTCCTTTCAACAATTTTGATTTCTGGCTAATGGGTGTATCAAAATATCGTAAGACTTATAAATATCTGGAGCAGACAGTTTCTCAAGCTTAGATAAATATAAGATATAACTTACAAGAGATGATATACAGCAAGCAATGAAATGAAAACTGTAATTGAAGATATGATCTGGAAAGAGGAGCTTTGATTGAGCATTAACAGATGCACGTGGTTCGTTCATATCAGCTCGAGTGCAAAATTGGCTGTCAACATATTGTTGATAAAGTTGTTGATGCAAGAGATCATTTGGCGAGATGCAAACAGTGATTCTTAGTGATAAGTATCCATTTATCCAAAGTGAAGGGAGATTGTTAATTGTTACGGAAGGAAATGTAAATAGAAAGAATGAAGAAAACTGCTAGAAGTTTAAGTATCACGGCAAATTCTTAGGAACTATTAATATTCAGACCATTCAAATGTTTAACAAAATTTGTCTCAAATTTATTTAAATGTGAATCTTTTTAAATTATTTAGTTTAAATAGTTATCGTAGATTACAGCAATAATGTGATTGGATACTCTTAGGATAGGATCTGCAACAGACGAAACAGATATAATATTTCACTTTCAAGAAGATCATACCTAATAGTAATAACTTTCAAACATCACAGAATCTAAATAGTTAATTAAAAGAGATAGAAATCCTAAATAGTAATCAATAATGAATCATAAGATACATTGAAGCAATAAAAGAGTGATGCATTCTCACAATGGTGGTGACACAGAATGTCTTAGCCTTATTCTGTCCACCTCAATACCCTTGTTGTGCATGTAGAAACCCTATAAATTTTCCAGCAGAGATCTCAAATGTACACAGTTGGATTCATCTTCAAGCCAAATAACATCATTTATTTCAAGGCATGCTCTAATTCCCTTAAATGATTCTGAAATTCGTTGGACTTGAGCACCACTTCATTAATATATATATTTCCATTTGTTTACCAATGAGTTCATGGAAGATGGTTCCGTGGATCTTTGATACACAGTACCTGCATTCTTCAGCCCGAACGACATGACTAGCTACCCATAGATCTCTAGATCTCCTGGACATATGAAGGTTGTCTTATGGGTATCTTCCTCGGCTACAAGTATATGAGTGTAGCTCAGAATGTTTGTCCATGAAAGTAATAATTAAATGGCTAGCCGTAGAATCGACTAGCATACCAACACATGTAGCGGTGGGAGTAGGTCAGGCCGATTACTGATGATGAGTGTGGACGGATGACCTATGTAGCACACATTTTACATTGATAGTGTTTCTTGTGTCACATAACATGAAATATGTGAACATGTGATTATATTCAATCACTTTGATTTTTTAAAAATTATTACTTGTTATTAAACAATGAAGAGTCAGTTAGATCAAATATAGGAGATAGGTAGAAAGTTATTTACATTTCACTTTTAGGGTTGTTAGTTAGTTAACTTGGCATACAAGCTACCATCTAATGAGTGTGTACCATGATAGTTAAAGTACTCCTCCATTCTCCTGAGATGTGCTGCTTGATGAATGAATATGCAAGAGAAACATTTCAATCATTTTCTATTTTCAATTCAATTTCAGTATGAACTTTATGTTCTAATTTTCATTATTTCCAAATTCTTGCATCTTTTTTGCACGTCTTCTTCCTTTTTCGATCCATTGATCATGCCTCCGCACACTAATGAACCTCAAATCCGGGTTTCCAATGATGTTATTGATTGGGTTTACTACATTCATCCAATATGGCGATACTGCTTCAACTTGTGACAATGGGTTACTCTAAGGAACTTATCATATACCCTTACCGTTGTTTTCTATGAAATGAAAACCTTTACAACAGTTTCTATGATGAGGGCTTTGGCTTTTGCTTAATTACCACAATCTCCAAAGGATTGGCCGACAACATGTCATATACAAATTACCATGGAATCTTACTCCTCAAGATAGGTAAACCTTTCTCTAAAAGAAACCAAGCAATACATCTTCAATAAAACACCTTCAAGTTGCCATGCTAGTACGTATGTAGTGTCTTTATTACATCAGTAAGTGATTGATCCTAATTACTTTTTCACCAATTGGGCAGTAATGCTTATGAAAGAATGGCACTAGCCTATCTTATTATGTGCACATGCAATTCTTAACTTTGTGATGTCACCCTTCTTTAACTTCTTTTTTGATAAGATAACAAAAAGTAAAGAGATATAATAATTTTATGAAGGGTAACTTCTCAAACTTATAAATATCTCGAACAGGCAACTTCTCAAACTTAGCTGAATATAAGACATAACTTACAAGAGATGATATACAGCAATTGAAGATATGCTTTGAGAACAAAACATCTTGCGGAAGTATTGGCTTTTCACTCAAGATTGAGCATTGATATATAACAGATGCACATGATGGTTCATTCATATCAGCTCAAATGAAAACTTGGCTGTCAACACATTGTTGATAAAGTTGTTGATGCAAGAGACCATTTAGTGCATGCTTTGCAACAAACACCAAAAAGTTATCCATTGATCCATAGAGAGAGGACTATTTTGAGTTCAATGAAGGGAGATAATTAACTGTTACGCGAAGTTCTTAGCAACTTTTGATATTCAGACCATTCAAATCTTTGATAAAATTTGTGTAGAATTTTTCAACTGTGAATCTTTTTCAATTATTTAGTTTAAATAGTTAATGTATATTCCATCAACAATATGTCAATATGATCGGATCATGTTGCAGACGAAACCGATACAATTTTTCACTCTCTAGAAGATCATACCTAATTACTTTCAAACAGCAGTTCAATCCCTAATTCTTAAATTAATAATCAATCCTAAGATACAAAAGGTAAATAAAAGTGGTCCTATATCAATGCTTCATGGTTAAGCAACCGCGTCTTCACATTGAGCAGCCAATGTAATGTTGTCAATGCGAGTGTTCAACTTTTAATCTACCTATAACCTTCCATTAGTAATAGAAATTTATTAACTTTTAATCTGATCGATCATTTACTAGTATATTGTTGTCCTATGAATAAAACTCACCTTTTGAAGAATATAATACATACCTTCTAACTATGCTATTTCTTTTTGGTTCATAAATTGTTATTAGCACAAATTTTAAGATGTTGAAAGTAATATAGTTTCTTTCATAATACAAATCAATTCTATATATTCAATTTTCATAAACTAAAAAATATCAATGATGATTTTCGTGCATTTCAGAAGAATTGCTTGAATAATATTAGAAATGTTATGAACCGCTCATGATGCCCACGCATCAAGGCCCAATTTCAAGCACCAAGAGTAAAAGCGTGAGGAACAAGTGTAACCTTGCTCAAGAGCGGAACATGTCATTCCTGTATCATGTGAGCTTCTCACTGATAGATCTAGTCGGATGATGATCCACGCCAAGTGCCGGATGAACCTGCGAGAATACATTAATCGGTTTACCAAAGTAGCTATAGAATTAGGATATCAAATGGCAAATTAAAGTGTTGGATATTAAAAAGGGATTAAGACTAAATTGCATGTTCCATCAAAAGGTAGGAATAGAAGGAGATTGTAGATTAAACATACTTTTAACTATGGGGAGAATATAAATCTATGTGATGTGGAGGTATAATTGTGAGTTAGTTTTGATGATGACAATTAATGACAATTTTTAAAGGGAGGTTAATATCAACATTCTAGTCATTTTTTATGATGATATTTGATTCAGAAGAAGATATCTCAGGTTTCATCAGTAAGATGATCTAAGTTTAACCTTAAGTGTTAATCAATTGTAGAATTGAGCAGAGAAACTTGAAATTTAAAAGTGAGAAAGTGTGAAATCTCGTATGATCCTACTTTTAGCGTTTCAGATTGATCAGTTTAAATTATAAAAGGATAAGATTAAGTCTTGAAATACTAAGACAATCAAACACACACACAAAATCTTTTCAAACCCTTTCTAATTTTATTAAACTTCTTAAAACTAATTCAGACATGTATAGAAATGACTAAAAAGTGTTTCTAATCAGTTAGAAAAGTTAAATCACAAACTAAATAGATTAAGGACTTCTTCCAATTATTAAAGCAATGAGAAAGACCTTCGAATCGATTAGAAAAGTCATTAATTGATTAAATCATATAGTCGCTTTAGGGTTTCTTTTTCTAAATTAGGGTTTTTGTTCTTTAAAGTGTTTAAATCGATTAAAAGATGATTTAATCGATTTAATCATTTATTTGACTCATGAATCATTTTCTTTTTTAGCCAAAATGTTTTCTATATAAAAGAGGTTTCTCCTCATTTCAGTTTACGCTAGATTTCTTAATAGAAATCTCTATATTATTTTTCTCACTCTTTTTGTTTTTTAAATTGTCTTTTCACTAGAATTGACGTAGTCTTGAAAGACTGAAAAGCCATTTTGAGAGTAGTCTTTTATTAGTGTTGTCGCTACTCGAAAAATGCGTCGCGCAACGACGGGGAGGCGAAAATAAAGGACAGAAGAGTCGCCACCGAACTTTATTTATCCCATGAGGGGAAAGGAAAATATCGAGAAAACCTTAAGAAAATAAAGGATAAGATGGTCTCGCAACCAAGAACGGGTTCGGAAGCCGGTTATGCGAGGGGAAGGTATTAGCACCCCTCGCATCCATCGTACTCGATGGGAACCTTTTGTTTGTCGATGTGTGAATTTATCTGCTTAAATATTATGCTATAAGAAGAGTGTTTCACTGGGTAAAAGAAGGGTTTGAAACAAGAAAGTTAGGAGGAAAGAGAGAACGGGGAAGAAAAGAGAAAGAACAGACTCGGTAGGACTTCGCAGTCCTATGCCTACGTATTCTCAATAGATGTGAGAAAGTCAGAGTCGACGTAGTTCGGGGAACTACAGATATAAGGGGGATTGTGCTCGGCAAGGATTGTGGCCCTTGTGCCTACGTATCTTTACTTGAGAAAGTAAAGAATCAGAGCAGCCGTAGTTCGGCCTACGGTGTGTTGATGTTTTTTATGGATGATGCTATCGTGCGCATTCTAGCAGTTAGGTGTTTTGCTGCTCGCTCGTTGGAGACTTAGGCGTTACCTGTTTGCGGTAGAACGGACGTATCATATCCTTTTGAAAGATTGATTAGTTTTCGCCGCGCGGGGCAAGAAGTCACGTTTGATTGATTGGATTGTTTTTTAGGGGCGAGACAGGTCCTCGGATAGTAACCCCTACGGGTAGTACCCAATTCATTGTCTCAAAGCTTTTGTTATAGAGGTATGGCGAACGAGGCGTCTTTGTATTGAAAGACGAGCGTCGAAACCACCCTCACTACAGTGGGCATCCCAACCCTCGGAGAAGAAGAGGTCTACACCCAATCCGCTCTCTTTAATTCAATGCAAAGAGAACTTCGTTCTCTTATTAAAGTGTTTTTGGTTTTGAATGGTAAGTGCTTTTTGCGACAGAGAACCCTACGGTAAACGTCAGCACTCGGGATAGGAGAAAGCCTACGCCTAACCACACCACGACCATTCAAGTTTTTTGTTATGAAAAGATTTGAAAATGCACTCGGTGCGAGACCGAGGTTTTTAGGTGACAAGGGTTGCGGGAGGAAGTTGTAAAAGCGAGATGGTGGATAAAGTCGTGTTTTCGTATCGAAAGACGAGTATCGAGACCACCCTCACTACAGTGGGCATCCCAACACTCGAAGAAGAAGAGGTCTACACCTAATCTTCTCTCTTTAATTCGATACAAAGAGAAATCAATTTATTACCGAAAGTATACTCGGTACGAGACCGAGGTTTTATGAGGAAATGTTGGAAGCGTCTTTGTATTGACAGACGAGCATCGAGACCACCCTCACTACAGTGGGCATCCCTACGCTCGAAGAAGAAGAGGTCTACACCCAATCCTCTTTTTAGCTCAACACAAAGAAATGATTTTAAGGAGGTGAGGTTTGAAAATGGACGGGAAGCATCTTCGTATTGAAAGACGAGTGCCGGAACCACCCTCACTACAGTGGGTATCCCAACACTCGGAGAGGAAGAAAGTCTACACTTAATCCCCTCTTTTTAATTCAATACAAAGATAATTTGATTTTGAAAATTGTTTGACAAAGTTTTGAATCGAGGCGGGACAGGTGACGAAGAGAGAAAATAGGTGGTCTCAGATCCAACATTACTCATCAATAATTTGACTGGTAATGAATTACGGAGGTCTCGTCATCGACCAAAACAGATGAAGATGGGACAAAACGTCTAATAACAAACGAGAAATACAACTCAACTTTTAAAAATAAAGTATTCTACACTCTAACATTATAAACTTAAAAAAGAAAATAATATATAGATTCTAAAAATAGTATACATAAAAACTCTAATATTAAAAACTCAAATATAAAGAAATAATAGAAACTATCTAAAGAACCATAATATATAAAATATAAATAATAATAATAAACTAATTTATATAAAGAAACATATTTAAAAATTCTGAAGAAAAAAAACTAAGATATCTACATATTTTTAGAATAAATAATAAGTAAAAAGTGATAAAATAAAATAATCAAATAAACCAAAAAAACAAAGGCGCAGATTGAAAGGATGGAAATGAAAAAAACGATGATGAGAGCTAAGAGCGTTCGTTACAGCGAAACTCAACACGGTGCACCGCCTTCAAAAGTCACCGTCGCGCCGCACGATCTACAAACCTCCTTCACATCTCAGATTTTTCGTCTCTCTTTTTATTATGAGTTTTAGGGTTTGAAATTTGGAGAAGATTATGGAAGTGAGATGTTACTCGAATTTGGGGTTTTGTTTGGTTTGAACAAAGGAGATGGAATCGAAGAGACGGGTTATCGGTGGTTCTGAGTATGAAATTGGGGAAGATGTTCAAACATGGTGGATGGTGGGTTTTGAAGGATGCGGACGGAAAGAGTGAAGGTTGAAGCTTGTTGGGTTCGTGATGATTCGAAGAAGATGGTTCAGAAAATAGGTTGTTGAGATTCTGGGCGGATTTTCCAAATGGGTTTGTTGGGTGTTTCACAGGTTGACGAAATTCTTGACGGAAGAAGGTTGGAAGAGGAGTTTAAAGATGCAGAGGGTTCCTGTTGCATAAATGGGTATGGGTCGCGGTTTCAGTTTGTGAATCGAGGATGTTAAGCTTCGTGAGATTTTGAAGTCCTGAGGGTAAAGTGTTGAGGTTGTTGTTGGAAGGGGTTTGAATGAAGTCCTGAGGGTAAAGTGTTGAGGTTGTTGTTGGAATGGGTTTGAATGAATGTTTGAGGGATCGATTGAAGGTGTTTGGGTAGTATTTGGATTTATTTGATGATTTGGGTTTGAGGATTTTTGAGGGAGATTGGATGTTAGGGTTTATGAATAGTGGAAGAAAAATGCTGAAGGATGAATCAAGGAAAGGGTGAAGTTGAGAATTGATGAAGGTAACTGGGTGAGGGTCAGTTGAAGATGTTTTTGAGTTGGGAGAAATGAAAATTGATTTTAGGTTCTGAGAGGGAGATTCTGAGTTTCCTCCCTTCCAAGTTGTGTTCCCCCCTCTTTTAAGTTTCTTTTCTCTTCAAAATTGTCTTGTTGCTGATGTCCAGTCATTTTCAGGTGCAGGTATTGTCTGGTGTGGTTTGGTGTTAGCTGTGAATTTTTGTCTTGATGTTGCAGTAGTACAGTTATGGTACAACTTCTGCAGGTGTTGGTTGGCTGTAGCAGATGACCATTTGTTTGCTTGTGGCTTGGTGAAAAACAAAACCTGCGATGTGTACCTTCTTGTCTGCAAGGTACGAAAAAAAACATGTTGTGTCTGCGTCTTTGGTGGTATGGTTTGGAGTGGGGCAACAACTTTGGTACGTTTAGAGGGTAGTGAGGTTCTGCAGAGATTTTGGGCAACAGTGTACCATTGATACCACATAGAAAAGACATGTAATCATCATAACTTGAATCGAAAAGCAATCCAGGGTTTAATGCTGCAGTAGCGTTCACAAAACCGCTTCCCATGTCAAATGGAGTTGCTGGCGATTGGTTTAGGTCTGGAGAGGGATATGACCGCTGCGCCATGATTGGCTTCCCGCTGTTGTCTGACAGTGATGCTGTAGTAGAAAGTGCGGATGCAATGGCTGTGCCAACATAAAATCCGTGAATATAATCCGTGAATATGTGATTATATTCAATCACTTCAATTTTTTAAAATGATTACCTGTGCCAACATGTGAATGTTATATCTAATGTTCGTATATGTGTCGGTGTTTCATATATCCTACTGATGTCTATCTACATGTCATTGTTTCCTAAAAAAGGAAATTGCCAAATCATTATCACATCATCCACATGATAACTAAAGTATCTTGACACATTAACTTAATAGACTTGGTCTACATTTTAGTTTTGCATACCTATCTTACTGCAAGAGATTATAGACAAATCTAGCATCACAAAGTTACAATGCCAACTCATAAAGTTCTGCTGATGAAAACTATCTCATCCTTTAGATTTTCTTAATTTCCTTATACTTATTTTCCCAAAGGGTTGGCCGACATCATGTCATATACACCATGAAATCTTGCTCCCCAAGATATATAAACCTTTCTCTAAGCCTCTAAATATTAACCGTTTTAAGTTTATTATTTAAAAAGCTAATTTATATCTTTCCACTTTATCGTCTTTTTCTAAAAGCAACCAAACAATCCATGATATCAAAATATTATCTTCAATAAAGTCCTTCATGTTCCCATGTCAGTAGTGTCTTTATTATATCAACCAACTGTTAATTAGGAAATAATCTTTGCAGTTATTATGAATAATTTACATTCATAGAATAGGAAATTAGTCATTATGAATTGTAATTAGTTATTATTAGCTGTAATTAGTTATTATGAGTTGTAATTACCGACACTATTATATATAGTATGTAAGGCAATGAGAAAGGCATCAAGCCAAATTTCATGACATGGTATCAGTAGGTTCGATCAAACCTGGAAAATATTATTATATTGGTTGATCAGCGATACCCCACTGGTTCTCTCTCGTAATCGTGTTCGTTTCGAAATTCTTTCGTTTGAAATCGAAACCTTGCAGCTGTCTGAGATTCTAAATCTTTGGTTGCCGGTTCGTGATTTCGTCTTGGAGATTCTCGTTGTTGCGCTGATATTGCAATCAATTTTTTTTGGTTATTGGCTGTTGTTGCTTTGTGATTCTTTTTCAACTGCTCAAGAAATGTGGAATTATCTGAAGCGCATTTACAACCAGGACAATTCGGCAAAACGTTTTCAGTTGGAGTTAGACATCGCCAACTACAAACAAGGTGATTTGTCTATTCAAGAATACTATTCTGGTTTTTTGAATCTTTGGGCAGAACACTCTGTTATTATACATGCTAATGTTCCCAAGACCTCTCTTGCGGCTGTTCAAGAGGTCTACAACACAAGTAGGCGAGATCAATTCCTCATGAAGCTTCGTCTAGAATTTGAGGTTGTCAGAGGTGCTTTGCTAAATAGGAATCCTGTTCCTTCTTTGGATACATGTGTTGGTGAACTTCTCAGGGAGGAACAACGTCTCCTTACTCAAGGAACCATGTCTCATGATACTGTCAGTTCTGAGCCTGTGGCAATTGCATATGCTGCTCAAAGTAGAAATAAAGGTCGTGATATGCAACATGTCCAATGTTTTTCTTGCAAACAGTTTGGACATATTGCTCGTAGCTGCAGTAAGAAGTTTTGTAATTATTGCAAACAACAGGTCATATCATTTCTGACTGTCCCACGCGTCCTCCACGACCAGCACATCATTCGGTGAAGGCATTTCATGCCACTACAAGCCATACAATTGGCTCTTCCACCACTGGTGCATCAGATGGCAATGCTCTACAACCTGAAATGATTCAACACATGGTACTTTCTGCCCTTTCAGCCTTGGGTATTAAGGGTAAGTCTTCTCATGTTTCTCGTCCATGGTTTATTGATTCTGACGCATCCAATCACATGACAGGTTCATCTAAAAACTTGCACAATTTACATTCTTATCATGGTAATCAGAAAATTCAGATTGCTAATGGTAATACCTTGGCTATCACTAACGTTGGGGACATAAACTCGGATTTTCAGAATGTGCTTGTCTCACCTGGACTTGCTTCTAATTTATTGTCTGTTGGTCAATTGGTGGACAATAATTGTAATGTTAATTTTTCTCGGTCTGGTTGTCTTGTGTAGGAGCAGGTGTCGGGGAAAGTGATCGCGAAAGGGCCTAAAGTGGGAAGATTGTTTCCAATACAGTTTATTTCTAATCATTTGTCTCTTGCTTGTCATAATGTTTTGAATTCCTATGAGGATTGACATAGAAAACTAGGTCATCCAAACTCTTCTGTTTTGTCTCATTTATGTAAAAGTGGCTTGTTGGAAAATAAAAATGTTATTCCTGATGCCTCTGTTTCATGTTCTGTTTGCAAATTGGCTAAAAGTAAAACACTTCCTTTTCCGTCTGGTGCTAATCGTGCTTCCACCTGTTTTGAGATGATTCATAGTGATGTATGGGGAATGTCTCCTGTGGTTTCTCATGCTCACTATAAATATTTTGTCACATTTATTGATGATTATAGTCGTTTTACTTGGATATATTTTCTCCGTTCTAAATCCGAAGTGTTTTCTATGTTTAAGAAATATTTGACATATGTTGAAACTCAATTTCAAGCAAGTGTTAAAATTTTTCGATCCGACTCTGGTGGTGAGTACATGTCTCATGAGTTTCAGGAATACCTTCAACAAAAAGGCATCTTGTCTCAACGGTCTTGTCCCAATACCCCTCAATAAAATGGCACGGTAGAACGTAAGAATCGTCATTTGCTTGATGTAACACGCACATTACTTCTCCAAGCTTCTGTACCATCCCGATTTTGGGTGGAGGCTCTTTCCACGGCTGTCTTCTTGATCAATCGTATTCCTTCTACAGTTATTGATCTTGATTCTCCTTTCTTCCGTCTATTTAAAATTCATCCTGATTATAGTGCTTTACATACTTTTGGGTGTGTGTGTGTTTTGTTCACTTACCTCCTTTTGAAAGGCATAAGCTTGGAGCACAATCTGTTCAATGTGCATTTATAGGATATAGTAACTCTCATAAGGGATTTGTGTGTTATGATGTCTCTAACCATCGTTTTCGCATTTCTAGAAATGTGACATTTTTTGATAATCAGTTTATGTTTCCCTGTGGTTCTCCTGCCATTAATGATATTGTTACTCTTCCTAAGTTTTCTATTATGCCTCAAGCTATAGAACGTTATAAACCAGGTCATGTATATGTCAGAAAACACAGACAACAGGTTCCCACACCCCTTCCCGATGCTGAACTGCCACCTGATCCTGTACCGGTTGAACCACGACGTTCTGGTCGAATATCCCGCGCACCAGATAGATATTCACCAGACAGGTATGATTCCTCACATACTTCTCTGACTGCCACACTCTCTAGCATATCTATTCCTACTTGTTACTCACAGGCTGTTAAAGATGTGCGATGGATAAAAGCAATGACTGAAGAGCTCCAAGCTTTTCAAGAGAATTTCACATGGGATATCGTCACTTGTCCTCCAAATGTAAAACCTATAGGTTGCAAATGGGTGTATTTTGTGAAACTGAATTCTGATGGGTCCCTCAACCATTACAAGGCTCGTTTGGTTGCGTTAGGAAACAAGCAGGAATATGGAATTGATTATGATGAGACATTTGCACCGGTTGCCAAAATGACAACTGTCCGCACAATCATGTCTATAGCTGCTTCTAATGGGTGGACTCTTCATCAAATGGATGTGAAGAATGTTTTTCTTCATGGTGACCTGACAGAAGATATTTATATGACTCCACCTCAAGGCTTATTCTCTTCATCTAAAGGCGTGTGTAAGCTCAAACGCTCCTTATATGGTTTGAAACAGGCACCTCGAGCATGGTACGAGAAATTCCGCTCCACTATACTTGGATTCTCCTTTACTCAGAGTCAGTATGATTCATCTTTATTTATTCATAGCACATCTGCGGGTATTGTTCTGCTTCTTTTGTATGTTGATGATATGGTTATTACTGGTTCGGATCATGCTTCCATTCAGTGACTTAAGCAACAGTTACAGGTCTCATTTCATATGAAAGATCTGGGTAATCTACATTATTTTCTTGGTCTTGAGGTTCATTCTACATCCAAGGGCATCTTTCTCCATCAACACAAGTATGCTACAGATTTGATTTCTATGGCCGGTCTTGAATCAGTTAATCTAGTAGATACTCCTCTTGAGGTTAATGTTAAATATCATCGTGATGATGGGGATCTGTTGCCTGATCCCTTATTGTATCGACAACTTGTGGGTAGCCTCAACTACTTGACTATTACTCGCCCTGACATATTTTTTGTTGTTCAACAAGTAAGTCAATTCATGCATTCTCCTCGCCATCTTCACTTGACTGTAGTTCGTCGTATAATTCGCTACTTAAAAGGAACCTCTCACCGCAGATTATTCTTTTCCGTTGGAACTTCTCTTCAGTTGAGCGCTTATAGTGATGCTGATTGGGCAGGGTGTCCTGATACTCGTCGATCTGTTACTGGTTGGTGTATGTTTCTTGGTTCTTCATTGATCTCTTGGAAAAGTAAGAAGCAAACAAGAGTTTCTAAATCTTCTACTGAATCAGAGTATCGTGCCATGTCTGCTGCGTGTTTAGAAATACTTTGGCTTCGTGGTCTTTTGGCTGAACTTGGATTTCCCCAAACAGAGTCAACTTCACTTTATGCTGACAATACAAGTGCCATCCAAATTGTTGCAAATCCTGTTTTTCATGAACGCACCAAACATATCGAAGTTGATTGTCATTCAATACGTGACGCCTACGATGATCGAATAATATCACTTCCTCACGTCAGTACGCAGTTGCAGGTTGCAGATATTCTTACCAAGGCTGTTTCACGCCCAAGACATCAGTTTCTTGTTAGCAAATTGATGCTCCTTGACCATCCGCATCAATTTGAGGGGGGATGTTAATTAGGAAATAATCTTTGCAGTTATTATGAATAATTTACATTCATAGAATAGGAAATTAGTCATTATGAATTGTAATTAGTTATTATTAGCTGTAATTAATTATTATGAGTTGTAATTACCGACACTATTATATATAGTATGTAAGGCAATGAGAAAGGCATCAAGCCAAATTTCATGACATGGTATCAGTAGGTTCGATCAAACCTGGAAAATATTATTATATTGGTTGATCAGCGATACCCCACTGGTTCGCTCTCGTAATCGTGTTCGTTTCGAAATTCTTTCGTTTGAAATCGAAACCTTGCAGCTGTCTGAGATTCTAAATCTTTGGTTGCCGGTTCGTGATTTCGTCTTGGAGATTCTCGTTGTTGCGCTGATATTGCGATCAATTTTTTTTGGTTCTTGGCTGTTGTTGCTTTGTGATTCTGGATCGTCATAATCTTCTGTTTTGCCGCTCCTTCCAAATAAGTGAGATCAACATAGGTCGATAAGTGATGTCAACAATTTCTCGTTGTGTGGTGTATGCTCATTTCTTCGGAATGGAGTGGTCTGCGGACAATATCAGATTATTTTACACAAACAGATTGACAGAGGAGTGGTTAGTTGTTGCCGTGACAGCAGAAGTCATTTTCCTGAAGGGTTGGTATGTCGAATTCAAATCCTGTTGTGACTCCGAAAAACCCTTAATTTAAGCTGAGTATAGATCAGTGTCCCAACACTGATGTTGAAAGAACTTATATGAATAGCATTCCATTTGCTAACATAGTAGGTTCTTTGATGTATGTTATGGTCTGTACTAGGCCTGACATAGCATATGTAGTAAGTCTTGTAAGCAGGTACATGGCGAATCTTGAAAAGAGATACAATGACAAATATATAATTATACTATAGTATATTCTATACGACATGACACAGTCATATAATTTTACTGGTTGCAACCAACACACTCACTGCTCAACTTAATTTTCACTGAAATGTAACTCAAATTTTGTGAAAGTTATAAGAAAATGTCAAGATTTCATGGATAATAATTTGCTTTAAGTACACAATAAATAAGAAGTTAACAATGATACTCTAAGCCACTTATCATCTACTCTTAAGCTTATTGCATATCAAATGAAATGAAAACCTTTTTCAGTAGGTCCTTAATAACAGTTTCTATGATGAGGGCTTTGGCTTTTGCTTAATTACCACAATCTCCACAAAGATTGGCCGACAACATGTCATATACATATTACCATGGAATCTTGCTCCTCAAGATAGATAAACATTTCTCTAAAAGCAACCAAGCAATCCATGATGTCAAAATATCATCTTCAACAAAACACCTCCATGGTGTCACACATATAATTATACTATAGTATATTCTATATAACATTGTCATATAACTATACTGTTTGTGCAATCAACATATAGCTCAACTTAATTTTCACTGCAATGAAATTCAGATTTTGTGATGGCTAGGGAACTTGAAATTATGTTTGACAGAAACTAAAATCTGACCTCAGGGCAAATACACCTGATGTGTGCGGCCGGTTAAATTATGTTGCACCGGCATTTTAGATTGAAGGAGTATCTAGTGTCAAACAACATAAAGTATGTGAATAAGTGATTATATTCAATCATTTTAATTTTTTGGAATTATTATCTGTGTCTACATGTCAATGTTGTATCCGATGTTCGTGTATGTCTCGGTGGTTTCTATTTTCTACTGATGTCTATGTACGTGTCACTGTTTTCTAAAAAAGGAGATTGCCAAATCATCATCACATCATCCACATGATAACTAAAGTATCTTGACACATTAACTTAATACACTTGGTCTACATTTTAGTTTTGAATACCTACCTTACTACAAGAGATTTTAGACAAGTCTAGCATCACAAAGTTACAATGCCAACTCATAAAGTTCTGCTGATGAAAACTATCTCATCCTTTACATTTTTTTAATTTCCCAAAGGGTTGGCCGACATCATGTCATATACACCATGAAATCTTGCTCCCCAAGATATATAAACCTTTCTCTAAGCCTCTAAACATTAACCATTTTAAGTTTATTTTTTGAAAAGCTAATTTATATCTTTCCTCTTTATCATCTTTTTCTAAAAGCAACCAAACAATCCATGACATCAAAATATTATCTTGAATAAAGTCCTTCAAGTTCCCATGTAAGTAGTGTCTTTATTATATCAACCAAGATCATGGTTGAGTCATCCCACAAAAGGCTCAAGATTCACTTCCTACTTTTCATCCCTTTAAATACTACCTCCTTAGAATACAAAGGGACTGATCAAACCAAGCAAGCCTAGCTTCCTTTCAACAAAACACGAACCTTACTAATCATTCAAGATGCAGGCCTCATTTCTTCACGAGCTAGTTGTTGGAACTCCAATCATATATGACCAGTTTCAAAAGCCGAATAACAGATACTTGCTTGATTCTGCCTCTCATCAATGTCAATATCCATCCAAACATCAAAGCATATGTAAGACTTTCTTTCCCGTTACAGACGAATCACGATTATCAAATCTAATTTCATCAAGTATTGATGGTTTTACTAATATAGAGTGCTTCAATGTATCAGGTAGAGCAAGTTCTAACCAGAACAAACGCAGCAGAAAGGCCGATAGTAATTCTGAAATTTCAGGGAGACTAAGGACAAACATAACAGAAACTATTAAAAGGAAGTTGAGCTTAGGGGCTCGAATTCTTCAAATGGGTGGAGTGGAGAAAGTGTTCATGAAGTATTTTAGTCTGAGCGAGAGTGAGAGGCTGTTGAAAGTTTGCCATTGTCATCTGTCGACCACGTCTGGCCCTCTAGCTGGTCTCCTCTTCATCTCCACCGAAAAGGTTTCCTTTTGCAGTGAGAGATCAATAAAAGTCTTTAATCAGAAAGGACAAATGTGTAGAATACGCTATAAGGTATGTCATGAACAAAGCTATTCATAGCTCTCAGTTTTCCTATTCCAACATTTTGTTGAGATTCTAAAAGGTATGTATATGTACAGGTTTCCATACCAGTGAAGAAGATAAAGTGTGTGAGGCAAAGTGAAAATGTAGAGAAGGCAAGAGAGAAATACATAAATATAGTGACAGTTGACAATTATGATTTCTGGCTAATGGGTGTATCAAAGTATCACAAGACTTATAAATATCTAGAGCAGACAATTTCTCAAGCATAGATGAATACAAGATATAAGTTACAAGAGATGATATACAGCAAGCAAGTAATTGAATATATGATTTGAGGAGAAAACATCTGGTGGAAGTTTTTTCTTTTCACTCAAGGTTGAGAAATTTCATTGATAACAGATGCACATGGTTCCTTCATATGACCACAGATGCAAACTTGGCTGTCAACATATTGTTGGTAAAGTTGTTGATGCAAGAAATATTTTGTAACAAACTTCAAACAGTGAGTGTTAGTGATAGGGATTATACTGGGAGAACATGTCCATTGATCCATAGAGAGAGGCCTATATTAATGAAGGGATATTATTAACTGTTATGGTATAAAACAAGATGGAAGAAAATGTAAAAAGAAAGAATGAAGAAAACTGTTTGAAGTTTAAGTTTCAGGTTCAATTACTTGAGGAATTATTTACTTGTATTATTAGATAAAGCAAAGGGAGACAGAATTCATTATGCAATAAATAATAGAATCATTATGCTTTAGTGGATTTCTACAAGACTATAGTATAATATACCGAGTTTTGAAACAAATAAAAAAAAAACTCTACTAAATTTTGTGAAAGAGAGAAGAAGGAAAAAGAAAAATTGATTAAAACTATTTTACTATTTACTTTTTGAATAAGAGTTCAAAGATTACAAGTGAATAACAATAACTAATCTCTTTCAACAATTTGAGAGAATTAGTCTATTTATAGACTATTAAACTAACACAGGCTACACACTAACTTAACAATTGAGCTTACAAGTAAGACTAAATTTAACATGTTTTAAAACAAAAACATATTTTGACAGCATGTTTGAACAGACTCCGACTACAGCATGCACAACTCCGGTAGAACCATGAAGTTATCCTTATCGACACTAGAGTTCGATCCAAATACCACAAATCTTCACCTTGAAACAAACTCTACACTAACAAGGAAACAAACTAACTTTTATCATGCAGCTTTATCAACTGCATACAGCAGAAAAACTTGTTACTCGGCAATGTCGATGATCATATCAGCAGTATTGTCATCAGTCGATACCTTCAGCATTTGAACTTCTCCACGTTCGATTATCTCTTTGACAAAGTGCAACCTCACATAGACGTGTTTGATTCGCTCATGATAGGCTGAATTTTTCAACAGGTGTATTGTAATTTGACTATCACATTTAACAGTGATAACTCGAATTTGAAGTTTCAGCTCCTTAGCAAAACCTTCAAGGCACAATGCTTCTTTGACAGCTTCAGTGAGGGCAATATACTCCGCTTTAGTGGTTGATAAGGCAAGAACCTTCTGAAGTGTTGCTTTTCAACTGATTTATATGCAAAGCATAGTGAACACATATCCAAACATAGATTTTCTAGAATCCATACAGCCTGCATAATCAGAGTCGACAAATCCTTCAATTTTGAATTTGTTATCATCACCACAAGCTCCACCATAAATCTGAACTCTGCTCAAAAACCCATTAATGTACCTAAGAATCCACTTTAATGCTTGCAATGCGCCTTCTTAAGATTGGCCACATACTTGCTTACAAGGCTTACTCCGTACGCTATGTTTGGCCTCATACAGACCATATCATACATCAAAGAACCTACTATGCTAGCATATGGAATGCTATTCATATAGGCTTCTTCGACTTCAGTACTAACACTTTGAGTCGTACTCAGCTTGTACTGAGGATTAATCGGTGTTAGAACATGCTTTGAATTCGACATACCAAACTTGTCGATAATCTTCTTCAGATATGTCTCTTGATATAAGTATAATCTCGACTGCTTTCTATCTCTCCAGATGTCAATCCCAAGAATTCAGAAGGCAACTCCCAAATCCTTCATGTCGAACTTCTTATGGGATCAGCCTTCACCTTTATAACATTTTTGACACTGTTATTTGCTATGAGGATGTCATCCATATAAAGCAACAAAATAACAAATGAACTTCAAGGTCGAAATCTGAAGTAAATACAATGGTCGAACTGGCTCCTAGTGAAACCTATGTGTGCCATGAACTTGCCGAATCTCTTACTCCGTTGTCGAAAAGATTGTTTCAGGCCATACAAAGACCTATTCAGCTTGAACACATAATCTTCTTTTCCCTTTTCTACATACCCTTCAGGTTGCCTCATCAGGATTGTCTCATCTAAATCACCATACAGAAAGGCTATCTTCACATCCATTTATTCAATTTCTAGGTTGAACTTCGCCATCATAGCAAGAAGAATATGAATGGATTTATGCTTTACAACAGACGAGAACACATCATTGAAGTCAACACCTTCTCTGTGAGTGAAACCCTTAGAAACCAACCTTACCTTAAATCTCTTCGACATCACTCCTTCAATTTCTTACTTAACCTTGAAAGTCCACTTAAAGTTAACTAACCTGACTCTAACAGGTTTCTCGATCAATTCCCAAGTGTTATTATCATGAAGAGGTTTCATCTCATCATCCATGATTTTCAACCATTTAATCTTATCTCGACTCCTCACAACTCCCTTATAGTCTCTAGGTTCTTCATCCAGAACCTCACTTGCAGAGATTAAGGCATAATCTATGAGATTTGCATAACCAAATCTCTGAGGTGGCTTGATGACTTTGTTCAACATGTCTCTCGCAACAGGTAGTCATTATCAGTCTCCTCATCTTCATCGGCACCTTGTGTTTCTTCTTTGACTTCATTTGGGTTATGCAATTCAGCATCACTATATTTCACCTCAACAGGAATCTCTTTATGTTCTAGCTCTTCTTCAGAGATCTTTGAACTTCGACCAACGACAACAGTTTTCTTTAAAGTCATTTCAGCTTCATTGAAAACTACATCTCGACTTGTGTTACACCTCATGTGACCTGACTTTAGGCACCACAGCCTATAATCTTTGACTCTTTCAAGTTATCCAAAGAACATACATCTCAGAGCTCTAGGTTCGACCTTGTCGTGCCTTATATGAGCATAGGCTAAGAAGCCAAATACTATAAATCTGTCGAGATTAGGTGGATGTCCCGACCATACTTCTTCAAGTGTTTTCATTCCCAAAGTAGTCGAGGGACACCTATTTATCATGTATGCTACAGTCACATCAATTTTTTCTCCAAAACACGTTCTTTAATCCTGCACTAACCAACATGCAGCTAACCATTTCCAGAATGGTTCAATTAAACCTTCCAGCCAAACTATTTTACTGGGGAGTATCCGTAGTAGTTTTGTATCTTGCAATACCAGATGCAGTAGAATAGTTGTCGAAATCTTCATTGCAAAATTAAAGACTATTGTTGGTCCTCAACCTCTTGACCTTCCTTCCAGTTTAGTTTTCGACCAGAGTCTTCCAACTTTTGAAATTTTCAAAAGTTTCATCCTTAGTCTTCTGGATGAATACCCATGACTTTCTAGAGTAATGGTCAACTATGGATAGAAAATACTTTGCACCTGAGTGTGAAAGATTCTTTGCGGTCTCCAAAGACCAACATGAATGTAATCAATGGATCAATGTGTTCTTTGTTTATCTTTGTTAAACTTCATTCTACAGGATTTACCAAATACACAAGGTTCACAAAGCTCCAATTTTTCGACCTTGTCACCACACAACAAATTTTGTTTCGACAATTCAATCAGGCCTCTTTCACTAACATGGTTGAGTCTTTTGTGTCATAACTCAGTCTTTGACATGGGTTTCGTGGATGCTACATCTGCTGAACCACTTACAAACTCAGCCTCAAGGGTATACACACATTGTTTCTTCACGCCTCTCAAGACTTCCTTCGACCACTTCATTACCCTCAAGATACTTTTCTCTCCTTTAAAAACATATCCTTTCTTGTCGAATTCACCAACAGAAATCAAATTCTTCTTAAGATCAGGTACATACCTAACATCGGTCAGTAGCCTTATTGACTCATCATGGAGTTTGAATCTCATAGATCTAATACCTACAATTTTGCAAGCTTTGTTGTTTCCCAGCAGCACTGACCCACCATCTTGATCACACAATTCCTCAAACACGTCTTTATTTGGATTCATGTGCCAAGTATACCCTTAATCCATAATCCACTCCTTGCTAGAGTCTCTGCTTGAAACCACCAGGACATCAGATGATTCATAACCATCTTGCATAATGGCTATATTACTTTTCCACCATGATTGTTCAGTCAATTAGAGCATATTTTTCTTGTATGATTCTCCTTCTTACAATGATAACACTTAATAGTAGGAACATTACCATCATAAGAATTATGTAGGAATTTACCCTTCTTCTCAAACCTACCATCTTTCTTCAAGAATTTTCCATTAACGGACAAACCTTCACCAATTGTCGATGGCTTGTACTCCTTTCATTCGTTCAAATTATTAGAGTACAAGGCAAATTGAACATCTTCAAAGGTCAACAAATCTCTTCCATACAAGAGAGCTTCTTAGAAATGAGCATGATACTTAGATAAATAACACAACAGAAGCAACGTTAGATCTTGATCATCAATCTTGACCTCGATATTCTCAAGATCAAGAATCAATTTCTTGAACATATCCACCTGCTCAGTCAAGACTTCGTATTCAATCATCTTGAATGAACACAAAGCTTGCTTCAAGTAGAGACGACTAACCAACGATTTCTTCATGTACAAACCTTCAAGTTTCGTCCACACACCAGCTGCGATTTTCTTCTTTGAGACCTACTAGAAAACCTTATCACCAAGACCCAATACAATGACACTGTGGGATTTTTTGACCATCGTTGTTTTCTCCTTCTCTGATAGAGCAGCGTCCATCTTCTCAATCCTTTCAACACTTCTAACAAGCCATGTTGAACAAGAAGGACTCGCATCTTTAAGCGCCACAAACATAAATCATTCACACTAATGAATTTCCTGATCTCATACTTTGTTGACGACATCTTCTCACCCACGCTCACCGCACCAGTTTGTTGTGAAACGATATCATTAATAACAGAATAAAGTTATGAGATAGCGATTGGTTTTTTTGAGCAAACACAAGAAACCCTATTAAGTTTTATGAAAGAAAGAAGAAGAAAGAAGAATAATTGGTTAAAATTATTTTACTATTCACTTTCTCAATAAGGGTTCAAAGATTACAAGTGAATAACCAAATTCGACATGCTTTAAAACAAAAACATATTTCGACAGCATGATTGAACAGACTTCGACTACAACATGCATAACTCCTATCAAACCATGAAGCTACCCTTGTCGACACCAGAATTCAATCTGAATACCATAGTGAGATAGCAGAAAATGTGCAATGGCTAACAGACAAAAAAACGAATACACAGTCATATTTTTTGAGAAAAAAGTGAGTCGTTGAGAAAACCAAATGTGAGAAAGTTTCACATTCATTAGAAAAGCAGAAATTGAACACTTTATAAGTGACACAATATGCATGTCTATCACCTTAAAATTTTAAATAAATATATAATGTGTCTCTCACAAAATATGTTTTTTAAAAAAAATATTCCAATAAAAAATGTTCTCTCTCTTGTGGGACCCCGGATTTGATGACCACATGGTACCTAAAATTGGTAAAGGAAAAGTAAACAATCAATATTTGAGGATGACGAGGATATCATGTACTAAATGTTTAGTGGAAAAGGAAATATATATCCAAATCACTCCCACATCATCTCCATGCCCTTAATGACACTGGATCATCAAAGCTTTTTGAGATACCACCCTTGTTTAAATTACTTTGATATAATAATGTAAGAAAAAGTGAAGAGATTGTAAGGTGTTTACTATAGACTAAATCCTACATATACATAACTTAGAGAATGAATCGTAGAGCCCGTAACACTAAGAAGGAAAAAGTAAAGAAAGGTGAATGAGGATGTAAAATGGTATCCAAGAAAAGATAATGTGTATGAAGGTTGTAATAGGGTTGTATAACTTATAAGTTGTAAATAGTAACAAAATGAAACATGCAACCAAATACGTGTGACTGATGTGGCAATTTGCTGTTGCCGTTCCCACCAATAGGGAACACCCTTTTTGTCCTTTGGAATAAAAATCATCTTAATTTGAAGAAATTGAAAGATGGAGCACATGTTTCTGAGAAAAGGAAATTACCACATCATTTCCATATGCATTCCAGATGGACCTGCATGAACTTAACCTAAAAGTAACCAAACAATCCATGATATCAAAATATTATCTTGAACAAAGTCCTTCAAGTTCCCATGTAAGTAGTGTCTTTATTACATCACCAAGATCATGGTTGAGTCATCCCACAAAAGGCTCAAGATTCACTACCTCCTTAGAATACAAAGGGACTGATCAAACCAAGCGAGCCTGGCTTCCTTTCAACAAAACAAAAACCTTACTAATCATTCAAGATGCAGACCTCACTTCTTCACGAGCTAGTTGTTGGAACTCCAGTCATATATGACCAGTTTCAAAAGCCTGATAACAGATACTTGCTTGATTCTGCCTCTCATAAAATAAGTAAGACTTTCTTTTCCTGTACAGGCTGACGAATCACCATTATCTACTCTAATTTCATTAAGTATTGATGATTTTACTAACATAGAGTGCTTCGATGTTTCAGGTAGAGTATGTTCTAACCAGAAAAAGCGCAGCAGGAAGGCTGATACTAATATAGGGACAAGCATATCTGAAACTATTAAAAGGAATTTGAGCTTAGGGGCTCGAATTCTTCAAATGGGTGGAATTGAGAAAATGTTCATGAAATATTTTAGTGTGGTCGAGGGGGAGAGGCTGTTGAAAGTTTGCCATTGTTATCTGTCCACCACATCTGGCCCTCTAGCTGGTCTCCTCTTCATCTCCACTGAAAAGGTTGCCTTTTGTAGTGAGAGATCAATAAAAGTATTTAATCAGAAAGGGCAAATGTGTAGGATCCACTATAAGGTAATTCAGGAACAAACCTATTCATAGCTCTCAGTTTTCCTATTCCAATATTTTGTTAAGGTTTTTAAAGGTACATATATGTGTATGCTGTACAGGTTTCCATTCCGGTGAAGAAGTTAAAGTGTGTGAGGCAAAGCGAGAATGTTGAGAAACCAAGAGAGAAATACATAAATATAGTGACAGTTGACAATTTTGATTTCTGGCTAATGGGTGTATCAAAATATCGTAAGACTTATAAATATCTGGAGCAGACAGTTTCTCAAGCTTAGATAAATATAAGATATAACTTACAAGAGATGATATACAGCAAGCAATGAAATGAAAACTGTAATTGAAGATATGATCTGGAAAGAGGAGCTTTGATTGAGCATTAACAGATGCACGTGGTTCGTTCATATCAGCTCGAGTGCAAAATTGGCTGTCAACATATTGTTGATAAAGTTGTTGATGCAAGAGATCATTTGGCGAGATGCAAACAGTGATTCTTAGTGATAAGTATCCATTTATCCAAAGTGAAGGGAGATTGTTAATTGTTACGGAAGGAAATGTAAATAGAAAGAATGAAGAAAACTGCTAGAAGTTTAAGTATCACGGCAAATACTTAGGAACTATTAATATTCAGACCATTCAAATGTTTAACAAAATTTGTCTCAAATTTATTTAAATGTGAATCTTTTTAAATTATTTAGTTTAAATAGTTATCGTAGATTACAGCAATAATGTGATTGGATACTCTTAGGATAGGATCTGCAACAGACGAAACAGATATAATATTTCACTTTCAAGAAGATCATACCTAATAGTAATAACTTTCAAACATCACAGAATCTAAATAGTTAATTAAAAGAGATAGAAATCCTAAATAGTAATCAATAATGAATCATAAGATACATTGAAGCAATAAAAGAGTGATGCATTCTCACAATGGTGGTGACACAGAATGTCTTAGCCTTATTCTGTCCACCTCAATACCCTTGTTGTGCATGTAGAAACCCTATAAATTTTCCAGCAGAGATCTCAAATGTACACAGTTGGATTCATCTTCAAGCCAAATAACATCATTTATTTCAAGGCATGCTCTAATTCCCTTAAATGATTCTGAAATTCGTTAGACTTGAGCACCACTTCATTAATATATATATATTTCCATTTGTTTACCAATGAGTTCATGGAAGATGGTTCCGTGGATCTTTGATACACGGTACCTGCATTCTTCAGCCCGAACGACATGACTAGCTACCCATAGATCTCTAGATCTCCTGGACATATGAAGGTTGTCTTATGGGTATCTTCCTCGGCTACAAGTATATGAGTGTAGCTCAGAATGTTTGTCCATGAAAGTAATAATTAAATGGCTAGCCGTAGAATCGACTAGCATACCAACACATGTAGCGGTGGGAGTAGGTCAGGCTGATTACTGATGATGAGTGTGGACGGGTGACCTATGTAGCACACATTTTACATTGATAGTGTTTCTTGTGTCACATAACATGAAATATGTGAACATGTGATTATATTCAATCACTTTGATTTTTTAAAAATTATTACTTGTTATTAAACAATGAAGAGTCAGTTAGATCAAATATAGGAGATAGGTAGAAAGTTATTTACATTTCACTTTTAGGGTTGTTAGTTAGTTAACTTGGCATACAAGCTACCATCTAATGAGTGTGTACCATGATAGTTAAAGTACTCCTCCATTCTCCTGAGATGTGCTGCTTGATGAATGAATATGCAAGAGAAACATTTCAATCATTTTCTATTTTCAATTCAATTTCAGTATGAACTTTATGTTCTAATTTTCATTATTTCCAAATTCTTGCATCTTTTTTGCACGTCTTCTTCCTTCTTCGATCCATTGATCATGCCTCCGCACACTAATGAACCTCAAATCCGGGTTTCCAATGATGTTATTGATTGGGTTTACTACATTCATCCAATATGGCGATACTGCTTCAACTTGTGACAATGGGTTACTCTAAGGAACTTATCATATACCCTTACCGTTGTTTTCTATGAAATGAAAACCTTTACAACAGTTTCTATGATGAGGGCTTTGGCTTTTGCTTAATTACCACAATCTCCAAAGGATTGGCCGACAACATGTCATATACAAATTACCATGGAATCTTACTCCTCAAGATACGTAAACCTTTCTCTAAAAGAAACCAAGCAATCCATGATGTCAAACTATCATCTTCAATAAAACACCTTCAAGTTGCCATGCTAGTACGTATGTAGTGTCTTTATTACATCAGTAAGTGATTGATCCTAATTACTTTTTCACCAATTGGGCAGTAATGCTTATGAAAGAATGGCACTAGCCTATCTTATTATGTGCACATGCAATTCTTAACTTTGTGATGTCACCCTTCTTTAACTTCTTTTTTGATAAGATAACAAAAAGTAAAGAGATATAATAACACATATAATTATACTAGAGTATATTCTATAGGACATAACACACAGTCATATAGTTTTACTGTTTGCAGCCAAAACACTCACTGCTCAACATAACTTTCACTCAAATGTAAGAAAATGTCAAGATTTCATGGATAATAATTTGCTTCAAGTACACAATTAATATGAAGAAATTGGGAGGACCGCAAACATTGTTTTTTAGGAGATGCCAGTATGGCACCCATGTTTTTGGAAAAGCGAATCACCAATTATTTTCCAAATGCGTCATGTTTTTAGAGGCCTTGCATTTCTAGTTCTACCAAAGTATATATATCAGAAAGTAAGCTTGCTCACAGGGCTATGGTATGGTAAGGAATAAGCTTATGGAACATGAAATTATGATCAACGGAAACTAGAAATGGAATCGAATGGAGTTTGTGTATGTGTCGGTGTTTCACATTTGCTACTCATGCTTATGTACGTATCACTCTTTCTTAAAAAAGGAGATTGCCAAATCATTACTACATCATTCACCAAATAACTAGTTTATGTCTCTTAGACACATTAACATACACGTCTTGTACACCATCAAATCTTGCTCCTCAAGATAGATAAACCTTTCTTTAAGCCTCTAAAATTAACCTTGTTAACTTTATTTTTTTTAAAAGCTTACTTACTATATCTTTCTTCTTTACCATGTTTTTCTAAAAGTAACCAAACAATCCATGATATCTAAATATTATCTTCAATAAAGTCCATCAAGTTCCCATGTAAGTAATGTCTTTATTACATCACCAAGATCATGGTTGAGTCATCACACACAAGGCTTAACATTTTAATCCTACTTTTCATCCCTTTAAATATCACCACCTTAGAAAACAAAGGGACTGATCAAACCAAGTGAACCTAGCTTCCTTGCTATCTACTAGATATCCCTCTCGACAAAACACAAACCTTATTAATCAATCAACATGCAGACCTCACTTCTTCACGAGCTAGTTGTTGGAACTCCAATCATATATGACCAGTTTCAAAAGCCTGATAACAGATACTTGCTTGAATTAGCCTCTCAAAAATGTCAATACCCATCCAATCATCAAAGCAAAAGTAAGACTTTCTTTTCCTGTACAGATGGACAAATCACGATTATCTATTCTAATTTCATTAAGTATTGATGATTTTACTAATATAGAGTGCTTCTATGTTTCAGGTAGAGTAAGTTCTAACCAGAAAAAGCGCAGCAGGAAGGCCGATAGCAACTCTGAAATTTCAGCGAGACTAGGGACAAGCATATCTGAAACTATTAAAAGGAATTTGAGCTTAGGGGCTCGAATTCTTCAAGTGGGTGGAATTGAGAAAGTGTTCATGAAGTATTTTAGTGTGATGGAGGGGGAGAGGCTGTTGAAAGTTTGCCATTGTTATCTGTCCACCACATCTGGCCCTCTAGCTGGTCTCCTCTTCATCTCCACTGAAAAAGTTGCCTTTTGCAGTGACAGATCAATAAAGGTCTTTAATAAGAAAGGGCAAATGTGTAGGATCCGCTATAAGGTAATTCATGAACAAACCTATTCATATCTCTGAGTCTTCCTATTCCAATATTTTGTTGATTCTTAAAGGTATATATACGCGTGTGATGTACAGGTTTCCATTCCAGTGAAGAAGATAAAGAGTGTGAGGCAAAGTGAAAATGTAGAGAAGCCAAGACAGAAATACATAAATATAGTTACAGTTGACAATTTTGATTTTTGGCTTATGGGAGTATCAAAATATCGTAAGACTTATAAATATCTCGAACAGGCAACTTCTCAAACTTAGCTGAATATAAGACATAACTTACAAGAGATGATATACAGCAAGTAATTGAAGATATGTTTTGAGAACAAAACATCTTGCGGAAGTATTGGCTTTTCACTCAAGATTGAGCATTGATATATAACAGATGCACATGATGGTTCATTCATATCAGCTCAAATGAAAACTTGGCTGTCAACACATTGCTGATAAAGTTGTTGATGCAAGAGACCATTTAGTGCATGCTTTGCAACAAACACCAAAAAGTTATCCATTGATCCATAGAGAGAGGACTATTTTGAGTCCAATGAAGGGAGATAATTAACTGTTACGCGAAGTTCTTAGCAACTTTTGATATTCAGACCATTCAAATCTTTGATAAAATTTGTGTAGAATTTTTCAACTGTGAATCTTTTTCAATTATTTAGTTTAAATAGTTAATGTATATTACATCGACAATATGTCAATATGATCGGATCATGTTGCAGACAAAACCGGTACAATTTTTCACTCTCTAGAAGATCATACCTAATTACTTTCAAACAGCAGTTCAATCCCTAATTCTTAAATTAATAATCAATCCTAAGATACAAAAGGTAAATAAAAGAGGGATGCATTCTCACAATGGTGGTGACACATAGTGGTCCTATATCAATGCTTCATGGTTAAGCAACCGCGTCTTCACATTGATCAGCCAATGTAATGTTGTCAATGCGAGTGTTCAACTTTTAATCTACCTATAACCTTCCATTAGTAATAGAAATTTATTAACTTTTAATCTGATCGATCATTTACTAGTATATTGTTGTCCTATGAATAAAACTCACATTTTGGTGTAAAGACGCACCTTTTGAAGAATATAATACATACCTTCTAACTATGCTCTTTCTTTTTGGTTCATAAATTGTTATTAGCACAAATTTTAAGATTTTGAAAGTAATATAGTTTCTTTCATAATACAAATCAATTCTATATATTCAATTTTCATAAATTAAAAGATATCGATGATGATTTTCGTGCATTTCAGAAGAATTGCTTGAATAATATTAGAAATGTTATGAACAGCTCATCAAGGCCCAATTTCAAGCACCAAGAGTAAAAGCGTGAGGAACAAGTGTAACCTTGCTCAAGAGCGGAACATGTCATTCCTGTATCATGTGAGCTGCTCACTGATAGATCTAGTCGGATGATGATCCACGCCAAGTGCCGGATGAACCTGCGAGAATACATTAATCGGTTTACCAAAGTAGCTATAGAATTAGGATATCAAATGGCAAATTAAAGTGTTGGATATTAAAAAGGGATTAAGACTAAATTGCATGTTCCATGAAAAGGTAGGAATAGAAGGAGATTGTAGATTAAACATACTTTTAACTATGTGATGTGGAGGTATAATTGTGAGTTAGTTTTGATGATGACAATTAATGACAATTTTTAAAGGGAGGTTAATATCAACATTCTAGTAATTTTTTATGATGATATTTGATTCAGAAGAAGATATCTCAGGTTTCATTAGTAAGATGATCTAAGTTCAACCTTAAGTGTTAATCAATTGTAGAATTGAGCAGAGAAACTTGAAATTTAAAAATGAGGAAGTGTGAAATCTCGTATGATCCTAAGTTTGATCAGTTTAAATTATAAAAGGATAAGATTAAGTCTTGAAATACTAAGACAATCAAACACACACACAAAATCTTTTCAAACCCTTTCTAATTTTATTAAACTTCTTAAAACTAATTCAGACATGTATAGAAATGACTAAAAAGTGTTTCTAATCAGTTAGAAAAGTTAAATCACAAACTAAATAGATTAAGGACTTGTTCCAATTATTAAAGCAATGAGAAAGACCTTTGAATCGATTAGAAAAGTCATTAATTGATTAAATCATATAGTCGCTTTAGGGTTTCTTTTTCTAAATTAGGGTTTTTGTTCTTTAAAGTGTTTAAATCGATTAAAAGATGATTTAATCGATTTAATCATTTATTTGACTCATGAATCATTTTCTTTTTTAGCCAAAATGTTTTCTATATAAAAGAGATTTCTCCTCATTTCAGTTTACGCTAGATTTCTTAATAGAAATCTCTATATTATTTTTCTCACTCTTTTTGTTTTTTAAATTGTCTTTTCACTAGAATTGACGTAGTCTTGAAAGACTGAAAAGCCATTTTGAGAGTAGTCTTTTATTAGTGTTGTGATTAATATGTTTGATTGAAGAGTGTAATTATCTTGTATAATATCTTTTGTTAAGGATTTGAAGGTTTGAAGCTAAACATGAAAAAAAATTGGGGGAGAGTTCTTGAGTTAAGCCTGTATAAAAGTTATGTTTGTAGGTTCTTTAGTTAAGCTTGTAAAAACTTAGTTTATTGTTGAAGGCTATTTAGGATTGTGGTATTGGTCCAAACTCCACTCTTGTCGGGGGTAACTTCTAGATTCTAAAGTAGTCGAAGTGCATGATGTAGTCGAAGTATGTTCAAGCATGCAGTAGTCGAAATGCATGTTGTACTTGAAGTGTGTTCTAGTATGCATTGTTCAAAGTTAGCTTATGTTTTATGATGTTGTAGATATGCATATCATGTATTTATGTTATCATCATACATAGGCTAGTAGTCTATATATAGACTGGTTCTTTCACTTGTTAAAGAGAGCATTGGTTTTGTTATTCATTTCTAATCTTTTAGCTCTAATTGAGAATGTCAATAGAAAAATAGTTATAACCAATTCAGTTTCTTTTTCTTCCCTCTTCTCTCTCCTTCGTTTAAATTGAACAGTTTCTTGGTTGTTCAAGAAACTATCTCTTTCTCACATATTTACATCATTAATTAGTATTGTTTGTTACAAAAAAACTGGTGTGGTAAGTGTGGATCAAGATACTATCAACGAAGTATGAGATTGAGAAATTCACCAGAGTGAATAATTTCGATTTATGGCGCTTGAAGATGCAAGCTCTTTTGGTTCAGCGGGATTTGTTAGAAGTGTTAAAAGGACTGAAGAAGATGGATGTTATCCTAACGGAGAAGGAGAAGACAACAATGATCGAGAAAGCCCACAATGCCATCATATTGAGCCTTAAGGTTCTCCAACAAATCTCGAAGGATAAGACAACAACAAGTGTTTGGAGCAAACTCGAAGAGTTATACATAACTAAATCTCTATACCTGAAGTAAGCTTTGTATTCATTATTTCACAATTTCAAAAATGAACTTGAGTTTTTTGGTAGGGATTATGGTGGTGATGATGATCTGTAATGATTAAAAGGAAATGGATGGTAATTGGATCAAGTTGGGAGGGTTTATTTGCTCAAATTCCAAGTTTCTTCAAAATGAAGAAACTAGAACTTTGATGATGAATTTGATGCAGAATTTTGGGGTTGTTTAGTAGTGATTGATGTAAAATTTTAAAAGCTTGCAAAGTTTGTTCTGAAGCTTGAAGACTAACCACTCTAATATTCTCGTGGAAATAAGACTAATCATTTTGATCTGTTGTGTGGAAAGGAGACTAACCGCTTTGATCCACTGTTAGGAAGGAAGACTAGCCACTTCACTCCATTGTTTATTGTTTGGTCTGAAGTCAACCTTAAACTTCATTATTCCTTATATAAGGAGGGTTTGTGTGTACAACCTACCAAAAGCTTTAAATTTTATTAGATACTCTCAAGATCAATTCTTGGGGATATAATAGTCGTTTCTTGACTGAACATGTATAACTCTTGGTATTTCTCTTTTCCCTTAACTCTTTACATTCCCACTACTTATATTCCGCTGCATAATATTAAAATAACTATTAAAATATTTTTAAACTCTGATGTTAAACCATATTTTTTTTCAAAACCATGTGTTTCTGAACCACACAATTCATCTCGGTTCTTGTGTGGAAAGTCACATGTCCAACAAGTGGAATAAGAGCCTAACTCCTACTTAAAGATTAATCATCCTAGGGAGAAATATGTCTTTGTCAAGAGATCTTTTCTAAACACACTTCCATTTTTAAATATTAGTAGATATGATATTTGACAAGCTAGGTTTAGGATATTTTACAAAACATAAATCATGAATTATGGGAAACAATAACTAATGGCATGTTTATCCAAACTCATCAAGTAAGTTGTGAATTAGTAAATAAACTCGATTCCTTTTGGACCAAAGAGGAAAAGAGAAAGTTTGGGATAGAAATTAAAACCAAGAGCTTTATAACAATGTCTCTAGATGATAGCAAATTTTACTATGTTCATCAATGCAGTACCGCCAAGGGAATATGGGATACTCTTGAAATGATATTTGGAGTTTCTCCAAGTATCAAATAAGAGAAGAACAACACACGAAGCGAAGAAGATAAATATACCACTCTTGGATGTTTTTCAAAGTTTATAAGTATTGGAAATTGTATCACTAACAAATATATAAGAATTAAAATTAGAAGTTTAATTCAATCCTTAAATCAAAAGATAGGAGCCTTCATGAATTTCATGAAAAATCAAGAGAGAAGGAAATTATAAAAAAAAAAATTGAACAAACTAGTCAATTACTCAAAATGAATGAATACAAACTGAAGAATCATCATCCTCATCATACTCCTATCATACAACTTCAGTGCAATCCTTCGAAAGAAGATACACAGTAGTTGAATGATCCTCAGAAGATTCAACATTAAATGAAATACCCTATTATTTAAGGAATGATAAAGAAGAAGAAGAAGTTTCTTCAATAATCGAACAAATAAGAGGAGTATAGACATCAACCTTGGGGAAAATATGAAATAATCTTATTCCAACAAAGAAGATGAAATATGCTTAAAATCATCCTACGAGGCAGATATTATTACAGATGTTAAACCATATTATGCTCAATTGTTTAGAATGAGTAGTCAATTTGTGGGGAAAAAAAGGATAAATTGAGAGAACGTATCTTAGGTCTTAAGGAATCATCAAGATGTCTTAAAAAAATTAATGATTCGTTCAAGATATTATTAACTAAGATTAGAAATTCGAGAGAAGAATATAAGCGATGTGACTCCCTTATAAAAGAAGTAACTAATTTCATGAAACCCTAGGAAAATTTATCCAAGTGAAAGAGAATCTTGAATTAATCCTATCAAGTCAAAGATTTTCCATAAACAAGAATGGATTAGTATTTAAAAAGGATAAAAAGCCTAGGAAATCTATATATCATAAGGAAAAGAAGCATCAAGCTTATAAGTTCATACAATGTAAGATAATAAAACATTTAGAACCTTTTTTCTTTGATAAATTAAAAAGATCTAAAGGTAGCAATCTTAGATCTTTTGGGACTAATGCACTTAGGCCCAATAAAAAATGGGTACCAAAGGTGAAACCTTAATGTTTTGCACGTATACTTTACAACTTAAAGCTTTAAGAGAACTATCAATGAAGATGTGCAAAGCAATAACATACTTCTAGGTATACAATATAAAGTCTCTAATCCAAGGATAGACGATGATAGAAAATATCAGTTTATGATCCTTAGTGATAAGCTGAATGAACATGTTTGTAGTGGACTTGCTCATTTTATTGTTTATACTAACTCTCACATCCAACAATGCATAGAGAAGAATACACCATGATATTTTTGGTGTCTCCCTTTTAGAGAAATATTTATCAAGGTATACATTATTTTAAGGTTGAAATACTTGTAAAACTTTGATTAACCCCTTAAAAATAATGAATTTATTTTTTGCTCATCTTAGTAAATATTACTCTAACCCAAAAGATGAGTGTTTTAAGTGTTATTAGAAAAGAGGTGTAAATAAAGCCAAGCAGGGGTGCAAGACACAAAGCCCAAAACAAGGTATGTTGGCTTGGGCCAAAACAATTGATTGGCACTCGCATCCAATTAATTAGATCATGTGAAAATTCAAAAATTAGAACGTTAGAAGCTCACCATAATAGCTACTTAGATGAGTGATGTTCAGTATATCAAAAGTAAGTATTTGTTTATCGTATTCATAGATACTGGTGCGATATTACCAATAATTCGACAATTAATATCACTTAAAGTAAAGTTCACAGAATAGTTTGATTAAGGTAAAACAAAATGTAAAATAAAACAGTATTGAATAAATTAAAGTTCACTGATACGAAAGTTTGTCGGGATTAGATTTCCTCTACCGTGCACATATGTACATCACTGATTACTTCTATATAATCTTGATACTTATTCTTATCTTCACACATCACTCATAATAACGCGTATGTCTACACGATTATTGAAATTTCAACCAGATTATTTAATCGATGATTTCTCAATCTATTAAACAATCTGATCGCATTAAGAACTAATATTTGTTTGTGAATATTAAACCATAATTCTATGTCTAACAATTAGTGTTTAACTGATTCTTATATTAATTCAAGATCCGAGCGTATTTCTCAATCACAATTTGCATCCAAAGATTTAATCAATACAACAAAGATAGAATTGATAATGATGAATAACAAGATTATATTGAAAGCATGATCAATGAATATACATATCGTTACGGTAGATTCTTTCTAATCCCAACAAGAGAAGGAGTTTAGCAAGCCATTATTATGGAATCTTGATATAAAAAGAAGGATTGGAGATGAATGTGCATCAACAACGATTTTTTGATACTTGATGTGAATCTAGCTCAATCCTTCATATCCTTCTCTCACTTAAGCTATTACAATGATATTAAACTAAAAGCACTAAAAATGGAATGCCTTTCACCGAATGGTCTGGTATCTTTTTATAGATTTTTTCCCATAAGCTGCTACCTTCGCTCTACGTAGAAATCCACGCTGCAACACACATGATTGCTTAACCCTTAAGATGTCTTTTAACCGCCTTTGGGGTTTTTGCCGCCTTAGTGCGCTTTGCGCAAAAAGCTACGTTGTAACACACTTGTGTTTTGCGCAAAAAATTGTGATGCAGCGTACTTGTTCTTCACGTGTGCTGGCAGCGAGACCTCACTAGATTTTGAGTGCCTGAAGTTTTCCTGAAGCGTGCTGCAGCGCCCTTGTAGCGCCATGCTCGTGATTTTCTTTTTCTGCTCGCTGCAGCGCCCTTGTAGCGAGCCAGTGTTTCTTCTTTGATATCTAGGCTTGTGTTGGATGATTTTTCCTGCATCATTTCAAAACAAAGATCAAAGAGTAACCATTCTACTTCCTAGATTCATTTTCTAATTAAAACAATGGTATTTATTAGCGAATACGAATTCGTAGCCCTATGGGTATCAAGATATTGTGCTTTAATATTCATCCTTGGCCACTTATCAGTGAGACATAAGTGCAATGACTAATTTTAATGGCTAGCTCTCAAATTTTACTGTTGCCAATCGATTGAGACTAGCTTTTAATCGATTAGGCATAAGCTATATATAGAGGTAAATTTCTCATTCTTCTCATCTCATCATTCTTTCACTTGTGCATTGCATTAGAAATATATTAGATCTCTCACTCATCCATCATCACCTTAAAATGGCCTAAAAAGGAACTCGTTTTTCCAAACCTTATCCTCATTCTTCTATAAAGACTTCTCTTTTTATTTTTCTTTCTTTCTTCTTCATTACTCTGCATCTTTTTCTTTTTCTATTTGTTCAATAGCAATTTCTCCCCAACTTACTTCTTTTCATAAAGCTCTTTTAAGCATGACTTTCTCTCATAAATTTTTGTTCTGGTTGTGTTTTCAAAGAAGATGGAATGGATCAAATTATAAATTCTTGTTTTCTTTTGAGTAAAGATCACAAATTCACTAAGTGGTTTTCTTAGTGTTTGTGTGATATTCAAAAATTAATCCATTCTTCGATTTTTCTGGCTCAAAGGGTTCACAAATACTCACTCACAAGGTATGATGAGGCTATTTGATTGAGTAGTTTTGCTCAAACAACAAAAAATGCATTGATCCTCTTTATGCTCTACAAAACTAAAAAAGAATTGTTGGATTCAACATGAATCGTACGAGTTTAAATCAAGGATTATTAGCAAGTATATCATTTAAGTGCACAATGGAAGTTCTCCTTACACTTCTAGTTTGGCTACATGATTTAAGCAAGAAAGTATATTTTTGCAAAATGAGGCATGTCATGATTTTTTTAAGAAGCACCATATTCAAAATCATGCTAATATTCTACAAAGCATGTAAACATGTATCTTGCTTGCATTTCATCTAATTTTATCATCACCTTTCATTTCACTTGTTGAGTTTTCAAAACAAACTTGATTCAGGTCTTTCTTGCTTCTTTAAGCAATTTAGACTCATGATGAAGACAGACACAAAAAAGTTTTGATTTGCAGGAAAAAAATTTGAAATAACATACTAATTCAACAAAAACCATTACTAATTATCCATGAAACAACTACGGTATGCATACCATCAAAACTTCAAAAGTTGCACTGTATTTAACAAAGTTACTTGGAATAACAAAAAAAAACATAAGGTAAATATAATGCATAAGATAAATAAATAGAAACTGAAAGCTATTTAAATTTCACTCAGATTTTTGGCGAGCTTTCAGTTATTTCCTCTTAATCAATCATCCTCCATGTCATCATTGTCATTTTGTTCCTCTTCATCTTCACCACTTCCTCCTTCATCTTGCTCTTCGCCACTTCCTCATTCTCCTTGTTCTTCCTCACTTTCTTCAGCTTCACTTTGTTGTTGGTTTTTTGCATCTATTGCAGATGGCCCCTCCAGAAAGGTTGGTCTGTCCCCAGGCCAAGTAATGTGTGTTTAGAAGGCTTTGGGATTCATGAACTGAAATGCTCCCTCTGGTGGTCCACCATTATGCAGCTGAAGATGATACAAGGATTCTTGCATATATGAGATGGCCCTATGGTTGGATGTATTATGATCCCAACTGTGTGTAACTTCTGTCCGCATCCACTCTTTAAAACTAAGTTGTAAACCTGGGGCGGCTTCATTCTTTTCATGGTTCACATATGGTTTTGGGTTGTAATACCTTGAAATGTATCTTTCATCAACCACGCCTGCAATAACTTCATGAACATGATTAGGAATGTGAATTTTAGCTTTTCTACATAGTCACATGATCAACCGAAGAACAGCTAATGGACAATTAGGTTTGCTTTCCGGTTTGGTCCCACTTTCTGCTATTGCCTTGAGCTCATTTGCAATAATTTGAGCCACATCTATTTCTCTGCCATCAACAAGATAGTAAAGTAAGTAGGAAATTTCCACCGGAATGGTGGATGTGTGACTACGAGGCCTGATGTTGTACAACATAAATGTCAAACCACTTGTGCTCTAGTGGCAATATCCTCTTTTCTTGAATTTTGTTGGGACTCCAGCAACATTTCTCACAACATTTCTTCCCCTAGTCAAAATAGCTTGAGAGATTCTACCAATGTTCCATGCACCTCGCTGCACCCTCCTTGAGTAAGCATTCATTTCTCCTTCTTCAATAGTGAGAGGTTTGCCTAAATACTAATTTATGGCATTCCTTTCAAAGGGAATTACTTTTCCTCGAACCAAAGTAGTGAAAGGGTATCCTACACCTTCCAAAAGGAGAGCATTGGCATAGAACTCCTTTATGATTTCATGGTTCAGATTTGTAGGAGGATTTGTCAACTTTTCCCAACTTCTGTCAGTGATAAGATCAACATAGTTACGGAAAGCTCCTTCAGGATAAATGTCAAATCTTCTTTCTGCCCAGATCTTTCGGCTAGAGAGCTCCCTAAATTGTGCCTCTTGTATAGCACCCAAAAATCTATTTCCATCAAAGTGAATGTGTCCCCTAAAGGATCGTTCTGCGGTTTTTTTGCTTTTTGGCAACTTGTCTCTTTGGAGCCATTTCTGCAATCAAAGAAAGACTTTTCCAAAATTTTAAAACATAGGCATATTGTAATACCCCAAATTTTGCCCTAAGATTTGTCGTCGCATTTCATTGCATTTTTATTGCATTTAATCAATTACTAACAAATTTGTGTAGTCGTTTGACTTTTTGCAGGTAAATATCATATGGCATGCATTTTTTTTTCTAAAAAGTAAAAATGGCATAATTGGCAAGAGGACATGTGTAAGGAGTTGTGAGTGTGAGAGGTTGAGAGTTCGAATCTCACCTTTGTCACTTTTTGTTTTTTATTATTTTTATTCTAAATTTTTCTATCTTTCATTAAAAAATAACAAAAATAGTTTTTTATTATTATTTAATTATTATTTTCGTATTTTAATTAAATCATTTTTTAAAATATTATTTTTTTCACCTTTTTCTAAATTATTCATAAAAATATCCAAAAAATCATAAAATAAAAAGTATTGGAAAAAATTTTGTTCTTTTTATAATATTTTTGATTTTAGGAATCAATAGGATTATTAGTTTTTATTTTAAGTTTATTTTAATTATTTTAAATTATTTAAATTTTATTTTTTCTTAACTAATTATTTAGTTTGGGCTTTAAAATGGGCTTCAGGGACATTATTGACAATTTGGTGTTAACCCTAATTTGTTCCCTATATATACATGTGTTGCTTTGTTGAAAAAAAGGGGAGAATGAAAAAAAACCTAAGAGGAGTGAGTGTCGTTTACCGTTATTTCTTTTTCTTCATCTATTACTGTTGTTTCTTTTTCTTCATCGTTTACCGTTATTTCTTTTCCTTCATCTATTACTGTTGTTTCTTTTTCTTCATCTTTTACCGTTATTTCTTTTTCTTCATCTATTACCGTTATTTCTTTTTCTTTATCTATTACTGTTACGTTTATATATTTATAATTTTTAAATTGTTAGAGTTTATATATATATATATATATATATATATATATATATATATATATATATATATATATATATATATATATATATATATAAGATTAATTTTTGATCGAATTATATCGATATATGTTTGCACATTTGTGTGCATGACGCGTGACATTTGTGTTAGTTCGATCTGGTTGCGATGATCGCATTTTTGTGTGAGCAATAATACTGTTTTTTTTGCTTAATTTCTTTTTCTTTGCGATAAATTTTGTTTCGTCCGATTTAGATCTGGTTGCGATGAGTGCATTTCTGCGTTAGCAACATTGTTGGGTTATTTGGCACATTTAAAATTCATTATTGATTTATTATTATTATTATTATTTATTATTATTATTATCATTATTATTATTATTATTATTACTATTATTATTATTATCATTAATTTATTAAAACTTGTTATAATATAAAAATCTGTTTTTTAAAATAAATAACATTAACATCTTTTCCAAATTAATATGAAAACCTATTATTTTTAAGAAAAACTTTTTTTTAGATAAATTTAAAATAATAACTAAAATCTTTTTTTAAAATAATAACTAGAACCATTTTTAAAAAATATATAATAATAACATTAAACCTTTTTTTTTAAAATAAAACCTTTTTGTTAGATAATTAAATTAAGACTATTTTTGAAAAGTTTTTTTTAATAATATTAAAACCTCTTTTTTAACTTAAATCAAAAGCTTTTTTATATATCACAAATAAACAACAAAGAATATCTATAACTTTCGCACTTCCGTTTCATAACTCGTCTGATTACTGTCTGACTCTGTCTACTAACCTTGTGTATTCAATGTGCAGCTTGTTACGTTGCTATTAGCTATTTTAATGTGTTTTTCAATTCAAGTTGTATTATAATTGTATCTGTTTCTCATTTGTAACTTCGCGAACAAATTATCGCGTTTACCTTTCCGCACTTTAATTTCTGCTGTTTGTATGGTTTAAATTCGCGCATTTGCATCGTTAATTTGTCCCATTGCATTCCTCCGAAGGATTAGGTCTAGCCGTTTGGCCGCCACGCCAATAGTCCTCAAAACTTCAAACCCTTACAAACCCTAACTTTTCACAAATGTCTCGCCGTGGACAAAATTACAAAACTACCCCTAGCTTTAGGTCAAAGAGTCGCCGCACTCATTTTAGGGTTTCCCGCCGCGGAATCCCTAACCTAACCCTAATGCACTTAACAATTTATAACATAGAGATCGGAGTTTAAGACTCCATGTAAGCGCGTTCTTAAGATGCGTTTATTCCCCTTGAGACCTTGACCACAGTCAAGAAGTCTCTAACCTCCCTTTTGAGGGGAACTACAGTTACTCTGATTCCATTCCCGTAAGGATATGTAGGCACAAGATGCGATGTCTTGCCGAGTAAACTTAGAATTAACCCCTAGGTCTTTTTTAATTTTCAATCCTTTGTATATACCCTAAAGCAAAATAATTAATGAAATAAATAAAAAATAAACAAAAGGTTCTCGTAGAGTACTACGGAAGTTTAGGGTGCTAATACCTTCCCTAAATTTAACCAACCCCCGAACCTTAGATCTCTCCCTTTTAGGTTTTTCCTTTCTTTAACCTTTCCTTCGGATAAATCAAAGACCGGTTGTAAATGAATTAAGATTCAAGTTAATCAATAGCTTGACATCCAAATTTCACCGCAACACATATTCAATAAAAACCAGAGGAAAATGTATCAACATTAAACTATACAGGTCAGGGGAGCTCTGCTCATAATTTCTGCGTAGGGCGCATGTGTGTTATGGGTGCGCCATGGCGCTGTGGAGCGCCCCTGTTCTTGTTCTAAAAAAACTTGCAATTTCAATCTTATGGTTACCCTTAACTAATACCAGGATTCATACAAATTTTTTTGCAAGTGAATGATACCCTAGTTAGGGTTAACACACAATATTGTAATGATCCAAATAAAGATATGTCGCGGCGGGGAAAAGTTTGAGATTAAGTTATTGATTAACTTAACTCAGAAAAACAAGTGTCACCATCGAACTTTATTGTTTTCAAAGGGAATGGGAAAAAATGAATAAAAACTATAGAAATTTTAAAATAAAACTAATAAAACAAAGAGATAAGGGTACGGAGGTTGGTTATGCGGCGGGAAGATGTTAGCACTCCTCACATCTATACTCTATAGAAACCTCTTGAAAATCCGTATTTGGCTTAAAAAGAAGGTGTTGTTTGCAAAAGATTGGGCAGATGAAAAAAAGAAATGTTTTTTAAAGATTTTTGTTTGACAAGACTTCCTGAGTCTTGTGCCTACATACCAACAAAGTGCAATGGAAGATCAAAACCTCGTAGTTCGTGGTAACAATAATAAAAGTGTTTGTTTTGATTGATTTTAAATGAATAGACATTTTGTCGTATTCGAGTGAAAACTCAACTTACTACCCACAATTAACGAGGAAGGAGAATTTTCATCATCTTGAGATGGAGGATTTTTGCTTGAATTGAAATCAACAAGTCTATCACTCAACATCTAAGTGGAAAATGTCATCACTTCTCTATATTATTGTGGAAGTATAGGAGTTGCATCACTACAAGAACACAACTAATGATTATCTTTAAGAAATTGTTTAAAAAGAAAAAGGTGCACAAAGGCACAAAAGATTTGAATGGGTTTTGTGCTTTATAAGTGTTTTGAAATTGTTTTGATATGCTTAAGATGTCTTAGCATTTATTTAAGAAAAAATTTTTTGAAAATCACTAGACAAAGTCAAGTTTTATTGAGAAAGTGGTTTAAGTTTGAAAACAAGAAGGTTTTGAAAAAGGAAGAAGATTTTGAAAATTAAAGAATGGAAGGAGATGAAGAGACTACCCCTAATTGCATAAAGCAAATAGTAAGAACTAAATAGTCTAATTATAAGGCAGCCAAAGAGGAAGTCATGTGTGTACATTGTGAACTAACCAGGATATAACAAGCATTTGACATGAGTCAAAACCAATATTCCATTTCCTTTGAATTAAAGCCACAAGCAACAAGTAAGCACATAATAATACAAGCATCATATGAAAGAAGAACTTAAGCCATAAGGTCAAAGCTATGTATCAGAGCCAAGTCTTCAAAAGTCAACCAAAGGTCTCAAGTATCAGACGAATGAACCAAATTCTACGAACAATCAAATAGCATAGGGAAGAGTAACCAAATTCCATAGGTCCAAAAGTCAAACTCCAAGTCAAGCTAAAGATAGTGACCATTAGTCGAAAGATTAGAGAACCAAGTTTTTTAGAGTTTTTTCTTTAATGTCTTTAAAAGCAAAATAAAATGCCCAAGTGGACAAAGAAAAAAGAACCATAAACATAAAAAAAAAATGAAATGTAATGCTTAAAATAAAGGCATAAAAATAAAGAGCAAGAAATAAAAATGCATAAAGTAAAGTTAGCACAATAATAATGTTAGTATTGATGTTAGAGTTAATGATCCGATTCAGGATAAATTTAGCGCTATGTTAAGTAATCGTAGCATAATCTATTAGGAAGATCATACTTTGGGATGCTAGTTAATAACAATTTATGTACCATACATGTTAGAGATATGATAGAAAACATATTCCTAAAACCTGTAGCACAAGTAAAACCCAAGGAGTGACTAAGCACTAAGGCAAGGAGATTGGTCTATTACATCAATCATTCTTCATGAAAACTTAGGACAAACTTATCACCAATCCAAAGTACCTCAAATGATCCAATGATCAATAGAAGGTAGGTTTGAATTAATGAAAGTTCATCAAGCACCAACCCAAATTTCATGAACAAGATGCATCCTAAATATTCCAATTTATCAAGAGAAAAGAAAGAGATGAAGAGAAATGAAACTAAATCGAAACATGACTTGAGATTCATCTATCATCAATTTCAATCACCCCTATTAGTGCATCAAAGGAAAAAATCTATCATCAACTCAAAGTACTAAAAATGATCCAAATGATCATTTAATAATAAGTTTAAATTGATTGAGATTAATACTACCTTTGTTTCTTTATGTAAAAGACAATTCATTTTTTAGGTTCATTGATTAATTAATGTATTTGGTTAGTTTATAGACTAGATACATTGGTTATACAATAAACCTAAAAAGTGAGTTGTCTCTTATAAAAAGGAACAGAGGTAGTACAACCTAAGTACCACCCAAAGTCCATTGAGATTGAGGAAGATTTTGATCAATCAAGCCCTAATCCAAGTCAACAGAAGTCAAACAATATTAATATGGCTAAAATAAACAATATAAAATGCATTAAATGATTTTAAATTGAAAATAAAAGAGAAAATTCATAAAGTGCTTCAAAACACCGAATTAATGGCCAAAAAAATTATGAAAAGTCAGAAACAACTCAAATAACATATAATAAATTTTTGAGAATTTTAAAATGCATGAAAGTATTTTTAAATCAATAAAAATGCATGAATTATGAGAAAATTAAAAGAAAATATTAAAACACAATAAAATTGTGAAAAAATTACACAACGTGTAAAATAATAGAAAATAATTTTGTGAACTTTTTTGGTATTTTTTGAACAAAAATATGATTTAAAATGAATTTTATAAAAAAAATCAAATAAAAGAAAATAAAAGAAAAAAAAACAGAAAAAACGTATGTCATTGGATCTGAATTCATTAAATGAGGTGGCACATCAGATTGCTTAGATCTGAAAGTTCACCATAAACTTTTGTTAGATGCCAAATTTCACTTATTTGATCTATCAAATGTTGGCATTTTTCACTCATTTTCGCCAATTAAGTGTTGAAAACCACTCTTGTTTTGTTTGGTTTACAATATAGTGTGAAAATCTCTTGGTAACTTTGATTTGTGTGCTATTGTGCAGGAATCAGGCACAAAACAAATGGAAAAGTAAGACACAAGAAATGGGCAAAGGAACCAAGAAAATAAGCAAACAAACAGCAAGCTCGCTAGGCGAAGATGCAGCGAGGAAAGGTAGCGAAGCACTCGCTAGGCGAAGGCGCAACGAGTCTCCAGCGAACACTTCCAGTAGCAAAATGTTGTCAGCTCGCTAGCAGCTCGCCTAGCGAGCTGGTAGCGAACGAGCCCAAAATTGAACAGATTTAAAAGTGCCAAAAGTTCGCGTTCGCTAGCTATTCGCCTAGCGAACATGACAGATCCTGAACGTGTATTTAAGTGATTTTCTTGTATTTTTAGGGGATAACTCCATTTTTGGGACAGAACTTCATTTGGTAACATTTTGGAACATCAGAACTTATTTCTCTTCATTTCTTTAGAGAGAGAAACACAAAACCCCAAGGGGGGGGGAGGTAAGATCTTCGATCTCTTGTTGGGGTTTGGATTGTAATCTTTTGATACCTTATGTAATTCATCTAATTTATGTTTGTGAACTAGTTTTGATTCTCTATTGATTGATTATCTTTGGTTGCTTGTATGTGGGTCTTGACAAAACCATTTCACATCTTTAATCTCAGATTTTCTTCTATCAATGAACAAACTTTTGACATGGCTTTGAAGTTGATATTCATTGTATCTTCCATGGTATTGTGTTGATTAAGTAGCATGGGTAGCATGGGTAGGATCAACATGATATTGTGTGGGTATGTGATAATAGTGATGAAGAACGACGTTCACCGACATTTGGCGGATTAGATGAATACATGTAAAAAGGGTTAAGCGTGTGTACGTATTCTGATCATTGTATTTTATATGAAACAATCGTTTATCTGATATGGGTGTTATCTTTGATTTGAATCGTGATAGAGATATACTTTTCTGATCTGGATCTAGGATGATTGTCGGTTAGTTCCTAAACTCTAGAGATAGATTTAGGCTTAGCATTTGCGTGAGTATCAGATCTTAATGCTCTGTGTTGTGATTTTGTTGGGTGAGAGATCACTAATGAGACAACACGGTTGTTCTCTCGACTCCGCGTTAGAGATAAGCTTTGTCGTGAGTGATACGTGAGGATATTAGGCAAATGATTGTGTTGTGTTTAATTTGATCAGAAGAATGCATATGTTATCAATTGATGAGATCCAATCCCAACAAGGCTCCGTTTATATTTCAGTCTTTATTTTATATTTTCTGTTTTTATTTATGGTTTCTTGAACCATTTTAAACCAAAACTTTTGAACAATAAGCTTAGAAATGTAGAGGTCGTTGAACGGCGTTCAGGTCGCACTAATCCCTGTGGAGACGACAAAACTGGGTTTCTTAATATTTTTTGCTTGCTGCTTTACCGCACCAACAAAATGGCGTCGTTGTCGGGGATTGGTGTTGAGATTTTGAAGTGCATTGCAACGGTTCTATGTTTTTAAGCTTTGTATATTTTGTATATATTTGTTTCTTTTTATGTTTTTTCTAGTGTGTTCAGGAATGACGAAAACTCCTTCTAGAGTGGTTGCTATCGTTATAAAAGCATTTAATGAAGCTTCGACCGAGTTTGGATGACAACGATAGTATGAAACAAGTGAATGTTGTCAAGGTACATGATCTCTTTTGTTTAAAATTTTAGAATGCTTAAGAACTTAAGTCTTTGTGCAAATGAAATTTGTTCTTTTGGCAACTTGTTTGAATGATTGTTTCACTTAGGACCAAAAACCACAATTTGTGAGAAAGCTTCCATTGTTTACTAAATGCTGGATTTCTGATAAACTTTGTTGATTCGTATGATTCATGCTTTATCTTGTTATCATTGTGAATTTATGGAAGCATTAGAAATGATCAAAACACTTGTTTATATTGAGCACAACCAGTTCCAAATGCAACTTACCCGTGAGTAGAGAGAATTCGTTAACTCCTAGCCTAAACAATGTGAATCTCATTCTTAATTTTGAGAGATTCTAAAATTTTTCTTGAACCCTTGAATTTGTTTTAATTGTATTCTTTGCCATAAAAAGTTAAGAGCATTCACTTGAGGGTTGAGTAAAAGTTTAGTTGGGGCGAATGAAAAAGAAAGATAGTAGGTTGTTACAACTTTTGAAAAATTAAAGCAAGTACCAAAAAAATTGTGTGAATATGAAAAAAGAAAAAAAAAAGAGAGAGAAAAGAAAACGAATGTTTGCTTGGAAAAGAAAAATAGTGAAAGAATGAGTTGTGAAATAAGAGTTGGGGAGGTTTGCAACTAAGAAACAAATGGAATGAAGTTGAGATGTGTAAATAATGTGTGCGGTGAATGCCTCTTTTGCATCGACAATTTCGTTTCAATGGCCTTAGAAATGTCCCTTGTTTGTAAACCCGACCAAGCTACAACCTTAAAGACCTTAGTGATCTTCTTGCTTCCATATTTTCGCTTTTGATTGTTAGATTTTGTATGAATTGAATTGATATTAGCATTGTTTGTTAGTTGAGTGAAATTGTCCCCGCGGTTGCAAACGCGTAATTTCTTCAATCCTTATTCTAAGAGGAGAGTTAGAGTGATTCATTCATGAAAAAAATAGTTGTTGATTGATGCATGGATTTATATTTGTTTTAAGAAGTTAGTTCTTGTGCATTGTTTGATTCTAAACATTTGAAACCATCGCTTGTTTGCATCATTTGTGTTTGAGCCAATTTTATCCATTCTTGGGTGAATCTTAGTCTTGAGCAAATCCTCTTATTGCGAAATGAGAGGCATACTTTGCTTGAGGACAAGCAAAAAGCTAGTTGGGGCGAGTTGTTAGATGCCAAATTTCACTTATTTGATCTATCAAATGTTGGCATTTTTCACTCATTTTCGTCAATTAAGTGTTGAAAACCACTCTTGTTTTGTTTGGTTTGCAATATAGTGTGAAAATCTCTTGGTACCTTTGATTTGTGTGCTATTGTGCAGGAATCAGGCACAAAACAAATGGAAAAGTAAGACACAAGAAATGGGCAAAGGAACCAAGAAAGCAAGCAAACAAACAACAAGCTCGCTAGGCAAAGATGCAGCGAGGAAAGGTAGCGAAGCACTCGCTAGGCGAAGGCGCAGCGAGTCTCCAGCGAACACTTCCAGTAGCAAAATGTTGTCAGCTCGCTAGCAGCTCGCCTAGCGAGCTGGTAGCGAACGAGCCCAAAATTGAACAGATTTAAAAGTGCCAAAAGTTCGCGTTCGCTAGCTATTCGCCTAGCGAACATGACAGATCCTGAACGTGTATTTAAGTGATTTTCTTATATTTTTAGGGAATAACTCCATTTTTGGGACAGAACTTCATTTGGTAACATTTTGGAACATCATAACTTATTTCTCTTCATTTCTTTAGAGAGAGAAACACAAAACCCCAAGGGGGAGGAGGTAAGATCTTCGATCTCGTGTTGGGCTTTGGATTGTAATCTTTTGATACCTTATGTATTTCATCTAATTTATGTTTGTGAACTAGTTTTGATTCTCTATTGATTGATTAGCTTTGGTTGCTTGTATGTGGGTCTTGACAAAACCATTTCACATCTTTAATCTCAGATTTTCTTCTATCAATGAACAAACTTTTGACATGGCTTTGAAGTTGATATTCATTGTATCTTCCATGGTGTTGTGTTGATTAAGTAGCATGGGTAGGATCAACATGATATTGTGTGGGTATGTGATAATAGTGATGAAGAACGATGTTCACCGACATTTGATGGATTAGATGAATACATGTAAAAAGGGTTAAGCGTGTGTATGTATTCTGATCATTGTATTTTATATGAAACAATCGTTTATCTGATATGGGTGTTATATTTGCTTTCTTGTTTATCTTTGATTTGAATCGTGATAGAGATATACTTTTCTGATCTGGATCTAGGATGATTGTCGGTTAGGTCCTAAACTCTAGAGATAGATTTAGGCTTAGCATTTGCGTGAGTATCAGATCTTAATGCTCTGTGTTGTGATTTTGTTGGGTGAGAGATCACCAATGAGACAACACGGTTGTTCTCTCGACTCCGCGTTAGAGATAAGCTTTGTCGTGAGTGATACGTGAGGATATTAGGCAAATGATTGTGTTGTGTTTAATTTGATCAGAAGAATGCATATGTTATCAATTGATGAGATCCAATCCCAACAAGGCTCCGTTTATATTTCAGTCTTTATTTTATATTTTCTGTTTTTATTTATGGTTTCTTGAACCATTTTAAACCAAAACTTTTGAACAATAAGCTTAGAAATGTAGAGGTCGTTGAACGGCGTTCAGGTCGCACTAATCCCTGTGGAGACGACAAAACTGGGTTTCTTAATATTTTTTGCTTGCTGCTTTACCGCACCAACAAAATGGCGTCGTTGTCGGGGATTGGTGTTGAGATTTTGAAGTGCATTGCAACGGTTCTATGTTTTTAAGCTTTGTATATTTTGTATATATTTGTTTCTTTTTATGTTTTTTCTAGTGTGTTCAGGAATGACGAAAACTCCTTCTAGAGTGGTTGCTATCGTTATAAAAGCATTTAATGAAGCTTCGACCGAGTTTGGATGACAACGATAGTATGAAACAAGTGAATGTTGTCAAGGTACATGATCTCTTTTGTTTAGAATTTTAGAATGCTTAAGAACTTAAGTCTTTGTGCAAATGAAATTTGTTCTTTTGGCAACTTGTTTGAATGATTGTTTCACTTAGGACCAAAAACCACAATTTGTGAGAAAGCTTCCATTGTTTACTAAATGCTGGATTTCTGATAAACTTTGTTGATTCGTATGATTCATGTTTTATCTTGTTATCATTGTGAATTTATGGAAGCATTAGAAATGATCAAAACATTTGTTTATATTGAGCACAACCAGTTCCAAATGCAACTTACCCGTGAGTAGAGAGAATTCATTAACTCCTAGCCTAAACAATGTGAATCTCATTCTTAATTTTGAGAGATTCTAAAAATTTTCTTGAACCCTTGAATTTGTTTTAATTGTCTTCTTTGCCATAAAAAGTTAAGAGCATTCACTTGAGGGTTGAGTAAAAGTTAAGTTGGGGCGAATGAAAAAGAAAGATAGTAGGTTGTTACAACTTTTGAAAAATTCAAGCAAGCACCAAAAAAATTGTGTGAATATGAAAAAAGAAAAAAAAAGAGAGAGAAAAGAAAACGAATGTTTGCTTGGAAAAGAAAAATAGTGAAAGAATGAGTTGTGAAATAAGAGTTGGGAAGGTTTGCAACTAAGAAACAAATGGAATGAAGTTGAGATGTGTAAATAATGTGTGCGGTGAATGCCTCTTTTGCATCGACAATTTCGTTTCAATGGCCTTAGAAATGTCCCTTGTTTGTAAACCCGACCAAGCTACAACCTTAAAGACCTTAGTGATCTTCTTGCTTCCATATTTTCGCTTTTGATTGTTAGATTTTGTATGAATTGAATTGATATTAGCATTGTTTGTTAGTTGAGTGAAATTGTCCCCGCGGTTGCAAACGCGTAATTTCTTCAATCCTTATTCTAAGAGGAGAGTTAGAGTGATTCATTCATGAAAAAAATAGTTGTTGATTGATGCATGGATTTATATTTGTTTTAAGAAGTTAGTTCTTGTGCATTGTTTGATTCTAAACATTTGAAACCATCGCTTGTTTGCATCATTTGTGTTTGAGCCAATTTTATCCATTCTTGGGTGAATCTTAGTCTTGAGCAAATCCTCTTATTGCGAAATGAGAGGCATACTTTGCTTGAGGACAAGCAAAAAGCTAGTTGGGGCGAGTTGTTAGATGCCAAATTTCACTTATTTGATCTATCAAATGTTGGCATTTTTCACTCATTTTCGTCAATTAAGTGTTGAAAACCACTTTTGTTTTGTTTGGTTTGCAATATAGTGTGAAAATCTCTTGGTACCTTTGATTTGTGTGTTATTGTGCAGGAATCAGGCATGATACATGTATAAAAAAAAAATATGAAAAAAAATTACAATGAAAATTCTGCTCTTCAAAAATCAATAACAAAGATAAAATAAATTTAATACAAACATTTTCATTGAATGGATTTTTCAAAGCAACAACACAAACAAATTGCAGAGAATGTTATATAACTGAAATGAATATAAACAATCTAGTTATAAGCATAAAAATCAGATTCATCTATGTTTAACAAAAAAAACTACATAAAAATATTTCATACCTTTGAATTTTTCCTCTTTAGATCTAGTCTTGATGTGGTAGGTTGGAGATTTGAGAAGGATAACTAAGAAGAAGATGTTGTTTCAGCGCCATATTTAAAGGATGAGTATAAAAGAAGAAAACAATAAGCTGAAAGAAAAAGCGGTAAAGTTTGGCACGCAGAAGAAAACAATAAGCTGAAAGAAAAAGCGGTAAAGTTTGGCACGCAGAAAAGGGTAACAATGGAATTAGAAAATAACTCGTATATTTCTTCGCAGAAATAGAAATTAGGTGGGATCCACATTTTATTAATCTCTCTTCCTTAGCTGAAATAGGTCATGTCTCTTCTATCTCTCTCTCCCCTAATTCTATCAAACCAAACACAATTTAAATATAAAATAAAATAGATCTTTGTCAAATAAATAAAATAGATCTACACATTGAAGGTGAGTTGAAATGAAAGGAAAATATTAGAGATCTCTTATTTTCTTCTTCTTCGTGAAATGCAATGGGTTTAGGTTCGGTTTTGATTTACACGATCTTAGCACTCATCGTTCTTCTATTCCTCTCCTCCTACTCCCCCTTCAACACCACCACCAACCACCACTCTTCCCACCGTCACCGCCGTCTCAAACTCCGTTCCAACTTCACTCTCTCCCCTTCCCATTCCCATCACCAACCCGTCTCTTTCGACCCCCTAGTCGCCGAACTCGAACGCAACCGCGAAGACAAACAATGGGAGAAACAACACATTCAACACTCTCACCCTGAACTCCATCACCACGACGACTCAGCCCCCGCTCACGAGTCGCAGCCTGAGTGGGAAGACTTCATGAACGCTGAAGACTTCATCAACGATGAAGATAAGTTCAATGTTACTTCTCGCCTTTTGATTCTCTTCCCGAAAATCGATGTTGATCCGGCGGATTCGTTTATCGACGTTCATGAGTTGACTATGTGGAATCTTCAACAGGCTCATAGAGAGGTTTTGCATCGTTCTCAGAGAGAAATGGAACTTCATGATAAGAATCATGACGGTGTCGTTTCATTCTCTGAGTATGATCCTCCTAGCTGGGTTAAATCCGCAGGTAATAATTTACTCCTCTTTCTATTTTTATACTTTTTTGTTTTTGTTTCTGTTTCATATTCTAGATCTATTGTTGTTTTCAATTTCATATTGAACTATTGATTTTCATTCTAGTTTATTGAATGTTGAGATTTGTCTTTTTTCGTTATCAGATAAAGATTCTTTTGGTTATGATATGGGTTGGTGGAAAGAAGAGCATTTCAATGCATCTGATGTAGATGGAGATGGTGTTCTTAACTTAACTGAGTTCAATGAGTGAGTTTCTACTGTTTTTGTTACGAAACCCTGTTGTATGCACTTGCTTATTTAGTTCATGATGCTTTTTTATTTTTCACTTGAGCTAATGATTTTGTGTATTGTTAATTTTGTCTCTGTTATTGTTTTCTAGCTTTCTGCACCCGGCTGATAGTAATAATACAAAGCTTCAACAATGGTTGTGCAAGGAGGAAGTCAGGTAGGTCACTCATGATATCTCGTAGAAATTTGTCAGGGTGGATTTTAGTTTCTTTTTGAATAAGTTGTTTCTGTTTGTAAAGTTTTCCCTTGACGTGTTAGTAGTCACCAGTATCGTGTATTTGTTATTTTCTTAGGTTTTGAAGTATCTAGTTAATTGTGTATCTTTTGACAATTTATTTAGCAAATGAAAGTATGAATGTAAAAGCATATATACTGCACTGATAAATGCAGTTGACATGAGTATGTCTCTGAGATGTCATGTTACTAAATAATAAGCAACTATTTCATTCCCCTAATTATGATTTACCATTTCACATTTGACAATGCTACATACAGGACTGATAAACAAGCTTGGACCTCTAGTTTTCATGCATTCACAATCCTAAGTAGAAAAGCTGTTAAGGAACTTTATACTGTATGTAATACAAATATAGTAGGGGAAATCTTCCTGAATTAAAGATACAGGGCTGCAAAACTCTGAGGGCTTGAACTTCCTTATGCCCAAAAGCCCCAATTCTCCATCAGAATGACAAGATGATCTCCCTCTCAATCACATTTGTTATTTATACACTGCCTCATCCTATCTATCTCCAAATAGCCACTGATTAGGCAACTGAATAATTGAGATCAGGTGTTGACAATATAGTTAGGAACCTCATGTTTTAGAAAAAACGGGGGAAAATCTTTCCTAATCATGGATATGTTGCTGGAAAACTTTGAGGGTTTGCAGTTTGCACTTTCCCACAAGGGTGTTTATTTTTCATAGCTGTGAAAATTATTCTCAGCAATGTGGTGGCTCAAAATATGGATTTCTACGTTTTTTACAAACTTAGAAAATTTATTCTGTCCCATGTCTTTGTTTCCAAGGAAGGGATTTGGAACAAAAGGTTCCGATGAAGGTGGAAATACCTATACCCCACTATTAAAAAAAGCCAATATAGCTTTTTACTTAGGCTTCTTATTTTCACACTAGATACGTGTAATCGGTGGGTTCATATATTTGACATGTATCGTGAAAGACAATACAATCCTATACCCTGGCACCAAACACGAGCATCTAACTCAGGTATTTAGCTTCTAAGGGAATCCTCGATATCTAGATGACGATAATGGTGTTCAAATAACTCCTCTTATTTATCATTTGCTTGTTTTCTAGTCTAAATAAATTAACACTCCTCACTAACTTGCGCACAGAAGATTGGATTTCTTGTGGTCATCCAATTCCAAATCCATGAAACCAATTAGAATTGAAGTTGAATGTTTCAATCGTCTTGGGCTAGCCCAGCTGATGGTTACAGTTAGTTTTTTGAATTTCCGTTGCAGTCACTGGCCTCATCTAGAAGAAGTTACAATATTGGAATTTTTTCTGATAGAAATATTAGAAATATAAACACATTTATATTTTAGTTAATTTTATTTTTCTTAAGAGAATGGGAGATCTTCAGCTTATAGACAGTTAGCTCATTTGTATGACTGCCTTGGCATACTCATGCTTATGTACTCTTTTTATTTCTTTATAGAGAAAGAGACTCAGATAGAGATGGGAAGGTCAACTTCAAAGAATTTTTTCACGGGCTCTTTGATTTGGTAAGAAACTATGATGAAGAAGAAAGTCACACTGATTCCCACCATTCTGATAATCCAATGGATGTTCCAGCTAAAAAATTGTTTGCGCAGCTTGACCAAGATGGTGATGGGTATTTGTCTATTTTTCATTCTTAATATTCTTTATTTGGAACATTATTGCAGTTTCTTTGTCGTATACTATCATTCACTTATGGGTTTTCATCTCTATCTGTGCAGGTATTTGTCAGAAATTGAACTACTGCCTATAATTGGGAAACTCCATCCGTCCGAGTATTATTATGCAAAGCAACAGGCAGAATATATCATTTCACAGGTAGCGAACACCCTACAATAATTACACACTTATTGTTGACAAAGGTGTCATTTGATCATGTGAAATCACATGAATATACAAATAACCAAAGGTCCATAGTTATCAAATCATAATTCAAACAGGGAAGCATGGAGCTAATTTTTGAATTAAAATTGCATCTCATCAAATCAAAAAATTCAAAATCACAATTAAAAGTAACTGAAATATGTAATATAAATGGTGTTTAATGCTTAATGTAATCTTAACAACAAATGTTAGCGTGTTATGTTGGTGGGGAAGGGAAAGTTGAATCTATGACCACCTTATTACTCCAATCCTTATGTCCTTCCCTTCAAACCAACCTATCCACCTTATAATCCCTAGTTTAATGCTTGATGTAATAATTTCAAGTTGGAAATTGACAAAATGACTTAACCATAATGATATTTCAGAGACCAATCAGATCTAAGATAGCAACAATAGGAATAGGTTGGATTATAGCAGAGGAGAGGCCTGTTCTAGGGAAAGAAAGGTGGGTCTATTTACTGTGTTGGGAGCCTTGGGACGGGGACTTACTCATTGGAATGGTTCACTTGGCCAGAAAAATTCTGAGGTGAACCTGACCAGTCTTTAGGGATGCAAGAATCATATTCAGGGATGAAGTCTATTCAAGACATGACCCAGTGGTAGAGATGCTTGAGGCTGAAAGAATTGTAGTGCAAATCAACTTATAGGGAGGAAGGGTTGTGGTTCATATGGGAGTTGCCGAACTCAAGCTCACCTGCGGTGGGCAATGAGTTGATACCACTGGATGTGCACCAGAGGTACATATGATTTGGCTTAGGAAAAGAAGAAAGCGGAAGGGAATTCTGACCTATTGGGCCAGGCCGGGACCAAATTAGTTTTCAATGTAAACTCAGTTTTGCACTTAATGAAGAAAGCTTCATCACACGTATTATAGAGTGCCTTAGCCATTCTCTTATGCCGGACACATATCAGAATGGGCAGACATCAACTTAGATTATTACTTAGCTGCTGCCATTGAAATGCGCCTTTGACCCTTGTCAGGATCTATGATGAGAAATTATAGGGGTCAGGTTCCAGACACTCTTGAGCTTGAGGAGATTTTGAAGGCATTAACTAGATAAATGAATATAAGGGAAGAGACATATTTCTGAGTTGTTAGCATGTATGAGCAAAGCGGTAAATCCATTGTGAAAGGGGTTGTCCTAGAAGGAGAACTTCTCCATTTTTTTGTCAAGATTCGGATTTCTTTCTCCAACCTAGCTACCAACGTAATGGGTTTCAAACAAACCCTGTTATTTGATTGTAGAGAATGTTGGAATAATTCCCAATTAAAGAAACAGATTTAGACAACACAGAATTTCCTTCATTCCCAGTCCCAGTAAACAGAAAGCTGATTGGAAGACTCAAACAGAAGGAACAAAATGTAAAACAGGTTGTTCATGAGACCTGTATCCTTCCATCCAATCCCACACCCAATCATTTATTGTGAACTCTTTCCCCGTCTTTTTCCCTTCTAGCCTCCTTACTGTTTTTTGTTTTTTCTCATGACCATCCTGCCGTTTAAGCATGTGGTTACAGATAGAATACTCTTTCTGACTCAATTTTCTCACTATCTATATGAGTGTGAATTGTTGATTCTCTACTACGAAGTCTTCTTTTACTGTATACCCTTGTAATGGATGAATGTCAATCACACTTACTATTGAGACAAAAGTTCTCAAAAAATATTGCCAGATGATGTAACTCAGAAAATTAAAAAAATATAATTGAGTTTATTGAAATGATAAAGAGCTTAAAAGCTCTACAGAAGCAATGAAAGGAAAACCAGAGCCTAAAGCTCCTACAAGAGATATTCTCCCTAGCGAACTCAATAGCTGAACATGAATGACCCCATTCTACCCACCCTAAATCCTATTTTCTTATTCTCTGACAGAATAACATGGAATCCCACACCACGTCACAATCTAACTCAGATTCTCACCCTTTGCCTCAATTCTCTTTCTTCTAGAATAAACCTGCCATATGGTGGTCCTCCCTTGGGCCATTCAAACTACTGGATTCTCATTGGAATTAGTATGTCCAAGAGTTCTATCACTATATGTTTTCATTAGCCAACATATCAGAAACAACAATGTTTGATGTCATTTAGTTAATAAAGCTGATATTTCTATACCTTGATGATGGTTCTGAAGGCAATTCTTCATCCTTCTTTTTGTTACACTTCTTTGTTAGAATAATAAGGCTTCTTACTATAGCCATGAAGATTGGTAATACTGGTTGCTACTTTTTAGTTGGTTAATTTAAAATAAAGAAGGTACTTTAGCTTGCAGCTGATAATTCTACTTTCCCCTTGATCTCTTCAAAATCTGAATCTGTCCCTGCGGTGTTTCTGCTTGTTCAGGATGAGAATATTAGATTTGTTTTTCTGCAATTATTTTAATGATAAATTGCTCCTTTTAATTCTATTTTCCCTTTGGGAACATTGTAAATCAAATTTATTATCCATCTATTCTCTCTCCAGTTACAGTTTAGTTGTAAATATATGCACACTGCACATATGCTTATGTGATGTTATTTCAGATATGAAGAGTGCATAGATCACTACAACTACATTCATCATGCTTAATTTACATGATAGGTGTTTCAAAATATGGCCTCAGCACGCACTCCAACATCTGTTGCGTAACGTCTCATTAAACATTGTGATAATGTTAAGAGAAGATGATATTGACATAAATAGTTCAAAAAGCATTCGAACATCTGTTGAATAACTTAATACATTAACTACATCAATAACCACTAACCATTGTATAATGTCATGACAGGCAGACGGTGATAAAGACGGGCGCCTCACTTTGCCTGAGATGATTGAGAATCCCTATGTATTTTATAGTGCTATTTTCAACGATGATGAAGATGAGTATACTGATTACCACGACGAGTTCCGATAAATTCACGCTAGGTGAGAGAAATTAACCGTTTCCACATCTATCTCAAATCTTATTCTACATTTAGTTAAAGATTTCCATTGTATTTTTTTTTAATGATCATCGATTGCAGGATACACGAAAGCTTGAAACAATTTCAGTAACAAGTCCATATTTGAAGGTGTCATGGGGTGGCATAATTTTGATGTTGTGGCCTTTATTAGGTTGCTAGTCTCAATCCTGGTGATAGAATGCTCTTTTCATTCATATTATCTGCGAGTTCTGATTTGCTGATAGGATCCACCGTAGCTTGTCATGGAGTCACACCTGGATCATCTGGAGGATTATTGTAGGATCTAAACTTCATTGTAAAATTAGAATGATAGATACAGATTTTCAAATCAGTCGTTGAGCCATCATTAATTAAGTCTACTACATTTCAATTCTCAATGGATAATACATGTAACATATAACTATATTGACCATATCATGATTCTAGTTAGGCTCTTAGATTCATTTTGTTTACTAAGCCTTCATATGAAGTTTATAAGATGCCTATCAGTTCTGTGTTCTTCTTTATAAAAGTTTGAGTAGAACTCCTCTTAAGTATATCTGTAATCAGTTTAGTCTTTTACAAATTGGCTTTATTGATTTCATATTTCAAAGCTCAAATTTAGTTGCTATATTAATATTTGTTCACGACTTAGTCTTAATATTTCTAAATTTGTATTCTGTTATTGATCCGTGACAGCTGACACATTCATAATGACTCCTGTTACAAGTTTGAGGCACTGTTTTTTAAGATGCTGTCTGTTTTGTTTGTTATGTGAGCCCTTTAGAATTGTTTTTAGTTAAAAGACAACTAATTTATTGGATTGAAGAGATTGGAATGTGGAGCTTTTTTGTTGTACTAGGATTAAAACTTTAAATATGCTAGTAGCCAACCATGTTAGACTAAGCTTATGACATAATCAGTAGCTTTATAATATAAAAAAATCATCATGATTGTAATCTAGGCTCGTACTTTATATTTAACAATAAACATAGAAGCAATAACATGAGCTACAACATGTATTGTTGGACCAGTGACCAATAAATAAGTGCTGCATGCCATGTAGCACCAACATATATTGGCTCTAAGCATCATTGAAAGCATCCGCAATGTCTTTCTCTTCATAACCATTTGGTTATTATCTTCATCTGTTCTAAAAGTAGTATCCAATGCAGTATCCACTATCAAAGAAAAATACATAAAAAAAACTCCCTTCTTTACGTTGAATGTAGCATGCCCTATATAATAACAACTAGAACCTGGAATGACTACACCTCACTTTAGGCATGAGAGTTTCAATGGCTGAAACAAACAACAATACTATGAGAAACTCAAGCCATTGGAAATCATTTTACAGTTTTGCTGATAGAGTGAGAAGATTTCCCGGTTTAATGAGAAGGACAATTTGGAAAGTTGGCAAAGATGATCCAAGAAGGATATCCCATTCACTGAAAGTTGGTTTGGCTTTATCACTTGTATCTTTGTTGTATCTAATGGAACCATTGTTCAAAGGGGTAGGAACAAATGCTATCTGGGCTGTCATGACTGTAGTTGTGGTGATGGAGTTCACTGTAGGTATGCTATTCTCATTTCTCAGTAACATTTTGTTTGTATATATTGATTGTTATGTGTTTAGATCGCAAATTCGTAGGTATTAATGAAGGATCGATTATGTTTCAGGGGGAACCTTATGCAAAGGACTAAATAGAGGATTGGGAACATTGTTAGCAGGATCATTGGCATTTTTTATTCGGTATCTTGCGGATATTCCAGGTCAGATTTTTCGAGCAATTTTTATCGGTGCTGCAGTTTTTCTTTTAGGTAAGTATATTCTCGACTTTTGAAAGAAACTTTAAGTGAATCACATGAATCTTTAATTTTCCTATGCTTCTAGTTTTTGTTATCTTATAATGTAATTCTGATCTAGTTATCTGTCTTGTGGCTTGAGCTTCCCAAATATTTTGATTAACCGTTGTTTCACGGTTGGTTTTGCAGGAGCAGCAGCTACGTACGTGAGGTTCGTTCCTTATGTAAAAAAGAATTATGACTATGGTGTTTCGATATTTCTCTTGACCTTTAATTTGATAATTGTATCAAGTTACCGCGTCGATAATGTCTGGACCCTTGGAAAAGATCGAATAACCACCATAACTATAGGTGTTGGTCTTTGTCTTGTGATGAGCATATTTGTATTTCCAAACTGGTCAGGCGAAGAACTCCATAAATCCACTATATCAAAGCTCGAAGGCTTAGCCAACTCTATAGAAGGTAAGGTGAACATTGAGAAACAGTGCCATTTGTGAAAACAATAACTGCTCAAGAGTATTTCTGTTTCCTCAATCTATATAATTGAGTGTGAAAACAATGATGCAGTTTCCGTCATGGAATATTTTTATGATTCTGAAAAACAAGAAAATGAAGATGATTCATGCGAGGATCCTATTTACAAGTGCTACGAGGCCATTTTAGACTCTAAAGCTAAGGATGAAACACTTGTAAGTTAGTATCCTTTTTTCGTCAAGTATATCCGAAATTTCCCTTTCTATGTAACAGACGATCTTACAGAGTAGAATTGAACAGGCAATGCAAGCAAATTGGGAGCCAAGATACTCAAGAATCTGCCACAGGATCCCGTGGCAGCAATACACAAAAGTAGGAGCTTCTCTTCGTCATTTTAGTTATACCGTTGTAGCACTACATGGATGTCTTCAGTCTGAAATTCAGGTACTAAATCAACTATACCAATGAATTTTATGCTTGAATATAACGATTTAATTTATCTATTATTTAACATATGGTTCATGAAGACACCAAGGTCGATCCGTGATCTATACAGAGATTCTTGCATCAAACTTGCACAAGAAGTATCAAAAGTACTAAGGATAATGGCCAACAGCATAAGGAAAAAGCATCAATTTTCCCTTCAAATACTCTCAAACAATCTCAATGAAGCTTTACAAGACCTTGACAATGCCTTGAAATCTCAGCCCCAACTCTTACTAGGCTCAAGGAACGGTGGAAGTCGAACACTCAGATCCCCTAAAACTCCCCAAACCCCTAGAACTCCAAACTCTTACAAACATGAAGAAGAAACTAGAACCTCATTATCAAGAGTTAAAAGTGATTGTTGTTCCCCAACTGGAAGTAAATCCAAAGAGCATTCTCGAGAACAAACTAAAGAAGGACAAGTGCCCCAGAAGGTTTTGAGGCCGCAACTTAGTAAGATTATCATCACTAGCCTCAAGTTCTCAGAAGCACTGCCTTTTGCTGCTTTCACTTCATTGCTAGTGGAGATGGTAGCAAAACTAGATCATGTTATGGATAAAGTCGAAGAGTTGGGCAGAATGTCACACTTTACAGAATTCAAAGATGATGATGATGATGAGAGTATTATTGTGACTTGTGAGAGACCAAAAATGAATATAGTTGATAATGAATTACCTTCATATGGAGCAGAATAATCATATGGAGCAGATAATGACATCCCATGAGTAAAGTTATATATGCATGCATTGATTTAGTTGAATGTTGTTTACATTATTGAGCCTTATACATAGGGAATATTAAGGCATGTTTGTTCCTGAAGTTTGATTTCTTTGAGAGCTAAATCCTAATTATTATTCCTTGATAGGATCTTTTCAATACTATGAAGATTCAAAGAACTAGCTAGTAAATATTCTGACCATGAACACTCTGACACAACACATACTAACTTTATTTTAATAAGCAAGGCAGACTACATATGATTTGGTTGAATAATGTTTATATTGTCTGCTGAAGCAAATTATATACTTTTGAAACATCAATTAATGGAATAAAATGTAGTCACACAATAGTAGCAATAAGTTGCAAGCACTCCACACTTATTAATAGTTTTGGCAATAAGGTCAAGTAAGATTAGTCAACAATATTATTTCGATATTGAACAGAAAATTGATGATGTGTGAATATGAGCTCTTCCAATACGGCAGAGTAGGAGTCTACCTGCAAGGTTAGTGTACTACCAGAGAGGTGTGTCTAGCTTGCAAGAGTGAACGGAAAAGTATTTGTCGTGGCACGTGAACGAGCATTGAATGGACGGTTAAAATTAGCAAATGATCTACATCTAGTGTACATTATCTGTAATTTCAGACGATTATGATATTGAAATGCAATTGAATTGTGTTTTCAAACAAAGTTATTGACTCAATGAGAGATATTTTTAAAAGATTTAAGTAAAAATGTTATATGATTACGAGTGATCATCTGAATGCTACTTTCCAAATTTCAACACTTGTTCGAAAGATATAATTTAAACACCTTAATTTCAAATATAAGTGCCACCTTAATTTCATTCTCAAAGTCCATTTCAAATATAAGTGCCGGTGTAAAAGAATTATGGTGTGTTCATATCGTATAATCTTCACAGTGTGAGAGAGACATTTAGACATTCTTAAAAATTGGTCAGATTTAAGAGAAATACTAACTAACAACCCACATTCATCAACTATATAGCTATTATCTAAAGATGCTACCGAAAAGATCTAAGAGAGGTTTTTCAACAAGCTTTATCCTCTTAGTGAAATAATTTCAATAATAAATTTTGATTAAATTATTAATCACAAATCAAATATTAAAATAATGATTCAAAAATACCTATTAAAGCGTGCTTTATCTTTAATAACAAATAGCGAAAGATAGCAATGTCTCGATGTAGTTTACGCAAACACAAAATAGAATTTGATGTTAATCGCTTTCTGATAATAACCATCGGAGTTGTCAGAGAAAGAAATTCTATATTTATAAAGTGCTACTAAAACTTTAATGCTTTTATTTTGGACCTTTCTAAAATAACCCCAATCTTATTTAGTTACGCTATTTTAATTAACTAAAATATTATTTATATTTAATTAATATATTTTAATAAAATAATTAAAATATTAATTAAATTATATTTAATTCAATTAACTGTAAATTATCATTTATTTAATTAAATTATATTTAATTAAATAAATTATATATGTGTTAATATATTAAATAATTTAAATATTATTAACACATCATTAAATTAAATCTTATTTAATTTAATAATTCATTTAATTCTCAATACTTTATACATGTGACCCTATAGATTTTCGTAATATTGACAATAATATTAAATCACATATTTAATATTATAAATAGTGAACGGTATCTAACAACACATCACTGTTGTTCTGGACTGGACTAACACATGCCTTACACTTGGGCAAGGTCCAATCCAGTCCAGCTTAAGGCCAGACCCAATATAACCATGAGGCACAATATAGTCGTTGGGCACAATATAACCGTTGGAGCTTATAACCGTTGGGGGCACACCCCTCACGCGCTTGACAGTTCACGCGACCAACTGCCCCTCCAAAAATCACGGACATAGTTGAACCAGGTCAAAGATCACGCGCTAGATCTTCCACCCGGTAGTCCCTCATTGTCCGACCAGATTTTTCGGTCACATGGAAGACATTGGCCCCGCGCTGGAGGAATCTTATAAATACCCTCTCTCTTGGGAGGGTCAGGGATTCTAATCATTCTTACTCATACCTAAACACTCGTACTTGCTCTCTCTCTCTCTCTCTCTCTCTTTAACCCAAACACTTACTTTGACATTGGAGTAGCTTGCAGGTACAACCCCCTCCTCTCCTACAACCACTGTTGTTGCCCTACATTGAAGGCCAAGAGGATCCATTTTGATCACTCCAGATAAGTGGCGTCGTCCGTGGGAACACTAGCTCCCCCGTCTTTTTGAATAAATATTTCCCAATCTTCTTGAACAAAAGACCAAAGCTATCTCTCTGAACCTTCATCTCATGGCCTCTCACCATATTGACGTCCTTCAAGATTCCGTCGTCGCCACACTGGGTTGCGGCGAAACCCTCATTCCCAGAGCTGCCACCGAAGAAACTGATCACAAGGACGGAAAACCGACATCTCCTGATAACGTGAAGTCTCATGTCCAAATTTCCGACCATACATACGAGCCTATCATCGTCCCATAAGATGCTGACCCTTGTACTACGACCCTCATCGCCGCCCTCAACAAATCTAACTATCTGTTCTTCCAACAAGGAGAAAAAATTTGCATGCTGGAGAGCACCTTCGGAGAACGACCTCTCCCGCAGGGATCCCTCAGCCCATCTCGTCGGTCACACTCCCCTCTTCAAAAGCGTCGCCGAGACGAATCTAGAAGCATCTCCCCGGTCAAAGAACAGTCTAAACTGGAGAAGCATGGACACAAGACCATCCGAAGGCGCGATCGTACCCCTCCTCGAAGATCCAGGCACTCCCTAGTATCCAAAAGGACCAGGCCTTCCGAAAAGCCTCGCGAAGAGCACCGAAGCTGACATGAACGTTCTCCTCGATGCAGCAGGAGTCGGGGATGTAGTTATTCGTTCAGCAGGTCGCCCAACACGAGCGACGAACACAACACCCGTGGTACCCTGTCGCAGGAAATCATGAACACCCACATTTCTCGCGGGTTGGAGAAACCTTCCCCTCTGGCTCTCTAAGATGGTACTACCGACCTTGGTGGCCACATAGAAAACATTGAAGCCATGCTGCACTACCACAATGCCACTGGAGCAATCAAATGCAGGCTGTTCCCCATCACCCTCATGAAAGGGGCTATGGCTTGGTATAAGAGCCTTCCTCGGGGCTCGATCACGTCTTGGAGGAGTCTAAAGGAACAATTTGCCCAAAAATTTACTGCCTCCAGGCGTCATCCGAAATCCGAAGCCACACTTGAGGGTATCATCCAGGGCAGGGACGAACCTCTTCGCGATTACGTCGACGAATTCACTAAGGAAGCGGTCGAAATCTGCACAACCGACCATATGAAAAAACATCTACTGGAAAAGGGACTGAGGCCGAAAAGAGACTTCTGCAAGGCAGTAGGGATCAAACCTCCTTATTCTCTAGTTGAGCTTCTTCGTAGAGCACAATCTTATATTCAATACAAAGAAAAGGAGGTCGCGTATAAATCCATATATTCTAGGGACCAAGAGAGTTCCAGAGCATCAAAGAAAGACGAAGCAAAACATCCAGGTGGGACAGGGATAGGCGACGAGACGACCGTCCCCGCGATAACAAAGGGCCTGCAGGTCGATTCACCTAATACACCCTGTTAACCGCTGTTCGCACGTAGTTTTCGCGCGAACAACCTTTAACATAGAGAAATAACTTATGTAAATGAGTAAAAACAAGGCAAAAACACTTTTAGAATTAATGACATAAATTGCTTATAAAAAAGAAATGTGGACGCGATCGTACATCTTGTAGGAGTGAAAAATCTTTTCTCATAACACTTTGGTACTCAGGGTGTTTTTCTTACAGTATTACAAAAACGCGCCCCTTTAAAATGAAAACATGCATTGCTTTAAATAGGGAAATAAATAACTATCATGTTGAATATGGTGATGTCACGTGTTCACCCACTACTTTTATAACTTCCCACGTCCTTGGATTTCAAATCCATTTCCCGCTCAAATAGTTGTCTCTTTGCATGGAATTTAGTTGACCCAGTCGACCGACACCATCTGGGGTCGACCCAACAATCTTCTTCTTGTCGATGTCGACCCTCTTCATCAACAGTTTACTTAGTCTGTCGACCAATCTCTATGTCGCTGCTCTCTGGTCAAAACTTCCAGTCAACAAGATGCCCCCTCAAAACCCAGTTTTGACGGGATACTCTGTCGACCAAGAAACTGAGTGTTTTGGTTCTATGGAATTTCGACCATGTTTAGGTATGATGCAACAAAAATCATCATAGCTTTTTGTTGATTCCTCCACGCGTCATCTATAGTCTGAAGTAATGATGGCGCCTTTCTGCGCCACGATTTCCAAGACACGGCTAATCATGTTGGTCACATCCCAACGTCATGGGTCTTTGAACCACCCTCACTAACTTTCAGATCACGACCATTTCGCCTCTTCCCATTCATGCATCATTGCCTATAAATATCGCCTTTTCGTCCCTTTGTTTCTCTTTCTCCACTGTAGCCACCAAAGTCCCTTCAGCACAAGATACTACTGTGGTATTTTATTGTCCCTCTCTAAACATTATATATTTTCCTTTTCTACATGGGTGTCTTATTTATGTTGTATTGCGCAGGACAATACGGTCGACACGACTGTTAATGTAGATGTTGATCAAGCCACAACGACTGCTGGAAATCCTACTGACTCGATGCCTCTGTTTAGCCCTCTAAAGGTCAACAAATTCCAGAGGACATCGATAGAGGAGAATCCAGCAGCATAAACCAACTCTGTTGGTCACACAACTGAGGCTGATGGAGATTGTTGCGGTTAGAATATGATATCAAATTATTAATTAATTTGAATCGCATCTTTAGTTCACAACCGCTCTTTGATTTATCCGAAGGAAAAGGTCAAAAGAGGAAAACCTAATTTTGCATCGTAAAGACAATGCGGGGAGAGATCTAGGTAAGGGGTTGGTTAAGCTCAGGGAAGGTACTAGCACCCTAAACTTCTGTAGTACTCTACAGGAACCTTTTGTTTATTGTATGCTTTTTTTTAATTTTATTATCTGTTTGAAATATATTGCTAAAGGGATAGAGTGACCTAAAGACCTAAGGGTTAGTCCTAAGTTTACTCGGCAAGACGTCGCATCTTGTGCCTACATATCCTGACGGGAATGGAATCAGAGTAATTGTAGTTCCCCTCGAAAGGGAGGTTAGAAACGTCTTGACTGTGGTCAAGGTTTCATTGGGGAGTAAGCGTTCATAGGGAAGCGCCTACGTGGAGTCTTGAAACTCCTATTTCTACGTTGAAATTGTTAATTAAAATTAGGGTTAAATTAAATATTCCACGGCGGGAAACCCTAAAACAGAGTACGACGACTCTTTGACCTAATGCTAGGGTAAAGGGTATTTTCGTCCACGGCGGGACACCTAAGCGATTAGGGTTTTGAAATGGTCAAACGTTAGGGTTATTGACTCGGCGGTCAAACAGATAGACCTAATCCTTTGGAAGGAATCCTAACGGTAAAAACATGCAAACAGACAAAATATCGTACGACCGAATTAAAATGCGGAAAAATAAAGAAAGCGGTAAAAGAAGCATCGCGACGATCACTCGCGTAAATTACAAATCCCAAAAACAAATGCAAAAATAAAAATAATTGTGATCATGGCCTCGCATAAATTACATCCATGAAACAAAAAATAGTACGAACAAATGAAATATTGAGGAGCTGCAACGAACAAACTAATGAGGGTTAGACGAAAATGAAGCGGCTAAATCAAAAACTTTATTTTTTTGAATTTTATTTAAAGGGAAGAACTAATTTTTGCATTTAAAAGTAGAACTTAATTTGATTTTAATGTTTTTATTTAAAAATTAGTTTTAATTTGATTAAAAAAATGATTTAATTTTAAGGTTTTTGATGAAAAAAAGTTAGTTTTAATTTTTGTAAAATGTTTTAATTTTAATGTTTAAACAATGTTTTAAATTTTAAAGCAAAAAAAAAATGTTTTATTTTTTAAAGTTAAAAAATGTTTTTTTAAAATTTATTTTTAAGAATTATTTTTAATTTTAAGTTTTAAATATGAGTCTTAATTTTAAAAACAAGGTTTAATTTTAATTTTATGATTTTAGCTTAAAAATGGTTTAATTTTTTATATATTTTAATTAACTTAAGTAAACTAAGTTAATGAGATTAACAATTAGAAATATTTTGATTTTAACAGTTTTCATTAACATGCATTATGAAAATTATATACTACAACAATAATAAAATACTAATAACAATATAATAATAACAAAATAAATAAAAAGAATAGGAGGAAGAAAATTGGAAATAAAAGGGGGATTCGTAGCAGTGGCGGCTCCCTCATTGATGAAGTTTTGAAGCTTTTTCTTTTTCTTTTGCATGGCTATTCTTGCATCTTCTTCTTCCTCGCTTCGCCATAATCTTCTCTTTTTCCTATAAAAAAAACAAGAATAACAGAAACCAAATGTGATATTGATGAAATCTTACGAGTTACGGTTTGTTGGTGATTCCTCCGGTGATGAAGCTTTGAAGGTTTTTTCAAAAATCTTCCCTCTTCTGATAAATCGTGAGAACGACCGCCGTTTTTTCTTTTTCTTTCTCCTTTCTTCTTCTATCAAATGCAACTCATGTTATTTTTTTTTATAAAAATAGAAAAGTTAGAATAAAAATAAAAGAAAAACAAAAAGTGAAGAAGGTGGGATTCGAACTCTCAACCTCTCACCCTCACAACTCCTTACACACGGTCTCTTGCCAATTGTGCCATTTTATTCATTCAAAATAAAGTGGCACTAGAAACTATGTAAAGGTAGGACAAATTTGGGGTGCAACAGAGATAATGCAACCATTGGTGACAAAGAAAATACTGTGATCATCCCAGCCGCTGTCGAAGGTGCTCCGACTCCTCGAGGTTCATCCGAAGGTGGCCCTTCTATTGAAAAAATACCTACCCCAGCATAAATTCTGGCTATGAAGAAATCCAATCCAACAGAAGCCTTGAAGGCTCTTCTCAAGCTTCGCCAGTCAACCGTGGATGCCACCCCTGCTAGTTCGACGACCACTCTTAACCCAGAGGTGAATGATTCGTTCAAACTAAAACTTCAACAATTGAAGATGTATCTGTTTGAGGACGAATTCCTAGACGCGGTGGCAGAAGAGTCGGCAGTGGCCTGCGATGTTTTTAAAATCCTGGACGAACTTTCTCTTTTTAACGTGCCTCCCCCTATGGCCAAATACTTTATTGAGTTTGAGGATTTCTTCACTCAACTGGCGAAGGACCTGTCAATGTGTAAGCAGGCCGACACCCAAATCAGGGGGAAGATCAACGGAATGAAACGTGCATGGTATCTTAGTTCTGTTTGTGAGAAAAAAACTTGAAGATTTTGAAGCCACAAAGAAGGAGCATTTTGAAAAACGTCAAGCCCACAACCAACAAATATTTGACTATCGAACCCAAATGGAGGAACTGGAGAGGAAGATTGCGTAGGTTGAGAAGTAAAAGGCTTCTTTGGATTCCGATGAATCTCTGCCAGCTCAGAAGGTAATCGACCAGGAAGTATCCCAAGGAATAACTCATGTCGAAACCTCCCTTGCACTCAAAAATACCATTGACCAAATGCGGCAGAGGAAGTTTCTTTTGGAAAACAGGGTGGATCATGAGAGGACCCATTTTGAAGGCTTCAAGGCCAAGTTTCCTACATAACTGTATTGTTTTAAATTTTATTGATATTTTGGTTGTAACTCCATTCTAGAGACATTTTGTAACTGTGTTAGCCTTCCACCACCGTAGGCCAATTATCAATGAACATTATTTTGGATTCGAACTTCTTGTAACATAGGTCTATATTTTTTCAAATATTTCCCATTTTCCTTATGATCCGTTGGTCTTCACCAATCTCATATGCATTGTTGTTGAACGTTTGGGTTATCTGGAACGATCCTTCCCAATTTGGTGACCATTTCCCTAACCTTCGATCTCGTCGATCTATTGGCAAAACCATTTTCCATACATAGTCATTAATTGCAAAGGTCTTTTTCTTAACCTTTTTATTATACGCCCCCGCCACGCGTGCCTTTTGGTGTAATAACCTGTCTAGTGCTACCATCCTTTATTTGTCTAAGTCCACCATTTCTTCTAGAATCATGCTTCAGTATTTCTCCGACGGGATCTCATGCTGACATTGTACTCTAATTGGCTGTAGGCAAATTTCTGCTGGCAAAACAACATCATGACCGAAAGTCAAACAAAACGAAGTTGAACTGGTTGATTTCTTAGGAGACGTTCGACAGGCCCACAAAATGTGATCCAACGTCCTATGTCAGTTCTTGGGATTTTTATCAACGTGCTTCTTAATGAACCCAATTAACACCTTGTTGGCCGCTTCGACTTGCTCGTTCGCCTGAGCATAATACGGTGTTGAAGTGATCAATCTAAACCCTGTCTCTTCTACAAATTCCTGCACCTTCCGACCAACAAATACAGAGCCTTGGTCTGTCATAATGGTTTCAGGAACCCCGAACATGTATAGAATGTGGTTCTGGATGAATTTAATTACAGTGTCTTGGTCCACCTTTATCAAGGGTACAACCTCTACCTACTTTGTAAAATAATTTATCCCTACAAGGATGAATTTTTGCTGTTTCAACGAGGCTGGTCGAATCTCCCCTATAATGTCTAATGCCCAACCACGAAAAGGCCACGACTTAACAATGGAATGAAACTCATTAGCTGATACATGCTTGATGTTTGCGTGTCTTTTACAACCTTGGCACCCCTTTTCAAATTCTATACAATCCTTGAGCATACTTGGCCAATACATTACTTGTCGAAATGATAGCCACTTCATTTTGTGGCTAGCTTAGTGAACCCCACATGTCCCACTATGGACTTCCGAAATTGCTAAGTATGCGTTTGCGTTCCCTAAGCATCTGAGCAACACCCCCTCTGGCGTCTTTTCCCATAACTCATTCCCCATTAAGACGTAACTTAAGGCTCGATACTTAGTCTTTCTATCAACCGTCCCTACTGGATTCTCCAAATACTAGATGATTGACTTTCTCTAGTCTTATGGTGACAGATCGCTGATAGCAAAAATCTCACAGTTTCCATAACTGGAGACTATTTTCCCCGTCGGGCTGTCTATTCTGTTGGCTTTTGACAAGCCGGATGCCAATGGTAGTACCTTAGACACCACATTCTCCTTAACTTCAATGAAGTCTCCCAGCTTTTCAACCGACACTTTGTACCCAGAGGCGATTTGTGCTAAATTGTTAGCCTCTTAACTTTCTATCCTGGGTACATACATAACGCTAACAACCTCGAACCGTTCCAAAAGTCATTTCGCCATCGTGAAGTACACCACGAGGTGTTCTTTGACACACTTATACTCTCGCTTGATCTGTTTAATCACCAGTTCAGAGTCACCTTTCACTTCGATCCTCCTAGCACCTAGATCCTTGAGGATCTTGAGGCTAATGATTAAGGCTTCATATTCTGCCTCATTATTTGAATAGTTTCCGTCGACCCTACACTTAAATCTAGTAGGATAGTCGTGTGGGGATATATCAGGATCCCAACGTCCGTTCCATTCTTATGACTTGATCCATCGAAATATAATTTCCAAGGAACCGTGTCGACCATCAAAAGAGGAGGTTCGACCACTGCGTGGTTGACGATAAAGTCTACCACTATTTGTCCCTTCATTGCCCTCAGCGGGACATATATCAAGGCGAATTCAGTCAGCGCTAATGCCCACTTCCCAATTCGACTATGTAAAATAGGTTTAGACAACATATGCTTAATAATATCAAAATACGAAGACACATAAACTTCAACTGGCTTTATATATTATTTTAATTTCATACAGGAGAAGTACAAATATAGGCACAACTTTTCGATCATGGTGTACCTAGTTTCAACATCTATCAACATTAGACTAAGGTAATAAATGGGTCTTTCGACGCCATAATCCTCCTCCAATGCTAACATGCTTCCTATGGTTGTGTCTGATGCAGCGATGTACAACCTCATGCTTTTATTCATACTGAGTGGCAATAAAATAGGAGGCCTTATGAGGTATCCTTTGATGATGTCGAAGGCCTTTTGTTGCTCCTGCCCCTAGTGAAAGTCACTTTCTTTCTTGACTTTGAGCAATGGCGAGAACATCTTCGTCTTGCGACTTAGGTTTGATATAAACCTTCTTAAGAAATTTATCTTCCCCAATAAAGATTGTAGCTGCTTCTTCGTCGAAGGGGGCTTCAGGTCCAAAATTGCCCTGGTTTTGTTTTGGTTGATCTTGATGCCCTTCTTGTGAACTACAAATCCCAAGAAGTCCCCTGCATGCACACCAAAAGCACATTTTAACGAATTCATTTTTAATCCATATTTCCTCATTCTTTCAAATGAGCGTCGAAGGTGGTTCAAGTGACCATCTTCCGATGAGGATTTTATGACAATGTCGTCAATGTATACCTGCATAAAATTTTCAATAAAATCATGAAATATAACATTCATGGCTCTTTGATAAGTTTCCCCGGTGTTTTTTAAACCAAATGGCATCACCACCCATTCATATGTTCCCAAGGCCCTCGGACATCGGAACGCCGTTTTGGGCACATCATCTTCGGCTATGAGGATTTGATTATAACCAGAGTACCCATCAAGCATACTCAAATACTCAAAACCTGCTGCCGAATTGACCAACATTTCTGCCACCGACATCGAGTACTCGTCCTTAGGGGTAGCATTGTTTAAATCCCTAAAGTCTATACAAACCCTCAGAGTCCCATTTTTCTTAATAACTGGGACTATGTTTGCCAACAATTTGACGTACCTTGCAGTCCTTATGAATCGGCTTTTGAGCAGTCTCTCAATCTCCTGTTTCATTGTAATCTCAGGCGAAGCAATCTTTGTATTCCTTCAATACTTCAATCAATTTGAACTTCATCTCCGACCCAACCTTAGTGCTTACATACGTGGGCCTCTTTGTTTCCCCATCTCCCAGGTCGACTTCTTCGAGTGGGTCTTGGGCTTACATTCTTTGCAGCTCGATTGATGGGCTTTTCTCAAACCCCAAAGGCTCATTCTCATAAATGCAATCGAGCCTCCTATTTTCTGAAGCTGTTGTTTGGCCTTGTAGGCCAATCATTTATGTATTGTTATCGGCGTCTCCAGACATGTTATTTTCTTTCTTGCTTCTAGTGCCGACTTTTGTTTGTTTTCATCTAAATAAGCCGAAATTCGAGTTAAACTCTCTGACTTAGTAGTCATTTTCATCAATTGTGAGCCACCCTGTGGGTGGAAGTTCTTCTGTGGGCGTCATTGCAGCGTCAACAACATCCCAAACGAACCCATAGTCAGGATCCAAGTTCAAGAGTAACCCGTGTCAACAGAAGTGTAAGATCCCGATCCATCATCACAAGGTTCCATATTTGCTAGGTGTTGGTAAAAGGATTTCACAGCACCCTTTGTTTTGTCCATCCTGTAATAACTTTGGTCAACTTCGATGTTTTCAACGACGTCGTCCTTCTGGAAAATGCTCAACCTTTGATGGAGTGTTGAAGGCACTGCTCCTATCCCATGGATACATTCTTGACCCAAGAGGAATTTGAAAATTTCCTTCGAGTTTATGACCATGAAGAGCGTTGATCGGGTAGTGGTACCCACAGCTAGGTCAACTTGGACCACCCCTAAAATGTTGTTGGTTTTTCCTTCATAGTTGGTGTCATACCCCAAATTTTGACCCCTAGATTCCATTATCATTCTAGGAGCATCAAGCATATGTTACCTAACTCTAACCTCTTTCAAGTTAGTCTTTGTCAAGATGCAGATGCATTAGAGTTTCACACTGTTAAAATCAAGAAACCTGTGGACTGATCAGTCAGAATTTTGGATTGATCTTCTACATATTAAGTCTTCACATCATCAAGAGGTTCATATCTTACCAACAACAAGTGTTATTTGAGGTTGTTATGCAAAACCCTGATTAGGGTTTCCAATTGAAAAAGTCAATTGTAGTTTGACTTTTAGCCTAAGTGGGTTTCCAAAGCTTGAACCATGGTCCATGATATTTCTATGAATTATTGAAGTCCCCTCAAGAAGTATGAAAGGTTCAAAAATCTCAGAACACTAAGGATCGATCCTGAAGATTTCAATTATTCGGTTCGTCTGTCTAGAAAGTCAACTCTTTGACTTTTAGGGTTTTGACCCCAAATTGAAGCAATCAAGGTTTCCAACATCATTTTATGCCTAAATAGTGAGTTTGGTGAAGATTTAATCAAGAATTGATGGATAACTTGTGAATCAAGAAATCAGGGTTTATGAAAAACCCAAATTACAAGCTAATTTGGAAATGTCATAACTTTCAAACCACACATCCAAACTGAGTGGTCCAAAGCTGGTTGGAAAGCTCTTGAGAAATCCTACAAAAGTGTCATATAGGGTTGAGGTCCAAAGATGCATAGATTTTGATTTGTGAGCTCATCAAATTGTGAAGGATTTCCACACTTAGAAACTTTTCTTGTTTTTTGACTTGTAAGTCAAGTTTTGTAGCCAATTTCATGAAGATTTTTGACCTAGTTCCCTTGCAAACTTGAACTTTGGCCAAACTTGAATGTCGTAGATCATATTTGGGGATTTTTAAAAAGTATAAGAGCATTTTATCATCTTTTATGGTTAGGGAGAATCGAAGAGAGAAAGTTAGGGGTTTTCCATGTCACAAAACCAAGTTCAGCACTTGCATTTTGATGCATAAACCATTCAAACCTATTCTAATCACTTATTTAACTCATCCTATGATATTTAGAGACTTAATTGATGAGATTACATTAGATTAGAACGAACAAAAACTAGAGTTTGAGTTATATGAATTGTTTATTCATGCAAGTGGATGCAAGTGGCAAGAGGAGAGAAACCTTTTGCAATTTCTGCTACACCTTATCTATTGCATCAGCTACTCATTTTCCTTCACTTAATATAAACTATTTGTGAGATATTGGAGATGTTGAAACACATAGAAAGGAGGCTCATGCTCAGAAAATAAGTCTCAAGTTGGATTTGCTCATTTTGCCTCCCAAAAGGGCAAACTTGGCAAGTTGGTACAATCTGCCCATACCTCTCATTCTCCAAGCTTGCCTATAAATATAACACACTTCTAACATCCAAGAACACCATAATCAACCAGAAACCAATTTAAATCTCTCTCATTTCTCTTATCACCATCTTCTTGCAAGTTGTAGAAGTTGCTTCCCTGTGAAGAAAAATCTGTCTTTGCATAAACTCATCCAAAACCATTTCCAGTCACCAAACCACCAAACAAATCATTCTAACACATCATAAAACATGTGTTAGAGGTGTTCAAACCATTACAACCATCCAAAACCTGCTAGAACAGAAAGTTAACTCTCATACCTTGAAATCTTGACTTTTCTATATTTTCAAAGCCAAGTCACTGTCTAGATCATTTCCAATCATTCTAACACTTCAAACACTCTCCATATAAGTTGTTTGAACTGTCCAAGGCATCACTAAAGTTCTGTAACACCATTTCCTAGAGTTTCACTTTGAAGCTCTTGGTGTTTTCTTGCAAAAGAAGTCATTATGTCAAGGCAGTATGGTTGGGGGAGTTTTCATCATTTGAACATCTTATTTAGAGCATATTGGAGCTACTTGGATCATCATCCATCAACTGGGTTTCTTATTTGGTGCATTGACTTGAAGAAGCTATAAGAGGTAAGTGTTCCAACTTGCTACTTTTGAGGTCATGTTGGATATTGATGTACATTGATTATGAACATGCTAGATATGTTTTATAGGTCATGTTTGAACCATTTCTTGATCACAAACTTGAGTATTCATGATTGTCCCTTTGGTTTGGCTTGTTAGCTTACTTTACATGTCATTTCAATATGCAACTTGTTGATTATGGTTAGGCATAGGTGATTGGTGTTTGTAAACATCATTTATAGGTCACATGTGACATGTTTAATCATTTGATGTATGCTGAATTAGTACATTTCTGTCTGTCACTTCGCTCTTGCACAAACTTGCTATTTTTGCCATTACACATGCCATCTGTTGATTGAGCTTGTGTATTGATTTATGATGCTTGTAATAACTCTCTATATTTCTCATATGTTGTGTTTGAACCATTTTCTTCTGCTTAGAACATGTACATTGGACCGTCACTTTGCTTTTGCACATAACATATCATTTTCAATGATGCTGTCGAATTTTTCACATAGTGCATGATCTTAGAAAACCATCACCACCATTGGATTCCTTATGAAAAAATACACAATTTTCTTTTTTTTATTCATCCAATTTGGTTAAGTTTTGAGTAATTTATGATTCTTCTTGCAAATCTGCCTTGCCTTGTGTCAAGTTGCCTTGCCTTTTGCCCTAGTTTGCCTAGTTTGGTACCTAGTTTTCAAATGTGCATAACTTCTTTTATTTTTATCATTTTGATGCCACTCTTTTTTCACAATGCTCCTTAATATGTATAGTTTTAATGTGTGAAGAAATAATTCAAAAATTGTTGTTTTTGAAATACTTTGGTCCACTTGAATGACATGATCCTTTTTAGGATTTTCTTTGGTTTTCATGAACTTTCTTGACATAGTACTTGATTTTTATTGTAAGATTGATCTTGTTTGAATCATTTTTGAATGTCTAACATGTTTATATGTTTAAAAACACTTGGATCTTTGCTTTACCATAATTATACTTGCCTTTGTGAATGCATGAATGTGAAAAGTATGCCTTGAAACTGCTTTGTGAACCATGATATGTTTCTTGATGTTGTAACCTCATGAACATAATCCCTCACCCCTATATTACTTTTTTATGTGTATTTCCTTGAAATATACCATGAATCTTGTTTATATTTCCCTTTGTGACGTTTGAATCCATGCTTGAACTGTTGTTACTTTTCTTGCCTATCCATGATTGATTGTCATCAATATGTCTTGAATATGATTGAGTGTGTTACATTTGCTCTTTAATTGATTCATATACCATGTTTTATTCAAGTTGTAACTTGTTTGCATGAGTTTTGTTTGAATACCATTGATAATAATGTTGTTGTTACACATGTTGGTTGTTACCTTCTTGTTTAAACATGATTCCTCACAAATCACATGATTATTCACAAATCACATGATTATTCACACATGTCCCCACACATGTTCAAGTTATCTTGGTTGTTACCTCTACTTGATTTGTATCTTTGCTTAAATGTTTTCATGATTTATGCATGTTGATCTTTGAACTTTGCCATGATAAATAATGTTTTCACTTATACATGATTCACTTATGCTTGTGATGATTGGTCTTGTAAGAACCTTATCATCATCCCCTTTTAGATGTTGCTACATCTATGTTTACCTTTGATTGTGACCACTTGGTTTGATTATAAACTTCTTGTTAGTGAATACTTGGTTGTAACCTTATTATTTGCTTAATGTCGTCACAGGCTTGCCTTTGTCTTTCTTGGTTGTTACCATGACTTTATATCTTCATCATGTTTGAATGAATGCATATGTGTGTTTAGGCTTTGTTAAGTTTTCCCATGTGATGTAGCTTGTTAGCTCTCATTTAGTTGACTTGTTATCCCTTGTTCCAAAGGAAAGTCTCTCTATTGACTTCACTATCATAGATAGCTCATTACCCCTCCCCTTGACTTGGTTAAGTCATGATGTTCTTTAACTTAGTTAACCTAGAACCTATATCTATTAAACTTTGCTTTAAGTCTAAAGACCTACCCCTTGTTAGGAGTATCCCTCAATTAAAACTTTAAGATAGAGTTTGTTACTCTATGTAAGGATCATTGTCATGACCCTCTCGGCTTTTGTCAAAGTCAATCCCCTTGAGTGTTAAACTAAGATCTAGAGAGTTTTGTCAGACACTATACAAACATTGTTATGTTTGTTCCTGTCGCGGTGAAATTTTGATACCAAACTATTAATTAGTTTGAATCGTTAATTCATTTGCAACCGATCTTTGATTTGTCTAAAGGAAGGGATAAATATCGAAATTCCCACAATGCAATGCAAAGGCAAGCTAGATTGTTTTAGGTTCGGGGGTTGGTTAAACTTAAGGAAGGTACTAGCATCCTAAGTTTCTGTAGTACTCTACAGAAACCTCTTGTTTTATATTTATTTATTGTTATGTGTTATCTGCTTAATGGTTGAAAGATCTAGGGGGTTTATTTCTAAGTATACTCGATAAGATATTGCATCTTATGCCTACATATCCTTACGGGAGTGGAATCAGAGTATCTGTAGTTCCCCTAAAGGGCTTGAAGGAGTTCTTTGACTGTGGTCAAAGTTCCTACGGGTTTAGGGTAGTTGGTTGATTGATTTTAGGAAAAGAGATGTGTCTTTATTTTAAGGGAGATGTAACCGCCACAGGTTGTAGGAAAATAGTCTTTGCATCGTCTTAAGAAAAGGACTTACGTACTCGGATAGGGATCGACGAGGTACACCTTTATCTCTCTTAAGGAAAAGTCCCTACGACTTGATTGTATTGTTGTGAGGGTGGAGATTCTATCTCACTTAAGATGATTTGGCATCTTTCTCTAATGTGTGACTGTTTTTGTATTGTATTGTTGATTATGTTTGTATTGTGTTGATTGTTTTGTCTATATTGTAAGATAAAGGTCCTTCCTATGGGGTAGGTCCTAAACTTAAGAGATCGACTTGAATGGGATCAAGGATCATGGGGAACATGATGCAAATGATGTGCAACTACACACAACGTTGAATTATGTGTAGGTTTTTCCTTTGGACGGATGCGATGCAATAATATAAGTTGCGATAATGTAAATTACTGTAAAATAAATTGCGGAGAAAGTAAAACATACACATACGCATGAAAGCGCTAAGTGAATGTGTGAACTGTGGATGTGTTGGTGCGTAAGTGTGCACGATGATTGAAGTTGTAGGGTGTGAGTTGATTATAATTGATTGATTAAATCTTAAGGTGAAATTGATTTGAGAAAGATTGGATTAATTTGATGAGAAAATGTTTTATTTTGATGAGATTTGGTTTTAAGCGAGCGTGAATAATTTTTGAGAGGTTGATTTAAAGAGTTGGATTTAATATTTTAATAAAGAGTTTAGATTAATTGATGCGGTTAATTTTGAGAAAATATTAATTCAATTTTTATTAGTAAAAGGTTTTAGATATGGATCGATTTTAGATAAATAGGATTAAATAAAAATGGCCCCTTTTTAGATATTATAAAAGATAGAAGTTAATTTAGATTAAACAAAAAGGTCTATTATAATTCATTTTAAAAGTTGTTTTAAGTGTGAAATATTTTTAAAGCAAAAGGATATTATTATTATTTATTCAAAAGGTTACTAAACAAATTTGGTTATTAAAACAGTTGATTTTAAAAGAATTATTAGCTTAATTTTATATATAAAAAAGGATTAAGGTGTTAATTATTAGTTAGTTGAAGGGTTAATGGGCTGTGACCGGTGAGGGTACGTGTGTGTGAGTGTAGGTGATTATATTTCAAATTTACACAAATCAACTTAGAAAGCAAAAAAAAAAAAAAAGACCTGGTTCCCCCCCAAACCCCAAAGCGCCGTCGTCAGCTTCCTCCTTCTCCCGTCCGCCGCTCCTCTTGGTTGTTTTCCGTTCAAGCCTTTTTATTATTCCTTATTGTCTCTGATTTGTAACCTGTAAAAGGAAAAAAAAACCTCAAACGATTCAAAAAATAAAATAGATCCACGAGATTACCGAGAATGGGAGCCGATGGTAGTTTGCGGCGGTAATCGAGGCTTCACGGTGATTCGCGTCTCGCGGAGGCTTTAAAGGCGTGGGAGACTTGCGGTTGACAGCGGTAGTGGTGATCTCCGGTGGAAGATGACCTTCGACGAAGCCTACAGTGGATGATGATGACCGCCTCGACTATCTCGACGAAGATAAGTTCCCTCCTTATTTCTTCGAATTTTTAGGGTTTGATTTAAGGGTTTTGTGGCTGTTGAATTTGTGTTTTTTGTGTATTCTGTGAATTGTTCTGTTTTGTTGTGTCGTCTATTCCATCTCCCCCCCTTTCATCTTGGTTGCGAATCCTTTTATAGGCTACTTGAGCCAACAGACGTTAATTGGCCATGAATCCCTTTCCTTTTTCGGTTCGGAGTTGTCTGAAGCATGTTTGTCCAGTTTTGGAAAATGGTTTAAGACTCTGTTAATCTTATTTTGGAAATCTTTAATCGTTGTTTGATTGTGTAATTGTGGTGATAGGATTTCCATTTGGTTTAGGCATGCTTTAAACTCATTCCAGATCATTCAATTCAAGTTGATGGTTCCTTGAATGTGCTGACTATTACCGTCTCTGATCATTTGCAGGTGAGGGACACAAACTTGGCGGTTGGGAACTTGTGCTGGCTGCATTAGCTACTCTCGACTTCAGCATGAGGTGCTTTCCAGTTATGAATGTTTAAGTAACTATCATCCCTTCGCCTATGAATTACATTGTTTAGTTTCAAATGCCTTGAAGCAGATATCATCATCTATCTAACACCTGATGAATACGTGCAGGAAACGGCTTTAACAGATGGTTGCGGTCACGCCGAGTAAACTCACTGGAGCAGCTGGTAAGGGCGTGTGAGATGGCTCCGGAAGCCAACGATAGGTAAGCTGGTAATGACGCACTTGCTTGCGATTCGTAAAAAAAAACTTCAACAGAACACAATTGTTTAAAGATGTGTTGGTTACTCTGCAGGGAGTTGTGAAACAAAGTGTCGTGGATGGAGGCTATGACAGTCTCTACGGGAAGTCCTCCATGTGGGAGCTCCAAGCCTTTTGGTGACTCTGAGGTGATGGCTTAATATTGTTCTGAGTTAGTTTAGTTGTAGATTCCATCCTTGAATTTCTTCTCAAAATTAGTCATCTGGTAGGACCTCTCATTTTGAGTTTCTTCAACAATTCTCATTACCCTTGAAGAGTGCATACTAATGTCATCAAAGAATTTTGCAGTTGCCTCTGAAACCGCATGCGCCAGAAGTGTACTTTGTTGTAATCCCTCCTCTTGTTGTTTAACAGAGAACGCTACTAGCCGTTTTTGTTCATCAGGAGAATCATGGATGTTGTCGATCATTTCATTAGCTTCAAGAACCATGGTGGAAAGAAAATTCTCGACAGCCAATGTCTGTGATGAAACTTTATCTTGTATCTGTTCCATATCAAAAGAAGATTTTGTGTAACAAATTGATTCTCTACTTCTTCTTACAGATTAACTATGTTGCCGGAACCATACTCGCTTCTTCAAAACAAAAGTTCTAGCAGCATATCAGCGACCACAGAATCCTCGATGTTCCTTTCACAAGGTAATAAAGACTTACATCTTCTTCTCATCTGAAGGATGTTGCCCGCGGTAGTAAAATAATATGATAACTCTTAAAACTTATCTGAATACTAGAATTCAAATACGATTCTGACGCTCTCTAATCTCATGCATTTTGAACTTGTGTAGGAACTGGAGCTGCGAGGAAGAAAAACTACTGAGTCACAAGCTGGTCTTGCTTGTATTGGTGTAGGATTCGAGAAGCCTGCAGAACATCCTCTTGCAGTATCTCCAGAGGGAACCTAGTAGATGTCATGAACGGGGGGGGGGGGGGGGGGGGGGGGGGGGGGGAGGCGGCGGAATGTTGTCGCCCGTGGCTGTGACTTCATGTTGCCGACAGTATGCTTTAGCTGGTGAGACCAGTAACATCTGAAGACCCACCATAAGGAGGCCTTGTAAATGAGTTGCTTGAAAGGGCAGGAGGTACTCCAAGAGGAGAGGTGAACATGTTACCCATAGCATTCCCAGTAATGCTGCTTCCATTTCCACTAGGGACACTATTTTGAAAAGGATAATTGTCAATCTTCATATCCTGCTGATTTATGGGAATTAGCATTTGGGCCATATCTGACTTCTGGCGACCCATTGGTGGCATCTCTTGGTTAGAATTATAATAATAGTCATTTCCAGCTCTACCGTGTACATTGTTATCACGTCCCATTTTCGGCAGCAGAATGCGCATTAAATGGATGCCCACGCATCATACCTGGGCTCATCTGGTTTTGAAAGTAAGGAGCATGTTGATAAAATGAATCAGAACTACCCTGCTGTGACTGCATTGTCAGGGCAGGCTGCTGCATGCTGATATGTTACAGATGCTTGCGGATGATGCGGGAATACCGGCAGCCGAAGTTTTGCTGTTGAATGCTTACTGTTGCTATGCTCTCACTTTTCTCCTTCTATTTACTAGCATTGGCTTCAAAAATGTAGGATTGTCGAGTGTCCTGCGGCATCGCTCATCTCAAGGTTCGATTTGAACTCTTTACCTATTTGATTAACTTTGTCTTCTTCAAAATCATGAGTGTTGAAGTTGAGGCCAGGACTGTCAATTTTGCAGGTTGTTTTGGCAGGGATGCTTCCATCATCATGAAGTTCAGTTCATAAACCTACTTGAAGCAAGGCAAAGAAAGGGAATTGGGTTGAATATGAGTAGAGGCTTTATTTTGATTGAATGCATGAAGACATATTTCATAGATGTCATCATTCTTGATATCTCTGTTAGCAATAGGGAAGTGTTTGATTTTCTGCTTTTCACACTCAGGTACCTTGTTTTCCAACACTGCGTCAGAACAATTTGGGTTGGCACAACAAAAGCATGGAGGACAATGTCAGATAAATTCATTTATGAACAACCAGTACATTGACAATGAAATGCATATCTTGGAGGGATCTTTGGCGATCTTGGCTATCTCCATGATTTCTATGTAAGAACTTAACTGGCCATTTAAATTATTTTCGTGACATCAGGACTTAACACATTCTCCCTTTATACCAGTTGCATAACAGGCCACAATTTTACCGAGTCTGCGGGATAAAGCGATATTTTCACTCTCGAGTTACACAAGGAATGACTGAATATTGGGTAAGACCATTGTATCCATGTACTGCCAAGGTGTTTAAGATGTGTTAGAAATTTCTAAATTATTCACTTTTTCCGAGATCCTCCATTACTGTGAAGTTGCTCCCATTACTTTCTTGTGTTTGATGGCATGGACATAGATATGCCCAACACGTTGTTTTGTGGAGGATTCACAGTAGCTTCATTATTACGATTTCCTCGTACTTATGCTGACTTATTCGATTCTTCTTTTTCATGTGATTCCATGGAGCCTGGATGTTAGTTGTGAACAAATTCTTCGGGACTGAATTAGTAGCAGAGGTATTGACCCAAGAGAGGGAACCTCCGACTTTGCGGGAAGCGTTTGCATGAAGTATGGAGCAAAATGCCTCAAGGAGCTTCAAGATTTAGGATTGTGTTTAGCCAAGAACGTGTTTTCTCGCATAAGGACTTGAATTTTTTTATGTAATGACTTGTAGTGGGAAAAGATGCGGATTTGTAAGGACGATTTAAGATTCTCAATGGATGTTTCCAACTTGTAAGCTTAAACATTAAAGTTATACCGGTGAATTAACATACTTTGAATATAATTTCCTCTTCTTGGTTTTAAGTTTAAATTTCATTCTTACATTTGTAAAGAGGTCTTTAATTTGTACATTGGTGTGGAGTCCCTTGAATTTGAACTTTTAAACTCCGTGGTAGCAAGATCTACCAATTGCAGCCCTAGACTTGAAAGCTCCATGAGATTTGTGGATTTCTAGATAGCTGGTAAAATATAATAAAAACACGATATCCAATATTGTGAACCATCTCCTAGCAGTAAACTTAAGAGTTTAAATGAGGATCCTTATGTAACTTGCTTCCAAACAAATGAACAGGCCGATGAGACTATGAAACTAAAAAAAAGAGTATGTTCATGCCTTCTTTGATTGTCACACAAATTCTTCTTAGATTCACATACCAAGGCTTGGTCGAGATGAAAAGACTCTCATTTATGTAAGGTCGTGGACTAGTTGAAACAAGAATGAGTTCTCACTTAGCTTTTGAACTTGCAAACCAATATTTGAATCTTGTAATGAAACGAAACTCATGGACTCTGTAAATTGGTCACAAAGCTCTTGAATCTAATGAATTTCAAGGGCTTGAGTCTTGCCTTTTTAAACCCCTTTAATTGAACTTGAGCTTCGAAGTAAGGAAATCAAATTGTGCAAGCCAGCCTTAGAACTAGTAATTAATAGTAACATCCTTATTTTGCAATCTCTCGACAACATTTGAATGAGCCGTCAACACACTTTAATGAGAATACCCAACACCGTCCAAAATATGTGAAAGTCAAACGCGAGTAGAACAAAGAACAAGGGAGGTAGAGTTACTGATACAGTTGAACCCGTTTTTGTGGTTATAGCTAGATCCATTGCAAATTGAGTTTTGAAAATGATTGGTACTCTCTGGATCTTCAAATTGGATCTTGACATTACTGCGCCTGCACAAACTGGTTAACCATACACAAAAGTAAAAGAAAACAAGCCAGAGAAGAGGTGGCATCTTATGGTCAAAAATTAGGGTGCAACAGATGCCCCTATTTAAGTTACTCCTATTCAGAGATATGGAGATTGAAATCTTCTTCTCGACGAGATAGGAGGGACTTAAATACAAACATTGCAGAAATTTTTGGCCATAAGAAACCACCAAATGCATATGATATGAGAATGCAAGACGAAAGGTCCTGTGGAGAAATGGAACCACAGGGGATAAACTAAGCACGACACACGGGAAGAACATGCTCAACGAGCGAGGCTCCATGGGGAAAGATTGACAATCACAAAGTGTTTGTAAATATGTTGTGAAGAACTTAGTGAGAAAACCACTTGAAGGACCTGTTGCACAGGTCAAATGTAATTTATTTGAGATATCAACTGGAGAGGCCTATTGTCGAGACATGTAACTGTAATTGAGAATACTTTTGCCAAAGCATGCACTGTTAAAATCTGTAAGGAATCTACTGCCGAGATTCTGTGTTGAAGTCTACTGGAGAAATACTTCTGTCGAAGTCTTTTGGAAATCTGCTGCCGAGATTAACCAGGAAATGAAAGGATACCTACTGCCGAGGTCTACTGGTAATCTACTGCCGAGATTAGCCAGGAAATAAGATGTCTTTGAATAAACCTCCCCGAGCGTCATGGTATGGGAATCATGAGCTGGTCTCAGTCTCTACTCGAAATGTTGAAAATTTTGTGGATTGTAGAATCGTTGTAGTTTGTAGTTGTCGTTGTAGACTGTAAATGCTGATGTAAATGTCGTTGTAGTCATAGAACTTGTAGATGTAATTGAGATTGTAAAACCTCACCGGGGATCTTCGGGAGAGATGTGAGCCGGTTGTACGTCTTCTCAAATAAAGAGAGACTATTGTGATAAACTCTTCGACTTCTCCGGGGAGATGTCACTGCTGGAAGTAAACTCGTGTGATGAACTCGCTGGGGAATGAATTCCTGGGGAGTACCTTTGTTGTTGTAAAAATATGTGAATTCTCAAATGAAGAGAAATGTCTGTAACTGTCTTCCATTTACCAAGTCGATAATCACTGGGGATAGACAAACTTTCTCGAGGAGACTGTCATTTGTCGTTTTGAAATAGGATCTTGGTCAAAACGAGTTGCTGTAAATTGTTGAGGAGGTCTGATAATACTGTTGGAGAAAGGCCCATCTTCAATAGTTACCTTCATAAAATTCTCTTGAGGAAAAGTCAAAGATATTCATGATGTGATTGCCAAGGATCGAAGTTCGCTTCGGGAAATAACCGAAGAGAAGCTGTCAAGCAAGACTCGACCATTGAGGTATGAACTCAAATGGAATGTACTAAAATAAACTCGTCTTCCATGAGGATCTAACTCCGTGGGGAAATAGAAATATTGTGCTCTTTTTTGCTTAGGGCTGATAACTCTAATTGGAAGGAGAAGACGCACCCAACCACTCGGGGACAAACTCGACCAAAGAGACAGAACAAGCAACACAAAAATGCAAGAGTGCACATGCCATGCTATCTATTTATATGATATGCGTATGCTTATGCTGACAAAACAAACGAAAGAAGCAATTGGAGATGAAATAAACGTCTCGAAGCAAACACCCGACCAATCTTCAAAGATAGAAGTACCACTGGGGATAGGTGGAGAACCAAATATGGGATCACAAAAAGCTTCACTTGGGGAATGGAGAACATTCCACTTGGGGACGTAATATCTTGATAAGTCTGAAAGATTATCCTGTTGAAGGCGAGGATAAAGATCCACTAGGGGAGGATCAAATTCATACCCGTAGAAACTTCATGGATAAAAATAAGTATCCGCTTTACTAGAGAGACTCGTGCTGGAGGAGATCGATGTCGTAGAAGGTCCATTGAGGAGTAGAACACATCCACTTCACTGGGAATATGAAGTTGGAGAAGCAAATCACTGAGGATTAAAATATCATCTACTTCATTGGGGAAGTGAAGTTGATCAGATCACTAGGAATTCTTGCATTGAAAAGCTTCATCAAAGAATTGTTATGACCGCCAAAAATAACAATTTATCGGGGACATGAGGAGGAAAGTTGTAAGAACAAAGTAGCTTTGCACTGATGAACTGCGTAATAGTCGCCATTTGAATAATAGTTGTTGCACATGGGCAAGATGATCTTTACGTCTCAAATGCCCCAAGTCACATGGTTATAAGAAGAAGTCATTCTGAGAGGATTTTACAGAAAACATGGCATCCCATTATTTTCAAACTCTCTGGAGAGATTCACCGAATCTCGACGTAACTGGCCCTGATTGACGGTATTATAACTGAGTCTTCAAAATAGCTCTTTAGATGAATTCGAATTTGCATTAGAACAACCCACTTGGAAATAACTTGCCCCAGGTCAGCAGAGTTCTCAATCTTCATCATCAGTGTCTGTATGCAATCTTTCTAGGATATCCAACAAATTTTAACAAGTCAGAAATGTTAATTTTGAAATTGTTAATGCAACACACGTTTGTCTTGAAGTTTTGAAAAAAGATATCATGATAACTTGTGACCAAAATCACTAGTTAGGATATGAATTAATTTTATAAAACCAACAAATTTGAGCATAGCTCACAGGAGTCAGGAAACGTTATCTCACTGAGTATGCTTTTGAATTAACCTTACCTCAATTAGGACTTTTGAAGGTTAAATTTGTGGTTTAGTTTACGATTTGTAAGACAAAAGGAATAAGGGTCAAAGCTTATTTGTACCCACCCATTTTTTGAAAGGTTTTAAGTGCTCAATCAAACTGATTAAAAAAAACTGCCCCAAGTTGAGAATGAGGTTAGAAGAATGTTTAAAGGGGAATTAACCGCTTTATAACTAGTGTTTAGGAGGTTTGACAAAAAAATGCCTTACATTATCAGCAGGTTTTATTCGAAAGCATACCACGAGAGATCCTGCGTTTTATTTCGTCATCCTCCTTCCAATTCTTCACCAAAGTGAGAAAAAATTGGGTAAAGTCGGCAATTATGCAATTATGAAAAACATTTTAAGAGTGAAACGAATGGATTTCTTCAAGACAAACACTTATTGCTCTACTTATTCAAGATAACATGTTATTACATGCCAATTATGCTTTTAATCAAAGAAATAAAAAGGAAATACGCATAAGCAAACGAAATAAACAGCTGATCAGCGTAACGATGTTCCATTCACGGTTGGTCTTTCTCCTTTGAAGGTTAGCACTTCGTCATCAATCATTTCTTGGACTTTCTCTTGAAAAAATTTGCACTCTTCAATCGAATGCCCCAACACTCCATCATGAAATTCACAGCTGGCGTTCGAGTTGAACCACGGTGGGTGAGACTTCATGATTCTAGTCTTTCTGGGTGTCATCACTGAGTTTCGGATGAAATAAGACCATAGCTGACTGTAAGTCATTGGGATAAGATCAAACCAACGAGTTTCGTCTTTTGGAATATTCAGAGGTAACTTATGATTCTGAAACCGTCTTCGAACCTGTCTATTCTGATGTTGATCTTGGGAACTCAACTTTCGCTTAGGAGGTAGTTGCTGCTTGCGTTGAGCAGGCGCCACATACTGATGTTGAGGATAAGGTACTGGGATTGGATCTGACAGGATTTGAGGAGAATCCCGAACTGCGTTAACATCAACGCTTCTTTCCTCTAGGGAATCATCAACTGAGATTTCTTCATTAGCTTGACCATTCAAGTTATCCTGAGTTCTTCCAATTTTGAGTGCATTCTCGATGTTTACTCCGACTTCTATAATTTTAGAGAAATCTGATGGCACAACGCCCACCATCCTATCATAATAGGGGTCTGGCAGTGTTCTTAGAAACATGTTTCTTAATTCTTTCTCTTGAAGTGGTGAATGAATTTGAGATGCTAACTCTTTCCATCGTTGGGCATATTCCCTGAAAGATTCATAGTCATTCTTACGCATGCTCATCAGTTGATCACTGTCTGGAGCCACGTCCAAATTATAATTGTATTGCTTTACAAAAGCATTGGCTAAATCTCTCCAAGATTGAATTCGATTCCTTTGTAGCTTCATATACCACATCAGGGATGCCCTAGATAAACTTCCTTGAAAGCAATGAATCATCAGTTTGTCATCGTCAACATAAGCATCCATCTTTCGACAAAACATTGTCAAATGGTATCTTGGACAACTAATACCCTTATATACTTCAAATACAGGCATCTTGAATTTTGGAGGAATAATCATGCCTAGAACTAAACACAGGTCATGAGCATCAAGATCAAATGCATCAGCTCCTTTTATCATTTTCAATTGCTCTTTGAAATCATAAAATTCTTTTTCTATTGCTATGAATCTAGGATCATCCACCTTCATCTTAGCATGAACATTCGGAGGATTTGGTATACGTTGTGGACACTGGGAATCTCTTCTATCGCCTTGACCAACCAGGTTATCTTGCACAGGCTGAGGTTGTGTAGAAATATCCACTTGTTGAACATTATCAGAGGGGGGATCAAATAACGGATTAGTCATTACTCTGAAGCCAGTCATGGAATCCATATTCTTTATTCTCTTCACTATCCTTCGGTAATACTTCGAGCTCGGTCAGACGGTCGAGATGTCAGGCTGTGAGACAAAGACAGAAGACTGGATGAGCCACAGAAGAGGCGAGACACATGCATATGCAAGATGCTAAATGCGGGATGCTGATGCAGGAATGCAGAATGCAGAGAAATGAAAGGTTTTGGAACTCAAGTTCTTATAAACGTTACAGAATACCATAGAAAATTCATTTGTTGTTTTTTGATAATGGATTACAGGGAAACATTCTTATAAGAGTCTTTACTTAATAGCTAAATAAAAGCTAAGGAAGTCCTTCATCGTGCTTGTTGATTTACTCTTCTAACTGGATGTTCTTGAAGATAAATTGTCCATGATTAACTTCTAAAGATTAGTTTGATAGAGGAAAATAAATCCTCCATCTCTTCTTTTGTTCTTGTTGGAAGTAAGAAATGAATCCCTTGTTTATTTGGATCTTTAATGATAATGAGAGTCCCTTGAACTTCTAAGGATCCTTCATGATAAGGAAGCTTCTTGTATTTGAATTTCCTTCAATCTGAGCTCCTACTTCCTTAGGCCATCAAAGTTAGGACCCTTAAAAGGATATTTAAAAATATTTTTTCTTTTGTAACCCTTATTGGTTTCTGTAATGTTTATAAATAAACTACGAATTCCATGAAACCAATGTAATATGATGCTATATGATGCAACAAACACAGGTAAGCACATAAGGACACAAAAAGATAAACAAACAAAGGTCCTAGGTTTGCAACGAGCATGGAGCTAAGGGTATACCCATTCCCAAAAGACAAGGACTAGAGGTGGATGGTACCTGCAGAACAAGGTTCTAAGGAGGTCCCAAAGTCATTAGTCCATCTTTCGGATATTATCAACTTCCCAACTAACTCGGGGGTTAATAATATTCTCAAGAGAACTTCTTTTGAGTGTAGCATCGCGTAGCACTATTTTGGGTGTACTCCCTCATAGTCTCGCACTACGTCCTAATAAAGGCCAAAGTGGGGTTAAAGGTAACTACGGTCCATAGTATCATGGACTCCAATTGAGAATAGTAAAAGTCTTCACGACTAAACTCGTTTAACCAAACTATTTTCAAAAGGGTCTCAACTAAGCGGGATTCTCGAGTCAACTTAGTCGGGACTCACTCCCTATAAGCCTCATCGAATATATCACCATCCTATCATGATTTCTCTCAAGTCCGGGTGTAGGACTTTGTCTCATCACTCAAAGATTAGCCCAAAAGCAATAGATAAGCAAGTATATAAATAAAACATAAGCAAATATATAACAAGTAAATAAAACAAGATAGGGGAACCCACAAAGGTAGTCCCCAGTGAAGTCGCCATTTCTGTCGCGGTGAAATTTTGATACCAAACTATTAATTAGTTTGAATCGTTAATTCATTTGCAACCGATCTTTGATTTGTCCAAAGGAAGGGATAAATATCGAAATTCCCACAATGCAATGCAAATGCAAGCTAGATTGTTTTAGGTTCGGGGGTTGGTTAAACTTAGGGAAGGTACTAGCATCCTAAGTTTCTGTAGTACTCTACAGGAACCTCTTGTTTTATATTTGTTTATTGCTATGTGTTATCTGCTTAATGGATGAAAGATCAAGGGGGTTTATTTCTAAGTATACTCGATAAGATATTGCATCTTATGCCTACATATCCTTACGGGAGCGGAAACAAAGTATCTGTAGTTCCCCTAAAGGGCTTGAAGGAGTTCTTTGACTGTGGTCAAAGTTCCTACGGGTTTAGGGTAGTTGGTTGATTGATTTTAGGAGAAGAGATGTGTCTTCATTTTAAGGGAGATGTAACCGCCACAGGTTGTAGGAAAATAGTCTTTGCATCGTCTTAAGAAAAGGACTTACGTACTCGGATAGGGATCGACGAGGTACACCTTTATCTCTCTTAAGGAAAAGTCCCTACGGCTTGATTGTATTGTTGTGGGGGTGGAGATTCTATCTCACTTAAGATGATTTGGCATCTTTCTCTAATGTGTGACTGTTTTTGTATTGTATTGTTGATTATGTTTGTATTGTGTTGATTTTTTTGTCTATATTGTAAGATAAAGGTCCTTCCTATGGGGTAGGTCCTAAACTTAAGAGATCGACTTGAATGGGATCAAGGATCATGGGGAACATGATGCAAATGATGTGCAACTACACACAACGTTGAATTATGTGTAGTTTTTCCTTTGGACGGATGCGATGCAATAATATAAGCTGCGATAATGTAAATTACTGTAAAATAAATTGCGGAGAAAGTAAAACATACACATACGCATGAAAGCGCCAAGTGAGTGTGTGAACTGTGGATGTGTTGGTGCGTAAGCGTGCACGATGATTGAAGTTGTAGGGTGTGAGTTGATTATAATTGATTGATTAAATCTTAAGGTGAAATTGATTTGAGAAAGATTGGATTAATTTGATGAGAAAATGTTTTATTTTGATGAGATTTGGTTTTAAGCGAGCGTGAATAATTTTTGAGAGGTTGATTTAAAGAGTTGGATTTAATATTTTAATAAAGAGTTTAGATTAATTGATGCGGTTAATTTTGAGAAAATATTAATTCAATTTTTATTAGTAAAAGGTTTTAGATATGGATCGATTTTAGATAAATAGGATTAAATAAAAATGGCCCCTTTTTAGATATTATAAAAGATAGAAGTTAATTTAGATTAAACAAAAAGGTCTATTATAATTCATTTTAACAGTTGTTTTAAGTGTGAAATATTTTTAAAGCAAAAGGATATTATTATTATTTATCCAAAAGGTTACTAAGCAAATTTGGTTATTAAAACAGTTGATTTTAAAAGAATTATTAGCTTAATTTTATATATAAAAAAGGATTAAGGTGTTAATTATTAGTTAGTTGAAGGGTTAATGGGCTGTGATCGGTGAGGGTACGTGTGTGTGAGTGTAGGTGATTATATTTCAAATTTACACAAATCAACTCAGAAAGGAAAAAAAAAAGACCTGGTTCCCCCCCAAACCCCAAAGCGCCGTCGTCAGCTTCCTCCTTCTCCCGTCCGCCACTCCTCTTTGTTGTTTTCCGTTCAAGCCTTTTTATTATTCCTTATTGTCTCTGATTTGTAACCTGTAAAAGGAAAAAAAAAACTCAAACGATTCAAAAAATAAAATAGATCCACGAGATTACCGAGAATGGGAGCCGATGGTAGTTTGCGGCGGTAATCGAGGCTTCACGGTGATTCACGTCTCGTGGAGGCTTTAAAGGCGTGGGAGACTTGCGATTGACAACGGTAGTGGTGATCTCCGGTGGAAGATGACCTTCGACGAAGCCTACAGTGGATGATGATGACGGGCTCGACTATCTCGACGAAGATAAGTTCCCTCCTTGTTTCTTCGAATTTTTAGGGTTTGATTTAGGGGTTTTGTGGCTGTTGAATTTGTGTTTTTTGTGTATTATGTGAATTGTTCTGTTTTGTTGTGTCGTCTATTCCATCTCCCCCCCTTTCATCTTGGTTGCAAATCCTTTTATAGGCTACTTGAGCCAACAGACGTTAATTGGCCATGAATCCCTTACCTTTTTCGGTTCGGAGTTGTCTGAAGCATGTTTGTCCAGTTTTGGAAAATGGTTTAAGACTCTGTTAATCTTATTTTGGAAATCTTTAATCGTTGTTTGATTGTGTAATTGTGGTGATAGGATTTCCATTTTGTTTAGGCATGCTTTAAACTCATTCCAGATCATTCAATTCAAGTTGATGGTTCCTTGAATATGCTGACTATTACCGTCTCTGATCATTTGCAGGTGAGGGACACAAACTTGGCGGTTGGGAACTTGTGCTGGCTGCATTAGCTACTCTCGACTTCAGCATGAGGTGCTTTCCAGTTATGAATGTTTAAGTAACTATCATCCCTTCGCCTATGAATTACATTGTTTAGTTTCAAATGCCTTGAAGCAGATATCATCATCTATCTGACAGCTGATGAATACGTGCAGGAAACGGATTTAACAGATGGTTGCGGTCACGCCGAGTAAACTCACTGGAGTAGCTGGTAAGGGCGTGTGAGATGGCTCCGGAAGCCAACGATAAGTAAGCTGGTAATGACGCACTTGCTTGCTATTCGTAAAAAAAAACTTCAACAGAACACAATTGTTTAAAGATGTGTTGGTTACTCTGCAGGGAGTTGTGAAACAAAGTGTCGTGGATGGAGGCTATGACAATCTCTACGGGAAGTCCTCCATGTGGGAGCTCCAAGCCTTTTGGTGACTCTGAGGTGATGGCTTAATATTGTTCTGAGTTAGTTTAGTTGTAGATTCCATCCTTGAATTTCTTCTCAAAATTAGTCATCTGGTAGGACCTCTCATTTTGAGTTTCTTCAACAATTCTCATTACTCTTGAAGAGTGCATACTAATGTCATCAAAGAATTTTGCAGTTGCCTCTGAAACCGCATGCGCCAGAAGTGTACTTTGTTGTAATCCCTCCTCTTGTTGTTTAACAGAGAACGCTACTAGCCGTTTTTGTTCATCAGGAGAATCATGGATGCTGTCAATCATATCATTAGCTTCAAGAACCATGGTGGCAAGAAAATTCTCGACAACCAATGTCTGTGATGAAACTTTATCTTGTATCTGTTCCATATCAAAAAAAGATTTTGTGTAACAAATTGATTCTCTACTTCTTCTTACAGATTAACTAAGTTGTCGAAACCATACTCGCTTCTTCAAAACAAAAGTTCTAGCAGCATATCAGCGACCACAGAATCCTCGATGTTCCTCTCACAAGGTAATAAAGACTTACATCTTCTTCTCATCTGAATGATGTTGCCCGCGGTAGTCAATAATATGATAACTCTTAAAACTCATCCGAATACTAGAATTCAAATACGATTCTGACGCTCTCTAATCTCATGCATTTTGAACTTGTGTAGGAACCGGAGCTGCGAGGAAGAAAAACTACTGAGTCACAAGCTGGTCTTGCTTGTATTGGTGTAGGATTCGAGAAGCCTGCAGAATATCCTCTTGCAGTATCTCCAGAGGGAACCTAGTAGATGTCATGAACGGGGGGGGGGGGGGGGGGGGGGAGGCGGCGGAATGTTGTCGCCCGTGGCTGTGACTTCATGTTACCGACAGTATGCTTTAGCTGGTGAGACCAGTAACATCTGAAGACCCACCATAAGGAGGCCTTGTAAATGAGTTGCTTGAAAGGGCAGGAGGTACTCCAAGAGGAGAGGTGAACATGTTACCCATAGCATTCCCAGTAATGCTGCTTCCATTTCCACTAGGGACACTATTTTGAAAAGGATAATTGTCAATCTTCATATCCTGCTGATTTATGGGAATTAGCATTTGGGCCATATCTGACTTCTGGCGACCCATTGGTGGCATCTCTTGGTTAGAATTATAATAATAGTCATTTCCAGCTCTACCGTGTACATTGTTATCACGTCCCATTTTCGGCAGCAGAATGCGCATTAAATGGATGCCCACGCATCATACATGGGCTCATCTGGTTTTGAAAGTAAGGAGCATGTTGATAAAATGAATCAGAACTACCCTGCTGTGACTGCATTGTCAGGGCAGGCTGCTGCATGCTGATATGTTACAGATGCTTGCGGATGATGCGGGAATACCGGCAGCCGAAGTTTTGCTGTTGAATGCTTACTGTTGCTATGCTCTCACTTTTCTCCTTCTATTTACTAGCATTGGCTTCAAAAATGTAGGATTGTCGAGTGTCCTGCGGCATCGCTCATCTCAAGGTTCGATTTGAACTCTTTACCTATTTGATTAACTTTGTCTTCTTCAAAATCATGAGTGTTGAAGTTGAGGCCAGGACTGTCAATTTTGCAGGTTGTTTTGGCAGGGATGCTTCCATCATCATGAAGTTCAGTTCATAAACCTACTTGAAGCAAGGCAAAGAAAGGGAATTGGGTTGAATATGAGTAGAGGCTTTATTTTGATTGAATGCATGAAGACATATTTCATAGATGTCATCATTCTTGATATCTCTGTTAGCAATAGGGAAGTGTTTGATTTTCTGCTTTTCACACTCAGGTACCTTGTTTTCCAACACTGCGTCAGAACAATTTGGGTTGGCACAACAAAAGCATGGAGGACAATGTCAGATAAATTCATTTATGAACAACCAGTACATTGACAATGAAATGCATATCTTGGAGGGATCTTTGGCGATCTTGGCTATCTCCATGATTTCTATGTAAGAACTTAACTGGCCATTTAAATTATTTTCGTGACATCAGGACTTAACACATTCTCCCTTTATACCAGTTGCATAACAGGCCACAATTTTACCGAGTCTGCGGGATAAAGCGATATTTTCACTCTCGAGTTACACAAGGAATGACTGAATATTGGGTAAGACCATTGTATCCATGTACTGCCAAGGTGTTTAAGATGTGTTAGAAATTTCTAAATTATTCACTTTTTCCGAGATCCTCCGTTACTGTGAAGTTGCTCCCATTACTTTCTTGTGTTTGATGGCATGGACATAGATATGCCCAACACGTTGTTTTGTGGAGGATTCACAGTAGCTTCATTATTACGATTTCCTCGTACTTATGCTGACTTATTCGATTCTTCTTTTTCATGTGATTCCATGGAGCCTGGATGTTAGTTGCGAACAAATTCTTCGGGACTGAGGTATTGACCCAAGAGAGGGAACCTCCGACTTTGCGGGAAGCGTTTGCATGAAGTATGGAGCAAAATGCCTCAAGGAGCTTCAAGATTTAGGATTGTGTTTAGCCAAGAACGTGTTTTCTCGCATAAGGACTTGAATTTTTTTATGTAATGACTTGTAGTGGGAAAAGATGCGGATTTGTAAGGACGATTTAAGATTCTCAATGGATGTTTCCAACTTGTAAGCTTAAACATTAAAGTTGTACCGGTGAATTAATATACTTTGAATAGAATTTCCTCTTCTTGGTTTTGAGTTTAAATTTCATTCTTACATTTGTAAAGAGGTCTTTAATTTGTACATTGGTGTGGAGTCCCTTGAATTTGAACTTTTAAACTCCGTGGTAGCAAGATCTACCAATTGCAGCCCTAGACTTGAAAGCTCCATGAGATTTGTGGATTTCTAGATAGCTGGTAAAATACAATAAAAACACGGTATCCAATATTGTGAACCATCTCCTAGCAGTAAACTTAAGAGTTTAAATGAGGATCCTTATGTAACTTGCTTCCAAACAAATGAACAGGCCGATGAGACTATGAAACTAAAAAAGAGAGTATGTTCATGCCTTCTTTGATTGTCACACAAATTCTTCTTAGATTCACATACCAAGGCTTGGTCGAGATGAAAAGACTCTCATTTATGTAAGGTCGTGGACTAGTTGAAACAAGAATGAGTTCTCACTTAGCTTTTGAACTTGCAAACCAATATTTGAATCTTGTAATGAAACGAAACTCATGGACTCTGTAAATTGGTCACAAAGCTCTTGAATCTAATGAATTTCAAGGGCTTGAGTCTTGCCTTTTTAAACCCCTTTAATTGAACTTGAGCTTCGAAGTAAGGAAATTAAATTGTGCAAGCCAGCCTTAGAACTAGTAATTAATAGTAACATCCTTATTTTGCAATCTCTCGACAACATTTGAATGAGCCGTCAACACACTTTAATGAGAATACCCAACACCGTCCAGAATATGTGAAAGTCAAACGCGAGTAGAACAAAGAACAAGGGAAGGTAGAGTTACTGATACAGTTGAACCCGTTTTTGTGGTTATATCCAGATCCATTGCAAATTGAGTTTTAAAAATGATTGGTACTCTCTGGATCTTCAAATTGGATTTTGACATTACTGCGCCTGCACAAACTGGTTAACCGTACACAAAAGTAAAAGAAAACAAGCCAGAGAAGAGGTGGCATCTTATGGTCAAAAATTAGGGTGCAACAGTTCCCCCTTGGAGTCTTGACCATAATCAAGTATTCCTCAACCTAAGTAAAGTGAACTACGGAGGCTCTGATTCCATCATAGTCAGGATACGTAGGCACGAGATGTGATATCTTGTCAAGCCCTCTAACAACTAACTTTTATCCCCCTCCTTTTGGTCTGGTCAGAACCAAATTGGTCTTGTAAACTTAGAACTATCCTTAGGTATTCACCTTAAATATTACCTTATCCTTGTCCCCATGACCCTGGCAAACAATAACTTAGATAACTTAGCATAGATATACACAAAAGGTTCCTGTAGAGTACTACAGACGTTTAGAATGTGAAATAACTACCCTAGGCATAACCAACCCCCGACCCCCGAAACTCTAGCGTTGTTGTTACATCGTGCAAAAGGTTTTTCTTTCTTTAACCTTTCCTTTGGATAAATCAAAGCTCGGTGGTGAATTTCAATGAATTAAGATTCAAGTTAATCAATAGCTTGATATTCGATTCTCACTGTAACAGTTGGATAAAATCATGTTGCATTGTCGGGGATCAGCTTTAGTTTTTCCAATCTTTGTGAACAACGAATGAGGCATTAGATTGACGGTTGCCCCTCCATCTATGAACACCTTGTTGACGACTACTCTGTCGACCTTTTCTTTTATGAACAATGGTTTTAAGTGGTACATCATCCCAGGACTAGGTCTTTCAAACATAGTTGTCTGTTCTTCCACCACCCGTTGTTCATCACGTAGTACATAAATGGTTGTCCGCAGTAGCCTCTTCCGCCAGGAAATCCTCTTCTATTTCAGAGACTTCCGACACCTTATCATACTCTGCCGGCAATACCGAAACGATGCCGCAGTTCACAATGAAGTCTTCGTCATAAGTATCATCATTGGTGTTGTCATACATATCTTCGTCGAAGTCGTCTTCCGGTGAGGGGTCATATTCCTCCTCCGACTTGGGAGTGTACTCCAGTTCTTCTTCGTCTGACTAGGGAGAATACTCCGGCTCTTTCTTGTTTTCACCCCCAGATGTGTACTTCGAACTCTGGGTTGATACAACTCCCTTCTCTCCGAAAGTATCGACTGTCACGACCGTTGTCTGGTTCGTCATAATTTTTTCTTTTTCGACCCACCTCACATGTGGATGCTTCCTTTTTAGGCCAGCGGGTCCCATAGGTTTCAGATTCGAAGTCGAGGCTTCTTGTAACACCCCAAATTTATTGGAATATTTATTTAATTTATTTAAATATGAATATTCGTATTTTTAGTGATTTTCGGTGGTTGTATGAAATATTGAGAATTATGAAGTTTTGGGTCATTTATTTAAATAATAGTATATAATATGAATATATTGGTATTATTATTAAATTAAGTAAATATAAGTGAATTAAGGGCAAAATGGACATTTAATGAGGAGTTTGTGAGGGTGAAGTTGGAAAGCCCAATTTTAAGGCCCAAAGTTAAGTTTAACAAAAAGGAATTTTGAGGGAATTAGGATTCATTCCTGTTAGACCGTGAAAAGGGAAGAAATAGAGGACAAAGCTTTGAGAAAGAGGATTGAGGCAAAAGCTTCGCAAGGTTTCCAAGAATCAAAGAGAAAGGCTTAGAGTCGGCAATTAAGGTATGGGTAGAATTGCCTTCATTATTTTCAATATGTGATTCAATGTATTTAAAGTTGATTTAAGGGTTTAAGGGTTTAAGGGTTTGAGGCTGATTTGAAAGTAAAGGAAATTAGGCCTTCGTGGCCAAAATCTGTTGTTGAGATTGTTTAACCCTATATGATAAGTGATTTGTGATAACTCTAATGACTGTGGAATATTTGTAAGAAATTATGGGAATTATAGGCGTAAATATGATACGAGATTGAACGTATATCCCTTAATTTTAAAGGTTTTAGGCATAATCTTAAAACAATGATTAGATAGTTTAATTGTGTTAAAATTGTAAGTTTACTTGAGATAATTACAGTGTTGAATGGGTTGTAATTTTTTGAGAGTTTGGGTTTTTACGGAATCGAAATCGGAGGTCCGGAAGGCCTCAAACGGTGAAAAATGCAGAAAATTGCATGTTGTCCGTCACGACTGTTCATGTTTTCGGTCGAAATCGTTTTGGACGTAACTTTTGACCTGTAAGTCAGTTTTAGCCCCCGTTCGAAGCGTTGAAAAACTAATTAACATGGCTATAACAAAATATATATAAGGTAATTTGTTTCCTAATATATTTATATCTAATTATGTTTGAGAAGTCAATTGTGTATATGTTCTATTAATCAATCATGTTATGGTTCAATGATGTCTTGATGTTTTGATGTTGCGGTTTTTCTGATGAATTGCCATGAGGGTAACTGTAATTTCTATATGATTAAATAAATGTATGATGAATTACTGTGAGTATAGCTATGATTCCTATGTGATTAATACATGATTGTATAATGAATTCCCATGAGTAATTGTGATGATTTATGATGTTGATTCCATGAGTTTTTGATGATTATATGATGACATGAATTATTATGATGACTTTGATGAATGATGATGCACCTAATGAGTTTATTATGAGGATGATACTGACGTGTACATCATGCATTCATATGCATCCGGACTTCGGTTCAAGACCTTGATTTCTTTGGCTTCAGTCCCATTGTGTGGATGTGAGGTATTTTGACGTGCTCCAGTTCTTGTATAGAATCGATCCTATTGATGGGGATCTATGGAGGGTTGATGGCCCAATGTCCATCGAGTTGTGATGATTGGTACCACATGCATGAGTCTTGTTGCATTTGCATTTATGTGACAATTGGTGTAATTTATAATGTTGTGGCCTTTTATGTTCCTTGATGATTATGATGTTGAATATGAAAATGACACAATTTTATATATTGATTCTTATATTGATTATTATGAATCATTTTACTCACCCTTCCTGTTTGAATGTTGCCTCCACAGGATCGTTGGCAAATGACCAGGTTTAGTCGTGGATGACATCGAGGATTTTTAAAGTTTTGGGTCGTTGGCCATTGTGGTTGACTTAGAGGGTCTTGCTCTGATAGTGTAACATCGGGTTGGGGTCTTTGAGTCAAACTGTTTTATTGAGTTTTTGTTATGTTGATTTCCTTGCAGTAAAAGGAAAACTTTGGATTTTTGCCTTTTTGAGTCCCGCTACCATTTGGGCACTTTTGAGTAATTTTGAGAAAAAAATGTTGCTTACGGAGCATTGACCTTGATTTGAATTTATTGAGAAATGTACGCCCTTTGAGGTGATTTTTATGGTGTTTAAAATTTTACTCTGATAAATGTGAATATTTTTGCCATAATATTTGTGGGGTAGAAAAGGGTGTTACACTTCTCTTGTTGCCTTCTTATTTCATTGATATCGCCTCCACTAGGTCCTTGTCATAGGATTTTTCCCTTTGTAGTTGGGATAAACCTTGTAACCTCTGGGCTCAACATCCTTAGCTAACGCTTGCTCCCTTGCTGGCTCACAGACGCCATCCACTTATCTTATGGGGTATTTGAAGGTGGAACAAAAGTCTTGGGTCATTCCGGTCGGAACAACTTTCTGTATTCTTTGTTTCGTCGAGGAGCACCATCCTTATCCAACATGAACCGAGAGATATGTGGCTTACCATCTAGCAGTTCCACTTTAGTTGCTTTATACTTCTCAGGGGCCATTTCTTTGAACACAACGTTACACTTCGGGAATAACACAACCTTCGACCCGCTCACCCTGCATTTCTTCTAGAAATTAGTCAGACTCTCGCCAGCTTGAGGGTAAACTGCTTTGAGCTTCTCTTTAGTCTTCTTGTCGGGATCATCAGTAGTCTCGATCATCATGCAGTCAACCGTTTCAATTGTCTGGCGTTTATTGACACTTTCAATAGCCTCCGCCATCATGCAGTCGTATAGCTCAGAATACAAAGCCTCTTCGACTTTCAGAGGATCCGTGTCCACTTGCATTTTGGGCCTTTCGCCGAATTGAAGTCGGCCTTTCTTCAAAGCTTTCTGCACCAAGTCTTTGAAAAGAACACATTGAGATGTCTTATGACCAATGAAATTATGAAATTTACAAAATCCTCTTTTTTTCTTTTGTTCTAGAGGGGGATCTTTTGCCCCAGGAGGGACAATAGTCTGACCATCTTTAACCAGCAAATCAAATATTTCATCGCACTTAGATACATCAAAAGTATATGTTTTTGCGACATATTTTTCTGTTTTTTCAGTTTCAACCGGATTTTTCCCATTTTACGGTTTTAATGATTTGCATGTGACGGGGTTCCTGGCTTTAGTTCATCCACGTTGACAACATTATTATCGACAAGTTCCTCATCAGCAGATGAGTATTCCTCAGTGGTCACATACGAAACTTTCTCTTTTTTACGGTATCTGTTGGCCTGGGTTTTCTCATTTTTTAGACGCTCGACCTGATGAACTCTATCCTCTAGTTGAGCCATATCTCTAAGATATTGCGTATTTAACTTTTTCCTGATCGGAATAATCTAGGCCATCAGCCGCTATTTCAACTAGTTCGTGCTTAGGGACTTGCTTGAAGCATCATGCTTTCAACAGTCTAAACCTGTTAAGATATTGGTCTTTTGACTCTTTAGTCTTTCTTTGGACGCTGGCTAACTCTTTCAGACTAATTTCCGATTGTCCCGTGTAAAACTGTTCATGAAATAATCTTTCCAATTGCGCCCAGGTCTTGATGGATTGTGGGGGTAATGTGGTGAACCAAGTGAATGCATTTTTGGTGAGGGAACTGGGGAAGTATTTTAATTTTATATCTTCATTGTTCGCTATGTTTCCAGCTTCGGTTTGGTATCTGGCAACATGCTCAACGAAGGACTCCTCGGTCTCTCCGGAAAATTTGGTAAACTTTGGCACTTTCCACCCTCTGGGCAACTCTGTTTGTAGGACAAACTTTGGTAGTGGGGACGTATACGTTGGCCGTCGAAGGCCTGGATTCGCCCTGTTGCGAACCATGATTCGTTCCACCATGGCTTTTAAGTTGAGTTCACCAGCCATGGCTTCGTGTCGAATCTGCCTGACTACACAGTCGGGGTCTTGGTTTCTATGAACTAAAACAACGGAAGGCCTTTGAGCCGCCCTAGGTGTGTGTTCAACCTCGTGGGACTGTTGGTTAATTGTTTCGTCAAAGACTTCATCTTGTCGAACTGGCGTCTCCAGTCGAGGTGGAGGCGTCTGTCGACCTATGGCCCTAGGAGCACCCAAAAAATCACCTATCCGTGTCATCTGAGTCGCCAGTTATTGGTAACTCTGATTCAAATTGTGTATTAGTGGCCTTAATATGGTGCCCATTTGCTGGGTCAGCATGTGGACCATTTCGTGGTTACTTTCGTCCATTTGTTGCCTCATGAGGGCAACAGAACTTGACGTAAAAGTTGGGAACGAAAGTGATGAAACACTAAAACCTGGGAGCCTCGTGACTTGGTTCGTCAAAGGTCCTAAACCATGATTTGGGGAAAATCCTGACGAAGAGCTTTCCCCAAACAGTGGGCCATTGTGATGCATGCTCGACATAAACTTTGTCGGCATCCCAAAGGCCCTGGGGGATGGCATTGTGAAACTAGGCATATATTGCCCCCAGCCTTTGTCACCATGGGCCTAGGTTCAGGTCGATGCAGCGTCATGACTGGCCCACCTTGAGCCGTCGACACTGTAGACACAATGTCAGTGTTGATGTCAGTTATTTGAGTCACAATCGTATTTCCCTTCGAAGAAGGCTTTTTGTTTGGACGTGGTATCACCATCTTACCACTATGCAAATGCATGCACCCAAACCCTAGGGTCCCACCGGGTGTGCCAATTTGTTCGCACGCAGTTTTCGCGCAAACAACCATTGACCTCCTCACGCAGGTTTACTCGCGGGACCAGTCAAACGAATCCCAGAACAATTGGTTTGGGATGTATGGGGAAATGGTGGAATGGTGTCTATTTGAAATATGCTGGGAATTATTTTTAAGTAAAACTGAAAACTAGATAAATATATGTACAAAGGAGTGAGAAATAACTTATGTAAATGAGTAAAAACAAGGCAAAAACACTTTTAGAATTAATGACATAAATTATTTATAAAAAGAGAAGATGTTGACGCGATCGTACATCTTGTAGGAGTGAAAACTCTTTTCTCGTAACGCTTTGGTACTCAGAGTGTTTTTCATACAGTATTACAAAAACCCGCCCCTTTAAAATGAAAACATGCATTGCTTTAAATAGGGAAATAAATAACTGTCATGTTGAATCTGGTGATGCCACGTGTTCGCCCACTACTTTTATAACTTCCCATGTCCTTGGATTTCAAATCCATTTCCTGCTCAAATAGTTGTCTCTTTGCATGGAATTTAGTTGACCGAGTCGACCGACACCATCTGGGGTCCACCCAACAATCTTCCTTTTGTCGACATCGACCCTCTTCATCAACATTTTACTTAGTCTGACGACTAATCTTTGTGTCACTGCTCTTTGGTCGAAACTTCCAGTCAATAACCGCTCTCCGTGTGTGTATTCTGTCTGAATGTATCAACGTCGAATTCAAGCAGGGAGGCGTTTGATTCCTCAAGCCAACAGCTTTGAAGAGCAACATCGACCGAAGCAAATACTATCATTTCCATCGCAGCCATGACCACATGATAGAAGACTGCATCCACTTGAAATACACCATTGAAATTCTTATCAAAGAGGGCCACCTAACACAATATACGAAGAAAGGAGAAGCCCCCCGAGAAGAAACATCGGAATCCAAGAAAGATACAAGAGCCTCGTCTTCTAGCCCTCCCCCTCTGTTCGCCATGTCTATCTCGTGACTAGAGGACTTTGTCATCCATAGCGGTCTTGAGAGGCCTGCATATTTTTTTGCGCACAGCCCCTGGGAGGCCTTCCCCGGCACAATGGTTATTTCCTATGGCGGATACAACGAACTCACAGTAGGATCAATAAAGAGAAAATTCGACCAACTGATCGACTGTAGTCCAGATCGTCTATCAACACTCGAAAATTTCAGAGGACGATCCCAACCAATCACTTTCTACCATGAAGAGCTCCCCGAAGGCTCCCCCAACTCTCACATCTCTCTTCTTATCAGAGCCAGTTTAACCCACACTGGCGTCTGCTGAAACCTTGTCGATCAGGGTAGTTCGGTGGACATCATGTACACTAGCCTATCCTGCGCCCTCAAACTGGACCAGAAGAACCTGTCCCCATATGTAGGTTCAGATTTGCAAGGATTCAACGGGGCCACGACTAGACCCTAGGGATACGTAGAGCTCTAAGGTACATTCAGGGGAAAGATGTTGCCAAAATAATTAAGACTCAGTTCTTAGTCAGAGACTGCCCCTCATTATACTAATGCATCCTGGGGAGACCAACATTTGCCGAACTAATCGTTGTCCCTTCCACAGTTCATCTTAAGATGAAATATTATACTGAAAAGAGGCATGTCGCCACTCTGCACGGGGACATCGAGGCTTCAAGACGATGCTTCGAGGAGGCTACCAAAAGGCAGAGTTCAATCAATGCAACACCACAGATCATCAAATGGGCAAGAGACGAAGATCTTCCCAGTGAAGAAAGCCAGACCGAAAAGAGGCCAGCGCTCTAGGTCCATGCCATCGACCTCGATAGTCGAATCCCATAGGAAGGAAAGGAAGATACTCCAGTTGCAACGGGCATCTCATCCTCCTTGATTGTTATACGCCCAACACCATATGGGGAATTCGAGGTGGTCACATTCGGAGACGAACCCAACCAAGGAGTCAGGATTGGCGTATGACTGTCGGATGAAATGAAAGAACAGCTGAAGACTTGCTTGAAGAACAATGCTGATTTGTTTGCCTAGAGCGTCGTGGACATGCCCATCCTCATCCTAGAAATCGCTTGCCATCAGCTCACCATCGACTCATCTGTTCGGGAGGTAGCACAATGCAGGCGCAAACAATCAGACGGGAAGACTGAAGCGGTGAATAGATTTGTAAAAGACCTCTTAGAGGCCAAATTTATCTCGAAGTCCAGGTATGTAACTTGGCTGTCCAACATTGTATTAGTTAAAAACATAAAGGAAAGTGGAGAATGTTTTCTGGATAAGTGTCCTTCGGGAAAGTTCCTTGGATTCCACCTCACAGAGAGGGGGATCAAGGCCAACCCCGACAAATGTTGAGCGTTTTATGAATTCTCCACACCTAAGTCAAAGAAATCCATAAAATCCCTCAATGGGATGCTCACCTCACTATCTCGCTCTGTGGCCAAATCCTTCTAACACGCCCTGCCCTTCTTCAAGCTCCTCCAGAAAGAGGCAACATTTGAATGAACAGAAGAATGCGAACAGGCTCTGCGCCACCTCAAGCAAGTCTTATCCGAACCACCTGTTTTGTCGCGACTAGGCAGCGGGGAAATGCTTTACCTTTATCTCTCCGTCACTAATGATGTCATCAGCGTTGCCCTCATTCGAGAAACCCTAGATAAACAGAAGCCAACATACTTCACAAGCAAAGCCCTACAAGGGCCAAAACTCATATACCAACAATTCGAAAAGGTCTTCTTGGCCCTTATCAACGCTGCAAGAAGATTAAAACATTACTTCCTGGCCCACACGATAGTAGTTCAGACAGACCAACCCATTAGGAAACTACTCGACCAACCAAATATGGCCAGTAGGATGCTCAAATGGTCTCTGGAAGTGTCAGAATTTGATATCCACTATGAAAGCAGGAAAACCCTTAAAGCATAGGCCCTGGCCGATTTTGTGGCAGAAATAACACCCTCGGCATCCCCTTCCAGCTAGGCGCACAGGTGGACAATTTTCGTCGACGGAGCTTCCAGTTCCACAGGCAGCAGGGTGGGCATCATCCTTGAAAACAAAGAAGATATCCTGATCGAAGTTTTGTTGGTCTTGTCCTTCTCGACCTCGAATAATTAAGCCGAATATGAAGCATTCCTCGCAGGCTTGCGACTGATTGAGGACCTGGGTGCAAAGGAAATAAAAACTTTCACGGACTCCTAGCTCGTGGCCTCCTAGGTACGAGGGAGTACCAGGCCAAAAATGATCACCTCGTCTAGTACCTAAATTTGGTGCAAGAAAGGATAGCCAAGTTCGAAGCATGGAAATTCCAACACATCCCCCGTGAAAGAAACGCTCGGGCAGACATCCTATCGAAGTTAGCTAGCACAAGGAGGAAAGAGGCAATAAGCCCGTCATACAAGAGACACTCCCCCGTCCAAGCATCACGAAACCAACAGGACTGCTCGATGTCAACGCCATCGGCGACAACAATTGCTGGATGACCCCGGTGCATAACTATCTCACCATAAGGAATCTGCCCGAAAATAATAAAGAAGCCAACGTAATTAAACAAAGGGCCTGCTCCTACGTCCTAGTCGAAGGTAAGCTCTACCGGCGAGGATTCTTCATTCCCCACCTGAAATGCGTCGAGGAGAGCAAGGTCCCAGACATTCTCCAAGAAATTCACGATGGAATCAATGCACAACACTTAGGAGGAAGATCATTGGCGCGAAAAGCCCTTCGAGCAGGGTACTATTGGCCAACCATGCAGCATGACACAAAGAAGTATGTCAAGAAATGCAATAGATGTCAACGCCAAGGGGACATGCACTTATCACCCCACAACGAATTAAAGACCATGTTCTCCCAGTGGTCTTTCGCCTAGTGGGAGATGGACATACTTAGTCCCTTCACCGCGGGATCCTATCAAAATAAGTTTCTGATCATGGTCTTCGAATACTTCACAAAATGGATCGAAGCTGAGGCCCTCGCCAAAATCATGACATTTAACATACTTCGATTTTACAAAAGAAACACCCTCGCACGATTCGGTGTACCCCAGGCTCTCGTGACCGACAATGGGACACAGTTCACGAACAGAAAATTTCAGGATTTCGTTGCCAAACTAGGCACCAAGTAACACTTCACGTCCGTCGAACACCCTCATACCAACGAACAGGCAGAAGCCGCAAACAGGGTGATCCTCCGCGGATTAAAATGAAGGTTGGGTGAGGCCAAAAAGAGGTGGTCGAGGAACTCTACAGTGAACTCTGGGTGTACAGAACAACTCCATACTCCACCACCAGGGAAACTTCCTTCGGACTAGCGTATAGAACCGAGGCAGTAATCCCAGTAAAAATCAGAGAACCCTCGAGGTGGACAGAAGCCCCCCTCGATGAGGAAATGAACGATGAAGCATTAAGAGAAGAACTTGACCTGGTCGAAGAGATCCGATAAGGGGTAGCTCTCCGCGAAGATTCATTGAAACAAAAAATAACGCTGCGGCACGACTCAAAGGTCATAAAGCGTGATTTCCAAGTAGGTAGCCTTGTCCTGCACCGAAATCAAAAATATTCGCGTGAGGGAAAGCTGGCCGTAAATTGGAAAGGTCCTTACCGGGTGAGGTTGAAAATAGGTACTGGAGCCTATTACCTCGAACACCTAAATGGAGAATCATTTGCTCGACCCTGGAATGCTGAAAAGCTCAAACAATATTACATCTAGCGCTAATGCAATTAGAAATAACTACCGACGACTCCATTCCCCGACGAAGGGGGATCATCCGACCAAAGGAGCCTGCCCTGGTGCAAGCACAATCCTCAAATATAACGAAGACAAGTTTTTGCTCATGGAAAGGAAAAATTATGTGCCCGATGGGGATAACTCAATCGAGCTCCGCCGTAGCCGTACCAGCGAGGCAAGACACTCAGCTCGCGATGGGAAAGTCCAAGTCTTGTGCGATCAAAACCTCAACCGAGATCATAGTCCCACAACTAGCGAGATTACTCCGCCACCTCGACAAGTTCCCTAAACTATCGAGCAACGCAACTAGTCGAGCAAATTCTAATTTAATAAACAATCCACAAGAAAAACTAACACAAGGCATACAATTTCAAATAAACATCCATAAATAAGTCCGACCACATGTCCGAAAAGTGTTTAGATATTACAAAACTGTCAGGCGGAGCCCGACTATTAAAATTACAAAAAAACTGGTGCGCAGGCCAAAATACACTGATTTACAAATAATAATCACCCATCATCAACAAGAATCTCTGGCGAAACCACCTTTTCGTCGACCACCTGGTGTGGAATTCCCATTCCTTCGGTAACCAGTTGGATATCGGGATTTAAGGCCTTCATCTGCTCCACAGCAGCAGAGAACCCAAACTCGACAGCTTCAAGGGCGTCCTGCTCGATGATACCTATTTTTCCAATCATCTCTCGTCGGGTCTTCATAGATTTTTCCTCCTCAGTCTCGTCTGGCCCTGCCGCCGAGGATCCTTCCAGTTCCGTGACCTTGGTCTTCAAGTTGGAATTCTCTTCCTTAATCTTCTTCATTTCCTCGGTCATCTTGTACGTGTCCTTGAGGAGCGCGACCTTGGCCTCATAGTTGCCTTGAAGGGTCGAAAACCGGTTGAACATGTCAGTTGTCTCCAACTCAAGTTCAGCCTCCCTGGCCTGCACCTTTTTGAATTCTTTGAGCGGAACTGTCTCCACATCACCCAGGGCCAGCACAGTTTCCAGCACTCTCATCATTGCAGCAGCATCACAACAGAGGAGCGCCCTCCTCACCTTCGGATTAGCAACCAAGATGGCTGACGCCTCTAGATCGGGAACCAGCACAGACCCCTCCCCGTCAAAAACATTATCATGCAAATAGCAGGGGGCAGGGTGAATTTTCCCCATCAAAACCACCTGATCCTTCAGCCGAAGACGAACTGAGATCGTCTCGTTTTCTCTTCTTTTGAGGATCCAGGGTAGGAGGATTGGAGGTGTTTCCCAGAGAAGACGAATGACCAACAAAGTTTTCCATGGTCACCTGCTGTCTGACCGCATCTGCCCTCGAGGTCGAAACCTTTTTCACGTTCTTGGCCGCGGAAAACTTGACCAGGCGCTCGCGTAAATTTGACATCTTTCCTGCAAAAAATAAACAAGAGTCAGCACAACATTAAAACACCAAGAAACACAAGTCGAGCACGTCGTCTATACCTAGAAGCTCAAAGGCCCCGACCTCAATTTTTCAGTCAAGAAGGGCTTTGGTGTTTATGTAACGAGCTTCCTAGGCAGGCTCCCCATCTTCAAAACAGAGCAGGTTTCCATCCTTGTCCACCACAGTGGCGGGGATGAAACTTTCCACGAACGATGTCAACGCTCAAAGAGATTTCTTATCCTCAGAGCACAGTTGATCGTGCTTCACAAGGAATTGGTTTGTCCTATACCGAAGATGGGCATAACCCACTCCGGGGGAAACTTTGACACGGGACGCACCACCTCCTGACCATCCTCCTTTATCGTCTCCATCGTAACCAGGGAGCTCTTGGCCACCTTTGAAAGGGGCTTTACGACCATAAATCTAAACTCGAAATTTCAGACAGACTCCGAATAGGGCCAGAACAGCCTGCTCTGCTACTTGAAAGATACCCAACTTTGCTTCGACTCAGAGGTGCTCCTTTGCAGCTGAAAGATGCAAAAGAACAATTCCACGGTAGCCCTTATCTGGAGATAACGACACACCAGCTCGAATTCCAGAGCATTTGGGTGAAGTTGAGCAGGACACAATTCAAGATGGCAGAATATTGACCCTTGGAAGTCCGTGAAAGGCAGACGATACCCTGTTTCCTTAAAAGAAAACTCATACATAGGGAATCTCCTCCCCGGATACACCGAACATATTCGGTCGTTCTTTGTCGGGATAATCGCCCTCCAACTCTTGGGCGCGTCTCCAGCCCTATCTTCGAGGAGATCAAAGTTACTGGCCTCCTCCTCGGTAAATGTTGACTTCGTTACGAGTGCCTCTTGGGAGATCCAACTAAGATCCCCCTCAGCGACCCGCACGTTGGCATACTCGGTGGGAGGCGCTTCTTCGCTAATATTTGCCTCAATGTCAGGGACGACTCCCTCGTGTCGATCAACCATTTCACCTAAAAAGAAGAGAAAGCAATAATGAATTCGACAAAGATAAAATCCACCCTTCCACCACAAATCAAGTGAAAGGGCGTGGATTAAGTAAGTGCGAGGATGTCTCCTCGACTTAAGCCCTTATCAACGGAAAAAAGTCTCAACGAAACACTTCCCCGAAATCGGGGACACGTCCCCGTGACTTGTAAAGATCCTAAGGGGTATAAGCCTCGCGACTACTACGATGTGTCGGGGACCTAGAGGCAAAACCATCAGCGACGAGGACACCCCCGCCTAACAACAAACATGAAACATTCTCACACAATAACCTAGGAAGATCTACAAACATAAAAGCATCCTAACTGTATGTTCTTCAAGGCCTTCATGAATTTCCCATAAAATTCATGTGTTCATCAAGAAACACATGAACATCAACCAGAAAACTCATGAACCGCCGGTGAACTCAAGACAAATTGCCAGAAATTCAAAAAAATTCATAAGAAGGTTGAAGAACTTATTTGGGTACAAAGGTTGAAGATGAAGATCTTGGGGAAGGAAAGAGCAGTGGACGGTGGTGATAGAATCCCCGACAACGGGCGTTTGTTGCAGAGCAAAAGATAAGAAGGAGAGAAAATTTCGTAAAGTGAAAATGAATCCTCTTCCCCCCTTTATATAGGCTCTCTTGCTCGTATGGGGAAATGCAAAGGGTAAAACGCCATCAGTGCCTAACCTTCTAGCCTCCTAGATCTTAAAAAAATTTATTACGCCTTCATACATGGAAAAAGCTGTCAGTTGGCATTCTCAAAACTGACCTCTCACATGCTTGTGAAAAGACAAATTTCTTCAGCTCCCCGCTGACACATTCTCCTTGACGGTGTCACCTGGTCAGTATTCGAGCAGAAGCCTCAATGTTTTCTTCATCTTAAGAGCAAGTCTGGTCAACGAAAAACGCATCTTTCATATCCGACCCCATCCTAGAATCTCTAAGGAGGCCACCCGTGACCAACAGACGACTATGCTAATTATACACTACGCGTCATCGCGTCCCAAAGTTTTTTCGCTCAAATAATGGCAATCTCAAACACATCTCCACGATACGGTTCTCTCTCCTTGGTCGAACAACTAGGCTAACTCAAGTCATTACTCCCCACCTCGAAGCAATGAATTGGGGGGCTTCTATTTTAAACTGGACTGGCACATGCCCCACAGTTGGCAAGGCCCAATCCAGTCCAACTTAAGGCCAGGTTCAATATAATCATGGGGTACAATATAGCCGTTGAGCACAATATAGTCATTGGAGCTTATAGTCGTTGGGGACATGCCCCTCATGTGCTTGATAGTTCACGCAACCAACTGCCCCTCCGAATGTCATGGAGACAGTTGAACCATGTCAAAGATCACGCGCTAGATCTTCCACCTGGAAGTCCCTTATTGACTGACCAGATATTTCAGTCACATGGGAGACCTTGGCCCCGTGCTGGGGGAATCTTATAAATACCCTCTCTCTTGGGAGGGTCAGGGATTCTAAACATTCTTTCTCATACCTAAACACTCGTACTTGCTCTCTCTCTTTAGCCCAAACACTTACTTTAGCATTGGAGTATCTTGCAGGTACAACCCCCTCCTCTCCTACAACAATTGTTTCTACCCTACATTGAAGGCCAAGACGATCCATTCTGATTACTCCAGATCAACTATTATCCAAGTAATGGGAATGTCATGTGATATGCATAATCTTTTTATGATAATGAGTATCTGTACAATTATACTTTTATCCTTATATTTATATTGAACACAAGACATAAAATGTGCCAGTATTGTATAGTCTAATGATATATTCCTTGATCACTGAGAATACTTGTTAACAATAAATAAGTTTAATATCTTATATTGACTTATTTGAGCATGACCATGCATTTTACAATCATACTCGATCAAGTGGCCCATAGATATTACTCATGTATATTTAAGAGGGAAAAGCTCTATAGATGTTTCTCTAGTGAATGATCCGATCACCTATTAACTCTAAGGTTGAGATATTTATTGAGGCTCATTGATTCCGGGTTAAAGAACCAAAGAATCACGAATTCCAACTTCATGATCAGGAAACGTGGAAATAATAGGTCTCATCCTTCCTTGAATCATGTGGGGAGGGACGATTTCCTTTAGTTAGCAACTGTGGGGACCCATCCCCCCATTTATTGAGCTAACCCCCAAAGAGCTTTACAAATCATCCTTAAGACGGGTCCTTCAAACAAAGATTTGAGTGAGTCCCTCAATTAATGCTAGGTGTCAATAACTTAAGCGCCACTAACAAACACACGTGTAACGCTAAATGCAACTAATGATGGGTTTAACTTGAGAAGCTAAATCCATCCCTAGTTCCTTCTATGTGTCAAAGACGTGGGAAACCTCTTAGAAACCATTGGTGTGCCTAGTGAGAGGTTACTCGTTACCTACAAGGCCTAGCTTTTAGTCCTTTATAAATCGGCGCCGACAATACAGAAGAGTCGCCACCGTGCGTTATTTATCCCAAAGGAGGGAAAGGAAACGCTCGAAGTAAACCTAACGCAAAGACGGGAAAAGGTATGGTCATCGCAACCAAAACCTGGATTCGGGAGTCGGTTACACAAGGGGAAGGTATTAGCACCCCTCACGTCCATCGTACTCGATGGGATCCACGCTTGCTTGTTTGTACGGATTACACTTCTATCTAAACTAAAGGATGAGGTCTGAAAAGGAAACAAAACATGACTCGGCAAAGCATCGCACTTTATGCCTACGTATTCCCGTCTGGAACGAGAAATCAGAGTCAACGTAGTTCGCCTAACTACGGGTGAAGGAGGGGAAGGTTGCTCGCTAGGATATCGCATCCTATGCCTACGTACTTCCACACAGCATGGAAGATCAGAGCAAACGTAGTTCGGGCTACGCGCGACACAAGCTGTTCAAGTCTCTTTTATGAAAAATCTCACCTTAAACAAGGGTTTTCTTATTGCAAAAAGGTTGATGTTTGTTCAAATCTTTTGACGGAAGAAATGAATTGATTTTGTTATAACCTTTATTAATGTTTTTCTGTTGTTTTGAAAAAGGAAGAGATGACACTCTAAAATCCTAGGGTTAAAAAGGGAATAAAATCTAACCTAATGTTATCATACATGGGTTAGCTCCTAATGTCTATCATGCTCCTCTCTTGCGCAGAGAGAAACAGAGATCCTAAGGGATAAACGGAAACAGAAACAACAGATACATACAATAAAGCAGTAAAATGCATGGATGCAACAATACAAGCGAGGCAAGGGAGTCCCACTCAACCTAGAACCTAGAAAACAATAGGCAAAAGTGAATAGAATTCACTTTCAACCCAGCAGGTTAAACAACAAGCAATACAGTCAGGGAAATTCAATCAATACATCAAGAATTATAAACAGCAAAAATCAGCAGCAAAAGCAATCTTCATCAACATCTGACTTCAAGTCATCTTCAACCATCTACAGGCCTCAAGCAAGCATCAGTCTTCATCTTCACGGCCTTCAAGCAAGGTCTCTATCTTCAATCTTCAGTGCTTTTCTTCAAGTCCCAATCTCCCAGCTGAGGAACCAATCACAAGAATGAACTGGGTGTTAAGCAATTAGTTGACCACCAAAGGTGGCAAACAGACTGCTAACAACACATAGAATATTTCTCTCAAGATTTCTATCTCTTAGACACTATCACCAAGCCTTCCAAAGGAAGGGGGTGAGTGTCTTAGAGAGACTCTGCATCATAGAGAGGGATGGAGGCAAACAAGACCTTCCATGTTTGTGAACCAAGTTTTCTATTCTAGAGCTCTGCCTAACTCCTAGATCCTATAACCCTCAACATCTGCCAGCAAGAGATACTCCTCATCAACTCTGGAAGTTGGTCTTCATTCTCTTTGATCTTCAAATGGGATTCATCAGCACAGTCTTCAGCTCAACCCCAAGCCCCAAGCAGGCCCAATACCCCACACAGTCAAATAATAACCCTAGAGAGGGCACACCACACAATCAAGCAAGCAATATACTAATAGTAATAGTAGAATAGGGGAAGCCTAATATTTTCTAAGGGATCTATTATCTACCCACAATACCCCTATAGTCCCATACCCCAAGATTCAAACTACAACTCCTAAAAGAAATGATCTCTTACACCTATGTCACACCTAAAACCCTAATTTTAATCACTCTAATCTCACCTAATCAAAGCATCTAAAGACTAATCCTAAAATTATGAATTAAATCCTATGAGGAAGCTAAAGTTCTAAGTTAATCACCCTAAAAAGAATGGGTCCTAAATCTAAAGGGAACTATTAGAATTAAAATCAACAAAATCATGTGCTAAACTAAATCACTTAAAAAGCTATTAAAAAGAAAAATATTCTAAAAATGCTAAAACAAAATAAAATTGGAATTTTATTATTTCTTAATTTTCTTAACAGAAAGATGAACCTAATGAAAAAACAACCACTAAAAAATAAGCATTTTTCATTTTGTTATGATTTTCCAAAGAATTAAAATGAATTAAGTGAAATTAAAATGAATTAAATGAGGTGAGGGGTGCAATCAGCAAGTATTTCAGTTAAAAAAGGCATGATGGGCCCAGACTGGGGGGCGCGCATAGCAAAGCGCGTCTGGGCCCAGTTGGTCAGAAAAAAAATCAAAAAGAAATAAACTGAAAACGGTGTAGATAGTAATTAAATCAGTGCAAATGCTATTGGGCCTGGAAGATAGGGGTGTGGTTAGCAACGGTGACTTGAGCCCAGGCGTTTCTATTAATGAAATGCAGCGTTTCTGCTTCATAACATTTCCCTCCGTTTTTCAATTGAATTGCAGCCGTTAGATCAACATTCCAAGTCAATGTTTCAGTCTATCCCACGGTCATCCATCATCGTCCTCCTTGGACAAACCCTAGGTTTCAGAAAAACCTCCCATGCACGAATCTTCCAGCTCCTTGTTCTCCCTTGATTCTCAATGAAATCTCACGATGTAAAGATCAAAAATGATCTACATCCTTCCCTCTACACAACCATGGTATTAGTTCCTTCCAAAACTCACCCCAGCATCAAACCCGATAGGTCAAAAGCATCGACTCCACCACTTTACACTGCTATCAACCATGCTAATTCCTTCTAATTCTTACACTAACACAATCTACATGCTATACTGATTATCCTGAGCTATCTATCTAAGATTATCATGCCATATCCTAGGTGTTCTAAGCCCTAACAGTTTTGGTGCCCCAATGGTAACCTCCATGAATGGCTCTCAAATTCACCAGAAACAATCATCTAACCAATCCTAACCATTCTAACCTAATAATTCTCTAACATGCTAACTAAATCATGCTAATTCAATGAGATTACCAACCTGGTGTAAAGATGAAAACAGAGGTAGAAACCCTTGGATCTGAAGCTTGCAATGCTTTGTACTTGCTCAACAAACTTGGTTCTTGATTCTGTATGCAGTAGATCTTGCTCAAACCTCTTGGATCTTGCAATCACAATCTTCTTGCACTTTGGATGATGAAGTTGGTAGCACACGATTTCTTCCTCAATTCAACCAGATATTGATAGAAACTTGATCTCTGATGGATTTAGATGATGATAGGATTAAGAAGTTTGGAAATTGATGAAGGTTTGATAGAGTTTGGGATGAATTTGCACACTTGAAGAATGAGATGAAACTTGGTATTTTGATCAAAATGAATCACCAACCCTTGAATGAAGCCACTCTACCCAATATATAGATGATCATAGAACACTCTAGAACTTGGTAGAAACTTCTTGTGCACCATTTCCTTGAGTTTTGACATATGTTAACTTCATACATAAGTAACCAATGGTATCTCTCAAACTTTGCCCTAAACTCAAAAATATACTTTTGCCAATGTTCTTAAAACATTTTTTCCAATCAAAATGACCTATAACTTCATCTCATTTGGCCATGGTATGAAAAATCTCAATTTTAGGTCACTTTTATTCATTAAATTCACTTTTAAATGACCAAATTTGGAACCTTGAGCTATGAGCATTTACAATCTTTCATGATCACTTTTATAGACTCAAAATGTCATTTGGAGCAAGTTTGATGTTGTGAAGTTTTTCATTTGAAGCTTCCTTGTATGAGTTTTGGGCATAGGCTTGAAATGACCTGTAATTCTCAAATGACCAAAATATCCTTTGCTTGCCAAGGCCATAAGTAGAGTTCCACAAATCATATGAAGGCATACCATACCTTTCTAGAAAGCTAAGACAATGAGGAACAACTCTCATGTTTCCCAAGAATTCATTTGAAATGTCCTTGAGGGGTAAACGTTGCTTGGAAGACAAGTAACTTTCACAGACAAAATTTCAGACACCTCAGATGACCTGTAACTTGCAAGGACCATAACTTGAGTTCTATAAATCTCCTTGATGTCTTCCACCACTCAAATTAAAGTTCTTGAGATCCTATACAAGTTTCATGTTGGCCAAGGATCCATTTGAAGCTTTCATTTTGACTTATCTTGCTTGGAAGTTTGACCTAAATTAGGGGATTTTACACAGAAACCCTAATTTAGAAACTCCTCTTCTTCTTGATTTCTCTTGATTTCTTCTTGGCACAACACCACATCCTTATCTACATGTCAAATGATGAATCCCACATTCTTCAAATGATCCTTGATACCTTTCAAAACAAGTCTTTGACCTAGGGTTGACCTAGATGAAACCCTAGTTGACTGCCTTCAACTGCAACTCTTGTGACCACATCAATGACTTGTCTCACTTTCACCATGACCCTCTAGGCCCTCCATGATGTCTGTATACCCTCCATGCTCAATCCCCAGCTCACAATTTCTTTGATGATCTTCAAATACACTCAAGATAGGAGAGAGACCCACTGCTTGGTCCAATGACTTCTTTAGACTTCAACTTCTTTCTGATGACTTGACTAAGATTGAATTTGAATAACAACCTCCTGATAGGCCCATAGAGATAAGAACAGTACCTGGTCCCTTGTTGGATGACTTACTATGCTATGCTATGCAGATGAATTATGTATATGATCTACTATGCAAATGTTAATGCAATTAAAACACATAAACCAAGTGAAATAGGTTGAGCAAATTTTAGGGTGCAACAATGTTTCTCTAGTGAATGATCCGATCACCTATTAACTCTAAGGTTGAGATATTTATTGAGGCTCATTGATTCCGGGTTAAAGAACCAAAGAATCACGAATTCCAACTTCATGATCAGGAAACGTGGAAATAATAGGTCTCATCCTTCCTTGAATCATGTGGGGAGGGACGATTTCCTTTAGTTAGCAACTGTGGGGACCCATCCCCCCATTTATTGAGCTAACCCCCAAAGAGCTTTACAAATCATCCTTAAGACGGGTCCTTCAAACAAAGATTTGAGTGAGTCCCTCAATTAATGCTAGGTGTCAATAACTTAAGCGCCACTAACAAACACACGTGTAACGCTAAATGCAACTAATGATGGGTTTAACTTGAGAAGCTAAATCCATCCCTAGTTCCTTCTATGTGTCAAAGACGTGGGAAACCTCTTAGAAACCATTGGTGTGCCTAGTGAGAGGTTACTCGTTACCTACAAGGCCTAGCTTTTAGTCCTTTATAAATAAGGGTTTAACCTCCACTTTTTTACATTTCATATCCTTTCTACTTCAAACTCACATTCGAATCTTCAGCAAACTTAGAAAGAACTCACCTTCGAACCTCACCAGATTCAACCTTACCTCCATCTATTACATGTATAGGTTTTTACGCCTCTTTACTCCTTTTCTTCTTTAATGGAAATCATTAGGGATTTAGATGAGAGCGGTAAGGTGATAGAGCCTTCGAATAGTAATGGTTATAAATGTATTTGCATTACATGAAGAATGCTAAGTGCGCAAATGGTTCAATAAACTATAGGATTTTAGAAACACGCGTTTTCAAGAGCTACAAGACCACTAGTAGTTTTACAAGTGACATTGACTCTCTTTCTTTCTGTTCATTCCCAAAAAACCCAAACAACTAATGGTGGCCAACAATCCCAAATACACAAACATCGAGGACTTCAGAACCCATTATGCTTGTGAAGAGAAAGTGACCTTCTTTCGGCGATATATCATCCTCTCCAATCTGGCGACGAGGACGACATTATTGTGAAAGCATGTTGTGAGGATGAGCGGGGCAACATGGTCGCACTCCCTTACTCGCCCAACCCTTTCTTTTATTTACACATTCATGTCATCCAAGATTCAGTGGTTTCGACTCCCTTTACCTTATTCAAGCAGAGGTTTTGGTGACTATAAATGTTGACCCCCCTAAGATCTCGTCGAACGAATAAGATTTCATTAGGACCTTTGAGATTATATACCAACAGCTAGATGTCAATCCTATCTAGGGATATTCTTTTCCTTCTATAGTATTAAGATCATATTAAAAAGAGGTTGGATGTCTCCGTACGCTCTATCTAGGAGGACATTATTCATGTCTCACTCCAACCACTATAAGAATTGGAAATATAAATTAAATAAAGAGGTGAGATGACACCTCCATAGTCACAACTAAGGAGGATGATGCCCATTGGTTTCCTTTATCTTTGATAGAAGATCCAATGATGATTACGAGATTTAATATAGAATATCTTACCAAGTTGGATAACAATATTTTAATGTTAAACTAACACAGGTTGGATAATAATATTATTGTTAGCATTTGTGAATGATAATTTATTTTTTATATATATTTCACATGATAGCATAATAAAAAATAGCTATTTTACATATTATAATTTATATATTTTTAAATTGTCATAAAAGTAACATGTATCTATAATTTTTTATACTATATGATTAATATGCTATATATTATTAGAGGGGACAAAATCAAAAGCAATACCTAATCGTCTACAACATCATAGAAAACTGTCTTATACTCCTTCGTATGGGAGCCCAATATATGAAAATGTGATCCAATATATGAGAATGTGAAAACAAGTTTCATGAATGTGAATGTTTGGCCATGAGGTGCTGCTCCATTTACTTCTACTAAAGCTCATTGTCAATCTAGTGTAAACGCATTTGCATTCTTCTAGGCTCTTTCTACTTCCAAAGACCTTTTTCTTTTTTGATTTGGACAACATGCTGAACTTTACTGCAGGCACTCTTCCAAAAAACCATTTCTTTTTAATATTTGGATACTGCAGGGACTATTTATAAAACAAAACTGGTTACTCCCATTGATCTAATGAGCTTTGCTCTTGAAAATTTTGAGATTGAAGAAGACAGCTGACCAATTTAAAGGGTCATATATACACTTCGCTGCCATGCGAAACCTGAGAACTCATTGAAGATGAAACTAAATAAAATATTCATACCTGCCTCATTGAAGATGGAGAAATAACTGCTCCTGAGAACTCAGGCTAGTGATCATACTCATGGTCATGGTATCACTTAATTGCGGCCTCAAAACTTTCCTGTGTCCTTGTCCTTCTTTTGGCTAGCATATTATTACATAGGATGACCTTGATCAATATGGTCCAATTCCTAACTAGATCTTAATCAATGATTTCTATTTAAGTGACAGATATCCATGTGCTGTCAATAACAGCTTCTTGAATATCTTGCCTCTCACTTCAACCATGATTAAATAGACTGAGACAATAGAACCATAGTAGCTTTATTCAGCTTTAATAAGTAGCAATTTACCTTCTATAGAGTTGGTTATGCCTTTAAAGGTCAACAAATTGAGTCAAACATTCCCGCATAATGTAGAATCCAACAGGATATGGAAAACAAAATTGAGAATAGGAGAGTAAATAATAAGTTAATGATTGTAAACTATATAAAACAATACACGATGCATAAACTGACAACTCAATTAGCAAATAAATGAAGAATAACGGAGCAAGTGGAATATTCTATACACCATAACTTAATTAACAGATACCCATGAAATCAATAGTAATCAGAATAAGCATAAACATTAAAATATAGGCCTAAGTTGAGTCTCTAAATCAAGTCACATAGCACAAAATCTACAAAGGTGATTTCAAGCTCTCAGCATAGACTTCTTGTGCCATCATCTCATCATGGGGGTTGTCTTGAATCTTAAAAGTATTATTTATGAAATCATAAACAGCCAAATTAAATTTCCCATTCTTGATAAACTCCATCAGCACTTGGTCATTCTTTGAAATATATAATGCTCTGGCACTGCCATAAACGCCACATTCTTTCATATGAGGAACACTTAACAATTTATTCCAAAACTTTTCATTTCCATATTCTTTCATAACCCAAACATCATAAAAATTGTCCCTTAGAGAGATGAGGGACAAAGAACCCTTCAATGTCCCTAAGGTCATAAAAGAAGTTGTGAATTGCACATCATTGACAGGAAATGAAAGCTTTTGATAGGACTCTTTCTCCAAATCAAGAGAAACAATGAACCATGAGCAAGAAGATGAATCTAATGTCAACCAATTAACAGAGTCATAATCGTATGCCAACCAATAAACAGAGTCACTCACAAATATTCCGGGTACAGGAGAAGCCACCAAAGGATTTGGGAAGTCTTGAATCCTTCTCCAATAATCAGTACCCACAGTAGTACCCACAGTATGAACATTGACTTCTGTTTTTCTATCAGTAGTACTAACAGCAATAATCTTATAATTATTGGTGAAAGGATCATACACTAAGGTATGTAAGGCAAATAATTGATTTGGAAGTTTCAAAGGAGGCAACCTCTTATATTTTCTAATAGAAGGGTTACACAAAACAACTGAACAATCACTTGCCATAAAACAAACCATGCCGTCACAGGTGGAAACTCCATTACAATAGGCATTTTCGTTAAGAATCTCTCTAATACAGTGGCTGAACTGTTTGACACTGGTAGTTAAGGAACTCCCTAGTCCGGAACTGAAGATAGAGGAGATTGGAGAATGATATAGAACGGATTGAGATGAAGATAGGATGAGGTGGTGGCGGTCATCGCTGGAGGTTGACAAGCGGAGGTGCTTCTTGGCGAACTTGGAATCTTGGGAGATAAGAGAATTCCATGATTTACTGACGCAGCGGAGTTGAATGAGAAGTTTGACGGAGAGTCTACACAGTATTTCTGCCACCAGATCGAATGGAAGATGCGGCGGCGCGTGAATAGAATTGCGAAGAGGCATTGATGATAGGGTTCCCGCTGTTTCCTCTGTCAGTGACCGAGAAGAACATGCGGTTTCGTTTTGGCTATCGCCTATGCGACCTTCCCTCATACGAGAACTCTAATTTTTCTTAGGGTTTAGAAAGTTATTTATGCGGAAGTAGGATAAAACTTTTTTAGAATTTTTTTTTAGGGTAATGTTAACTTGTGTCCTTGGGGCTGTTAAGAAATCCACAAATAGAAAATAAGTATTGAAAAAAGCAATAAAATCATTAATGTTTAATTTGTATTAAATTTAAAATATAACTTGTATTAAATTTAAAACACAATTTCCAATAATTTTTTACTATATTTATCACTTAACATGTGCCCCAAGGGCACAAGTTAACATTACCCTTTTTTTTAATATAATTAGATTTTTTTTGACAAAATTACCAAACAAATATGATTTTCAAAAAATGTACGAAAATGACTGGATTTCAACTTTGGGTTGCCATACCAATTAGCAACTTAAACTATATTGTATAAACTCGTCACTTCAAATGGCGATATGTCTATGTGGCTGGGCTGAGTCGCCATTCCGTTTGACTGGTCTAATTATTATTATTTTATTTGTTTTAGGATTTACCAATTTATTTTCAATTTAAATAATAAAAAAATATTTAAATTCAAATTAAACTATTTAAAAAATATATAAATATGAATAGGTTTAATTAAAATATTTATATAAATTGAATTTTATATAATTTATGTTTTTTAGTTTTCATAATTAATTGAATTTTAAATAATGTTTAAAAAAATGGAATAAATATTAAATGATATTTTATGTTTTTTATAATTAATTGAAATTTAAATAACATTAAAAAATATAGACATGTAATAAATATTAAAATATATTAATGGTGCAATATAATGACGCTTCCGTAGTTAAGCCCAATAGTCGGGAGGTCCACTATCAATGACGCTTCTGTAGTTAAGCCCAATGTCCATGTTTTCGTAGGATTGTCGGGGAGGTTGGGTGAAGTATGGACGGTATGGTTGTCCGAATTCGTACATTGAATTGGGTTGGAAATGGTGTGTTGGTTGTTGTGGGGTTTGGTAGTCAAACAATAGATAATTGGAGGGGGTATGGTCAAATGAGTTATTTGGGCTATAGGTGGAGGGGGTAGGGTCAAAAGACGTATCAGGGCTATATTGGTATGGTGGTTGGTGCTGTGACTGGGTGGGTGACATGTACGAGTCATGGTAATGATGTTGTTATTGATGTTGGGCATTTGGTGGCATGTATGGGTTATGGTAAGGCTGATGTTGGGCATTGGACTGTTGTTGTGTGTTTGATGAAGAAGCGTGTTGCCCTGGGTCAATCAAATAGGTTGGCTCGGACAGAATTGGCTGAGATATTGTGACTGATCTAAACCAAGTCATATATTGATAACATGGCCTAGCCCCTTCCACAATTTGGTCGATTAAGATGTGTTGCCTTCTGTTTTTCCAATGTTGACACAGCTCCTTCGCAAACTCCTTCCAATGACTGACACTCCACTGTGAGTCCACCCGTTACTGATGCCACTGCCCCAATGATGTCGGAGCATCTGGAATATCCTGATGCATTCCAAATTGTAGCTTCACCTTGTCAATTTGGTGCATCTCCACCGTAGTGAACCTAATGATGGGTGTTCTTGATGTCCACACAGCAGCATCATTGGGGTCGGGCTGGTGGTCGAGACCCCCGTACGGCATCCAAACAAACTATAATAAAGGTGGATACATTTAGTCAGACAAAGATAGACAAGTTTATGCATATAAGTTAGACAAATTAAAGGTAGATAAATTACATCATCTGGCCCAAGGTGGTCGATGAGGTTCCGGTACACAATTAAAGAGTGCCTCGGACATCTCTGATAATTCATCCTTGGAACAGACCACCTAAAAAAAAGAAACACATATAAGTTAGCATCTAAAACACATCTCACAAATTATTAACTTACAAAGAAATTTTGGTTGCTAAATAGTCTTGAAAAGAAACTTACTTGCTGGCGTACGGGAATGTAAATGGATTCTGGTTTACTGGAGCAAGCATTGGCATCCTAAACCAACCCCACGCTTGTAGGAGATAGGCGCAGCTATAAAAAGTACATGAATTTTTTTTGGAATTTTTACACAGTGCACTATACAGATGAGCGAGGAAAGCTGATCCCCAACTATATTCACACACTTTGTTTATGTTTTGTAGCAATGGTAAATACATAATATTTACGGTATTTCCAGTGCCCTCTGGAAATAAAAAGTGACCAAACAAAATCATAATATAGCACCGTGTTTTGACTATTTTCTCATAGTCGGTGCTATCCTCACTTAAGACAATATTGTTGTATTGTTGTTTGAGGTATTTAAGATTTATTTCCTAACCCCTTGGGCGACCCTCGTGTGTTGTCTCAGTTGCGTCCACACAAAGAGGGGCGCCCAATAAATCTTCGCAAAGTTGGTCGTTAACACCAACTTTGTCGTTGACGGCCTTACCATTGATGTGTAGGCCGAGAAACATGTAGACATCTTGAAGAGTCACAGTGCACTCACCAAAAGGTAGGTGAAATGTATGTGTCTCCGGTCTCCAGCGTTCTAACAACGCTAGAATGAACTTCGCATCGAGCGAGTATGATTTGATTTTAATCAAATCACCAAACCCACAATGATGAAGGTATCCCTCTATGAGGGTGTCGTGTGGTATGTAATCATGCACACGACATCGAAACCTTGATGCATCCTGAAAAATAATTAATGTTTCGTTAGTTTTATAGGAGAACTAAAGATCATAAACACAGACAAAAACTAAAAACTTACAAACTCGACGATGTTTTCAATCGTGCCTTTGTGAGAGTTGTCCATTGTGAGTAGAGACATTGTGGTTTACGAATTTACTGGGTGAGTAGAGTTTGAGAGTTTGAGAGTTTGAGAATTTGAGAGTTTGAGAGTTTGAGAATTTGAGCGTTTGAGAGTTTGAGTGTGAGCAGATTCTGCTGGGTAAAGAACCTCTATTTATATTCCACGAATGCACGTGACCTGTAGTTAGATGCAGGGCAAGTGTCTTGATGCATGTGACTTGTAAATGCATGTAGGGCAAGTGTCTTGATGCATGTGACTTGTAAATGCATGCAGGGCAAGTGTCTTGATGCATGTGACTTGTAAATGCATGCAGGGCAAGTGTTCTGATGCATTTGAGGCGTGCAGCTGGTAAGCAATGTGTTGTCTTGTCAAGCATGCTGCATGCAGAGTAAGAATCTCGTAGGCCTGCGGGCAGGGTCATCGTAGGCATGCAGGGCATCGGTTACTGTAGACAGAGTGCATCTGGTGTGCAATGTGTTGTCTTGTCAAGCATGATGCATGTAGAGTAAGAATCTCGTAGGTCTGCATGTAGGGTCATCGTAGGCATGCAGGGAATCAGTTCACTAGCAAAAGTTTTAGGTTTAATATATTTTTAATTAGTGCAAAGAAACTCAGTTGCGTCTTATATTAGGTTTAATATATTTTTAATTAGTAAGAATGTAATAATAATATTGGCTTAATAAATGTAAACATAATATTTTTAGCGTCAAACATAACATTAAAAGTAACGCAGCTGCAAATATATTCAACATTTAATGTAAAAAATGCATTATATGGTGTTCAGATTGTTATTGTGGCCATGTGACATACATTTATTAGTAAGAGTGTCTTACACCTGCATAGAATTGATAGGCATGCAGGGCATCGGTTACTGTAGACAGAGTGCAGCTGGTGTGCAATGTGTTGTCTTGTCAAGCATGCTGCATGCAGAGTAAGAATCTCGTAGGCCCGGAGGCAGGGTCATCGTAGGCATGCAGGGAATCAGTTCATTAGACAGATTGCAACTGTTAAGCAATGTGTTGTCTTGTTAAAGAAACTGAGCTGCGTCTTTTATTAAAACTTACTCGTTATTAGGTTTAACATATTTTTAATTAGTAAGAGTGTAATAATAATATTGGCTTCATAAATGTAAACGATCTATTATCGGACAAATATGACGCGGTATACGATCTATTATCGTAACGAGGAGTGCCCGTTCCGATTAACAGTGTCTTTCAGAAAGAGAAGCGATTCCTGGAAGATAGGGTCAATGGGTCCGACCCACACTTGTATAATCTCGAATCCGATGCAGGACTATCGCAAACTCAGCTCTCGATTGATTTGCGATGAGATTCTGCCAGTCGTTAGCGGCAACCCGTCTTTGAAGGTGAGTACCATAATTGCACATATGATGCAAAGGTACAATTACACTCCTTCATACCGAAAAGCCTAGATTGTTAGGCCTAAAGCGGTTGAAAGGGTGTTTGGAAATTGGGAGGAGTCGTACAAGGAACTTCCAAAATTCCTGGTGGATCTTAAACACTACTCTCCAGGGACTGTTACCATATTGGAGACAATGCCTGCGTATACACCAGACGGGACTTGCGTTGGTGGAAATTGAATTTTTGACAGACTCTTTTGGGCGTTTGAACCATGCATCAAAGAGTTTGCATATTGTAAACCTATAATTCAAATTGACAGCACATGGTTATACGGGAAATATAAGGGCACCCTACTCATGGTTGTGGCACAGGACGGGAACAACAACATTTTTCTAATAGCCTTCGCTATAGTTGAAGGAGAGACTGTTGGGGGTTGGAGTTTTTTCTTAAAAAATCTCCGCTTTTACGTGTCTCCCCAACCTAACTTATGTTTGATCTCTGATAAACACTCATCAATTGAGAGTGCATACAACAACCTTGATAACGGTTTGCAGGATCCTCCCTCGACCCACGTCTATTGCATAAGATATATCTCCCAAAATTTCATGCGGGAAATCAAAGACAAAACGCTATGCAAGAAGGTTGTGAACACAGGATATGCACTAAAAGAACCCACATTCAAATACTATAGTAATGAGATTAGACTAACAAACATGAATGAATTAAGATGGATTGATAACATTGATAAAGAGAAATGGACACGGGCATACGACAATGGGGTGCGATGGGGCCACATGACAACTAACCTTGTTGAATCAATGAATTCTGTTTTCAAGGGAATCTGAAACCTACCGATAACTGCCTTGGTAAAGGCAACATATTTTAGGTTAGGCGCACTCTTTAATAGCAGACGTACGAAGTGGGGTTCAGTATTACAATCGGGTCAGCTGTACAGTGATACTTCAATAAAATTCATGAAAGACGAAGCTGCCAAAGTCAACACACATGTGGACACAATCTTTGACCGTAATAAAGGTTGGTTTAGTGTTGCCGAGTCGATTGATCACAACGAAGGAAGGCCTAGGGGATGTTACCGTGTTGAACTGGATAGGAGCTGGTGTGATTGTGGGAAGTTTCAGGCATTTCGTATGCCTTACTCTCATGATATAGCAGCATGTTCGAAGGCGCGACAGGACCCGACCAACCTACTTTCTGCAGTGCACCAAGTGATAAGTCTATACAATGTCTACACATGTAGCTTTCAGGTGGTGGCAAAGGAGGACTATTGGCCTCAATACGAAGGCGAAATTGTCTGGCATAATGACTTGATGCGCAAAAAGAAAAAGGGTCACCCTAACAACACGTGCATTCGGACATAGATGGATACCGCAGACAAGATGGTAAGATTATGTAGTTCGTGTCGGCAACCAGGACACAATCGTACAAAATGTCCTAACATAGGATCAAGCAGCAGATCATAGTTTCATATGTAACTGTGTCCCTTTAAATCAATAACAAATTTCATTCCATTTAAAGCATAATTAACCGATTACAATTAGCAAGCGACAAAAATTAAACAAACATAACTTAATATCACAACAACATTCCAAAAATAAGAACAACATAAAGACATAAGACAAAACAATGCACCAAGGCGTCTACGATATCACGACCATCAACGTTATCTTCTTTGGTCTTAACATCATCACAAGGACACCAACATCATTTTCCACTTTTCTCCATTCACGAGTAACTCCGATTCTCCCAGCCTCCTCAACCAACCTCTCAATTTTCCTAATCTTTTCTCCTAGAGCAATATCTCCTTCTAGCCAGCGGTTCAATTCCCTATGCAAATGCTCCAACGTCTGCGTATTCCACAGGAGCACCTTCATCGGAGGCTTTGTTGCTGAAATAAACTAGGGTATTTCTTTTCATTAAATCGAATGTTGGAAAGGGTTCCTCCGATGCTAATGACGACGGCGAAGAACGTTGATTTAGAAATGCAGACATTCTAGACTCCACTCCACTCAAAATTGTTAACACTTCAGTCTTTTGGTATACAATGTTGTGAAAACATATATGTATTTGTAGTCGTATTTATAGAAAAATAAAATAGTACGTGCCCCATATGATGTCTTAAATACTTTTACAAAATTTACGTACTTTAAAATTCAATGGTTAATCATATGTTTATTATGTTTTAAATTTTATAATTTAAATCAATTTATATACTTTAAAATTCAATGGTTAATCAATTTTTATTTTTTATTTAATTTAATTTATAATTTAAAATTTTAAAAATATTTATAATTTAAAAACAATAATAATTATTTAAAAATTTTATTTTAAAATTATATCACAATTATATTTATATTAAACCTAAATGTATAAAAAAATTTTATTAAACCTAAATTTATAAAATCAATTTAAGTTTATTTTTAATTAAATCTAAATAATTTAACTTTATTTATATGTAAAATGCGTAAACCCTAAAACCCAATTGCATTTTTGTCTGAGTCGCCATATGATGAGGCGACTTTACTAAAGCCTATTTCCATTTTTGCCTGAGTCGCCATCTGATGGGGCGACTTCACTGAAGCCCAATTCCATTTTTGCCTGAGTCGCCATTTGATTTGGCGATTGAATGTTGAATGTTGGCCACTTTGAAATTTTTTTTGAATCTTTGATTTAAATGGTAATTTTTTCCAACAACATGGTTAAACTAAAAAAAATTCACTTTTTTACAAATGTATTAGAACTTTTGTTGATGAAGAAAAAGAAAACATATTTTGGAGATTGTATTTACCGCGGAAATCTGATGAAAAGTCGAAAAACAAAAAATATTCGGGCAGTGGATAGTGTCGACCCTACGGTGAATAGTGTTGTCCGTACGGTGAATAATTTTTTTGAGTTTTTGGTATTTTTTCGATTCGGTCCATGAATCCATGTGATTTTGGGTTTTGTTTGTTGGATATTTACTATTATAAATATGTATCTCTTATATACTTGGTGTGTGACAATCTTAATAAGGGAGAGCAAGAGTTTAAAGGCATAACATAAGGCTTCAGCTATGCATAGAGAAAACCTTGGATTACATCTTGGATTTGAGTGATTCATATATTTAGAAAATATGATTGTTCTTGGACGTTTTCAGGGTTGTTCTTGGAAACCTGAAGGCGAAGACTATTTTCTTGTAACTCATCTGTAATCTCTTGTAAAAACTTTCTGAATATAGTGAATTTGAGAGCTGCTTTCTCTTTCAGAGTAGATCGTTTGATCAAACTGGGTAAACACTTTCTGAATATAGTGAATTTGAGAGATGCTTTCTCTTCCAGAGTAGATCGTTTGATCAAACTGAGTAAACAAACCTTCCATTTTTCTTACCTTATTCTGTTATACTATATGTGTACAGATTATTATTGATGTAGACCATTTATTTTGGTTGCTATTGTTCTTTGCCTTACAAATTAATATTAAATTTTTTCGTAATTCACAACAAGATTCACAACAAGTGGTGTGGTAGATGGCAGATTGTGAAATTTTCCGGTAACAATGACTTCGGGTTGTGGAAAATTAAGATGCAAGCAATTTTAATTTAAGAGAAATGTATCAATGCTTTGAAGAGTGAAGCATTGATGTCTGCAAGGCTTACACAAGTACAGAAGACGGAGATGGTGGATAAGGCAAGGAATGCCATTATCTTGTGCCTCGGGGATAAAGTTCTAAGAGAAGTCGCCAAGGAGCAAACTTCAGTTGCTATGTGGGCAAAATTTGAATCATTTTATATGACAAAGTTTTTGGCTCACAGGTCGTATCTGAGAATATCGATGATCTTGAGCAGCTCTTATAGCAAACTCGATGCTATGTGAGCAGCTCATAGAATTTTACAAGATTATCAATGATCTTGAGAATAATGAAGTGAAGATTGACGATGAGGACAAGGCTTTTCTCCTGTTGAGTTCATTACTCAGATCCTTTGAGCACTTTAAGGATGCCCTTATTTATGCTAAATAAGGTACTATTACTTTGGATGAAGTCCAAACGAAGGTGAAGTCCAAAAGAATTTTTAAATTCGAAAGATTTGAAGATTGAAGATAGTGGTGAAGACTTAAATGTGTCAAGAGGAGGAGGTAAGCGTAAAGGGATGTCCAAATCAAAGGTAAAATTTTTAATTGTCATAAAATCGGTCACTTTAAAAGGGATTGTCCTAAAAGAAAGATCAATGAAGATTCTGTTCAAGTTGTAGTTGCATTTGGTGAGGAAAGTTATGAGGATGCCGAAGCACTAGTAGTATCGAGTTTGGAAATTGAAGATAGTTGGGTCATTGATTCAGATTGCTCTTATCACACGTGTCCAAGAATAGAATATTTTGAAACTTTGAAGATGGTGCAAGGTGGAGTAGTTTGCCTTGGTAATAATAAGGCATTCAAGGTTCATGGTATTGGTCCGGTCAGATTTAAAATGTTTAATGATCATGAACTTCTTATTCACAATGTGAGGTATGTTCTAGAACTCAAGCGAAATTTGGTATCTATAAGTATATTTTATGATCTAGGTTATTGTACTAGAGTTGAACGTGGAGTGTTGAAGATTTCGCGTGATGAATTGGTTATTGCTAAGGAGTCTTAAATATGTGGTCTATATATTTTAGAAGGTTCCAAATTTTTATTAATTCATCGTTAACTAGTGGAGGCTTTTATGACAAGGAAGAGCTATGGGATTTGAGTTTAAAGCATTATGAATGCCTTGAGAAAGTTTCAGAGGAGTACAATAAATTTTGCAGAAATCAAGGGATAAAAATGCATGTTACCGCTGAGTTGTTATTGAGTTTTTGGGGAAGAGTTGAGATTAAAACAACTTACTTGGTTGGTAGAGAATTTCTTCAGAAGAAGAATAGTGAAAACCAAGGGAGAAACTATAACGGAGAAAACTCAGTTTGAGGTGGAGTTTCCTACTATGGATGATAGCAGTAGTGGGGGAACGGTTACAGAGATCTATGATTATCATTTGACTCATGATAAGGTAAGGAGGGTTATTGTAGCATCTCAAAGGGAGGGTTATGCTAGCCTTAGATATTATGTTTTTAATGTGGCTGCAAAAAAAATTGGGCGGTGAATAGTATTGTCCATACGGTGAATAGTATTGTCGGTGAATAGTTTTTTCGAGTTTTCGGTTTTTTTTTATTCGGTCCATGAATCCATGTGATTTTGGGCTTTGTTTGTTGGGTATTTGTTATTATAAATATGTATCTCTTATATACTTGGTGTGTGACTATCTTATAGTTTACACCAACAAGAGAGAGCAAGGGTTTAAAGGCATAGCATAGGGTTTCAGCTATGCACATTGAGTTTGAGGTAGTGAAACAGTGAAACACTTGGATAGAAGTTTGAGGTAGTGAAAGAGTGAAACACTTGGATAGAAAATAGGGTTGTTCTTGGGAACTGAAAACGAAGACTATTTTCTTGTAACTCATCTGTAAAGGCTATAAAGAAGTTCTCATCAAGACATTCCAAGCTACATCATGAGCTACTACATGATTCTTGAATGAGATGAGACAAGGGCGAAGAAGGAAGGAGGTATGCGATTTCGTGGTATGAGTGAATTCAATACAACTCTATTGGGGAAGCAATATCGGCATTTGATCAAGAATGATGAGTCTCTTGCCGGAAGAGTTCTGAAAAGTAGATACTTCCCAAACTGTGATATTAAATAAAGTCCAACAGGCTTCCCGTTGGAGGATTGGAAATGGTAAAACAATTTCTGTTTTAAAGGACAGATGGATTCCTTGTAACTGAGTTTCAGGCTTATGCAGCATACCAACCTTACAGATACTGAGATGAAAGTAAATGAAATTAATTGATGAAGACACAGGTAACTGGAAAACTGACTTACTTTTCTCCTCATTTGGACAGTCTGATGCCTCAGTCATAGCTGGAATTTCTTTATCTCAAAATAATGCTGATGATGTTCTTATATGCCATTTTGAGATGAATGGAAGGTACTCAATCAAGACTGCCTACCACCTGTGCATGAAGGAAATGATTGGTTCAATGTCAGGCTCATCTAGTGATCCCCATCATAAGCTTTGGAAACTGATTTGGAAGCTGCAGATGCAGAATAAAGTTAAGAATTTCTTTTGGAGGTTGGCCAGAACCTAACGAAGAAAGGTTTAAATCTTGATACTTCTTGTCCTTTATGCCAGGCTTCATCTGAATCTATTGATCACCTATTCCTAAGTTGTGTTTTTGCTAGACAAACTTTCTTTTCTTTTACCTTGAGCCTAAGAACTCCTCAAATGTGGATATTTGTTCTTGGCTTGAGAGGACCCTTGCTGAAAAGGACCAATTAATCTGTCAACTTATTGCAGCAACCCTTTACAAGATTTGGTTGGCTCGCATTCTCTTTCTTTTCCAAGCAAAAGTTTCTGCTCCGGCTCAGGTTGTTGTGGATGTTATTAATATGGTGAATGAATTTAATCTCTAGAACCAGAATACTGATCAACTTGCGTTGCCTAGTACGATGGAACCAACATTCTTCATGTGGGTGTTGGAGTCTTTAGTGAAGGCATTACTAGCTTTGAGTGTATCTTGAAAAATCCTGCAAATGAGATTATTATATCAGCTTGCAAATTTGAGAATCTCACTGCAGATCCTGCAGTGGCTGAGATGATGGCAATTAAATGGGGGTATTAACATCGCTTTGAAGTACTGTGTAGACTCCCCGTCAAACACCTCCTTCAACTCCGCTGCGTCTCTAAATCATGGAATTCTCTTATCTCCCAAGATTCCAAGTTCGCCAAGAAGCACCTCCGCTTGTCAACCTCCAGCCATGAACGCCACCACTCCTCGAACGAGATTGCTGTATGTCATTATCCAATCTCCTCTATCTTCAGCTTGACATCAACTACTAGCGTCAAACAGTTCAGGTACTCGGTAGAAGAGATTCTTAGCAGGCAATCCTTTGGTTTTAGAGCTCCCACCTGTGATGGCATGGTATGTTTTAAGCTAAATGAATATTTAGCTGTTTTGTGTAATCCTTCCATTAGAAAATTTAAGATATTGCCTCCTTTAAAATTTTATGACCATAGACTTACCTTATATACATTAGTTAACGATCGTTTCGCCAATAGTTATAAGATTATTGCTATTAATACGACTTCTAGTAGAAAAATACAAGTCAACATTCATACTCTGGGTACTGATTATTGGAGAAGGATTCAAGGCTTCCCAGCTCCTTTTATTTTGCCTATAGAGGGAATATTTGTGAGTGACTCTGTTAATTGGGTTGCATATGATGGTGGTGGTTCTGCACCGTTCATTGTTTCTTTTGATTTAGAGAAAGAGTCTTATCAAAAGCTTTCGGTGGCTGTCTATGACCTTAGGGACATTGAGGGGTTGCTTGTCCCTCCTCTATCATAGGGGGGACAAGTTTTCAGATATTTAGAGAATCAACTTAGGCCTATATGTTAATGTATGATGTTGTTATTAATTTTATGCAATCCTTGCAATTATTAATCCAAGGTTCTGAAATATTTTGGTTTGATTGTTATTAACCTTACCTCAACATTTTTGAATAGGATTGCTTGCATCGTTTTCCAGTTCTAACATTCATAGTAATCATGTATAAAAGGGTGGACATGATATTGTTCAAAAAATTCAAGTTGTAAATAACAGTAAGTAATAATACATTACACAAACAAACCAAAAAATAAATCAGTTACTCTTGGTCCAATATCATAAGATTTGAGATTTACATTAATTTATTAAGATCTGATCACTTAGCATGCTAATCATCTTGGTTGGCATGATAACAGCAATGCATCTAAATTTCCATGGAAAAAGAAAAAATTAATCTATTCAGCACAGATCCTGCTGCTATTCTAGTAAGTAGTAACCGCCGATGTTAGTGTAAGCTTACATAATTGTGCACATACATATTTCAGATTATTCCTTATATAAACAAGAATTATGACTATAGTGTTACCATATTTCTGTTGAACCTTTAATTTGATAATTATTTCAAGTTACTGTCTTGAGCACGGCAAAAGATTGCATATCTATCATATCAAAGCTTGAAGGCATAGCCAACTCTATAGAAGGTAAATTGCTACTTATTAAAGCTGAAAAAAGCTACTATGGTTCTATACTTGTACGTCTCAGTCTGTATAATCGATGGTTAAAATAATGATGCAGTTACTGTGGTCGAATATTTTTATGATTCTGAAAAACAATCAGATGAAGGTGATACATTTGAGGATCCTATTTACAAGGCCATTTTAGACTCTAAAGCTAAGGATGAAACACTTGTAAGTTAGTATCCATTTTAGGCAATACAAGTAAAGCTAGAGCCAAGATATTCAAGAAGCTGTCACAAAAATTGAGCCCCAAGATTATCTGTTACTCTGTCATGGATCACTAGTCGTGAGTTCTCAGGAGCAGTTATTGCTCCATCTTCAATGAGTTCTCAGGTTTTGCATGGCAGCCAAGTGTATATATGACCCTTTAAATTGGTCAGCTGTCTTCTTCAATCTCAAAATTTTCAAGGGCAAAGCTCATTAGATCAATGTGGGTAACCAGTTTAGTTTTATAAATAGTCCCTGCAGTATCCAAATATTAAAAGGAAATGGTTTTTTGGAAGAGTGCCGCAGTAAAGTTCAACATGTTGTCCAAATCAAAAAAGAATAAGGTCTTTGGAAGTAGAAAGAGCCTAGAAGAATGCAAATGTGTATTTGGAAAGTTTGTTACAATAGATTGAGAATGAGCTTTAGTAGAAGTAAATGGAGCAGCACTTCATGGCCAAACATTCATGAAACTTGTTTTCACATTCTCATATATTGAAGTTGAACTCCCATTTAAGGAGCATATGACAATTTTCTATGTTGTAGGCGATTAGCTCTTGGTTTTGATTTTGTTCTCTAGCTCTCAAATATTTATAGCATATTAATCCTATAATATAAAAAATTATACTATATGATTAATATAGTGTATATATGATTAATATAGTATATAGTAAATATTGTGAATATAAATACTCTGACACAACACAACCTACATTTATTTATTTGTTAATAAACAAGGAATACATCATATGATTTGGTTGGATATTGTTTACATTGTCTAGGACTAGGAGTGAAGTGCTATATAGTACTTTTTAACATCAATTAATGGATATATTTAGTGTATATTTTGTTAAGATATATTGTTTATTCAATGAATTTAAAAAACAAAATTTTTCTTATAAATAAGACTAGAGAGTATTAATGAGTATTTTAATAAATATATTATTCTAGTTGTTCTCGGGAAGTTAAATATGATGAAATTTGTTGTAAGCGTGTTATAAACAATATAAACAAGAGTATGCATTAAACAAGGAGTTTGGGCTCACGCAGTCACATTATTGTCACATTCACGTTGTCAATGTGTTATAAATCGTTCGATCTTGATTGTAAGATTTTTTTTTTTATAATTTTTTAAAATTATCAATTTTAAATTAGAGTTGTTTGATCTTACTCAGACGATTAATTATACTTAAATACATAAATATAAGATTATTTGACCGTAAAAGGATTGGGTTTTAAACAAGATCCTGGTGTGGATATTCAGTTTTTAGGATTACTAGTGGATATGTAAAAAACTATGGATATTTAGTGTTTAGGATTATTAGTGGATATGTTGAGTTTTTTATTTATACCCAACCTCGATCGTGGTTTTTAGTGTAACCATAAAATCAAATAATAGTTGACAATGTAGTTTATACAGATATGAACATTAGAGTTTATAGATATCTGTGTGTTTGTGAATTTGACCATAAATTCAAGCTTAGTTAGGGTCAGTTTGTAGTCGATGTTCTTGTGTTAGTCCACAACTCCAAGTTATGATGTCTGTAAGGGTAACGACTTAAAGAATATTATCACTATTATGAAAAACTCATATTAAACAGTTGGAAAAGAGATATCATCACACAGGTCCAACTGTTGTGACATAAGATGTGATTGTATATATGATGATTTCAACCACAGACGTGCGACCGTGATTGTTTATATGTCTTGATATACTATGTTACATTTTAATATACCACATAATATATAATAAACTCAAACCACATAATATATAATAAACACTCAAACCACATAATATATGCCACATAATATATCAAGGCATCCAACTGTCGGTAAGGGATTGGAAAAACACTCAAACCACATAATATATAATAAACAGACATTTAAAATAACATTCATAAAAAACATTCATCAACAACAAACAATAACCAACAAACACGATACAACAAACATATCAAGGCATAAAATGCTTCAGAAACATATCATACATGTCAAATCCCATAATGGGGTGTCAACAATGAAATAAGGATGCAAATAAATTTAGACCAGCAAACTTGTGTATATTTTGAATGGATGTCATTCTGGATCTTTGACACAAGTTTGTCAGGCTAAATTTATCTTTGTACTCTTTATTGCAATAAGCATTCATACCTACAAAACAAAAAAAGAAGAAAGTTCAAACATCATGAAACAAGCTATTTAAACAGATTTTGAAAAAAAATATACCGAGAAACGAACTTGTAAATACTCATTGGCTAAGATTTGTTGTTATGGTATCGTTTTAGGGTTTCTATATGAGAGAGACGAGTGACAGAGTTGTTAGGGTTTCGTTTTGAGAGACAAGTGAAAGAATTGTTAAGATTTTATTTTGAGAGAGACGACTGTTATGCACTGAAGCGATAAATAATTTCACTTATATATAAATAAATATCACGTTTCATCACATTTGGTAATAAAAAACATGGTAAAATACATGGTCAATAATATTTTTTATCACGATAAATGACTAATTGTTGGTGATGGGATTCGAACCATTTCACTCTGTGTATTTTTAACTACAGTTGCTACAATTGACCGTTGTGACATGTCCTCTAGTAAATAAAAAATATGCGCCCAAGTGTTAATATATAAAATTAAAGTCTTTATATTCTGACTGTCAACTGAATTATACGCAACAGATTAATGGATGTCAAAGGAATTCGAGTTGGTGCTATATACAGTAGAGTGTTTTCGAAGGTTTTACTTTCAACCAAGAAGTGACATATGTTATAAGACATTCAAAAAGAGATTTGGAAAAGACAGTCGAAGAAGTCATTCAAAGAGTCGAATATTGATGTATTGTGTCGATCAAGTAAATAACTCATACAAGAAAGTTATTAGAAGTAATTAAAAGTAGTTATCCAAAAAGACATGTGTCAATATTAGATTAAGGAAGTTATTAAATAAGACACTTGTTAAAATCTTAGATGTAGGAAATTATTATTTTTTCTCTATAAATAATTGTAATTACTATATTTTAGAAGTTGAATCCTATTTTTTGAAAGTCTTGTAAGACCCACGCTGCAAGGGAAAATAGGTTCAGGGATCGACAAAGATGGATTACATCCACCATTTACATTCTCTTCAATTTAAGATTATTTTGTTTGTGCTTTATTTTCCTTTTCATTTTTCAATTCTACATTTCTTTTCATTTCTTTTGTTTTTCTTTCTTTTGAATGCTCACTTGAGTTTTATTTATTTTAAGTTGCCATGAGACATCTTGTTTTATAAAAGTTGTTGGAATTAATTCTGACACTAATAAGAACAATAATTTTGTTCTTAGAAAATGCATATGAACTGATATCATAAATCACGAGACTTGAACGAATATTGTAAAAGGACTTTTATCCAGTCTTAAAGTGTTGATGGATAATGATTGTTTACATTACAAAAAATCGGTGTAAACAAATTGGTGAACCCGATGTGAAATTTCAAGTTTAGTGTGATTTAACAATTTATATGCATAAAAAATGGTTTCTGAGAAATAGAAACCGTACATGAAATGGTTTTTAAGTCATATTATTAAGAAAATATATGTCGAAACCATTAAAAGAGAACACCAATTGAATTGGAGAATCTTATCAAAATGATTTTGAAAAGTTTTTAAAGATTGAAATTGAAAAGTTTTATCCTTTGAGAGACCTCTAATGATTAATCATTTCGATTTAATTTACATGTCAATGCAAGGTGTGTTTCGAGAGATAAATGATACATTTGCAGTTTGAGGCTTTTGAATTGTTGTCAACAACACTTAAAATATGTTTAATTGACAATTGTTTTTTTGGTTGAAACATGGTTTAAAGGACGAATGGTTGTTTTCTACTAAGGTTTTTAAGGATTCAAATCCAATAATGTTTTGATTTCTCTCTTGAAAATTTTCAATGACAATGAAGTTATTGGATTGATCATGGGAATCGAAATCATCTTCAAATTTTTTATAAGTTTTCAAAAGAGGCTGTTATGTGTTCTCTATGAATTTGATGATATGATTTAAAATGTTATTCCTCTCCACTTCCTTCAAGAAGGAACATTCAGGAGGAGCTTATGATAATATCACAAATATATAATTGATGGTATTGACAAAGACTTGTTGTTAGAGGTCGAATTGTTATCTTGTGTTTCTCACTTTTAATACGTATATATTGGATCAAGTTGAAAAACATGGAAGTGAGGCTAAGGAACATCATTTGTTGAAATTAGCCATATATTAAGTGGAATTCAACTAAACTCTTTTGTGATATTCGGATAACATGTGAAGCAATTATAAAGTTTGAGTGCACTATATAAATACTTAGTATTTATCATTTTCCTTTCAGTCAAAAGACAAATACTGGGGGGCCTCTACTAATATATAAAATTAAAGTCTTTGTATTCTGACTATCAACCGAATTATATGCAACAAATTGATGGATGTCAAAGAAATTTGAGTTGGTGCTATAGATAGTAGGGTGTTTTTGAAGGTTTTACTTTCAACCAAGAAGTGACATGTTATAAGATATTCAAAAAGAGATTTGGAAAAGACAATCGAAGAAGTCATTCAAAGAGTCAAATATTGATGTATTGCGTCGATCAAACAAACAACTCCTACAAGGAAGTTATCGGAAGTTATTAAAAGCAGTTATCCAAAAGGACATGTGTCAATATTAGATTAAGGAAGTTATTAAATAAGACACTTGTTAAAATCTTAGATGTAGGAAATTATTTTCTTTTCTCTATAAATAATTGTAATTACTATATTTTAGAGGTTGAATCCTATTTTCTGAAAGTCTTGTAACACCCACGTCGCAAGGGCAAACGGGTTGAGGGACAGACAAAGATTGATTCCATCCACCCTTTACATTATCTTCAATTTAAGATTGTTTTGTTTGTGTTTTATTTTCCTTTTCATTTTGCATTTCTACATTTCTTTTCATTTCTTTTATTTTTCTTTCTTTTGAATGCACTTGAGTTTTATTTATTTTAAGTTGCCATTAGACAACTTATTTTATAAAAGTTGTTAGAATTAATTCTGACACTAATAAGAACAATAATTTTATTCTTAGAGAATGCATATGAACTGATATCATAAATCGCAAGACTTGAACGAATATTGTAAAAGAACTTTTATCCAGTCCTAAAGTGTTGATGGATAATGATTGTTTACATTATCAAAAATTGGTGTAAACACCATGATTAATCTATTACTAGGGTTAACACTATGACCGTCATAATATTGGTTTTACGAAATGTTTATTTTGTAGTTGTGTATGGAGACGATATGATTCCCAATTTGATGTTTTCCTAAGAAGAAAGGTTATGTCATATTCGAGGAGCTCATTAGACCAAACTAACATTCTTTTTACGAGGCCGGACTTTCTTAGGACACACTTTAGGAGATAATCTACCTTCCCTCTTACATTTTGAGTTTGAAAATAAGGTCTTAATTGTTTTGTAGTGGTGAAGACATTTAGAGCTAGGTGTTTAATTTTTGTAATAGCTTCTCTGCATCTATGAATAACCTCCTGACAGAGTAAATATGGACTTCATCTCCTTTAACCTCTTATTTTAATACTAAGATTAGAGAATGGACAATCACTAAAAAATAAAAAACACAAGGTATTCTTCATTCAATCGAACGAATATTCTTCCTTTAACTTTCCCACCTCTTTTTCCACCATTTTTCATCTTTCTTTGCCCATACACAGTTTTCTTTAGAATATTCGCTTGACATTTAGTTTCAGGGTTATATCATATGCTTATGACTCATTTTTCAATAATTAATATATCAGATGACTCTTAAGCAAAAAGATTAATGCATTCACTTCATAACACCACTATGAGTTTCTCTTATGTCTTTTCCAATAATGTTCTAAGGTTAGTGATCTAGTGGAGATGTTCTATGATCTTCACCTTCTTTAGAACTTTATTGGAGGACATTTTCCTTTTTCTGTAATCTTCTCTTTGGTCCAGACCGATTGTACTATGGACCCGTTTGTTTTGATTTTTTAAATGATTTTTATTGTATAACATAATTTGGTGTAAAACAAATTTACGAAGAAACTTTAATAAAGGTTCAAATGAAAATTTGATTTGAATAATTATTTTTAAAAGGTTATTTTAGATATTTTATCATTTTATTGAAACTTTTTTTAGATATCAAAATTTGAAAAAAAAATCAATTAATTTTGAAGCTATTTCAAATGACTTTTCATGCAAATCATTTTTGAGATACAACTTATTAAAAAAATTGCAATTTCGACTATATTTTGATATTTAATAATGTATGTTTATGTTAGAAGATGTCAAAATTAGTTTTTCAATTAAAAAAAACGAATATAATTTTTTTTTTTTATATTTTAAAAAACAGTTTTATAAAATCTATTTTTGAAAATACAAAGAAAAAAAATCAAAATTTTAAAACTAAAACAAACACACCCTATATGCCAAGTTCACATCTTGAGAGTTTGCAAGAGGTGAATCAGATGCATATTTGCCTTTCGATGGCTTCACTACAACATTTTTACTCTATAGCAACGCCTAATTTTCAGGAAGTAAAAAAATTGTTCTCGTAGAGAGTAATAGGCAACTAATTATATAATTTGTTGCTGTAGCATATTTAATTTTTTGTAAATTTTATACAACGGCCCGAAACCGTTCTGATAGAGAGAAATGAGAACGGCTCCTATTAGCAACGGCTAGAACCGTTCTGATATATATATTTCTTGTAACATTGTAACCCTAGCAAATCTTAATTATTATACACAAATAAAGAGAAATATAACGACTCTATAGTTATAGAGGTAGACATCATTGAACCAACTTCTTTAACAAAGATCGACCGTGTTTATTATTTATTTACTTTCGTTTATCTTTAATCTTATATACTAGTTATTGTTCTAACAATTGGTATTAGATGAAGGTTAAAACTGGTGTGAAGTTCAAGGTAACAAGGTTCGACGGGGTACGTAATTTTGACTTATAGCAAATGAGGGTTAATGATCGGTTGGCTCAACAAATTTTACAAAAGACACTACACGAGATGAAACTGAACAACATGGAGGATACTGATATGGTAATATTAAAAAGGAAGTGTGATTGATTTGCCTACATATTTCAGACGAAGTGATGTATCATATCCTGGACCTGACGATGGTGAAGGAGGTTTGAGATAGATTGGATAATCATTATAGGTAGAAGACACTGATGAACAAATTTTTCACAAAGCATCAATTATACAAACTGAAGATGCATGAAGGATCTAATTTGCAACAACATAACAATATCTTCAACAATTTAATCATTGATCGGATGAAACTTAGGGTGAAAGTCGATGACAGAGATAAGACAATTATCCTACTATGGTCATGATCAGATTCTTATAACTATTTGGTGACTACTTTTACTTATGCAAAAGACACTATCAATCTTGATGTGATTGCTGCTACCTTTCTGTCTCATTCTCAAAGGAGACAAAGTGTAAAAGAAGGAACTCAAGGCGACATTCTATATGTGAAAGGGGTCAAGATCATGGGTGGAACAAGGGTAATAGAGGTTCTAGAAATAATAGGTTTAATTCCAAGACTCGGAAAAAGCTGGGTGTTATAGTTGCAAATAGATTTGATATTGGAAGAGGGACCGTCCAATTAGAAAGAAGGGATCATCCAGCTCTAAAATGTAGTTTAAGTTGTTGATTATGAAAGTGAATAAGATATATTATGTTTCTTCTAGAAGGTGCATAGATGTGTGGGTTATTGACTTTGGTCATGTTCGGAAAAAAATTCATGGACATCTTTAATGATCATGCCAACCTATAATTTATCAACACATTTGACGAGCACCATGTAATGATTTCTATTGTAAAGTACATCTCAATTCAAAAATGAGTTGGTTGCCAAACCATTGAATATTTGAAGAATTGAAGAATTGATTGATTGATTTAGTCTTGACATTGTTTTAGAATTTTTCAACATGCTACAAATGTCAATTGATTGACATGCTTTAAGCAATCAATTAACATAGTAGCATGTTGAAAAATTTTAAAACAATGTCACACCTCTTCATTGCATATGATCATGATACCTTTTCTAAATCATTGTAAATTTTCGCGATTATTTTCTCAAACATTGCCACTATTTTTTAGAGGAGTCTTGTGATATATAAATAACATAATTTTTCATATTTCAAATCACATATTTTATCAAATATTTTCAAACAATTCATCTGTGCATTTGCAAAAACTCTTAGAAACTTTACTGCATAATTTTCATTTATTAGAAAAAAAAAATTTGAGCACTTAGAGTTTATAATTTTGAATTGTTATATTGAAGCTTTTGCAACTTTAAATAGAAAAAGTGAAAATCTTTTTTAGGATTACGAATTCCAGAGAGAAAGTGACGGCCAAAGAGCTTTTGTGGATAATTTTGGAGAGCATTTGAGTCATTGAAGAACATATTTGTCATTGATTTTGATAAATATTTCTTATTAACTTATGATAATTTTTAATTTCACTATGAGTAGTCAAGTTATTTTAGATTAGGTCTTTTGAGATGAACCTAAGTGTACGATGTTGAAACATATGCATGTTTGAGATTATTTGAATGTTTTAATGTCATAATCATAATTTAATTGATCTTGTGTTCATTATTTTTAGTGTGTTGACGAGCGCGCAAATTAATTTAAGAAGAGTATGGATTATTTCGCGTAAGTCCACCGATCTGAACTAGAATATTTTTCAGTTTAGTAATTAACTATGAATATGTAATTATAAGTTGTGGCTTTTGATAATATATGATTTAACTCAGAATTGACATAATGAATTTGAAGATTATTATGTAAATTCGTGAAGTTTAGACCAAGGAATTAGGTACAATGGTCTTGTTAATTCATTGTGATATTATTGTGTAATTGTTATTCATTTGACACACAATCATAAACATGTATAATTAAGAGACTCGATAAAAAGATCTATTCGTTTTTCCTTATTAAATTTACTTCGAAAGTTTTTCTCATATTTGTTTTTGGACCAAATCATAATAGAAAACCCTCCGTTATTTAATTTAAATCACATTGTCATTAGTATGTTTTAATTCACAATTCTTTTGAAGACGAATTACTTTTTTACTTTGACGGTCCAATTGCTAATTTAGTACATCAAATATTTGAATGTTGTCGAGAATTGTTGATAATTTTAACAAAGGGGGCCTTTTTAATTTTGAATTTAAATTTGAATTTTGTTAGATAATATTTTGCTTTGAGTTTTGAATTTTTTTTATATTTTTATTCTAGTTGGTTTGGTTTAGTGCTACTGTATTGGTTGGAATTTTTTTATTTATATTTATTTCATCTATCACAATTTAATATTTATTTGACATTGTTTATTCTTTATAAAAAAAATATTTATTTCACATATTTATAAAAAGATAATATTTATTTTACAAGTAAATAATATTAAAATTGTTTAAAATTAATTAGTACAACAAGATTTTATCCCACTTCCGTATAAATAACTTTCTAAACCCTAAGAAAGCTTAGAGTTTAGATATGAGGAAGATAGCAAAGGCGATAGCCAAAATGAAGTCGCATGTTCTTCTGTGTCAGCAACTGAGGAAACCGCCGTAGCCCTAACATCACTGTCTCTCACCAATTCTCTTCCCACGCCGCATCTTCCGTTCGATCTGGTGGCAGAAATACTGTGTAGACTCCCCGTCAAACATCTCCTTCAGCTCTGCTGCGTCTCTAAACCATGGAATTATTTCCGGAGATTCCAAATTCGCCAAGAAGCACCTCCGCATGTCAACCGCTAACCATGAACGCTGCCACCTCATCCTAATCCCTAAATGGTCCCCAGAGGAGTTGGTTCTATGTCATTCTCCAATCTCTTCTATCTTCAGCTCCGCATCAACTACTTGTGTCGAAAAGCTTACCTACTCTATTAGAGACATTCTTATCAAAAGAGGCTATGGTGTTACTGGAGCTTCCATTTGTGACTGCATGGTATGTTTTAAGATAGATGATTCTTCAGCTCTCTTGTGTAACCCGTCCATTAGAAAATTCAAAATATTGCCACCTATAATATTTCCGGACCAAGTTTTTGTTCAAATCTTTTATACCTTAGTGCATGATCGTTTCACTAATGATTATAAGATTATTGCTCTTAATCTCCGTAGCAAAATCAAGAAAACCACGTTAGGTTGTGCCGCTCTGTCACATATGGGTGACTCGGCTGGAACAAGCACAATAATGGGATTGGATTCAGAACGACGCCATGTCAAAGCGGCTGCTCCAGTCGTGTCAGTCGTAAATGATTTTACCTTTAAAATTTTAAGGATAGCAAGGTTATTTTATTGAATTTTATTGACATTTGAAAATATGATTTGCTCAAGACTTCTGACTTTTATGTGTTTATTAATATTATCCGCGTCACTTAAGTATCAGCCATTCTGCATCCTGCTCCCGTTCCATTTCATTTTTAGAGATAGCCGCACTGTGCCGCTATCTGAGATTGAAAACATAGATTTGTGTTTTGTAAAAGAAGATCTTATAATGTAGAATTGAACAGGCAATGGAAGCAAATTGGGAGTCAGGGCACTAGAACCTGCCACACGATCCCATGCAACAGTGAGAGTTTCTCTTCATCATTTTAATTACACTACTGTAGCACTACATCAATGTTTGATATCAGAACTTCAAATACTAAATTGTTTACCTCATTTGAGTTTCATGATGCAACCGGGTTGCTGATTTTTTGTTTTATTTCTGTTATATTATTATGTATTCTTTTTTAACGTATGATTGTCGAAGACACCAAAGACAATCCTGATCAATACAAAGATTCTTGCATCAAACTGGCCCAAGTATCAAAAGTACCAAGGATTATGGCCAGCAGCATAAGGAAAAACATCAATTTCCCCTTGAAACACTTAAGAAAAAACAAAGAGCATTGTCAAGAGTTAAAAATGATTGTTGCTCCCCCATCTGGAAGTAATTCCAGAGAGCATTCCGGAGAACAAACAAAAGAAGGACAAGTACACCAGAAGGTTTTGAGACCGCAGCTTGAAAGACTTTGTGACAGACCAAAAATGAATATTGTTGATAATGTCTTGCCTTCGTATGGAGCATAATAATTGTTACTCGATGTTTATCAACCCACGAGCAAATTTGTACATGCATGCATCTATTTAGTTGAATGTCGTTTACATTAAGAGCCTTCTGAATAAGGAATATTAAAGCATGTTTGTTCCTGAAGTTTGATTTATCTGAGAGTTAAATCCTAATTATTATTCCTTAATAGGATCTATCCAATAGCATGAAGATTCAAAGAACTGGCTAGTAAATATTCTCACCATGAACACTCTGACACAACACAAACTAGCTTTATTTGTTAATAAGCAAGGTACCTTGTTTGCGAAAGTAAATTACTCTATATTTTTGAAACATCAATCTATATATCTATAAGAATTAAATACGATGGTTTTTACCCAATTACTCGTTTCTTATTTTCTAACAAATATTCAGTTTTTAGTTTTTATTGTCTTTTTACCTTCAAACTCAATACTACTCCGTCCTATATTATAAATAAATTTCAAACTCAATACTACTGGAAGCAAATAGAAACATTTTTCTTATGAGTTGCTAATTATTGAGTGTTTTTTTATATTGAATTTGATTTTGATTTTAACAGCTCAATTGATTTACCACATTCATGTGCACTTTATTAGTGGTCGGTCGTGAATTAAATTGGCCACCGAGCTAAAATATAGGAAACGATTTGCAGCGAGCTGTCAGGTATCATAGAACAATAATACTTTGGTGGTTGTGTTGTGTTTTCAATAATGATTTATGTAACTAATAATGTGATACATGACATTCGAAACAAATAAAATCATTACTTTATATATGTTATGTGAATGTGTTTATTGTTGTTGAATTTTGATTAAAAGTATGTTTCAAAGTTGTTTTTACAAACTTTTATTGATGTTCATTGTTTATTAAAGGACTCATTTGTTATGGGTTATTAAAAAAAAAGTTATTATTAAAGTAATTTAATTGAAAAAAATAATTTCAATCATGAAATTAAGTTTTGTTGGTATAAAATTGGTTTGTCCCATATTTTTTAGAATTTTGATGATACTAAAATATTTAAAGAACAATACGGTATAGTAATGTTTGTTCAAGTATGCATGACCATAAACTAAAATTCATATTAAATCTAAGTATTGGTTTTGACTCTAAACATCGATCCAAAGAGAAACGTGAAGATCATATTCTGATGTATCAGAAGCTGAAGAACTAACTCTAAAGAAGTTATTTTTCAAAGAGGTCAACATTGAAAGATCAGACTCTGAAGGAGTCAGCCTCTAAAGAACAAACTTTGGAGAAATATGCTTCTTGTAATCAGAACTTGAGCTAGTCAAAACGCAAGGATATAGGTGGCATTGACAAGTCATTGTTCATTATGGACATACTTTATCACGTGATAATCTAAAGCTCTAGATTCTTCATGGAGTCTGCTGGGATACAACTGCTAATTTCTTTCGTAGCAAAAGCTTTTCAAACTATGTTTCACCTAATCTTACAGTTTGGTGAAACATCATAATGTCTCCCAACGTCTCTTTGAAGCATCTCAAAGGACTCGACGGTGGCATCTTCAACGACTCTTTTTCTCATTATTTAAGGAACTAAAACACCTCAAGATATACACAATACAAGAACACACAATACATGGAATACACACATATATGTTGAACAAAGATTGTCAATCAAGTAGAAGCTACTCTATTAAAGTTTTATCACAAGATAAACTTAGTATTTCTTAACCTTGTATATCTTAGAAATCCCTAAGTCTTATATGAGTCATATTGTCTTGTATTATTTATACACCTCTGATTGTATATCAAGTGTATTCACTCAACAATCATTTATTTATTAGGTAGATTGTTAGAAATCTCTTATTAAGTGTTTGAGCGATGAAGTCTTTAGCTTGTGTGCTAGAGTAAGAAAGTATTAAGCTTGTGTGCTTGAGCAAAGAAGTCTTTAATTTGTGTGCTAGAGCAAGGAAATCTTAAGCATGTATTCTTGAGCAAGAAAGTATTTAGCTTGTGTGCTAGAGAAAGAAAGTCTTGAGCTTGTGTGCTTAAGTAAAAAAGTTTTGAGCTTGTATGCTTGAGCAAGGAAGTCTCATACTTGTGTGTGAGCAAGGAAGTCTCAGACTTATGTGTTTGAGCAAGGAAGCATTATACTTGTGTGTGTAAGAAAAGAAGTCTCTTGCTTGTGTACTTGAGAAAGTTGTAATCTTAATTGATTATAGTGAAAATCTCTGGTAAGTACAAAGGGACTGGGCTACGCTCGATTTGTGAGAGAAACCAAGATAGCTCTGTGTGTTATTCTTCTTTTGCATTTTATATCGACTTCATATCTTTAACTAACTCAGATTCTATAACCTTGTGTTTAGAATCTGACTTAAGAGTTTTGAAAAGAAATAAAAGGCCAACATAATTCAACCCTTGTTCTTGTGTTTTTCCCACCTTCAGTTGGCATCAGAGCACATTCTGTGCTTAACACTTAATAATGGTATAGAAAAGATTCTGAGAAAAACATATTGAAACATGTTTGGTATTTATGGATCAGAAAGTGGTACTTGTTGCGGTTAGAATATGATATCAAATTATTAATTAATTTGAATCGCATCTTTAGTTCACAACCGCTCTTTGATTTATCCGAAGGAAAAAGTCAAAAGAGGAAAACCTAATTTTGCATCGTAAAGACAATGCGGGGAGAGATCTAGGTAAGGGGTTGGTTAAGCTTAAGGAAGGTACTAGCACCCTAAACTTCTGTAGTACTCTACAGGAACCTTTTGTTTATTGTATGCTTTTTTTTTATATTTTATTATCTGTTTTAATATATATTGAGGTAAGGGATAGAGTGACCTAAAGACCTAAGGGTTAGTCCTAAGTTTACTCGGCAAGACGTCGCATCTTGTGCCTACATATCCTGACGGGAATGGAATCAGAGTAATTGTAGTTCCCCTCGAAAGGGAGGTTAGAAACGTCTTGACTGTGGTCAAGGTTTCAATGGGGAATAAATGTATCTTAAGGACACGCATACGTGGAGTCTTTGAAACTCCTATTTCTACGTTGAATTTGTTAATTAAAAATTTAGGGTTGAAATTAGGGATTCCACGGCGGGAAACCCTAAAACAAAGTACGGCGACTCTTTGACCTAAAACTAGGGTAAAGGGTATTTTTGTCCACGGCGGGACGCCTAGGTTAATTAGGGTTTGAGACGGCTAAAACTAGGGTTATTGACTCGGCGGTCCAACAGCTAGACCTAATTCCTTCGGAGGGATTCTAACGGTAAAAACATGCAAAATACGACAAATTACTATTCGGCAGAATTAAAGTGCGGAAAAATAAAGAAAGCGGTAAAAAAAACATCGCGACGATTACTCGCGTAAATTACAAATTTCCAAAAAATGCAAAATAAAATAACTGCGACCATGGCCTCGCGTAAATTACATCCATGGAACAAAAACGAACAAATGAAATAATAACGAGTTGAAACAAACAAATTAACGAGGGTTAGACAAAAATGAAACGGCTAAATCACAACTTATTTCTTTTTGAGTTTTTATTGAGAAGAGGAGAGGAGAATTAATTTCATGCTTAAATGGAGAAACTATTCTAATTATTTACTAAAAATTTTAATAAAGAAACTGGTTTTAATTTTAATGAAAAAATGTCTTGAAAAAAAATGTTTTAATGTTATCGAAAATAAATGTTTTAAATTTTAATTAAAAAAGTGTTTTAAATTTTAATGAAAAAATTTGATTTAAATTCAACGAAAAAGGTTTTAATTTTTGTTTTAGTGAAAGAAAGGTCATTTTTTAATTTTTGTGTTAACTTAATGAAAAATGGTTTTAATTGGAAAAAAGCTTTAATTAAGAAAAACTGTTTTATTTAGAAATATGTTTTTAAATAAAAAATGATTTAATTTTTGAAAAAAACTTTTTAGAAAGATCTTAATTTTTAAAAAACTGATTACGTTATGTTTTTTTGTTGTTGTTGAAATAGCTTACCTAAACTTAATTGCATTATTAATTACAAACTACATAGTTAATATAAATGAAAAAATAAACAATTGAATAATAAAATAAAAATAAAAAAATGAAACGTAAATAAAAAGGCTTCTGCCGTTTTCTCCCTGGATGACTATCGAAGCTTTTCCTCTCCTTCAATCCTTGCATGTCATCTTCTATTTATTCTTCCCATTAATCTACAATCAATGAACAAAACACCACACAAAAATCATAAAATGCCGTAAATCAAAGGAAAGAGAAAGCTTACGGTAACGACGATGATGTTGAACGAACTGAGCCTCCGCCGTTGGGACTTTTTGCTCGCCGGTAGCGCTTGGCCGATGATGAATTCAAACTTGTTAGGGTTCTTCCAAAAAAATTCCTTCTTCTGATAAATCGTGAGAACGGCCGCCGTTTTTCTCTTTTGTCTCCTTCTCCTTTTATCAAATGCAACTCATGTTTATATAGGTAACAAATTAGGGTTAACTCTAACCTAATGCCTATTTTAAAGCCCAACTTAAATAATTAGTCAAAACTAAAAAAACAAACTAAAACAAACTTAAAAGAATAAAATCTTTTCTAATATTTTTAATTTTATGATTTTTTGATGTTTTTATGAGTAATATGGAAAAAAGTGAAAAAATAATATTTTTTAAAAAATAATTTAAATAAAATACGAAAATAATAATTAAATAATAAAAAAAACTATTTTGTTATATTTTTTTTTATAAAAATAGAAAAGTTAGAATAAAAATAAAAGAAAAACAAAAAGTGAAGAAGGTGGGATTTGAACTCTCGACCTCTCACACTCACAACTCCTTACACACGGTCTCTTGCCAATTGTGCCATTTTATTCATTCAAAATAAAGTGGCACTAGAAACTATGTAAAGGTAGGACAAATTTGGGGTGCAACAGATGCCCCTATTTAAATAGCTTCACCGGATGATTTGAGCAGCGGAGACTCGAGAAATCGCGGTGAAAGGGATTTAAATACAGATAACCGGAAATTTGGCCCCTAGATGTAGTGATATGCAATTATATGGACAAAATAACACGAACTATAATGCTGACAATGCCATGAATCTAATATGATGCGTATGATGAAAATGAAAAAAATGCACGGATGCAGACAAAACAACGTCACAGGGGACGGCGCAACGAGGAAATGCACTGGGGAAGAAGACACGCGGTGGTGACAAGGTAACATATGATCCACACGGAGGCAGGACCAGGTAAACGACAGACGCTTGAGTTTTCGGGACATTCCTTGAAGAGATCGAGCGGGATCTTCCGGACTCACCAGAAAACATATATGGAGAGACAACATCAGAACATTTCGGAAGAACATCGAAAAGGAGACACGTCGTATCTGGAAGAACGTCAGATAGACATGACACGAAATAGTCGATGGGTGCCAAGTAAACTGGACTTTGTCCACAAGGTAAGACGCGGATAAAACACGACCTCGGGGAGAAAAATGCGAATGGGGATAAAACACCCATGCTGCCAAGTAACTAAATTCGTCCACAAGGTAAGACGCGGATAAAACACGACCTCGGGGAGAAAAATGCAAATGGGGATAAAGCACCCATGATGCCAAGTAAATAAATTCGTCCACGAGGTAATACGCGGGTAAAACACGACCTCGGGGAGAAAAATGCAAATGGGGATAAAGCACCCATGATGCCAAGTAAATAAATTCGTCCACAAGGTAAGACGCGGGTAAAACACGACCTCGGGGAGAAAAATGCAAATGGGGATAAAGCACCCATGATGCCAAGTAAATAAATTCGTCCACAAGGTAAGACGCGGGTAAAACACGACCTCGGGGAGAAAAATGCAAATGGGGATAAAGCACCCATGATGCCAGGTAAATTGGACTTCATCCATGAGGTAATACGCGAGTAAAACACGACCTCGGGAGAAAAAGCAACTAGGGATAAAACACCCATGATATGCACATGTATAAGAATTATGCTATGATATATGATCACATGCAAATGCAGATGTCAATGACAAGGCTCGACTCTGTTGGTGAGATGACAAAACTGGAAAACTGATTCCTCAACCCGGAGATCACTGTCACTTGCTAAATTGTAATCAGGTTGATGATCCTCGTAGGAAGGATGGAAAGCCGCTTGGAGATCTTTCAAGTAAACTGCCCCAGATTAAATTGTCCATTACAGATGAACTGATAATTGCTTCAGCTTGTCTAATTCTGAAAATGACTGTTTTACTGTACCCTCGGAAGTTTTGCCCCAGTCTGAGTATTGAAAATCTCATGGATAAACCAGATCTGAGAAGACTTTGCCCCTGATAGGATCACTTGACCAAGTTTCTCGATTGTTTAAAATTTCCTTAGAGGAAAGCCAGTTTGCAAACAAAAATATTCATACAAACATGGTAATGCAAAGTTCATGCAACTTTTGAAATCAAAATTATTTTTGAAAGATGAAAAATAAATGAGTCATCGATTAGAACGCGGCGGTCCAGGACGCTCAAAGTTTAATACAGGTATACGGCCAAAATAAATGATTCACAAAGATCTTTAGGAGTCAGCTTACGCAACCTTGATGTAGCATGCTTTCAAAATATCCTTGTTTCAATTAGGTCTTTTGAGGATTGTAACGTGGCCTGGTTCACGGTTTATGAAACAAAGGATAAAGGCTCAAAATTTCTTTATACCCACCCCATCTACATGATGATCTCCAGTCCTATGCTCAGTTAACTCATATTATGCATTCAGGTTCCTATAGGTTAGGAATTGCACTGATGGTAGTAATGATGGTTCGAAAGTCAAGGGACTCTTGAGATGGTCGTCACTACTTTCCTATAACATTTGGTTGTTTTGACATTTAGGATTTTTAGGGTAAGGATTTAAAACTCCTCTCTGCATTATCCCTAAATTTTGCCTGAGCTGTTTCTTGTGAAGATTACAGTCAGCGGGATGCCCCAGTTTTTCCTAAGTCTCCTTTATAGGTTTTGACTTAGCAGACTTTTTTTTTTTTTGAAAGAAAGTGACTGCCTAGCTTAATGATCACGATGAACCATCATCGGCTTTTGAATTGGAAAACATCTTCGACACTTACTTGCTGTGTACGAAGGAAAACTTGTGAATTCAACCTTTATATGAAAGGTGTATTGCATGAAAGCACAACCGAGTTAACTGAGAACTACCCATCCCCAGGCTAAGATTGCGGGTTTTTTTGTAAAGAAAGAAACTCCAACTTCTAGGCTCGAAGGGGGTGACAAGGGGATAACTTCCTTATTTCTCCAGTGTTTGGGAGTTGAAACGATGCCTCACATCGTCAACAAGGATTGATTGAAAGCATACTGACAGCAGTTATGGGTATAACGTTTTCGTCATCCTCCCTCCAATCTTTGCATACCAAAAATTCGGACAAAGGTAAATATTTGAAAGATAAAGCATAGAGATAAAAATAATAGATAAAATTAATTAAATCAAAAGTTGCAATGCTCAGTTCATCGATATAAAAGTACAAACATAGTTCGAAAGAAAACAGCTAATAAAATAAGGAAAATACAAACAATGAGAAACAAAGGTCTGTGATTAAAACAATACAAAGATAAACTGTCATGTCTAAAACAAATAAATAGCCTACTGAGGTCAGCCTGAAGCTTCACTTCTGATGCCCTGGCAAAGGATTCTTCTGGATGTTTGGAGGATTGTCTGGAAAATCAAGTATCCCTGCTCTCATCAGCTCACGCACTCTGGCTTTCAGTGCAAAACAATGCTCCAAGTCATGGCCTAAGGCACCCTCATGAAAAGCGCACTGGAAATCAGCCCTAAATCCAGCTGGAGGAGGATTAGGAGGAGGTGGTAAAGCCTTTATGGTGATCAGTCCTCGTCGAACCAAGTCAAGATATAGCTCGGTGTAAGTCATGGGAATAGGATCAAAGTGGCTTCTGTTCCATTTCTGGTTTTATCTGATAACTGGGTGTTGAGGAGTCTAAGTTGGCTGCCCTCTAGCAATCAATATTTGAAGCATTTCAGTGAGCTTAGTCATGTCTGACTTCAACTCATCGATTTCCATTAGGATCTCTGCATTGTATGTCTCTTGCTCTGACATCTTATGTCTATAGTTAGCCCTTGTCTGATATCTGTGTCGAGGAATCAGCTTGACGACTCAAAGGTACACTAGAAGACGAGAGAACCGAGAATGAGAAACCGGGGGAAAGATGCAATGCAAAAATGATGCTAATGCAATGCAATAGTTTCAAGAACTCCAACGGTCGATTGCAAACATTTCTTTTTTAGGAAAGTTGGAAACAGTTTTAAAATTTGAAATATAAGACTTTTGAATTCGCAAAGGACTGTTGAATTCCTTGAAACTAGGAATGATTTTTTATGAATGCCATGCACAAATACACACAAACAACAAAGTCCTAGGTTAGAGGAACAATGAATGAAGTTAAGGTCTACCCTTCCCCAAAGTTATGTATTATGGGGTAGTTGTACCTGCAGAACAAGGTTCTAAATAGGTGCCCAAAGTCATCAGTCCATCCTTCGGATATTATCAACTTTCCAACTGACTCGGAGGTCGATAATATTCTCAAGAGAACCTCTTTTGAGTGTAGTATCGCGTAGCAACTATTGTAGGACTACTCCCACATAGTTCCCGCACTACGTCCTATATAAGGCCAAGGTGGTGTTAAGGTACTACGGTCCCCAGTATCACAGACTCCAATTGAAAATAGTAAAAGTTTTCACGACTGCACTCGATCAACCGAACCATTTTCGAAAGGGTCTCAACTGAGCGGTGATTCTCGAGTTGACTTGGTCGGGACTCACTCCCGGCAAGCCTCGTCGAATATCTCACCTTCTTATAATAAGGTCACTCAAGTCCGGGTTAGGACTTATCTCAGAATAACAGGTATCCCCACAAGGTACAATGATATATAAAAATAATTAATAAAATATCATACAATAAACAAAATAGGGGTAACCCTTAAAAATTAGGAGGGTCCCCAGTGAAGTCGCCATTTTCTGTTGCGGTTAGAATATGATATCAAATTATTAATTAATTTGAATCGCATCTTTAGTTCACAACCGCTCTTTGATTTATCCGAAGGAAAAGGTCAAAAGAGGAAAACCTAATTTTGCATCGTAAAGACAATGCGGGGAGAGATCTAGGTAAGGGGTTGGTTAAGCTTAAGGAAGGTACTAGCACCCTAAACTTCTGTAGTACTCTACAGGAACCTTTTGTTTATTGTATGCTTTTTTTTATATTTTATTATCTGTTTTAATATATATTGAGGTAAGGGATAGAGTGACCTAAAGACCTAAGGGTTAGTCCTAAGTTTACTCGGCAAGACGTCGCATCTTGTGCCTACATATCCTGACGGGAATGGAATCAGAGTAATTGTAGTTCCCCTCGAAAGGGAGGTTAGAAACGTCTTGACTGTGGTCAAGGTTTCAATGGGGAATAAATGTATCTTAAGGACACGCTTACGTGGAGTCTTTGAAACTCCTATTTCTACGTTGAATTTGTTAATTAAAAATTTAGGGTTGAAATTAGGGATTCCACGGCGGGAAACCCTAAAACAAAGTACGGCGACTCTTTGACCTAAAACTAGGGTAAAGGGTATTTTTGTCCACGGCGGGACGCCTAGGTTAATTAGGGTTTGAGACGGCTAAAACTAGGGTTATTGACTCGGCGGTCCAACAGCTAGACCTAATTCCTTCGGAGGGATTCTAACGGTAAAAACATGCAAAATACGACAAATTACTATTCGGCAGAATTAAAGTGCGGAAAAATAAAGAAAGCGGTAAAAAAAACATCGCGACGATTACTCGCGTAAATTACAAATTTCCAAAAAATGCAAAATAAAATAACTGCGACCATGGCCTCGCGTAAATTACATCCATGGAACAAAAACGAACAAATGAAATAATAACGAGTTGAAACAAACAAATTAACGAGGGTTAGACAAAAATGAAACGGCTAAATCACAACTTATTTCTTTTTGAGTTTTTATTGAGAAGAGGAGAGGAGAATTAATTTCATGCTTAAATGGAGAAACTATTCTAATTATTTACTAAAAATTTTAATAAAGAAACTGGTTTTAATTTTAATGAAAAAATGTCTTGAAAAAAAATGTTTTAATGTTATCGAAAATAAATGTTTTAAATTTTAATTAAAAAAGTGTTTTAAATTTTAATGAAAAAATTTGATTTAAATTCAACGAAAAAGGTTTTAATTTTTGTTTTAGTGAAAGAAAGGTCATTTTTTAATTTTTGTGTTAACTTAATGAAAAATGGTTTTAATTGGAAAAAAGCTTTAATTAAGAAAAACTGTTTTATTTAGAAATATGTTTTTAAATAAAAAATGATTTAATTTTTGAAAAAAACTTTTTAGAAAGATCTTAATTTTTAAAAAACTGATTACGTTATGTTTTTTTGTTGTTGTTGAAATAGCTTACCTAAACTTAATTGCATTATTAATTACAAACTACATAGTTAATATAAATGAAAAAATAAACAATTGAATAATAAAATAAAAATAAAAAAATGAAACGTAAATAAAAAGGCTTCTGCCGTTTTCTCCCTGGATGACTATCGAAGCTTTTCCTCTCCTTCAATCCTTGCATGTCATCTTCTATTTATTCTTCCCATTAATCTACAATCAATGAACAAAACACCACACAAAAATCATAAAATGCCGTAAATCAAAGGAAAGAGAAAGCTTACGGTAACGACGATGATGTTGAACGAACTGAGCCTCCGCCGTTGGGACTTTTTGCTCGCCGGTAGCGCTTGGCCGATGATGAATTCAAACTTGTTAGGGTTCTTCCAAAAAAATTCCTTCTTCTGATAAATCGTGAGAACGGCCGCCGTTTTTCTCTTTTGTCTCCTTCTCCTTTTATCAAATGCAACTCATGTTTATATAGGTAACAAATTAGGGTTAACTCTAACCTAATGCCTATTTTAAAGCCCAACTTAAATAATTAGTCAAAACTAAAAAAACAAACTAAAACAAACTTAAAAGAATAAAATCTTTTCTAATATTTTTAATTTTATGATTTTTTGATGTTTTTATGAGTAATATGGAAAAAAGTGAAAAAATAATATTTTTTAAAAAATAATTTAAATAAAATACGAAAATAATAATTAAATAATAAAAAAAACTATTTTGTTATATTTTTTTTTATAAAAATAGAAAAGTTAGAATAAAAATAAAAGAAAAACAAAAAGTGAAGAAGGTGGGATTTGAACTCTCGACCTCTCACACTCACAACTCCTTACACACGGTCTCTTGCCAATTGTGTCATTTTATTCATTCAAAATAAAGTGGCACTAGAAACTATGTAAAGGTAGGACAAATTTGGGGTGCAACAGTACTCTTATTCCACATGCTACTATAAATCATGATTATAGCAATCTAGAAAAAGAACAACTATTCAACTAAACCTCCAACTTTCTATGGAGACTCTAATGAGTTCGAATGGTGGAAGAGCAAGACGTATACTCATATCATAGGCCTTAATGATGAATTATAGAATATTCTAGAAGATGACATTGATATTCTAGTCAATAGATTTTGAATGGTGTCTGATAGAAAAGCTCTCACACCAGATCATAAAAAGGTCTATAGAAAACATCATAGATTTAAAGGTATCTTAATTGATGTTGAACCCCATTCAGATTACATCAAAATTATTGACAAATCTATTGCTAAGATATTTTCAGTTCCCTATGTGCTACTTATGAAGGAAATTAATAAGTTCAATAAGCTAAGGTTAACCTCCTATTTCAAAATTATGTGCTGTTGTGAATGAAGGAGGATGAAGACATTGAAACCATGTTCTCTAGGTTTCAAGTTCTTGTATCTGGACTTTAGGTTATGAACAAGAGTTATACTACATCTAGCCATATAAAGAAGATTCTTAGGAGTCTTCTTGCGACAAAAAATGACAGCTATACAGGAGGCTAAAGACTTAAACACATTAAGTCTTAAGAGTCTCATTAGTAATCTTCATAGCCATCAGTGTAAAAGGGAAGACATCAGATGCATTAAGGATAATCACAATTTGAATTTCACTTATAATAGATATTAGTTAGATAGTTCTAAGTATGGAGAAGAGTGTGGAAAGAATTGAGATGGGTTCGCATCAAGAATCGAGAGGTCATCTTTTATGCAAGTTCTGTAAGTTCAGAGTATGCCTAAGAGGGGGGGTGAATTAGGCTTTAGAAACTTTTTCCGGTTTTTCGAAATTCTTGAATTTTACTTGGTTGTGATCTTGATGATGAAAGCAGTAAAAAGCAGAAAGAAAATGGACACAGAGATTTATAGTGGTTCCCTTCACAATCCGAAGGTACTCCACTCCCATTTCCACAAGAAAGAGAGTTTTCACTATAGTTTTAGAATGTACAACCTATCACACCATCAACCGGTGAGGCCTACTATCTAACAACTATTTCAACAACTTTGTGAGCAAGAACAATCCTCTTGCAAGCACTAACCTTTGTGTTCAACAACCATGAATCATAAGTCACAAAGAAATAATTCTTGTAATTTTGTAATTTGAGAGTGATACAATAATAATATCAATACAAAGATTGATCTTCTCCTTTTGATCAAAATTCACTTTTCAATATCAATACAAGTGTTCACAAATTCTGGATATGAAATGGTATGAACAATATGAACACTTTTTGAAAATATTTGAAAATATTTGAAAAATAGTGAATTTGATTTAATGATTATTTTGAAAATTATTGGAGGTGTTTTTCAATTTGAAATTTTTAGAATTTATATAAGCAAAACACCATTTCAAAAAGGTATAATTGAGTATAAATCAAAGAATGAAAAGGTATAACATTCAAACAAGATTTGAATTTAAAAAGAAACAATTTTTCAAAATTCGTTCAGTGTTAATCGGTTAACCATATAGGTTAATCGATTAACACATGAACGTTAGCCCTGAGAATTCAAAACTAGAGGCTGTTAACCGATTAACCCATATGGTTAATCGGTTAACACTGTTAAAACTCAGAAAAATACTTGAGTTAAAAGTGTTATACCAATTCCACATGATTTTAAAAACATGCAAATGCAAAATGTTGATATGATAAATTATTTGAACACTTGTATATCAATTAAAGGAGTGAATATTGATATACTGAAGCTTGACTCCAAATCTTGAAAGTTGTAGTCAATCATTTTCCTGTGATGCTTGATGTGCTTGACAACATTCCATAGTCTTGATCTTGATCAGTTTTGAAAGCTTGACTTTTTGCAATCATGGAATGAGCTTAAGACTTTGTTGACATCATCAAAACCTTGAGATTGAAGTGCTTCTACATTCTCCCCCTTTTTGATGATGACAAACAACTGAGTCTGTGCGATATCCTTGACGATGTTTGGTTCTGTTCTTGGCTTGCTTCTCCCCCTATGTCCAGCAACCCCCTCTATCTAAACAGAGGCAAAAAATTTTGCACAAAGAGATATTAGACAGCCAAGCTCTTCTCCCCCTTTGTCATTAGCAAAAAGGAAGGATTTTTTAACCCAAACAAAGCAATATCGACATACATGACAGCATATAATCAAGCACGACATAATAGATCAAAATAAAAATGCAGCAAACATTGTACGGTTACAAATGAAATTAACAACGTAAAAACTTAAACATAATCTGAAAGAAAAATAATAAATACAACACACATAAAAACATGTTTAACACACACAATTTTCCAAAATTTGAATTAATTTTTCGTTTATGATTTTTGACCATTTTAACAGTGTTAATCGGTTAACCATATAGGTTAATCGATTAACACATTAAAAGATTAATTTCCAAAATAAAAAGTAACAGTTTTAATCGGTTAACCATATAGGTTAATTGGTTAACACATTAAAAAATTAAGTCAGAATTGAAAAAACAACTGTGTTAATCAGTTAACCCTATAGGTTAATCGGTTAACACACGCGAATTTTGGAAAAATGCTTAAAACAGAATGCACACAGATTGGAAAACATACATTATGCATACATAAACCAGAGAAAAGTTCAGATATCACCTTCATCGAGAATCCCAAGTTCTCGTCGAATTTTGAAGAACGGTTCTTTCGCCAATGGTTTGGTGAAGATGTCGGCGAGTTGATTGTGTGTATTGACGAAAGTAACATCTACATCTCCATTTAGTACGTGATCTCGAAGGAAGTGATGTCGGATATCTATATGCTTTGTCCTTGAATGCATGACCGGGTTCTTTGTAATATTGATGGCACTTGTATTATCACATCGAAGAGGAATGCAACCGAGATCTACACCATAATCGAGGAGTTGTTGCTTGAGCCACAAAATTTGTGCACAACAACTTCCTGCTGCAATATATTCCGCTTCAGTTGTACTGAGTGCCACACACGCTTGCTTCTTGCAGGCCCATGATACTAGTGCATTCTCGAGAATGTGACACGTACCACTCGTGCTTTTTCTATCGGTCTTACATCCTGCATAATCAGCGTCAGAATAACCAATTAAAGAACAAGTACTACCTTTTGGATACCATAATCCGACATTCGTTGTCCCTTTGAGATACTTTATGATTCTCTTCACGGCAGTGAGATGTGATTCCTTCGGACTTGCTTGAAAGCGTGCACACAAACAAACGCTAAACATAATGTCAGGACGGCTTGCCGTCAAATATAATAATGAACCGATCATACCTCGATATTTTGTAATATCAATTGGAGTACCGAATTCATCTTGATCAACGTATGTTCCGGATCCCATAGGAGTGGAGATCACCTTGCAACTATCCATATCGAATTTCTTCAATAATTCCTTGCAATACTTGGATTGGTTAAGGAAGATGTCATCCTTTGTTTGCTTGATTTGTAGTCTAAGAAAATAGTTCAATTTTCCCATCATGGACATCTCGAATTCTCCTTGCATCATAAGTGAAAATTCTTCGCAAAGCTCTTTGTTTGTTGATCCGAAGATGATGTCGTCGATATAGACTTGAACCAATAAGGTGTTACCATTGATCTTCTTTATGAACAGTGTCTTGTCAACCTTTCCTTTTGTAAATCCCTTTTCACATAAGAAATTGCTAAGGCGGTCATACCATGCTCTTGGTGCTTGTTTCAGTCCGTAGAGTGCCTTTTTTAGTTTGTAAACATGCGAGGGATTTTTGAAGTCTTCAAAACCCGGAGGTTGTTTGACGTAGACTTCTTCATTGGTGTATCTATTCAGGAAAGCGCTTTTGACATCCATCTGGAACAACTGAAAATTCATAAAACAAGCATAAGCAAGTAATAATCTAATTTCTTCTAACCTTGCTACCGGAGCGAACGTTTCATCAAAATCAATTCCTTCCTGCTGGTTGTAGCCTTGTGCGACCAATCTTGCTTTATTACGAACTATGATCCCATTCTCGTCAAGTTTGTTCTTAAACACCCATCTTGTTCCTATGATGTGCTTATGGTCCGGTCTTGGTACAAGACTCCAAACTTGATTCCTTTCGAATTGGTTGAGTTCTTCTTGCATCGCTACAATCCATTGGTCGTCGCCTAAGGCTTCATCAATCTTGGTTGGTTCAATTTGAGACACAAAAGCCATGTTGAGAAAAGCATCCTTAAGATTAAGTCGAGTTGCAATGCCTTGGCTAATATCACCAATAACTTTATCTATCGGGTGATCTCTATGTGTTCTCCATTCCTTCGGAAGATCTTGATGTTCTTCAATGATTTGAGTGACATCTTCTTGTGGTATTGCTTGATCTTTTGAAGTCTCTTCTTGTTGTTATGAAGAACCTACTATATCATCATCATCCACAATAATATTATCCTCTTTCGAGGGGTTAGACTCATCAAAAGAAACATGAATAGATTCTTCAATAGTAAGAGTTCTTTTATTAAAAATTCTAAAAGCTCTACTAGAAAGAGAGTAACCAAGAAATATACCTTCATCGAACTTCTCATCAAACTTACCGAGATTGTCCTTATTGTTGTTGAGAACAAAACATATGCATTCGAATATGTGGAAAAATACTATGTTTGGTTTCCTACCCTTGAACAGCTCATACGGAGTCTTCTTGAGAATTGGTCGAATATTAACACGGTTGCTTACGAAACACGCCGTGCTAACCGCCTCTGCCCATAAATATTTAGGAAGATTCGAGTCGCTAAGCATCATTCTAGCAAGCTCCACCAGTGACCTATTCTTCCGTTCTACGACACCGTTCTGTTGAGGAGTCTTTGGTGCGGAAAAATTGTGAGAAATTCCATGCTCTTCGCAAAAATCTTCAAAATCTGAATTTTGGAATTCTCCACCATGGTCGCTTCTTATGGAGGCTATGGTGAGTGACTTTTCGTTTTGAATTTGCTTCGCATACTTCTTGAATGCTTTGAAAGCATCATTTTTCTGCACTAAAAACAATGTCCATGTGTATCGAGAGAAGTCATCAACAATAACTAAAGCATAAAAGCTACCTCCGAAGCTTTCTGTTCTCGATGGACCGAAAAGATCCATGTGTAACAGTTGAAGTGGTCTTGATGTAGAAACCACTTGCTTGGATTTGAAAGTTGTCTTGGTCTGTTTCCCCTTTTGACATGCATCACATAACTTATCCTTGATGAATTTTATCTTCGGAAGACCAACAACTAGATCATGCTTTATCAACTTGTTTAAATGCTCCATGTGAATGTGAGCAAATCTTTTATGCCAAAGCCACGCCTCGTTGTTGTTCGCCATTAGACATTTTACCTTGAAGGAAGAGTCATCAAAAGAGATCATAAAAATATTATTAAATCTTTTAACTTTTAGCAAGATATCATGGGTGACTTCATGTTCTATCAAACACTCATCCTCTGTGAATTTGATTCGGAATCCTTTGTCACACAATTGACTTATGCTAAGTAGGTTGTGTTTAAGGACTTCCACATAAAGAACGTCTTCGATAATTGTACATGGAGGTGCACCAACGGTTCCAACTCCAAGAATTTTTCCTTTATTATCATCACCGTAAGTAACGTATCCTTTGGCCTTTAATGATAGACTTAAAAGTTTGTTTATATCTCCTGTCATATGCTTAGAACAACCGCTATCAAGATACCATTGATTAGAAGTTGTCTTTAAGCATACCTACAACACAAAGTCAAGTATTTTTAGGTACACAAATTTCTTTGGGTCTTTGATAGTTAGTACCCTTTTCAACCCACACATAATGCCCTTTAGCAACACCAATGTTGCATACATAGCAAGCGTTAGGTGTATGACCTTTGATTCCACAATAAAAACAAGTAGGTTGAAAATGACTTCTATATCTAGGAACATAATTCTTTTTCTTCACAATTCTTTTCTTTTTATGATTTTGATGCATAGTTTTAGAATTGTTTGCCTTTTTTTTTAACAACTTGTTCACTTGCTTTCACAAAAATTGTTTCATTTGTGCTTGGTTTGGAAAACTTAGAATATCCTAATCCACTTTTATCATTAGGATATCTTTGGTGCCTAAGAATTTCCTCCAAGCCAATTTGACCTTTTTCGTATCTTTCTAAAACTCTTTTAAGTTGAACAATTTGAAAAGATAAGGATTCACAATTTTTGCATACAAGAATTTGTTTTTCATCCACCAATTTTTGTTTTTCATTTTCAATATTTTTTATAAAAACAGTATTTTGTTCTTCTAAAAATGAAATTCTTTTCTTTTGGGATGAGATGCTTTTATACAAAGTCTTGCATTCTTTTATAAGCTCATCTATGACTTCTTGTGCATCATTATCATAAATAGAAAAATCGTAAATAACCTCATCAATTTCTTCATCGGAGTGATGTGATGCCATAAGAGCCATATTTGCACATTCATCGCTTCTCGATTCCGAGGATGAACTTATTTCATTATCGTCCCAAGCAACATAAGCCTTTTTATTTTTGAAATCCTTCTTGCCTTTGAATCCTCCTTTCTTTGCAAGTTTCGGGCAATCCGGCTTTATGTGACCTTACTTCCCATTTTCGTAACATGTGACTTCTTGATTCGATGTGGATGCATCCTTTTCCCTGAAATGTCTATTATTTTTAGGAAAAGAGGAATTTTTATTATTATTAAAAAACTTACCAAGCTTATTTACAAGAAGCATGAAATTTTCATCTTCGGAAGTCTCGTTGTCTTTGTCATCCTTTGTGTCAATCTTCAAGGCAATTCCTTTGGACTTCTTTTCTTGACTTTCGTGCTTCTCGAGTCTTCTAAGTTCGAACTCGTGCTCTTGAAATTTGCCAAATAAGGATGCGGATGTCATCGTTGAGAGACTCTTCTTTTCCGAAATAGCGGTCACTTTCGGTTGTCATTCTCTTGTTAAGGATCTTAGGACTTTCAAGTTTAAATCATCATTGGTGAAGGTCTTCCCGAGAGCAATCAAGTGATTTGTTAGATGAACGAATCTTTTTTGTAAGGCAACAATAGATTCACCGGGCTGCATACGGAACATCTCATATTCTTGACTCAACATGTTGATTCTTGATCTTTTTACTTCTTCGATTCCTTCATGTGTTTCCACCAAGGTGTCCCATATCTCATTTGCCGATCTACACTGTGATACACGGAAAAACTCGTCCATATTAAGAGCGCTTTGGAGTATGTTGATTGCTTTCTTTTCATTAAGAATCTTTTTCTTATCGTCTTCATCATACGTGCTTTTCAACTTTGCGGTTCCAACGTCATTGACCACATTTATTAGATTGTGTGGTCCTTCTTCGATTGCTTCCCATATACCTTCTCCTTGGGCTTCAAGATGTGCCTTCATTCTGATTTTCCAGAGATCGAAATATTCTCCAGAGAACAGTGGTGGTTTATTACTACTTCCACCATCTTTGAAACCCGGGTTGGTGCTAGCGGAAGCCATACTGAATCGTTAGGAAAAGGTTACCTTAACCTGCTCTAATGCCAATTGTAAGTTCAGAGTATGCCTAAGAGGGGGTGAATTAGGCTTTAGAAACTTTTTCCGGTTTTTCGAGATTCTTAAATTTTACTTGGTTGTGATCTTGATGATGAAAGCAGTAAAAAGCAGAAAGAAAATGGACACAGAGATTTATAGTGGTTTCCTTCACAATCCGAAGGTACTCCACTCCCCTTTCCATAAGAAAGAGAGTTTTCACTATTGTTTTAGAATGTACAACCTATCACACCATCAACCGGTGAGGCCTACTATCTAACAACTATTTCAACAACTTAGCGAGTAAGAACAATCCTCTTGCAAGCACTAACCCTTGTGTTCAACAATCCTGAATCACAAGTCACAAAGAAATAATTCTTGTAATTTTGTAATTTGAGAGTGATACAATAATAATATCAATACAAAGATTGATCTTCTCCTTTTGATCAAAATTCACTTTTCAATATCAATACAAGTGTTCACAAATTCTGGATATGAAATGGTATGAACAATATGAACACTTTTTGAAAATATTTTAAAATATTTGAAAAGTAGTGAATTTGATTTAATGATTATTTTGAAAATTATTGGAGGTGTTTTTCAATTTGAAATTTTCAGAATTTATATAAGCAAAACACCATTTCAAAAAGGTATAATTGAGTATGAATCAAAGAATGAAAAGGTATAATATTCAAACAAGATTTGAATTTAAAAAGAAACAATTTTTCAAAATTCGTTCAGTGTTAATCGGTTAACACATGAATGTTAGCCCTGAGAATTCAAAATTAGAGGTCGTTAACCGATTAACCCATATGGTTAATCGGTTAACACTGTTAAAACTCAGAAAAATACTTGAGTTAAAAGTGTTATACCAATTCCACATGATTTTAAAAACATGCAAATGCAAAATGTTGATATGATAAATTATTTGAACACTTGTATATCAATTAAAGGAATGAATATTTATATACCGAAGCTTGGGTCCAAATCTTGAAAGTTGTAGTCGATCATTTGCCTGTGATGCTTGATGTGTTTGACAACATTCCATAGTCTTGATCTTGATCAGTTTTGGAAGCTTGACTTTTTGCAATCATGGAATGAGCTTAAGTCTTTGTTGACATCATCAAAACCTTGAGATTGAAGTGCTTCTACATTCTCCCCCTTTTTTATGATGACAAACAACTGAGTCTGTGCGATATCCTTGACGATGTTTGATTCTGTTCTTGGCTTGCTTCTCCCCCTATGTCCAGCAACTCCCCCTATCTAAACAGAGGCAAAAAAATTCTACACAAAGAGATATTAGACAGCCAAGCTCTTCTACCCCTTTGTCATTAGCAAAAAGGAAGGAGCTTTCAAACCAAACAAAGCAATATCGACATACATGACATCATATAATCAAGCACGACATAATAGATCAAAATAAAAATGCAGCAAACATTGTACGGTTACAAATGAAATTAACAACTTAAAAACTTAAGCATAATCTGAAAGAAAAATAATAAAAATAACACACATAAAAACACGTTTAACACACACAATTTTCCAAAATTTGAATTAATTTTTCGTTTCTGATTTTTGACCATTTTAACAGTGTTAATCGTTTAACACATTAAAAAATTAATTTCCAAAATAAAAAGTAACAGTGTTAACCGGTTAACCATATAGGTTAATCGGTTAACACATTGAAAAATTAAGTCAGAATTGAAAAAACAACAGTGTTAAACAGTTAACCCTATAGGTTAATCAGTTAACACGCGCGAATTTTGGAAAATGCTTAAAACAGAATGCACACAGATTGGAAAACATACATTATGCATACATAAACCAGAGAAAAGTTCAGATATCATCTTCATCGAGAATCCCAAGTTCTCGTCGAATTTTGAAGAACGGTTCTTTCGCCAATGGTTTGGTGAAGATGTCGGCGAGTTGATTGTGTGTATCGACGAAAGTAACATCTACATCTCCATTTAGTACGTGATCTCGAAGGAAGTGATGTCGGATATCTATATGCTTTGTCCTTGAATGCATGACCGGGTTCTTTGTAATATTGATGGCACTTGTATTATCACATCGAAGAGGAATGCAACCGAGATCTACACCGTTATCGAGGATTTGTTGCTTGAGCCACAAAATTTGTGCACAACAACTTCCTGCTGCAATATATTCCGCTTCGGCTGTACTGAGTGCCACACACGCTTGCTTCTTGCAGGCCCATGATACTAGTGCATTCCCGAGAATGTGACACGTACCACTCGTGCTTTTTCTATCGGTCTTACATCCTGCATAATCAGCGTCAGAATAACCAATTAAAGAACAAGTACTACCTTTTGGATACCATAATCCGATGTTCGTTGTCCCTTTGAGATACTTTATGATTCTCTTCACGGCAGTGAGATGTGATTCCTTCGGACTTGCTTGAAAGCGTGCACACAAACAAACGCTAAACATAATGTCAGGACGGCTTGCCGTCAAATATAATAATGAACCGATCATACCTCGATATTTTGTAATATCAATTGGAGTACCGAATTCATCTTGATCAACGTATGTTCCGGATCCCATAGGAATGGAGATCACCTTGCAACTATCCATATCGAATTTCTTCAATAATTCCTTGCAATACTTGGATTGGTTGAGGAAGATGTCATCCTTTGTTTGCTTGATTTGTAGTCTAAGAAAATAGTTCAATTTTCCCATCATGGACATCTCGAATTCTCCTTGCATCATAAGTGAAAATTCTTCGCAAAGCTCTTTGTTTGTTGATCCGAAGATGATGTCGTCGATATAGACTTGAACCAATAAGGTGTTACCATTGATCTTCTTTATGAACAGTGTCTTGTCAACCTTTCCTTTTGTAAATCCCTTTTCACATAAGAAATTGCTAAGGCGGTCATACCATGCTCTTGGTGCTTGTTTCAGTCCGTAGAGTGCCTTTTTTAGTTTGTAAACATGCGAGGGATTTTTGAAGTCTTCAAAACTCGGAGGTTGTTTGACGTAGACTTCTTCATTGGTGTATCTATTCAGGAAAGCGCTTTTGACATCCATCTGGAACAACTGAAAATTCATAAAACAAGCATAAGCAAGTAATAATCTAATTTCTTCTAACCTTGCTACCGGAGTGAACGTTTCATCAAAATCAATTCCTTCCTCTTGGTTGTAGCCTTGTGCGACCAATCTTGCTTTGTTACGAACTATGATCCCATTCTCGTCAAGTTTGTTCTTAAACACCCATCTTGTTCCTATGATGTGCTTATGGTCCGGTCTTGGTACAAGACTCCAAACTTGATTCCTTTCGAATTGGTTGAGTTCTTCTTGCATCACTATAATCCATTGGTCGTCGTCTAAGGCTTCATCAATCTTGGTTGGTTCAATTTGAGACACAAAAGCCATGTTGAGAAAAGCATCCTTAAGATTAAGTCGAGTTGCAATGCCTTGGCTAATATCACCAATAACTTTATCTATCGGGTGATCTCTATGTGTTCTCCATTCCTTCGGAAGATCTTGATGTTCTTCAATGATTTAAGTTACATCTTCTTGTGGTATTTCTTGATCTTTTGAAGTCTCTTCTTGTTGTTGTGAAGAACCTACTATATCATCATCATCATCCACAATAATATTATCCTTTTTCGAGGGGTTAGACTCATCAAAAGAAACATGAATAGATTCTTCAATAGTAAGAGTTCTTTTATTAAAAATTCTAAAAGCTCTACTAGAAAGAGAGTAACCAAGAAATATACCTTCATCGGACTTCTCATCAAACTTACCGAGATTGTCCTTATTGTTGTTGAGAACAAAACATATGCATTCGAATATGTGGAAAAATTCTATGTTTGGTTTCCTACCCTTGAACAGCTCATACGGAGTCTTCTTGAGAATTGGTTGAATATTGACACGGTTTCTTACGAAACACGTCGTGCTAACCGCCTCTGCCCATAAATATTTAGGAAGATTCGAGTCGCTAAGCATCATTCTAGCAAGCTCCACCAGTGACCTATTCTTCCGTTCTACGACACCGTTCTGTTGAGGAGTCCTTGGTGCGGAAAAATTGTGAGAAATTCCATGCTCTTCGCAAAAATCTTCAAAATCTGAATTTTGGAATTCTCCATCATGGTCGCTTCTTATGGAGGCTATGGTGAGTGACTTCTCGTTTTGAATTTGCTTCGCATACTTCTTGAATGCTTTGAAAGCATCATTTTTCTGCACTAAAAATAATGTCCATGTGTATCGAGAGAAATCATTAACAATAACTAAAGCATAAAAGCTACCTCCGAAGCTTTTTGTTCTCGATGGACCGAAAAGATCCATGTGTAACAGTTGAAGTGGTCTTGATGTAGAAATCACTTGCTTGGATTTGAAAGTTGTCTTGGTCTATTTCCCCTTTTGACATGCATCACATAACTTATCCTTGATAAATTTTATCTTCGGAAGACCAACAACTAGATCATGCTTTATCAACTTGTTTAAATGCTCCATGTGAATGTGAGCAAATCTTTTATGCCAAAGCCACGCCTCGTTGTTGTTCGCCATTAGACATTTTACCTTCAAGGAAGAGTCATCAAAAGAGATCATAAAAATATTATTAAATCTTTTAACTTTTAGCAAGATATCATGGGTGACTTCATGTTCTATCAAACACTCATCCTCTGTGAATTTGATTCGGAATCCTTTGTCACACAATTGACTTATGCTAAGTAGGTTGTGTTTAAGGACTTCCACATAAAGAACGTCTTCGATAATTGTACATGGAGGTGCACCAACGGTTCCAACTCCAAGAATTTTTCCTTTATTATCATCACCGTAAGTAACGTATCCTTTGGCCTTTAATGATAGACTTGAAAGTTTGTTTATATCTCCTGTCATATGCTTAGAACAACCGCTATCAAGATACCATTGATTAGAAGTTGTCTTTAAGCATACCTACAACACAAAGTCAGGTATTTTTAGGTACACAAATTGCTTTGGGTCTTTGATAGTTAGTACCCTTTTCAACCCACACATAATGCCCTTTAGCAACACCAATGTTACATACATAGCAAGCATTAGGTGTATGTCCTTTGATTCCACAATAAAAACAAGTAGGTTGAAAATGACTTCTATATCTAGGAATATAATTCTTTTTCTTCACAATTCTTTTCTTTTTATGATTTTGATGCATAGTTTTAGAATTGTTTGCCTTTTTTTTAACAACTTGTTCACTTGCTTTCACAAAAATGGTTTCATTTGTGCTTGGTTTGGAAAACTTAGAATATTCTAATCCACTTTTATCATTAGGATATCTTTGGTGCCTAAGAATTTCCTCCAAGCCAATTTGACCTTTTTCGTATCTTTCTAAAACTCTTTTAAGTTGAACAATTTGAAAAGATAAGGATTCACAATTTTTGCATACAAGACTTTGTTTTTCATCCACCAATTTTTGTTTTTCATTTTCAATATTTTTTATAAAAACAGTATTTTGTTCTTCTAAAAATGAAATTCTTTTCTTTTGGGATGAGATGCTTTTATACAAAGTCTTGCATTCTTTTATAAGTTCATCTATGACTTCTTGTGCATCATTATCATAAATAGAAAAATCGTTACTAACCTCATCAATTTCTTCATCGGATTGATGTGATGCCATAAGAGCCATATTTGCACATTCATCGCTTCTCGATTCCGAGGATGAACTTATTTCATTATCGTCCCAAGCAACATAAGCCTTTTTATTTTTGAAATCCTTCTTGCCTTTGAATCCTCCTTTCTTTGCAAGTTTCGGGCAATCCGGCTTTATGTGACCTTGCTTCCCACATTCGTAACATGTGACTTCTTGATTTGATGTGGATGCATCCTTTTCCCTGAAATGTCTATTCTTTTTAGGAAAAGAGGAATTTTTATTATTATTAAAAAACTTACCAAGCTTCTTTACAAGAAGCATGAAATTTTCATCTTCGGAAGTCTCGTTGTCTTTGTCATCCTTTGTGTCAATCTTCAAGGCAATTCCTTTGGACTTCTTTTCTTGACTTTCGTGCTTCTCGAGTCTTCCAAGTTCGAATTTGTGCTCTTGAAATTTGCCAAATAAGGATGTGGATGTCATCGTTGAGAGACTCTTCTTTTCCGAAATAGCGGTCACTTTCGGTTGTCATTCTCTTGTTAAGGATCTTAGGACTTTCAGGTTGAGATCATCATTGGTGAAGGTCTTCCCGAGAGCAATCAAGTGATTTATTAGATGAACGAATCTTTTTTGTAAGGCAACAATAGATTCACCGGGCTGCATACGGAACATCTCATATTCTTGACTCAACATGTTGAGTCTTGATCTTTTTACTTCTGTGGTTCCTTCTTGCGTTTCCACCAAGGTGTCCCATATCTCCTTTGCCGATCTACACTGTGATACACGGAAGAACTCGTCCATATTAAGAGCGCTTTGGAGTATGTTGATTGCTTTCTTTTCATTAAGAATCTTTTTCTTATCGTCTTCATCATACGTGCTTTTCAACTTTGCGGTTCCAACGCCATTGACCACATTTATTAGATTGTGTGGTCCTTCTTCGATTGCTTCCCATATACCTTCTCCTTGGGCTTCAAGATGTGCCTTCATTCTAATTTTCCAGAAATCGAAATATTCTCCAGAGAACAGTGGTGGCTTATTACTACTTCCACCGTCTTTGAAAACCGGGTTGGTGCTAGCGGAAGCCATACTAAATCGTTAGGAACAAGTTACCTTAACCTGCTCTAATGCCAATTGTAAGTTCAGAGTATGCCTAAGAGGGGGGTGAATTAGGCTTTAGAAACTTTTTCCGGTTTTTCGATATTCTTGAATTTTACTTGGTTGTGATCTTGATGATGAAAGTAGTAAAAAGCAAAAAGAAAATGGACACAGAGATTTATAGTGGTTTCCTTCACAATCCGAAGGTACTCCACTCCCCTTTCCACAAGAAAGAGAGTTTTCACTATAGTTTTAGAATGTACCACATATCACACCATCAACTGGTGAGGCCTACTATCTAACAACTATTTCAACAACTTAGTGAGCAAGAACAGTCCTCTTGCAAGCACTAACCCTTGTGTTCAACAATCCTGAATCACAAGTCACAAAGAAATAATTCTTGTAATTTTGTAATTTGAGAGTGATACAATAATAATATCAATACAAAGATTGATCTTCTCCTTTTGGTCAAAATTCAGTTTTCAATATCAATACAAGTGTTCACACATTCTGGATATGAAATGGTATGAACAATATGAACACTTTTTGAAAATATTTGAAAATATTTGAAAAGTAGTGAATTTGATTTAATGATTATTTTGAAAATTATTGGAGGTGTTTTTCAATTTGAAATTTTCAGAATTTATATAAGCAAAACACCATTTCAAAAAGGTATAATTGAGTATGAATCAAAGAATGAAAAGGTATAATATTCAAACAAGATTTGAATTTAAAAAGAAACAATTTTTCAAAATTCGTTCAGTGTTAACCGGTTAACACATGAACGTTAGCCCTGAGAATTCAAAATTAGAGGTCGTTAACCGATTAACTCATATGGTTAATCGATTAACACTATTAAAACTCAGAAAAATACTTGAGTTAAAAGTGTTATACCAATTCCACATGATTTTAAAAACATGCAAATGCAAAATGTTGATATGATAAATTATTTGAACACTTGTATATTAATTAAAGGAGTGAATATTGATATACCGAAGCTTGAGTCCAAATCTTGAAAGTTGTAGTCGATCATTTGCCTGTGATGCTTGATGTGCTTGACAATATTCCATAGTCTTGATCTTGATCAGTTTTGAAAGCTTGACTTTTTGCAATCATGGAATGAGCTTAAGTCTTTGTTGACATCATCAAAACCTTGAGATTGAAGTGCTTCTGCAAGTTCATCTCCAATTCTTACTTTTTGTACAAACTACCATGACAATGGATAGCTGAAGCTCTTCTCTTGTTAGGATTGGAAGGAAATTACCGTAATCGTATGTATTTATTGATTCATTCTTTAATGAAATTTTGTTCTTCATATTTATCTATTAAATCTTATTTTGTCATAATGAACTTATTAATACGAATCGTGATTGAAAAATACATTTGTATTCAAGTTAAAGATTATAGTCGGCTAAACACTTTGTTCTAGACATAGAACTAAGGGTTTAAATTTCATAAACAATATTCGGTTATTAATGCAATTGTTTTAGTTTAATTGATCGAGAAATCATCGGTTAAACTAAACCAATTGAAATCTCAAAAAGCATATAGACATGTATGTTGTGTGAGTAAACTCAATGAAGTTAATGTGGCAAGTAAGTTCTTTAAAGAAGTATCAACCAAATACATACGTGCACGGTAGTGGAGTTTCAATCCTAACGAGTTCTCCATCATTTAAACCTTAGTTTCACAAGTTCGATTTTATATTCTGTTAACTTAAAAATAAATCAATTTACAAACTTCACTTAAAAACGATAATGATTGTCTTAAAGTTGGTAATATGGCGTCGTTCTCTTTGTATACGATACTTTATACTTTCTTTTGATTTACTCAACATCACTACTCCAGTTCCATGTATCGAGCCAACCTGCTTAAGCCACATTGGCTCAATACTTATGCTTAATCAATCCACTTGATTAAGACTTTCAAAACTCAAGCACATAACAAGAGACTTAGGTGGCTCAAGCATCTTGGCTCGAGACTTACTTGCTTGTATCCCAATGATACAAGATTTCTTCTCAATCAACCTAGTTGATTAAGACTTTCAGAGCTTAAGCACATAGCAAGAGACTTACGTAGCTCAAGCATCTAGGCTCGATACTTTGATCTAAACTGCTAAACAAGTTCAGCATAATAGAGAACAAGGTGTTCATGATTCAAGTATTATAGGTACGAGAAATCACCATAACAAATACCTAAAACACTTAAGATTTCTAAGATATTCAATGAGTAAGAAATTTTAAGCTTTTTACAATTACAACCTACAACAGAAAATATGCATATACAATTGTGTAGATAATTATTGATCTTGTTACTCCTTCTTATAGATAATCCTTGTTAAAGATTCAGTTTGAACCTTCAGCCATATTTATACCATTTGCAGGAACTATCCATTAAAGAGGTAACTTGATCAATATTCTTTGCTTTTACTCCATAGTACAAGAGACATTGAAAATAGATACACTAGAAGATCTTGATCCAAGGTGTAACATGTTTAACCTTTGAGTCTTCAAGAGATTATGTACTATTAGATTCGTTGAGAGTAGATGTCCATAAAGCATGTCAGCCTTTCTTGACCCTTGAAATCTGTACACTCTAACTGATAAACTGATTTGATAATACAACTTGCTTTCAGCAGTACAGATAACTTCAAATTTATTACCAACTCTGAATGGTACCAAAAGCCAATTTGAATTCTCTAAATGTAAAGACAATTATGTTTCTTCTTCTGATGTTAAGACCTTCAACTTCATAGTCTACATCAGACATCACTTAGAAAGTGTTCTTCAGATTTTGCCACCAGAAGCTAGAAATTCAGCAACTCCCAAAGTGTGTTAATGTAAAACAGATTCTGACTATAATATTCACAAGTATTATAACCTGCACACATGTAACACCCATTAAATAATCCATTGTTTTTCAATACTTTGTTATCATCAAAACCTAAGGAAAATATGTCATGAACAAATCTTGTTCTAACAAGTTTGTAGACTATGTTCTTGTGTTAGTCCATAACCTCAAGTTATAAGGTTTGTAAGGGTAATGACTTAGAATATTTTAGGGAGACGATACAATTCATAGATTGATATTTTTCCTAGAAAAAAAGGTTACGTCATGCTCGGGAGATCATTAGACCAAACCAAGATTCTTTTATGAAGTCGAACTTTCTTAGGACGCGCTTTAGGAGAAAATTAACCTTCACTTCGTGATAACTTTCTTCTTCGATTTCCATGATATGAGGTAGTCTCTAAAGAAAATGTAGAAACCAGTTATAGACTTTCTAGTGTCCACTGCTTGGAGCCCAAACACAATCACTAAAGGCTTTTAGTTGTAGTAGAAATGTGGAAGGAAAAAATAATCCTTGAGATGAAGATTACTTGATGTATTTGAGAGCTCAATGAGAAACCTACATGTGAAGATTGGTTGGAGAGGACATGAACTAACTAGGTTGTTGCACTGAAAAACATAAGTCAGATCTTGTGGAACACAAATATATTAAACTTCTAATGAGCCTTCTATATGAAGTAGGATAAGTTAGATATGAGTAATCATATGCAATTTGTTTGTGAGATCTTGTCATCGGGGTTTGAGCAGGCTAAGTAGCTAAAAAATTGGTGTCATGCAGGAGCTTTAAGGCATATTTGCGTTGGTAGATGAAGATACCTTATGAGAAGCGAATAACTTTAATACTAAGGAAAAGCCACAAGTTACCAAGATCCTTGAATTTGAAGTTTTAATCAAGATTTGATTTGAAAACCCTGAATTTCATCAATATCATTCCCTAATATGATGAGATCATCAATATAAATAAGTAGAAGTGCAACCTTCTTACTATCATTTTTAGAGAAGAGAGAGTGATCTGCTTTAGATTGCTTGCAGTGTAAGGAAGTGAGTAAAGATGACAGTTTAGAAAACCATTGTATGCTTGCTTGTTTCAATTCATAGAGTGGCTTTTGTAATTTGTAAACCAAATTAGTGATTATGAATGGATTCTAAGGTGGATGAAGGTAGTGAATTGATCGAGGCGGGGTTCTTGATGATGTTTTGATTGTTGTGGTTTGTATTGTTATTATGTATAGTGTGGTTGTTGGATGTGGTGGAAGAATCATGATCTTGAGTTTTCATTGTTGAAACCTCATGTGAAGAACCGATAAAAGGTGGTGATGAAGGAGAAGAATGATCTAAAATTTGCTCATTCTCTTGATATCATAATATAAGATTAAAAATAGTGATTCATTATCATTTGACTTTAAAACAAAGCAATTAAATGATATATATATATATATATATATATATATATATATATATATATATATATATATATATATATATATATATATATATATATGTATATATATATATATATATGTATATATATATATATGTATATATATACATATATGTATATATATACATATATATATATATATATATATATATATATATATATATATATATATATATATATATATATATGTATATATATATATATATGTATATATATACATATATATATATATATATATATATATATATATGTATATATATATGTATATATATACATATATATATATATATATATATATATGTATATATATACATATATATATATATATATATATATATATATATGTATATATATACATATATATATATATATATATATATATATATATATATATATATATACATATATATATATATATATATATATATATATATATATATATATATATATATATATATATATATATATATATATATATATATATATATATATATATATATATATATATATATATATATATATATATATATATATATATATATATATATATATATATATATATATATATATATATATATATATATACACACACACACACGTTAGATAACTTGAGAGTCAAGTAACTAATTAAATTAACTAAGTAAACAAAACCCTGTTAATTAACTATGAAAATACAATTAATTTAATAGTTTGTTTCAAAAAATTTAAAATGATTTTTATGATACTATACATTTTTGTTAAAAACTATTTATTAATAACTTTATTAAAAAAATTCAAAATTCAAAATCATTTTTATAACTTTTGATAAAATATTATTTTAAATGTTCCATATCTTTTTTTTAATGATTTTCTTCTACATTAAAATTTTAAAAACAATTTAAATTTAAAACTATTTAAGAAAGATTTTCATTTATAAAATATAAATTTGAAATAACTTATATTTATTTTTAATAGTTTTTATAAAATGCATATTTGATAATACCAAAAATAAAAATCACCATTAACAAAGACTTAAAGCTCTTAATATTTCTAAGATATTCAATGTGTGAGAAGTCTTAAGACTTTTACAATTACAACCTACAACAGAAAATTTGCATAAACTATTGAGTTGATAATTGTTGATCTTGTTATACCATCTTCTGGTCAATCTTTGTTAAAGATTCAATTTGAACCTTCGGCCACTTATATAACAGTTGCAACAGACTAGCTGTTGGATGAGATAACTTGATCAATGTCTTTGCTTTACTCCATAGTGTCGCGGTGAAAATCGGATACCAAACTATTGATTAGTTTGAATCTTATTCATTTTTGCAACCGAACTTTGATTTGTCCAAAGGAAGGGATAAAGATCGAAATTCCCACAATGCAATGCAAATGCAAGGTTTAGAGAGTTTTAGGTTCGGGGGTCGGTTAAACTTAGGGAAGGTGCTAGCATCCTAAGTTTCTGTAGTACTCTACAGGAACCTCTTGTTTTATATTGTTTATTGCTAAGTGTTTATCTGCTTAAGGTAAAGGACCTAAGGGTTTATTTCTAAATATACTCGATAAGATGTCGCATCTTATGCCTACATATCCTTACGGGAGTGGAATCAAAGTATCTGTAGTTCCCCTAAAGGGTATGAGGAATTCTTTGACTGTGGTCAAAGTTCCTACGGGTTTAGGGTAGTTGATTGATTGATTTTAGGAGAAGAGATGTGTCTTCATTTTAAGGGAGATATAACCACCACAAGGTGTAGGAAAATAGTCTTTGCATCGTCTTAAGAAAAGGGCTTAAGTACTCGGATTGTTTGACGAGTATGCCTTTATTTCTCTTAAGGCAAAGTCCCTACGGCTTGATTGTATTGTTGTGGGATGGAGATCCTATCTCACTTAAGATGATTGACATCTTTCTCTGATGTGTTTGAATAATTGTTTGAATTGTTGAATGTTTGAATATTGTATTGATTTGAGTTGATTGTTTGAATACTGTTTGATTTGTATTGGTTGAGTTTGTTTGTTCTAAGTTGTATGATAAATGTCCTTCCTATGGGGTAGGATCTAAACTTAGGAAGATCGACTTGAATGGGATCAAGGATCATGCGGGAGTATGATGCAAATGAGATGCACTACACACGATTGTTGAATCATGTGTAGGATTTTCCTTTGGACGGAATGCGATGCGAAAATGTAAATGATGATGGATATAAATTGCGGAAAATAAAGGCGAGTAAATAAAGGCATACACGAACGCATGAAAGCGCTAAGTGAGTGTGTGCATTGTGAATAAAATAAAAGCAGTTAAAGGTAGGACAATATGTGTATACGCATGAAAGCGCTAGGTTGTAGGTGAATGTGTCGTGAGTGTGCACGGTTGATTTGTAGTTTACGCTGTTGATTGATTTTAGTTGGTTAAATTGTCTTTAGTTGAATTATGTTTTGGCGAGGTTAATTTTTTTATACGAAAATGTTGTATTAATTTATGTGAATTGATTTTAAAAGTTCAGATGGTAAATTGATTTAGCTTTAGAAAAAAAGTTGAATTAGTTTTGAAACAAGCGGTTCTTTTTAGTTATTATGAAAGGTTATTATTATTATTATTATCAAGTGAATATACCTTAAAAAAAGAAAATGGTTTTCTTATTATAAAAATAGTTTTTATTAAATAGATATAAGTTATTAAATTGTGAAAATGATTTATATTACAAACAAGTTATATATTGAATTTAAAAGCTATTAAGTTAAAAAAAAGGAATAGATTAATTAAAAATTAATTTAAAAGATTAATTAAAAGGGTTATTAGTTATTTACTTATAAATAAAAAGTCCATTTGAAAATTATTAGATTAATTGATTAAAAGAGACTATTATATTAAAAGGTTAATAAGAATTGATATTAGATTAATTAATAAAGGGGTTAAATTTAAAATGTCAGATTAAAGTTAATTTAGTTAATTATAAAAAGATTTGTTAATTAAATAAAAACTGATCAAAAGGTTGATTAGGGATTGATGGGTTGATTAGCGGTTTAATTAGGGATTAGGATGCAGGGCGTTGGACCCGGTGTGGTGAGGGTGCAAGCTTATGGTGGTCGTGTGAAGCGTGGATCGTGGGATTTAGATCCATTGGAGATCTAAAGGGGGAGTGTGTGTGGTGTACCGTATATGTGTGCGTGTGCACATAGCAGATTACAAAATAAAACATGAAACAAACAGCAAAAAAAAAAGCCCTAATTCCCCCCCACGCACCCCCGATTCGATCCGGTCCCCTTCTTCGTCTTCTCCTTCCGCCTCTCCCTCTCGATCTTCCATTCACTCTTCCCTCTGTTTCCTTCATTTTTCCTCACTTCCTACTCCATTCTTTCTCTTGCTTCTCCTTCAATCATTCCTTCGATTTCCCTTTTCATGAAATCTAGCTGCAAACACAAAAATACAAATCAATCTCGTAATAAGAATATCACGTGAAGGAAACTTTACCCATGATGATTGTTATGGCTTCATCGGTAGTGGATTCATGATGATGGCATTGGCGGATCGGTGGTGGATGGTTGAGGTCGGAGAAACGGTGTCGTTGAAGTTAAAGGCTCGGTTCGAGGTCGCGTCTGAAGACGGGAAGATGGTGGTTGACGGCAATGGTGATTTGTGGGAAGTTAAGAAAGATGAGTTTCTCACTGTTTCACAAATTTTATTTGGGGTTTCATGATTTAGGTTTTTTTTTTAGGATTAGGGTTTTCGTTTGCGTTTGGTACATGTTGTTTGCGAAAATCCCCCCGCTTCATTCTGTAGAGAAAATCCCTTTATAGGATTGTTGCCCTTTGAATGCTATTGATTCTGAATTGAATACCTTCCTCTTTTTTTTCTGACATGTTTGTGATCTCCTTCTTTTATAGATGGTTGAGGCAAATCATGATGTTAAGGATAATCAAGTCTTTCCTTTCTGGTTTGAAAGTGTCGGAAACATGTTGGAATCCTTTTTTTGAAACGATTAAAAATCTTGCCAATTTGGGATTAATCTGTCTGATTGTGTTTTGAGCCCTATGAATCAATGTGATAAGGTTTTCTTTCCTGCTGTGTTGATAGGATTCGAAAGAAAGAGAGTGCATCCCAAAACCTCAGTTCATTTCCTCATTAACTCGTGAAACAGGCTGGGTGATGGTTGAAGCTGGTGCTGTCTTTGGGAGTTTCTACTTGTTCACATCTCTCAAACTTACCCAATTGGTGTAGCACACTTGTAGGACATTGCAGAGCTTGGAGAAAGGTAAAACCAGTTGCTTTACTAACTTTGCCTTGTTCTGTTTGTAACGGAGTTGCTGCCACCAATTTGGTCTTATGGTGTAAGTTTTGTTATAAACTCTAAAGGTTAATTCACCAATTCGCACTAGTGGAGAGCGCCGAGGACTTATGACCTGACGAAGTCTTGGCATCTAAAGGCATTCAAGAGTGACTTGAGAAGTAGACAGGTAATTATTAGTGCTTTTTTGTAGAATATTAATCCCTCTACCGAGGACTTGTGAATGCAGGTTTTGTTGTTCTGACTTGGTTATTCTGCAGGAATTCTGAGGGTGTTATTGGAAGGAACTCTGGTGAACATCTCCCGCGTGAAACTCATGGATTTCGCAGGGCCTGTGGTAGCAGGTGAAGTGGCGACATAGGTTATCAATATGGATCCTTTGGTGCGAGTCTGAAAGGTTGTCAAACTTGTGATTTACCAAGCTTCTTCAAGTCTCTAATTTTCAAAATCATTGATTACGCATACCGGAACTTACGTCTTGCTAATTCACTCTGAATTTGCAGGGATTTCCATTGAGGACTGAGCCTGCTAAGTAACAATCTTGGTCCATGCTTCGCAAATGTATTGGAAGCTTGGAGTCATGTAGAAGTTCGACAAAGGCCGACATCACTTCTTCGAATCATTGCCTATTGCTGCTGGTCCCGATGATAGTCAAGTTACTTGTTGTCTGCATAAATAATGGTGCTTACATAAAGCTGAACGAGATTCCTTTGTAACTTGCTAATTAAATCTCCTATTGTTTCATGTGTCGACGGGGGCTTGGAGAGCTGCTGCGAGATGGTCTTCATGCCGTTGCACATCAAGGCGTCCCACCGACAACGAATTAGCATCTCTAGAAACGGAAGAAATCTCTCGTGGAATTTTGGATGTTTCGTGTACTTAAAAGGTAATGACTTGCTCAAATATAATGTTAGTTTTAAAATGGGAGGAACAAAACAAGTCTCATGATTTTCATGTGGCTGCAGGGGTATTGTGCCATGCTGTTACTGCTAGATGGGATACCAGGGTTTCCGCTAGAGTGTTGAGTTGAACTTACATTCATATAGGTTCAACAACACCAACTTATTGATATTTGGTACTTAGAAAACTCAGCAGTCGTTTGCTTATAAAAATGGATCTTCGGGCAGTCCAAATGCATGTTCTGATGGTGCGACCGGTGGCTCTATATCGTGAGCTTTGAAGAGTTTAAAACATTGTCGACAATGCAAGGTAGCATTTAATGTTTTTGTAGTAATCTTACTTAGTATTACAATGTTGGCAATATGTTTCTTTCAATTCTCATGAGATTGTATGTGTGTTTGCAGGACTGGTTTTGTTTCTTCGATTTCAAACAGGTGCGGGAAACACGTAGGCATTAGGTTTTACTACAGCTGCAGATGATGACAATAGTTGCCTGACTTCGACCCTCAGGTTTAACAACATCTGATAGGTAAGAAATTGTTTGTTGTTGAAAACGTAGTGGTAATTGAGACTGTTGTTGCGGCATTGTCTTTTAAAAGTTGTGGCATGTTGGATACGGTATTATCTTAGAATTGAGGATGATAAGGATACCGAACTGGAGCATTAGGTTGCATTTCTGATGTTTGTTGTTGTTGTTGCTGGTCTGATGCAACATTATGCACGACGGGGCGAAGAATGTGGTGGTGATAGTGGCAGAGGTGGTACCATCAACTTATCCTCAGGTTAGAAACTTAGTAGCTTATTTTCCTTGTTTTTGATTCTCTGCTGAATGGATTCTAGTTTAGTCCTGTCTGCGACTTCCACTAGGCAATTCAGCGGTTTTCAAAGATCTAACTTCGCATCCCATGTTTCAGCATCATTCTCTGCTTCTTTATCTGGTGTGGGTTGACTGCCCTCATTCTGTCCATTGTTCTGGTGCAACTTAATTGAAGCTTCAGGTGAGCTTGAGCTCCCGAGATGGTCATCATCTGCAGACTCTTAAATGAAAAACTAGAGGACCGCAGACTGCTAGCCTTTCTTGTAGGTTTCATTCTCGTGTTAACTGATTATACTGCTTCATATTTCAGGTAACGTTGCCGTACCAGTCAATCCCAATCAATGGCCCTACCCCGCGTTAGCTCGTGCTCTCCAGCTTCCCGAATCTTCACCGTAAGTGATCTTAACTACATGTTTCCATTAATTGTTTAGCGGGACGAGAATATTTGGTGAATAACCTCGCTTATCATGTCTTTCAATGCAGGTTTGATGAGCTATTGCCTGGAGACTGAAGAAGTTGAGCCGGTATTCCAAATTCTTAATTGTCCTGGTGTCTGTTGATTGATGCAAAGTCGCAGACTTGGAAGGGTGGTTGCAGGTGGCTTGAGGGTATGTGGGATATGCTACTTGATGCTCATTTCACAAAATTCCTTCTGTAACGGTAATTTGGTAACACTGCGAGAGGTTCGAGTCCACTTGAAGTCTTCACAAGTTATTCCGAAGTTGTATTGACTACTATTCAAGTTCAAGCTTAAATGTTTCAGATTTCAAGCCTTCTTACCGGCACGACTTACGTCATTAACAACATTTCTTGCTTATGCAATCCCAAAGAAACGTAAATCCTCCTTGTAATCACAAAGTGAATTTCCAAATATGTGGTGCTTCCTCAAGAGATTGGGTCTTGCATTCTGTAAATGAATTAGTGCATTTGAATGGAATTTAATCTTCTTGGATTTGAAATTAGTTTATGTCCACGTTACTGTTATTCATAAAAGCTTGGTGATGTTAATATTGTAACCTCAAAGAAATGTCATCACCATATATCTTGACGTAAACTCTGTTATGGGAATCGTCACCCCTTCAAAAATTATTCGACTAGTGTTCATAATGAAAATCATAATGAAAGGAGATGGAAATTGCTTGTTGTTTCTTTTGATGCTGATGGGCCCTTTGAGTATTCTAGAAGTTCAAATTTAAATCTGTAACCTCTTGCGCCTTGACAATAAAATGACATAAATCTCAATCCTCGAATAATAAACCCTTATGCGTATTACTTCGTGATTCCTTAAACTTCCAGTAGTAACCTGTCTCTCACACAATAAACAAACAAATTGGTTAAAACGGTTAGCTATGCATAATGATTGACTATGAGAATGAACGTCATCTCACTCGATATCACTGCGTCTGCACAAATTGGTTAGTCACATAAATATCAAAATAAGGCTAAATAACAATAAAAAAAATGCAAAAGGAGGTGACATCTTACGGTCAAAATTAGGGTGCAACACATAGTACAAGAGCCGTTGAAGATAGATACACCAAAAGATCTTGATTCATTGTGTAACATGTTTAACCGTTGAGTCTTCAAGAAGATCCTATACTATAGAGCCATTGGATAGGATATCCGTAAAGCATGTCAACCTTTCTTGAGCTTTGTAAACTCATACTCCAACTGACAAACTAATTTGACAATGCAACTTGTTTTATGCAGTACGAACAATTTCAGCTTTATCACTAACTCTGAACGAAATCAGAAGCCAAATTACATTCACCAAGTGTAGAGACAAATATGTTGCTTCTTCTGATGCTAAGGCATTCAGCTCCAGAGTCTATGCCAGACATCACTTAGCAAGTGTTCTTCAGATTCTGCATCACTATAAGCTAGCAATTCAACTTCTCTTAAGTGTGCCTTTGTATATTAAATTTTGCATGTAATATTTACAAGTATTAGAACCTGCATACAAGAAGTACACATCAAATAAAATCATTGTTCTTTAAATACTTTGTTATCATCAAAATTCAAAGAATACATGTTATGAACAAATTTTGTCCTAACAAGATAGTCTCTAAAGAAAATATAGAAGCTAGTTATAAATTTTCTAGTGTCCACTACATGAAGCCCAAAAACAATCACTGAAGGCTTTAGTTGCACTATAGATGTGGAAGGAAAAAAAATAATTCTCGATATGAGGATTACTTGATGGAATTGAGAGCTCAATGAGAAACCTATATGTGAAAAGTGGTTGAAGAGGACATGAATTAACTTAGTTGTTGCACTGAAAATCATAAGTCTGGTCTTGTGGTACACAAATATATTAAACTTCTAATGAGCTTTCTATATGAAGTAGGATAAGTTAGATATGAGTCATCATGTTCAATTTGTTTGTGAGATCTTGTCACTGGGGTTTGAGCAGGCTTAGTAGCTAAAAAACCGGTGTCATGCAGGAGCTCTAAGGCATATTTACGTTGGCAGGTGAAGATACCATGTGAGAAGCGAATAAATTCAATACTAAGGAAAAGCTACAAGTTACCAAGATCCTTGATTTTGAAATTTGTATCAAGCTTTGATTTGAAACTCTTAATTTCATTAATATCATTCTTTGATATGATGAGATCATCAACATAAATAAGAAGAAGTGCAACCTTCTTGCTATCAGTTTTAGAGAAGAGAGAGTGATCTGCTTCAAATTACTGGTAGTATAAGGAAGTGAGAAAAGATGAGAGTTTAGCAAACCACTGTCTGCTTGCTTACTTATCCATAGAGAGATTTTTGTAATTTGCAGACCAAATTAGGGATTGCGTCGAAATTCTCGGGCGGATGAAGGTAGTGAATTGATCGAGGGCAGGGTTTTTGATGATGTTTTGATTGTTGTGGTTTGTATTGTTATTCTGTATAATGTGGTTGTTGGATGTGGTGGAAGAATCATGATATTGAATTTCCATTATTGAAGCTTCATGTGAAGAATCGGTAAAATCGTAAAAGGCATTGATAAAGGATAGGAATGGTCTAAAATTTGCTCATTCTACTGATATCATAATAAGATTAAAAATGATGATTCATTATCATTTGACTTTAAAACAAGCAATGAAATGATACAAAATATATATAATAGTAAGATAACTTGAGAGTCAAATAAAGAGCTAAATTAACTGATTAAACAAAACCCTATTAATAAACTATGTAAAAATACTTTAATAGCTTGTTTAAAAAAATTAAAATGATTTTATGATATAAATATATTTTCGATAAAAACTATTTATTAAGAACTTTATAAAAAAAATTCAAAATTCAAATTAATTTTTATAACTTTTGTTAAAATATTATTTCAAATGTTCCATATATATTTTTTAAGGATTTTCTTCTACATTAAAATTTTTAAAACAATTTAAATTTAAAATAAAAGCTTTTCATTTATAAAATGTTAACGTCTAGACAGACACTCGAGTGTCGTCTATCCGTTTTTTAAATGCACACACTAAAAATATAAATTATATTTTTTATTTAATGTTAATTTAAATAAAAAATATAAAAAAAATTATTAGTAAAAAGTTATGCGAAAGATAAAAATAATAATTTAATAAAAATTAATAAAATTGGTAGAAAATTAGGATACACCAAAATTTTATAGATTATAGATAAATTTGAAATACCTTATATTTATTTTTAATGTTTCTTATAAAATTCATATTTGATAATACCAAAATTAAAATCACTTTTATATTAAGGCCGTTTATATATATATATATATATATATATATAAACGGCCTTAAAGCCCTCTATCTCTCGATGTCAGTCGCCCAACCTTGTCTTTTAGGTTTTCGAAATGACGGCCGATAACGAAGCCAATGGGCAAAACAGCGCCGCTTCTACAGAGAAAGCAACCTCAACCGGAGACCTATTATCGCCGCTTCACAAAAATTGTTTTCACGTGCCGCATCTTCCGTTCGATCTGGTGGCAGATATACTATGTAGACTCCCCGTGAAACATCTCCTTCAACTCCGCTGCGTCTGTAAATCATGGAATTCTCTTATCGCCGGAGATTCTATGTTCGCCAAAAAGCACCTCCGGTTGTCAACCTCCAACCACGAACACCACCACCTGATCCTAACACCTGAGTTGTCCTCAAAAGAGGAGTTGGTTGTATGTCAGTCTCCAATCTCCTCTATCTTGAGCTTCGCATCAAATACTAGCATCAAACAGTTGAGATACTCAATAGGAGAGATTCTTATCAAAGAAGGAGACTATAGAGCGTCCACTTGTGACGGCATCATATGTTTTAAAATAGATGATTGTTCAGCTCTTTTGTGTAACCCTTCCATTAGAAAGTTCAAAATATTGCCTCCTTTGAAAATTCGGCGCCGAAGTGATTTTGTAATCACATATACGTTAGTGTATGACCGTTTCATCAATAATTATAAGGTTATTGCTCTTGCTGCGTCTGGTTACAAAATAGAAGTGAAGGTTCATACTTTTGGTACAAATGGCTGGAGAAGGGTTCGGGACTACTTCCCAGGTCCTAACCTATTTCCTATGGCTGAACCGGGAATATTTGTGAATGATTCTGCTAATTGGTTGACATATAATTCTGCTGATTGGTTGACACATGGTTCTCCTTGTTATGGAATGTTAATTGTTTCTCTTAATTTGGAGAAAAAGTCTTTCCAAAAGCTTGCGCTTCCCTTCTTTGAGCACTTCATAAATCCTAGTATGACCTTAGGGACATTGAGGGGTTGTTTGTCCCTCCTAAGGAGTGACAAGTTTTCAGATATTTGGATTATGAAGGAATATGGAAATGAAAATTCTTGGACCAAATTGGTAACTCTTCCTTCCCGGGAAGAATCTCATTTTTATTACTGTACAAAAGCATTATATATTTCAAGCGATGACCAAGTGCTAATGGAGTGTTGCACCGGGGATGGAAATAATTTGGTTGTTTATGATTCCATAAATAATACTTTTAATATTCCTAAATTTCAAAACAACATCCATAGTATGAAGGTGGCCCATGACCTCTATGTCGAGAGCTTAATATCACCTTTGTAGTTGTTGTGCTATGTGACCAGACTCAAATGCAGCCAATAGGTTAACGGAGTGTTTTTGTTATTTATGGTATATGGAATATGAGTTGAGAAATTGCTATCTTATATTTCATTTATTTGTTATTTAGAACTGATGTTCTTGTCACAGTGCATTACATTTTATATAGTTAACCATTGTTCAAATCTTTCACTATATATAATAAATTTCTCCGATTAGGATTGTTTTCATCCTTTTAATTTCTCTGATTAGGATTGTTTTCATTCTTTTCATCTGGTATCATCATGTGCAAAAGGATGGACACTATAACATAGTAGCTTAAATTGTTCTAAACATTCAAGTTATAAATAACAGTAATAGTAAATAGCAAAAACAATTCAAAAACTAAGTGAATTAGAATACTAAAGAATGTACCCCAAATCCAATAGCTCCAATAGGATGAAGTTATTTTTTGCTCATGAATTTGATATTTACATTAATTTATTATGATCTGATTGCCATGCCAATAGATTGGTTTGACATGATGATAATAGCAATGTTTAATTTTCTCTAGTTTTTCCACTTCTCTGCTGTTAGTGTATGGTTACATAATTGAACAAATAGATTAGGTCATCATAGTTTAGAAAATTTAGGTGGAAATCTTTTTAAATTACAAAAATGTCCACTTAACATAGTCCTAAGCTTTTAAGCTAGAAGTAAGACACCCTCTCTCCTAACTGAAGCTTTTACTGACTATCTCACTCATAAAAGTTTCAATTGATCGTGACTCTCGAAACTATCTTACTGTTTTGCTGATAAAGTGAATAGATTTCCAGGTTTGTTGAGGAGAACAATATAGAAAGTTGTCAAAGATGATCCAAGAAAAGTGGTTCATTCATTGAAATTGGTCTGGCTTTGACAGTTATTTAATTCCATAGGATTGTTGGCATTTTTTATTGAGTATCTTGCAGATATACCTGGTCATATTTTTTTAGCGATGTTCATTGGCCCTGCGGTTTTTCTTTTAGGTAAAGCGTTTATTTCTTCATGAAAAAGACTTGAATCTTGATTCAATAATACAGTTGTAGGAAAAATTATCTGTTTGTTGAGATTTTGAATCTGATAAAGTATTTTGTCATGTGGCCGGAGATTCCCAAACATTTGGCTTAATTACTGTTGAACGACCAAAGATGAATACAGTTGAGAATGACTTGCCTTCTTATGGAGGAGTAGAGTAGTTGTTACATTAAAACTTTCTTCCTCGGTTTTGATATGTTTATCATCCATCACCTGTGCAGAGTTGCACATGTAAGCATGCAAACTCACATTCATAAGTTGAATGGCGTGTGCATATTACCTATTTTGAGTCTTTTGTATGGGGAAAGAGTTAGGCTAACAATACTTTATTTTTCATTTTTATCATGATGTTTGATTTCTTCAGTAAATCATGTGTCAGCTCAGTAAGAATTGCAACTAGTGCAGAATTACTAGTCTGCGTTGTACCAGAAAAATTAATAGTCTTTAGAGTTCTTGCAAGTGTACTAAAAAAGAGTATGATAAGATAGGACATAAAGATATAGTTCAAATTTCAATCCATTGAATTGAAATTTAGGTAGCTTTGTGAGAAGATGAACAATGCCCCGGTAGAAAGGAACTTGCTATTTTTCATTGATAAAACAAAAGAAATACAACTTAAAAAACTATAAGAGCAGTTTGAGAGAGAAGAAATTTTCTGGCCTAGTAACTTTCTAATAACCTTCCCACATAACAAAAAAAACAATAAACAACAACTTAAATACAATCCATAATATCAGCTAATAACTAGAATTTAAACTAAACAAATTAAAATTATATTACTTATTTATTTTATTTTCTCTTTGATAAACTCTCCAAATGAAGAATTTACCCTTCTCCTTAGTCTATGCGCTATTAATGTCGCCTCCAAGAGAAACAACCTTGTCCTCAAGGTTGAAGGAAGGAAATTGAACATGGATGAAGTCCTTGTCTTTCCAAGTAGCTTCTTTAATAGTCTTGTTCTTCCGATGGATAAGAACTTGAGAAATAGATATACCATGTCGGACCACTGTCCTTTGATCTAAAGATGTCTCTCGTTCTCACACAAAGTCTTCATTAATCTTTAAACTAGTAGGAGAGTTGGTTTAACAACAACATCACCAACCGCTTTCTTAAGCAAAGAAACATGGAAAACATGATGGATCCGAGATGTAGGAGGTAACTCCAACCTATAAGCAACAATCCCAACACGTTCAATCACCTTAAGCGGACCAAAATACCTTGGAGACAACTTGAGACAAATTCTAGCCACAACAGATTGTTGCACATGAGGTTTCAGCTTCAAGAAAACCAAGTCACCAATTGTAAAAGAGCGTTCTTTACTATGTGTATCTGCTTGTGTCTTCATCTGACCATGAGCACGGGATATATGATGCTTCAGTTGTCGCAAGCATTCATCACGATCGCCAAGTCTCGTTGAACAACCTCCATTTTAACTTCGCCCGATAAGTAATTAGTGATTACTGAAAGGGAACGACCATACAACACTTCAAATAGAGTTGTACCTGTAGAAGCATGAAAAGTAGTGATGTACTAATATTCTGCCCAAGAAAGCCACATGGCCCAAGTCTTAGGCTGGTCAGCAATAAAACAACGAAGAAAAGTCTCCAAACAACGGTTAACTACTTTTGCCTGACCATCGGTCTAAGGGTGGTATGCAGTGCTGAGCTTCAAATATGTACCTTTTTGTTTAAAGAGTTCCTTCTAGAAATTACTAATAAATATGGGATCTCTGTCACTCACAATAGATTCTGGAATTCCATGAAGTCGGACCACTTCTTGGGTGAAAGTTTTAGCCAAAGATCTTGTAGAATATGGACACTTAAGAATGACGAGATGAGCATATTTGGACAACTTGTCTACCACCACAAAAATAGCTTGGAATCCCTTGGACTTTGGAAGACCAGTAATGAAGTCCATAGAAATATCTTCCCACACTTGATTTTGTATTGGAAGTGGCCGGAGAAGACCACCGGGTGTTGAAGTTACATACTTGTTGCATTGATAGGCCGTACATTTCTGCACAAATTCTAGATATCCTTCTTCATACCAATCAAATACAAATTAGCAACCAAACGACGATAAGTGCGATAAAACCCATAATGCCCACCTTAAGGGGTACTATGAAATTCCTTGAGAATTGTAGGAACAAAAGTAGATGAAGCATACATAACTAATCTGTACCGATACAAAGAAACCCCATTCTACAATGCAAACCCAATTTTGTGGTTTCCCCCTTTTGTAAAGTCGAAATGAGTGCCTGTAATGTTGGATCCTGTTGTACTTCTTCATGAACAACCTTGAAATCTAACCATCCAAGACGAAAAATCATAGAGTTAAGTATTAACCTGTCATCTGAATCAGCAAAGACCATTATGGTGTTGTTTGGGGAAGTATCAAACTGACGGGACAACGCATTAGCACCCTTGTTCTCAAGACCAAGTTTATAGACTACATCAAATTGATATCCTAAAAGCTTAGCCACCGAATTTTGTTGATCCATTGTGGTTACGTGTTGATGCATTAATTGTTTCAAACTCTTTTGATTTGTGCACACCGTGAACTTGTTCCCAAGAGATATGGGCGCCAATGTTGGATTGCGAGAGCCACAACCATTAATTCTTTTTCATATGTTGATTTGTTCAAATTACGATCATTGAGTCCCTTGCTGAAAAATGTGATAGGCTTCCTATCTTGTATCAAGATTGCGCCCAACTTATTTCCGAACGCATCACTCTCAATGAAGAATTCTTTAGTGAAGTCAGACAATGCTAAATCTGGAGCTGAAGTTACCTTGTTCTTAAGTTCCTCGAAAGTTGTTTGTTCCTTGGCTCCCCACTTAAAACCCTATTTCTTAGTTAAGTCAGTTAACGGTCTTGCAATCTTGCCTTAGTCACGAATGAACTTTTTATAATACCCGCTCAAACCCATAAATTCTCTAACACCTTTGACATTCTTTGGCACGAGCCATTCTAACACACTGCTAATTTTCAATGGATCCATAGAAACCCTTTCATGAGAAATCGCGTGACCCAGATACTCAACCGACAATTGGCCAAATGAATATTTTTTTATTGACCACCAATTGTTGCTCAGCTAGCACACTTAAAACTGAATTCACATGCAGAATATGGTCTGGCCACGTCATATTATACACCAAAATATCGTCAAAAAATACTAAAACATAACTCCACAATTTTGGCTTGAAAACTTCATTCATTAATGCTTGAAAGGTGGATGGAGCATTTATAAACCCTAAAGGTATCACTAAGAATTCATAATGACCCTCATGAGTGCGGAAAGCTATTTTATGAATATCTTCTTTTCGCATACGTACTTGGTGGTAGCCAAGCTTAAGATCAAATTTAGAAAAGTATTGTGCACCATGTAACTCATCCAATAACTCCTCAATGACATGAAACTTATCCAGAATAGTTACCTTACCTAAAGCACGGTAGTCAACACACATCCTCTAAGAGTTGTCTTTCTTCTTGGCTAGGATAACCGGACTTGGAAATGCACTCTGGCTAGGTTTGATCACACCGGGAAGTAGTAACTCCTTCACTTGTTTTTTCAGTTTCTGTCTTATGGTGGTGAGGGTAGTGATACGATCGAATATTAACTGGGCCATGGCTGGTTAGCAAGTATATAACATGTTATTGCTGTCTTTTCAGGAGGTAATCCTTGTGGTTCTTTGAAAACATTATCAAACATGTGCAGTACTGATTTCATCTCCAACTGTTGAGTTGATGTTGTCGCTACTGCGAAAATCGGCGCCGGCTTGACAGGAGAGTCGCCACCGTGCGTTATTTATCCCTCAGAGCGGGAAAGGAAACGCTCGAAGTAAACCTCGCAAAGACGGGAAAAGGTATGGTCATCGCAACCAAAACCTGGATTCGGGAGTCGGTTACGCAAGGGGAAGGTATTAGCACCCCTCACGTCCATCGTACTCGATGGGATCCACGCTTGGTGTTTATAGGTAAAAGGGTGTATTATCTATCTACGCTAATGGCTGGTCTGAAAAGAAGATAAAAGGACAGGACTCGACAGAACATACGGTGTTCTGGGCCTACGTATTCCCTCGTGCAATGGGAAAGTCAGAGTCAACGTAGTTCGACTGCCTACGTCTAAACGGGGGAAAGGTTGCTCGCCAGGACATCGCGTCCTGTGCCTACGTACTTTCATCGGGAATGAAAGATCAGAGCAAACGTAGTTCGGCTAACTACGGGTAAACAGGGGCTCTCACACAGCAGTGAGAAAACAAACTGGTCTCTAAGGCTCTGGAACCTACAAATACGATCTGGTCTCAAATGCACTCAGGCAAGAGAAAGGGATAACAATTAGTCGTTAGCGGGAAAGTCTCGATCGCACAGCCGCGAGAGAACAAAGGTTAGTCGTTAGTGTGCTCGCTAGGACATCGCATCCTATGCCTACATATCTTCGTCTGGAACGAAGAATCAGAGCAGCTGTAGTTCAGCTAACTACGGATCAAGCTACTCAAAAGCTCCTACAGAAAGGAAAGGGAAACCCTAGAACTATACCTGAGAAACAGGGGAATCTACCTACTGCTATCACACCTGGTTGACCATCCTAATGTCTATCATAACAACTCCGCAGCGGAGAAGTCAGAGCTCCTAAGGGATCATGGCAACTGGAATGAACCACAAACAGGAAACTGCAACGCAAAGGAATACTGAAAATATGCATGAATGCAATGATTAAACAAGCAAGGCACAGAGGCCGCAAACCACAAAGGCAAGGGAGCTCAGCTCTACCAAATACCAACAAGCAAAGCCACGCAATAACAAACAAGCAGAAGGAGGACCACCTCAACTTCTTATGCACACACAGTCTACTTCTAAGATGCACCTATTCAGAACTATCTAGATGAACACCTAAGTCTAATGCAACATAACATCACACAAGTCAAACAACACAAAGAGACTAACCCTGAGCAGGGCCTCAAACAAACCTGAAACAATCTCCTAATCTATCTCTAAACAAAACTCTATACAACACCCTAAGCAAGGATCTAAGCAACAACTCTAATCAAAACCCTAAGCAAGGATCTAAACAAACTCCTAGGCAAGAGGAATCAATCCCATTCTCCAAGCTTCAGAATAAGCTTACCAGAGAAAGGAAGCTAAGCAGACAAGCTCATAGTGCTTTCCTCAGGAAAGTACCAGGAGGTTACTACTCAGGAGTCATATCCTATGCGGCTCGACAACTGTGATCAGTTTACATTCCTCCTCAGGAGAAATTAAACTCACATGAAGGCTCCGGCGTCACTGGATACTTAGGAAAGAACCTATATGCACTAGGGGAACTAAGTGAACAGACTCAGAGGACCTTCCTCAGGAAAGTACTAGGAGGCTAACACTTAGGAATCGTATCCTACGTGGCTCAACAACTGTGATTAGTTTACATTCCTCCTCAGGAGAAATTAAACTCACAAGTTGGCTCCAACATCACTGGATACTTAAGAAATCCTAGACAAACTACTGGAACTAAGTGAATAGACCCATAGGACCTTCCTCAGGAAAGTGCTAAGGGGCCTCCACTTAGGAATCGTATCCCATGTGGCTCAACAACATGTGATCAGTTTATATTCCTCCTCAGGAGGAATTAAACTCACAAGTCGGCTCCGACATCATTGGATACTTACGAAAGAGGCGAGAAGAAAGGATGAAAGTCATTCATAGTGCCTTCCTCAGGAAAGTACCATAAACTCCCTTCAAACTTCAGGATCTCGAACCTCACAAACAGACAACAAGCTCCTAGACTAAGCCTCAATCCAATGCATCTCTGCAAGCTCCAACAGGACCTCAATCAGCTCCCACCTTAAGAAGAAACCACAGGCCAGCAAACCACAGGAGACTATCTCTGAAGTTCAACCACAGTTGAACTTCAAAGTCAGAAGTCATCAAGACCTCTCCTATATTCAGGCTCAGACAAATCTTATCAGAATACTCTACAAAAATTTATCAAAGATCTAATGGGAGACCTACATGGCTCTATGACAGCATACTAAAAAATCAGAATAAAATTCCACATCAGATGAAAGAATTAAAATCAGCAACACAGACATATTCACAGACCAATTATTCAAACATCAATAACAATGAAAAAATGCAGTTAAAATGAAAATGCATGATTGGGCTAATCTTTTTGTACTATAAAATTCTGCACTGAATTACGAGTCTACAGAAAAAAGAACGGAATTATTTGACTAATTCTACCATTTTTCATGAATTTTCTAATGATATGCATGCATTAAAAATATAAAAAAAAAAAAAAAGAAATCAATTAATGGAAAATATGCAAAATATAACAAACAAAAAATAAAATGTCACTTTTATTTTTATTTAATTTTCTAAACATCTTCATGAAAAAGAAGAATTAAAAAAATCATTTATTTACAATTTATTATGAATTTCTAATATAAAAATATAAAAGAAATTGAAAGAAAATGACATGGAGGGGGTTTAAACAGCAAGCATTCAGGTTATTATCTACATTGGGCCCTCAATGGGGGGGGGCCATTAGCAGTTGGGCGCAGGCCCATGCTTACTAACCAAAAACAAATAAAAAAACTGAACTGAAATGCAGGGGGGGGTGTTGCATTAGCAATTTCTCAGTTGCTACCTCAATGGGCTTACGCCCAGGGGGTGTTGATAGCAATTTGGGGCCTAAGGCCCATACCAATCCACTCAGGTCTCTCAACCAGGGGGGGGACAAGCAAATTGAGGGGTGCGTACGTTCAGAAACATGCTTGGGCCTAAGCCCAGTGCCCCAAACCCTAATCCAGTATGAACCCTAACGAACAAAACCTAATTTCCTCACAATCTTCTGGTACTGTTCACTCTCACCCTAGCCCTAACGCCGCTCCATCGTCTCCCCCTCATCCTATCTCTGCAATTCTTCTTAGAACAAAACAATCTCAGATCCTCACACATCATGAACTAAAATCACACTTTAATCCACTATCACACCTGAAATCAAACTTTCATCTAACACTCCCAGATCGAATCAAGCTTTATAATCATATCAGCAAAGATTCAACTAAACCCTAACCACGCACGAGTAAACGAATCGAAAGGAGGGTGAACAAACCTGGAGAAATGGAGAAGACGATGAAGGTCCTGGAACTGGAAAATGTTGAAGGAGCTTGCGGAGATCTTGAATGTTTCTGGAGAAAACTTCGTAGATTCTTGATGATTGGACGAAGAATGAAGTTTCTGGAGATATTGCTTGGAGCTTGAATATAGTTTGAAGTTTTCTGGAAATCTCGCCTGAAGCTTGTTGAAGGTTTGAGTATTCAAAGTGATTTCTGGGAATCTTGCTTGAGATTGAACGTCTGGTGGTTACTTGAGACGATGATGACGTTCTGGAGAAATTGATGAAGAGCGATGTGAGAAGATGAAGTTGTTGATTTCTGGAAAAATTTTGTATGAAGGATGAAGGTTTAGGGTTTCTGGAAAAATTTGTACGAATGTTGTTGAAGGTTTGGATGGATTGATGGAGGATTGATGTGTTTCTGGAAAATTTGATGTATGAAGGTTTGAGTTTCAATGGTGATTTCTGGAAAACGTGGTTGAAGGTGATGAAGGTGGAAGGGAGGAGATCGGAGGAAGGAGATGAATTTTTGGGTTTTTGGTAGCTCCGGTGGAAAGGACGGTGGCCGGAGTTGGTTCAGATGGCCGGCGGCGAGGGTTCACCGGTTTTGCATGGCCGCCGGTGAGGTTGACGGAGAGACTCAGGCGAGGGTGTGGGGAGGACAGGTGGCGCGCATGCGCAGAGGGAGAGAGAGAATGAGGGACCCGTGTGGCGTGCTGGGAGTGGGTCTCTGAGTGGCGTGATCAGTGCAAGAAACGTGGGGCTTTGCATGGCCAACACGTGTCAGCTTTTATTACCCTGGAAACGCGTGGACACTTCTGGAAACTTCCAGGCTTCGCTGGAACTGCTTTGGACTTTCTGGATTGTTTTTGGACTTTTTTGCTGATATTTGGGCTGCGTGGACCATTGTTTTTGCTGATGAAATCTGATGGGAATTGGGCTTTACCAAAAAAACCTCCCTTGGGCCCATACGAAAAAATGAATAAAAAAACCCAAAAAGGAACTGATTAATATCCTGATTAAACTACTGACCACTAAACAAAACATTAACCCTAATTAACTCTAAAAATTCAATTAATCCTAATTAAACTCTAAAAAAATCATTAAAAACCTAATTAATTCTGTATTATCCTAGTTAACCCTAAAAGATCAATTAACCTCTAATTAACTCTAAAAATTCAATTAATCCTAATTAAACTCTAAAAATCAATTAAAGTCTAGTTAATTCTATATCAATCTAATTTTCTATTAAAAAATCTAATATTATTTAATATCTATTAATAAAAGAAAAACTATATCATTTTCTATATTATCTAAAAAACCATTAAACCTATTTAAAATCTATAGAAAAATTCCTAAAAATGATTTAAAAGAAAAACCATATTATTCTAAAATGATAAAAATATTTAAAATCTTATTTATTTTCTAAAAACCTATTTAAGAATTCTATAAAATCCTATAAAGAGAATTAAATTGTTAAAATATTCAAAAAACCCTATTTAAATTCCAGAAAAATTCTATAAAGCCTATTAAAATTCACAAAAGCCTATAAAACCCTAAAAATGCAGATGAATGCACAAATGACCCCCATAAAAGCGCATGAGACCAAATCGAATCGAACAGGTATCCCCGAACATCAGAATATCTTCCAAATCACTTGAAAAATCACCGAGGAGCGCACAATTTCCTGAAAATAAAACCCTGGCAATCTGGACTGGATCTGCCACATCTGATAGACAAAAATCAAGCTGTAAACTCTGATATCCCCTGTTTTGCACAGGAATCACATGTCTGAGCTGCGAATATGAATTTAAACCACGAGTCAGATAAGAAAATCAGTTGGTCAAATTTTAGGGTGCAACAGCTGCCCCTATTCAAGCGACTTGGACCTGAAGGGTTTGAAGAGCGCTCAGCCTTCAAACATTCAAAGGTACGAGACGGTTGAATACAAATAAAACCCGAAAATTTGCCAACCGCGAGCATATACTGTTAACTGCTTGGAGAATAAAGTCCAGAAAACCGAGTCCAGTCATTACGGCACCAAACTGATTAATCATCTGATAAAGAACTCCTGATTTGAATACCCGTTGCTTGTGATACCCCATGTAACAAACCCCGAGGGCTGCAACAAAATACTCGATTCTTTCACATTGCCTACTGATAGGCAGGAAGAAATATACTCACATCGCCCAAAGATGGACGGGAAGACACCTTGATTGAATACTCACCTCGTCTAATGATAGACGGAAAGACAACATTAATCTCCCAATTCACATCGTCTAAGGGTGGACGGAATCATCATGATCGATGAACAAATCAATATTCACATCGTCTAAGGGTAGACGGCATCATCCTGATTGATGAACAAATCATTATTCACATCGTCTAAGGGTAGACGGAATCATCCTGATTGATGAACAAATCATTATTCACATCGTCTAAGGGTAGACGGGATCATCCTGATTGATGAACGAATCAATATTCTCATCGTCTAAGGGTAGACGGAATCATCCTGATTGATGAAACAAATCAATATTCACATCGTCTAAGGGTAGACGGAATCATCCTGATTGATGAACAAATCATTATTCACATCGTCTAAGGGTAGACGGTATCATCCTGATTGATGAACAAATCATTATTCACATCGTCTAAGGGTAGACGGAATCATCCTGATTGATGAACAAATCATTATTCTCATCGTCTAAGGGTAGACGGAATCATCCTGATTGATGAACAAATCATTATTCACATCGTCTAAGGGTAGACGGCATCATCCTGATTGATGAACAAATCATTATTCTCATCGTCTAAGAGTAGACGGAAAGTTACCATAATCTCCATACTCACATCGTCTAAAGATAGACGGAAAGACACCATAACGCGATTCAACATCATCCTTTGAATTTCAGAATCCTTCTGTCTACGGGAATTGATGGAGAAGTCAATATCCTTGAAGGGGCCACATCGTCAGTATGGACCGACGGTAAGAAAAACCACCTTTTAAGGAACCATGTCGTCAATAAGAATCAACGATCACGCAAACTGAACATTCTTCGAAGAGCCTCGTCATCAATAGGGATTGATGGGCAGAAAAGTCCCTCTTAAACGTCATCTCATCCAATAACCAGAAAGAGAACCGATATTCAAAATCATTTTGAAACCCCTCAACATCTAAGGATAGCCGGAGAAGACTCGCTGGGGAAACACCTCATCATATGTACGATCTGGCAATAAGAAACCCGCTGAACAGTAGCTCGAAACTTCACATCGTCTGCTGACAGACGGAAAGGAAAGCTACTTGCTATAGAAACTCTATTTTGAACCCCATTGAAAATCAACCAAAACTTCACATCGTCTACTGATAGACGGGAAGAAAAGCATATCCTGGGGGAACCCCTTCTTGAAACCTTACTGCGATCACCCGCAACTTCACATCGTCTATGGATAGACGGAAAGAAAACCACATTCGTACTCCCGACGTCTAATGATAGACGGAGAAATCCACTCATTGGAGGAACACATCGCCAATATGAATTGACGGGAAGAAAAGTCTGTCGATATCAGATGACTGCTTGCTTAAAGCATAATTGTTGTATGATCTGATACAACTAATCCGCTGAACTGTCTGAACACTGTTGCTGGATAAATGCCCCTGAACTGATCACAGAGTAATTCACGCGCCATATGAGGCTGATAGAAAACCTGACTTACGCTTTGTATGCCTATGCAAATGCTTTAATCTTTCTACAGCGTAATGCTCCATTCTAGATGGAAATGCTACGCATTTTGAAAATGTCATGCAGGTATGATGCAAATATGATGCATGCAATATGTTAGCAGGCTCGAGCTGCCGGAGAAGGCCGGGTACAGAAAACCACTTCAGCAAAATAAATGCTGAAGGCGAGGCCAACTTTGCTGGGGATAACCCGGATATCACTGAATCGTCCTAGCAAAATAAATGCTGGGAGAGTGAAATCAACCATGCTGGGGATATTGAGGACTTAACCGAACGCTTTGACGAAGTAATACCCTGCTGGGGAATATAACTCCGTTGCTAAATAGCAGATGTGCTGAATATGATTAGACTCCTCTGGCAAATTTGACTTTGCTGGAGAAAATGGAGGGAGCCCTCCTGCGTACTGACGACGCTCGGATCTGGAAAATGATGCGCCAACACAGATGGGCTTCACAGTAATCGCAAACTTGGATTTGAGCTCTTAAGCCATCTTACTGGGTCAGGTACACCTGACGCTGGAAAATATTCTTCCTGAATACACAGCCTTGAAGAGTCAAGGGATAGTGACACGACCTCCCGCATTCATCTCGCTCTCGAAAATCGACTGCATCTGCTCGAATAACCCTGAATGGCCTTGCTGATACGGAGAACAACAATCCTTTCGCTTCTGATATGCCTCAGCCTACGGGACCTCTGTGGGGATAGCCCTTGAAAGAGAATCTGCAAATTTGTTGCCCCGATGGTCTGATATAACGTGCCTCAGCGTTCTGATCTTCTGAGATACTTCACCTTGAATGCTCCTCGCACAAACCTTTGCGCGCTTAAGGTGGTCTGCCCCTGACTGCAACTCCTTGATTATCTGATTCAGAGTAGCACCTCCTGACTACGACGCATTCACCGAATCTCAACCTGATTGCCCCAGAATAACTGACTTCGAAAAGCTGACCTGACTGGGGATCACAATAAAAGCTTGCCCCTGCTCTCGGAATATTTGGGCGTTCTGCATTCTATCTTGACCATACTTTCCATTGTAGGAAGCTTTTCTGCTGTCAAACGCTCACTCGCAAGTAAAACAAGTTGTTCTGCATAAAAGATGTATTAATGCAACACATATGACAGCTTTGACATCCAATCTGTTCACTGGGAAAAAGGAAAAACAGTTTATGGCATATGATGCACAAAACATTTATCAACATCAGTATCAACATGGTAAGAGGAACCTTTTAGGAGTCAGAATCGACACGACCTTTACCGGAGTATGCTTTCGAAACACCCTGCTTCAATTAGGTCTTTTGAAGGTTGTAACGTGGTCAGGTTCATGGTTTTGAAAGAAAGGATAAAGGCTCGAAGTTTATTCTAACCCACCCGTTCTCCTTGATGTTCTCCCATCCTACGTTTAGCTAATTTGACCTTGGCGCTCACCTCTCAGAGGCTGAAAAAATAGGAATGATAGTTCGAGAAACTTTTGGATTTGGGAGTGACAGCCACTCACCTTTCGTCTTTGACACTTGTGGTCACACGACTTGTATTTTCATCGAGGATTTTTCTTTTGATCCTTTTCATTTTTTTCTTTTCATATCCCTAACTTTTGCCTGGACTGACTCCTTTTGAGTTTCTTTTGATTTTTTAGTCCAGCGGGATGCCCTCATTTTTGCCTAAGTCATTTGTTTTGAAATTTTCTTGACTTAGCGGGCTTTTGATTTTTTTTCATTCTTCTTTGCTTTTGAACAAGTCGTGTGACACTGGTTGTCTGACTCTTTGGGAAATGATGTGGCTGTCCCACTCCTGATTGAACCATTGTGGTCTTTTAGGCACGACCTCTAGGGGTGTGATTGATCCTCGAACGGACACTCCTTCTGCAATTTGGACGCTCGGTCAAATTAGCTAACACCTACCCTGCCCCAGGCTAAGATTTAGGGTTTTTCATTTTCAGAAAGAAACTCCTACTACAAGGCTCAAAGGGGTTGACAAGGGATTATCTTCCTTATATCTCCGGTGTTTAAGGATTTGAAACAATGCCTGTACATCATCAGCAGGTTTTATTTCAAAAGCATACAATATCGGAATTTGCATGTCGGTCATTTTCGTCATCCTCCCCAAATTCTTCTTGACCGAAGCAGTGGATATTTGCAAAACAGTTAGTGAACACGAATGGATCAAAACATGCACATTTATTTCATTATCATCAATTTGAATGAAAACAACCAAGTTTTACAAACAAGATTACAAATTCAAACAGGAAAGCAACTACAAATGTAAAGAAATGACAAGCTAAAACAAAGAAAATATGCTAGCCTCCGAGAACCGGGCTTTCACATCTGCCCTGCTGCTGAACCAGCTATCTTTATTAAAGGCAATTCGATGCTGTCCTGATCTGCTTTCAACGACTCAACCAAACTATAGAGCTCTTCCTCTTTCATTCAGATGATGTGGGGACCTCCCGGCCCGAAGCTGATTGCTGCACTATCAAGCAGATCCTGCACTTTGTGCTTAAATGCTTTACAGTTCTCAACCGTATGGCCTGGTGCCCCGGTATGGAACTCGCAAGTAGCGTCAGCATCGTACCCCGGTGGTGGTGGTCCCGTTAAGGGAGCCAATGTCCTTTTACGAACCAATTGGAGCTGAAGCAATGTCTGCAGAAGCTGTGCGTATGGTATAGGAGGAGTTTCCAAATGACGGCTTGCCAAAGGACCTTGATTCTGACCTCTTTTATACCCCCGATTATTCTGTTGCTGAGGCTGCTGCTGCCGGTATCGGGTTGACCCTTGAGCACCATTCGTATCAAATGCAACATCGGCTTCTTGATCTTCGAGGTATTGATTAACGCTCTCCTTATGCTTAGCCATTTGCTTTCTCAGATCTGCCCCAGGAATAGGCAACAATTGTGGGCCTGGAGATTCTGACACCATGGAGTCCAGGATACGCTTCTGACCCACTACAGCTTTGGAAACATCTGTCATTTTAACATCGATCGAGACAGGAGCAATGTGCACAGCTACGCCGCCCGGCGTGAATTCAATATCGTGCGAGTCAATCAGGTCTTGAACGTTGTGTTTGAAAGCATGACATCCCTCGATGTTATGTCCGAATGCCCCGGAATGAAAATCACATTGCTTATTGGCATCGTATCCCTGAGGAAACGCTTTTGTTGGTGGTGACAACGTTCTTTTCTCAACCAGATTAAACCTCAATAAGATCTGCAAGAGCTCCGCATATGCCATAGGTGGTGCCTCAAATATTCTCCTTGGCTTCCCTTCCTGGATCTTTCGCTGAGCCGGATGCATCTTCTGTTGCTGCTGCTCAAGTTCCACATGCACAGGTGGCACGAGCTTCTTCATTGCGGCTTCAAATAGCTGATCGTCTTCTTTCCTAAGCACGTTCTTGACTACCTCCATGATCAAGCTCATTTGGGTCTTCAGCTGACTGTTCTCCTCTTTGAGAATCTTCTGCTCTAGACGCATCTCTTGCATGTCTCTCATCATCTGCTCTAGCTGGCTTTGGACTTCAATCAATTCAATCTGGTTCTGTTCCATATCTCTGAAGGAGTTCCTGCAACAAAATTCATAACGAGATAAAGAGAAACCCAAGCTATAAGCAAACAGACGAACATCTCCCATAAATGTACAACCAACAAAATCAGCAGGTAAGCACAAATGAGTATGACTATAACGACCCCAGCCAACAATCCTGGTGGTGGTCGACAAATACTGATGCACAAAAAGCTAAACGGATTAAGCAGAGAAAACAGATGCGGCATCCGACGCGAAAACCTCTAGAAATTTCTCCCATACAACCGAACTTTCTGATTGGCAATCTTCAGAGCACACACTTCCTGTGGAGTCTTCCATGACATTAACTGACGAACCCGCACAACTAGAAGACGGAAAATCATTAATCTGAACACAACCTTGAGGAGTGATGCAAATACGGCTAGAGTCTAACAGATCCTGAATCTGACTTCTAAGCACTTTACAATCATTCGTTGAATGCCCCTGTGCCCCAGCGTGGTACTCACAGCGGGCGCTGGCATCAAAGCCTGGAGGATAAGGTGGAATTACCGGCTTAGTCTCTCTCGGCACTATCAATCCGCTTCTGACCAAATCTGGCAACAACTGACCGTATGACACCGGTAGCTGAGTAAACTGCCTTTCAGGCTTCCTTGGTCTTCGTGGAGCATGCTGACGCGATCGACGATAGGATGACTGTTGACTTGAAGTGTCTGAAAACTGATCCTGAGATGCTAGAGATTCTGAGGTGACGTCATCTCCTTCCCATTCTTCTTGAGAACTGACAACTGACTCAATCTTATTAACTGGGACATAAGGAACACCTCGAAACTTTCCACTCCTGAGTCCTCGCTCAACAATCTCTCCCAGCCTCATTAGGCCCACAAAGCTTGTGCAACTGAACAATTTATCAAAATAATGGCTTTTCAGAGTACCCAAGAAGATGTCAACCAGTTCTCTTTCCGGAAGCGGTGGTTGAACACTAGCAGCCAATTCTTTCCATCTTCGCAAATACGCTCTGAATGATTCATTCTTCGCCTGAGACAATTCTTGCAGATCTACGAGACTAGGAGTCAAATCCAAGTTGTAATCGTACTGCTTTATGAAAGCTCTGGCTAAATCTACCCATGATCGAATCTGGTTACTTTCCAATTGCACATACCATCTCAACGATACCCCAGTCAGGCTATATTGAAAGCAATGGATCATCAATTTGTCATTTCGCACAAACGAAGTCATCCTTCGACAGAACATCATCAAATGCAACTTCGGACAGCTATCTCCTGTGTATTTCTCAAATTCCGGCATTTTGAACTTGTATGGCAACACCAGGTCAGGGACCAAGCACATGGCTACAGCATCCAGGTTAACGGCATCTTTTGCTTCCAAGGCTTTCATTTGCTCTTCCAACACTCGGAGTCTTCTAACATCGTCAAGAGCTCTTGGATCTACTAACCCGGTCACTGGAACATCTCCCCGGTAATTCATCGCAGGGAAAGCAACACATTGATTGTTAACAGGAGGATAATGTTCATTTCGGGCGAGAAACTGCTCATGCCGATCTCTGTTCTCAACAGTTGGCTGTACAACTTGGGCTGCAGTAAGATTGTTCACTTGCGGGAAGCCTTCCATAGAATCATACTGATGGTTGGATGCCATAGTAAACCCTGTCTGGGTGTCAGGAATTTGGAAATTGCCTTCAGACATAGCTACCAATTACCTGTAACGGACTACACTGCTCGATTCTACTCAACTCTGCTTCAGCCCCTTGGTCGTCTTCAACACTCCACTCTTGCCTCAAACAAATCCCCGAGAATCACTTTCTGGTGAAAACAAAGGCTGGATAAGTGCTCTGACCTGCTAGAGAAATGCTATGCAGTATGATTTATGCAAACAGGAATACAAAAATGCTAACGTGCATGTGTGCATTGGAGATATTTTCCCTCCAATTCCAGTGTCAGTGGTAGCAAGACGAGATAAACCATAGAGACAATATTTGGAAAAACCCTCATATATTGATTAGAATAACAGTCTTGTCCAGAAGTTACATAACTATGCTCCATACAGCTGCTATGACAAAGAGGATCCCAGCCAACATGCCTGGTGGTGATCTCAACATACAGAATACAAGAGAAATCAAATACGGGTACGGTTGCGGAAGTCTTCGACCATCTTCTTTGTCTCTGCATGATCTGGTTGATAAATCAAACCTTCTATCAGTCGATCCCTCTTCCTGACCGTCCCCTGGATGTCTCTGACAAAGTCTTCCCAAGCCTTATCATTGGCACCGCCCCCGGGTTTGGGTCTCTTGGCATCTGCTCTATGCTGGAGATCTTCCAAATTCTTCATGGCATCTGTCAGCTTGCGCTCGGCCTCGTATCGGCGACAGGCTTCTTCTTCAAGCTCCTCAGTCTTCACTTTGACCTGTTCTTCTAACTGAGCAATCTGTGTCTTCAGCCCTTCTTCTCGTTCCTTGCGCTTGGTCATAGTGCGATCCCAGTGTTCTCTGAACTTGGCTAGCTTTGTGTAGGCCCTTTCCAGCTCTTGCTTTTTGGTGGCCAACACACTACTAACTGAGTCGACATCTAACTCTAGACGCTTCTTGGTTTCAGTCAATTCCAATAACGTAGTCTTCAGATGTTTCAGAGTTTCAGCCTGTTGCTTAGAAATATATCCTGTTTCAATATTTTCATGCCGAAGCTGGGCGTTCTCCTGCTCTAAAGCCTCTTTAGCCCTTGCTAGCTCTTCTTTCTCCGCCATCAGTTGCTTGTAAACCTGAATGTCCACAGTGGTAGGCTCCTCTACCGGAGGAGGATGCAATGGTTGAACTGCTGGATACGGCATAAGGAACTTCACAGCTCGCTCACGAATCCATTCTTCATATGGGCTAGGACCTCGAGTATCCCCTCTGCTACCTGAAAGCTTCCCTCTCTTGTGCAAGTTTTTCCAGGCTTTCTCAAGTTTGGTCAGCATCTCTTTCCCTATTGCCCCAGTGAGATACAGAGATTCCTGTATCTCCTCGGGCTTTGGCGCTCCTTGAGGTACGTACCCAAATTGCTTGATCAATAAAGAAGGGTTATAGTTGACACAACCTTTCCTTCCTATTAACGGAACATTCGGGAATCCTTCGCCTTTGAGTATGACTTCAGCTCCAAATACTTCTTTAATGACCCATACCACGTTCTCAGCAGTTAATCCCATTAAGCGCTCGGGCCATCCTAGAGAATTGATAGACGTGACAAACGGGCCTGACTTAGGCATATGACTGGTGAACCACCTGCATAGGAGAGGTACACAACAAGACACATTCCTTCCTCGTCGCTTTTCATTCTGGTAGTGGGTTGAATGGTGGATATCTCCTAGCAAAGTAGGAACTGGGTTTCCCGCAGCCAAGATATAGAAGGCATCAGAATCAACAAAATCAGGAATGTTCGGGAATAACACGATGCCGTACACACATACAGCAAGGATGACGTCAAAAACCTCCCAGCTACCCTTCTGGGCATACTCTCGAGCCTTCTCCACTAAGACATCCAACGGAAATCCCCATACGTCTCCTCTTCTGATCATCTTCCCAGACAACTCAGACTCTTTCAAACACAGGATGGCAGAAAGCTCAGCCAGCTTAGGCTCAGCGTCCGGACGATAAAAAGGCATCTGCTCACGGATCGGTATATCCAGAAGTGCAGAGTACTCCTCCAGGGCAGGAGCCAAAGCAAAGTCGGGAAATACAAAACACCTGAGCTCCGCGTCGTAGAACTGTAACAGAGTATAGATGCCGCTGGTCTCGTAGGCAGATGGCTGATAAACGTAGGTCAGAATCCTCCCATATCTCTTTCTGAAGTCACCCATTCCTCTCTTCTTAGCAATAGCCATCAATTCTAACAATAGACTGATATTCGGCGACGGAAACTTATAGGGCAATACTCTCTTCAGGTTTTCCATGTCTTGCTAGGAACAAACACCAGAACTGGAAGGGAAAATATGTACCTGCAATACACACACGTTAGTTGTATGCAAATGGTAATGCAATGATGCAATATGATAAATAATGCAATCTGCGAACATAGGGGCTATGCTGTAGCCTGAAGAGGAATATCTCTGTGATCATGAACAGAAAACCAACACGGTCATCAGAATCTCATGCCACTAACTATCATCTGATACTCAAAATATCAATCCCCTGGTAAGAAAACCATCTGAACCTCTGTATCTGACGAGAATACCATCTGATAATAGCCTCAACCTCAGATAAGAAACCCATCTGACCCAGACAACACACCTGGAGATGAATCAAGAACACCATCTGACAAAGATACTGAATCATGGTTTCTGACGGCCAGTTTTCCTGCAATAACCCAGTCCCTCTCACAGGTAGGATAGACCTAATCCACGGACAAAGGTACGGCATCCTATGCGGTTATCAGCGTCACAGACTTTCATGAGTGACGATACGATTCCCAGAAGGAGTGGCATCATCAAGTCATGAAGAGGCCTCACTTAGCTGACTTCCAAATGATCGGTCCCCAGAGTCGACAATCCTTACGTCTGGACTCCCCTCAGATCCTCAGGACCGGAAAGGAGCACCTCTGCAAGAATCTCGTCTGAGCATAGATTTTCGTAGGGAACTGTGCCTGCTCAGCAGACAGGTTCGTCTACTACTTCTCCACAACTATATCTAGGTGTGTACTCAAACCCAGGTCCGGCTTTTCACTCACAGTAACCTCCCTTGCCCACAGCAATAATCATGATAATATAATACTGGAAAATAAATGCGGAAAGGTAAAGGTACAGAAAAGTAAAGTGCAGAAAAGTAAAACACAATATGCACAACACCCAACAAATAAACACCCAAGCGCTAGGATTGACTCGCGTAGGGGATGGGAAACGGTCCCAGCATAAGGGATGGGAAAAGTCCCTAGATGCTATATATCCCCAGCAGAGTCGCCAGCTGTCGCTACTGCGAAAATCGGCGCCGGCTTGACAGGAGAGTCGCCACCGTGCGTTATTTATCCCTCAGAGCGGGAAAGGAAACGCTCGAAGTAAACCTCGCAAAGACGGGAAAAGGTATGGTCATCGCAACCAAAACCTGGATTCGGGAGTCGGTTACGCAAGGGGAAGGTATTAGCACCCCTCACGTCCATCGTACTCGATGGGATCCACGCTTGGTGTTTATAGGTAAAAGGGTGTATTATCTATCTACGCTAATGGCTGGTCTGAAAAGAAGATAAAAGGACAGGACTCGACAGAACATACGGTGTTCTGGGCCTACGTATTCCCTCGTGCAATGGGAAAGTCAGAGTCAACGTAGTTCGACTGCCTACGTCTAAACGGGGGAAAGGTTGCTCGCTAGGACATCGCATCCTATGCCTACATATCTTCGTCTGGAACGAAGAATCAGAGCAGCTGTAGTTCAGCTAACTACGGATCAAGCTACTCAAAAGCTCCTACAGAAAGGAAAGGGAAACCCTAGAACTATACCTGAGAAACAGGGGAATCTACCTACTGCTATCACACCTGGTTGACCATCCTAATGTCTATCATAACAACTCCGCAGCGGAGAAGTCAGAGCTCCTAAGGGATCATGGCAACTGGAATGAACCACAAACAGGAAACTGCAACGCAAAGGAATACTGAAAATATGCATGAATGCAATGATTAAACAAGCAAGGCACAGAGGCCGCAAACCACAAAGGCAAGGGAGCTCAGCTCTACCAAATACCAACAAGCAAAGCCACGCAATAACAAACAAGCAGAAGGAGGACCACCTCAACTTCTTATGCACACACAGTCTACTTCTAAGATGCACCTATTCAGAACTATCTAGATGAACACCTAAGTCTAATGCAACATAACATCACACAAGTCAAACAACACAAAGAGACTAACCCTGAGCAGGGCCTCAAACAAACCTGAAACAATCTCCTAATCTATCTCTAAACAAAACTCTATACAACACCCTAAGTAAGGATCTAAGCAACAACTCTAATCAAAACCCTAAGCAAGGATCTAAACAAACTCCTAGGCAAGAGGAATCAATCCCATTCTCCAAGCTTCAGAATAAGCTTACCAGAGAAAGGAAGCTAAGCAGACAAGCTCATAGTGCTTTCCTCAGGAAAGTACCAGGAGGTTACTACTCAGGAGTCATATCCTATGCGGCTCGACAACTGTGATCAGTTTACATTCCTCCTCAGGAGAAATTAAACTCACATGAAGGCTCCGGCGTCACTGGATACTTAGGAAAGAACCTATATGCACTAGGGGAACTAAGTGAACAGACTCAGAGGACCTTCCTCAGGAAAGTACTAGGAGGCTAACACTTAGGAATCGTATCCTACGTGGCTCAACAACTGTGATTAGTTTACATTCCTCCTCAGGAGAAATTAAACTCACAAGTTGGCTCCAACATCACTGGATACTTAAGAAATCCTAGACAAACTACTGGAACTAAGTGAATAGACCCATAGGACCTTCCTCAGGAAAGTGCTAAGGGGCCTCCACTTAGGAATCGTATCCCATGTGGCTCAACAACATGTGATCAGTTTATATTCCTCCTCAGGAGGAATTAAACTCACAAGTCGGCTCCGACATCATTGGATACTTACGAAAGAGGCGAGAAGAAAGGATGAAAGTCATTCATAGTGCCTTCCTCAGGAAAGTACCATAAACTCCCTTCAAACTTCAGGATCTCGAACCTCACAAACAGACAACAAGCTCCTAGACTAAGCCTCAATCCAATGCATCTCTGCAAGCTCCAACAGGACCTCAATCAGCTCCCACCTTAAGAAGAAACCACAGGCCAGCAAACCACAGGAGACTATCTCTGAAGTTCAACCACAGTTGAACTTCAAAGTCAGAAGTCATCAAGACCTCTCCTATATTCAGGCTCAGACAAATCTTATCAGAATACTCTACAAAAATTTATCAAAGATCTAATGGGAGACCTACATGGCTCTATGACAGCATACTAAAAAATCAGAATAAAATTCCACATCAGATGAAAGAATTAAAATCAGCAACACAGACATATTCACAGACCAATTATTCAAACATCAATAACAATGAAAAAATGCAGTTAAAATGAAAATGCATGATTGGGCTAATCTTTTTGTACTATAAAATTCTGCACTGAATTACGAGTCTACAGAAAAAAGAACGGAATTATTTGACTAATTCTACCATTTTTCATGAATTTTCTAATGATATGCATGCATTAAAAATATAAAAAAAAAAAGAAAAAGAAATCAATTAATGGAAAATATGCAAAATATAACAAACAAAAAATAAAATGTCACTTTTATTTTTATTTAATTTTCTAAACATCTTCATGAAAAAGAAGAATTAAAAAAATCATTTATTTACAATTTATTATGAATTTCTAATATAAAAATATAAAAGAAATTGAAAGAAAATGACATGGAGGGGGTTTAAACAGCAAGCATTCAGGTTATTATCTACATTGGGCCCTCAATGGGGGGGGGCCATTAGCAGTTGGGCGCAGGCCCATGCTTACTAACCAAAAACAAATAAAAAAACTGAACTGAAATGCAGGGGGGGTGTTGCATTAGCAATTTCTCAGTTGCTACCTCAATGGGCTTACGCCCAGGGGGTGTTGATAGCAATTTGGGGCCTAAGGCCCATACCAATCCACTCAGGTCTCTCAACCAGGGGGGGGGACAAGCAAATTGAGGGGTGCGTACGTTCAGAAACATGCTTGGGCCTAAGCCCAGTGCCCCAAACCCTAATCCAGTATGAACCCTAACGAACAAAACCTAATTTCCTCACAATCTTCTGGTACTGTTCACTCTCACCCTAGCCCTAACGCCGCTCCATCGTCTCCCCCTCATCCTATCTCTGCAATTCTTCTTAGAACAAAACAATCTCAGATCCTCACACATCATGAACTAAAATCACACTTTAATCCACTATCACACCTGAAATCAAACTTTCATCTAACACTCCCAGATCGAATCAAGCTTTATAATCATATCAGCAAAGATTCAACTAAACCCTAACCACGCACGAGTAAACGAATCGAAAGGAGGGTGAACAAACCTGGAGAAATGGAGAAGACGATGAAGGTCCTGGAACTGGAAAATGTTGAAGGAGCTTGCGGAGATCTTGAATGTTTCTGGAGAAAACTTCGTAGATTCTTGATGATTGGACGAAGAATGAAGTTTCTGGAGATATTGCTTGGAGCTTGAATATAGTTTGAAGTTTTCTGGAAATCTCGCCTGAAGCTTGTTGAAGGTTTGAGTATTCAAAGTGATTTCTGGGAATCTTGCTTGAGATTGAACGTCTGGTGGTTACTTGAGACGATGATGACGTTCTGGAGAAATTGATGAAGAGCGATGTGAGAAGATGAAGTTGTTGATTTCTGGAAAAATTTTGTATGAAGGATGAAGGTTTAGGGTTTCTGGAAAAATTTGTACGAATGTTGTTGAAGGTTTGGATGGATTGATGGAGGATTGATGTGTTTCTGGAAAATTTGATGTATGAAGGTTTGAGTTTCAATGGTGATTTCTGGAAAACGTGGTTGAAGGTGATGAAGGTGGAAGGGAGGAGATCGGAGGAAGGAGATGAATTTTTGGGTTTTTGGTAGCTCCGGTGGAAAGGACGGTGGCCGGAGTTGGTTCAGATGGCCGGCGGCGAGGGTTCACCGGTTTTGCATGGCCGCCGGTGAGGTTGACGGAGAGACTCAGGCGAGGGTGTGGGGAGGACAGGTGGCGCGCATGCGCAGAGGGAGAGAGAGAATGAGGGACCCGTGTGGCGTGCTGGGAGTGGGTCTCTGAGTGGCGTGATCAGTGCAAGAAACGTGGGGCTTTGCATGGCCAACACGTGTCAGCTTTTATTACCCTGGAAACGCGTGGACACTTCTGGAAACTTCCAGGCTTCGCTGGAACTGCTTTGGACTTTCTGGATTGTTTTTGGACTTTTTTGCTGATATTTGGGCTGCGTGGACCATTGTTTTTGCTGATGAAATCTGATGGGAATTGGGCTTTACCAAAAAAACCTCCCTTGGGCCCATACGAAAAAATGAATAAAAAAACCCAAAAAGGAACTGATTAATATCCTGATTAAACTACTGACCACTAAACAAAACATTAACCCTAATTAACTCTAAAAATTCAATTAATCCTAATTAAACTCTAAAAAAATCATTAAAAACCTAATTAATTCTGTATTATCCTAGTTAACCCTAAAAGATCAATTAACCTCTAATTAACTCTAAAAATTCAATTAATCCTAATTAAACTCTAAAAATCAATTAAAGTCTAGTTAATTCTATATCAATCTAATTTTCTATTAAAAAACCTAATATTATTTAATATCTATTAATAAAAGAAAAACTATATCATTTTCTATATTATCTAAAAAACCATTAAACCTATTTAAAATCTATAGAAAAATTCCTAAAAATGATTTAAAAGAAAAACCATATTATTCTAAAATGATAAAAATATTTAAAATCTTATTTATTTTCTAAAAACCTATTTAAGAATTCTATAAAATCCTATAAAGAGAATTAAATTGTTAAAATATTCAAAAAACCCTATTTAAATTCCAGAAAAATTCTATAAAGCCTATTAAAATTCACAAAAGCCTATAAAACCCTAAAAATGCAGATGAATGCACAAATGACCCCCATAAAAGCGCACGAGACCAAATCGAATCGAACAGGTATCCCCGAACATCAGAATATCTTCCAAATCACTTGAAAAATCACCGAGGAGCGCACAATTTCCTGAAAATAAAACCCTGGCAATCTGGACTGGATCTGCCACATCTGATAGACAAAAATCAAGCTGTAAACTCTGATATCCCCTGTTTTGCACAGGAATCACATGTCTGAGCTGCGAATATGAATTTAAACCACGAGTCAGATAAGAAAATCAGTTGGTCAAATTTTAGGGTGCAACAGATGTCACCGTATCTGATTGGATATCACAACATAACTGGGAAAAATGGTTTTCATCAATATAGTTCTGTAATGGAATAAACTCTCTAATACGAACTCCTCTGATCTTAATCCATCTGCATGGTATGTGAAACACATTTTCTTCTCAACTCAATCAATGTATATGCATCCAATCTGTGTCAGCCATTACATCCCTAATACTAGATCATAACCGCCCAACTCAAACATCACAACATTCATCTCTCATTTTCTTGATTACCCTTCACTTCTTTAGCATTTGGTATTTCCATCGCCATTTGGTATTTTTGGTGTTTTTGTTTGGACATTGAGTATTAATAAATTACTAATAAGGGTTTTATTAAATGTAATTTAATTTTTAATTGAAGAAAAAATTAAGTAATGACTAAGTATCTTTTAATCTTAGTTGATAATAAAAAATATTGTATCAATCTATTCGCAAATTGTGAAATATTAAATATAGTTACTAATATTTAAAAACAAATATTAAACGTAGACACTTCTAAGTTGAAGTATGGTCGAATATATATATGTCACTTGATAATTTAATAACATATCAATTTTTATTATTTATTTTAAAATAATAATTAATTAAAGTACACTGTCAATGTGAAATTATTTTATACTATCATCCAACTAAAATGAATTATTTTTGAAAAAATATATAAAAAACTAATTATTAAAATAATTTTAATTAGTTGACAGACATTTATTTCAATTAATCTTTTAAAATAAATTAAAATTTTAAAGGATGATGATTTTTTATTAAGCTATAGTATAAAATTATTTTGAAATGGGTATTCCTATGCATTAAACTCATATTTAAATAGCGGATACAAGTACATGTTGATATACTTCAACAACAACTTTAAATAGATAAAGGTCAGTGGATTCTCACTCTCAGTCATCTAATCTTCTTCCCTAGGTTTCGATATGAAGACGGATAATAAAGGTCATGGTCAAAACTACTCCGCTTGTTCTTCTCCGTCGTCACTGACACCGACGGAGGAAACAACCAGCAATCTTCTTCATGAGCTGCATCTTCCGTTCGATTTGGTGGTAGAAATACTCTGTAGACTCCCCGTGAAACACCTCCTTCAGCTCCGTTGCGTTTGTAAATCATGGAATTCTCTTATCGCCGGAGATTCCAAGTTCGCCGAGAAGCACCTCCGCTTGTCAACCTCTAACCACGAACGGCACTACCTCATCCGAATCCCTAAGTTCACAAAGGAGTTGGTTGTATGTAATTCTCCAATCTCCTCTGTCTTCAGCTCCACATCAACTACTTGTGTCGAACAGTTCACCTACTTTATAGGAGAGATTGTTATCATAGGTGGAGCTTCCACTTGTGATGGCATCATATGTTTTAGGATAAGTAATTCTCTTGCTCTTTTGTGTAACCCTTCCATTAGAAAATACAAAATATTGCCTCCTTTGACATTTCTACCCCAATTATTTACCTTATATACCTTAGTGTATGATCGTTTCACCAATAATTATAAGATTATTGCTGTTAGCACGCATAGTACAAAAATATATGTCAATATTCATACTTTGGGTACTGATTATTGGAGAAGGATTCCGGACTTCCCCGCTCCTTTCCTTTTGCCTAAATTGGGAATATTTATGAGTGACTCTGTTAATTGGTTGGCACATGCTGATGATGCTCATGCACTGTTCGTTGTATCTCTTGATTTTCGGAAAGACTCCTATCAAAAGCTTTCACTTCCTGGTTTTGATGTGCAATCCACAACTTCTTCTATGACCTTAGGGACATTGAGGGGTTGTTTGTCCTTCCTCTATCAAAGGGACAAGTTTTCTCATATTTGGATTATGAAGGAACATGGTAATGAAAAGTCTTGGACTAAATTGTTAATTGTTCCTCACATGAAAGAATGTGGGTTTTATGGCTATTCTAGAGCATTATATATTTCAAAGGATGACCAAGTGCTGATGGAGTTTCTCAAAAATGGGAAATGTAGTTTGGTGGTTTATGATTTCATAAATAATACTTTTAAGATTCCTAAATTTCCAAACAACATCCATGGTAAGATGATGACACACGAAGTCTATGTTGAGAGTTTGATATCACCTTTCTAGTTGTTGTGCTATGTGACCTCATCTAGAGACTCAAATGCGGCCAATAGGTTAATCGAGTGTTCTTGTTATTTATGGTGTATGGAACACGCAACTTGAGAAATTGCTGTTATTTTTCATTTATTTGTTAGTTAGAGCAGTCGGTTTTGTGGCCGCACATTACATTAATACCTTCCACATTAGATTATAATTTTCTCTTATTATTTACTCTATTATTCTCAGTTTTGTTTTCTATATCATTTCTTGGTGTCTACAATCTGCTGTCATGTGCTTGACTCACATTTTGTTTTCTATGCAATCCTTAGCCTCAAACAGACTTCATTCAATATGTGGAATAATTTGTGACAAAAATTAAATCATGTGCAATTATTAATTCTAGATCCTGATATATTTTGTTTGGGTAGTAGTCTACTAATGGTGTGTATCTTACATGTGATATGTCACTAACTTCACAATATGGTTTTACCTTACTAGAACATTTTTCATTAGGATTGCTCGTGCCCTTTTCATCGTAACCATGTATAAAAGGGTGGACAATATAAATAACAGTTATAATAAAATACAAAATCAAACCAAAAACTAAATCAGTTAGAATACTAAAGTTCTTATTTGCTCATGAATTTGAGATTTACATTAATTTACTATGATGATCCGATCACTTGGCATGCCAATCATTTGGATTAGCATGATAATCACAGCAATATTTAATTTTCTGTCAACCTGAATGATGAAAAAAAAGAATAATTCATTGGATAAACAAGTGCTATGAGGCCATTTTAGACTCTAAAGCAAAGGATGAAACACTTGTAAGTTAGTGTCCATTTTTTGTTGAAGCAAAGAATATCAGAAACTGGTATTTTGTGACAGAGGATTTTATAGTGTAGAGTTGAGCAGGCAATGCAAGCAAATTGGGCGCTAAGATACTCAAGAAGCTGCCACAGGATCCCGTGGCAGCAATATGCAACTGTGGGAGCTTCTCTTTTTCATATTTGTTACAGAGTTGTTGCTCTACATGGATGTCTTCAATCTGAAACTCAGGTAATAAATCAATTACTTTGGCACGGTTATAATTTTAAAGAGTAGAGTTTATATGATGCCAAAAGAAATTATACTTGTTACCAAAATAAGGAAGCTGTAGATTAACCGAGTTTCATGATGCAAGCTTATAGCTGAGTGTGATATCTTTTTCTTACATTAAAACTTTCTTCCTCGGTTTTGAATTTTTGATGTCTATCACCACATGAGGAGAGTTATACATGTAAGCATGCAAACTCACATTCATATCTGCGTGTCAAGGAACTTAACAAAACCAAATATACTTCATTATCCCTATAGTGCAAAGTGAGGTGCTTTGGTTTGTTTTATATATATATATATATATATATATATATATATATATATATATATATATATATATATATATATATATATATATATATATATATATATATATATATATATATATATATATATATATATATTTTGTTGGCGTTGTTTAAACTGAATGGTGTGTGCACATTACCTTTTTTGATGTCTGATTTCTTCAGTAAATTATGTGTCAGCACAGTAAGAATTGCAACTAGTAGAGTTACTGGTTTGGGTTGTACCAGAAAAAATTATAAGTCTTGTTTAGAACTACATGTTGATATGTCTTTAGAGTTCTTGTTAGTGTACTAAAAAAATGCATTCTATTTTTCTAAAAATTAACAATTATATATTTTTCAAAACACATACTATTTGAAGAATCCGTAACATTTGCATCTAACCATGTGAAAAGGAAAGATCAAGGAAGCAACATCGTTAAATTTTTGTGATACTACATGTATGATAAGATATGACAAAAAGACATGGTTCAAAATTTAATCCATTGAATTGGGTTCTGGCCTAGGCCCCGGCTTGACCGGGCAGTCCCAGCCTAATGATACTCACTTAGGCCCAATCTAACTTGGGCTACATCCGTCGAGCACAGGGTTCCCGTCAGGCAGATAATGGTCTCTCCGCGGGCAGAACCTTCTTCAGGAATGTATTGAGTTGAGATGCGTCTGGAGATGCATCTCTAAAACAAGAAAATATTAAAAAGTTTTTTTTTAATTTATTGTTGAATTATGAAATAAATGATCACTTATATTAAATATGTAGTAGTTTAAAATTGATGTTTTTTAAAATCTTACAAACATTTATTTTTATATAATAATATAAATTAAAATATATATTGTGCGGGTATGGGGCGGGGTGGGTACTAAGATGTCCATCCCCGCTTATTGAAGTGGGTAATTACCTGAGCCCGTGCCCATACCTATTTTTGCGGGTTTTTACCCTATATGTTATGGGTGATTTTATGGGTACCCACTAGGGATGGGACAAATTGTCATCCCTATTGATGTTATAATTCATATAATACTTTTTAGAACTTGTAGCAATTATAGATGTCCCATTATAGCTGTTGATTGTATCGACTATAGATGCTAATCATAGATAGATTCTGGTTTCTAAAGAATATATATGTTATAAAATGACATTAGGTATTCAGATTATATTGAAGTTGTGACATATAATTTGTGAATTTCAGCAATGAAACATCCATGAAGATTATTCAAGGGATGGTTAATGAGATATGTGAAAGTTTGATTAAGGGAAAAAGTATGCTAATAAATATCGTAGAAGAAGTAAATCTGCTATGAAAACTATGAATTAAGCTCGAGCTCCTACAGTTGTTGTTGTTGTTTTTCAACACACAAATAATGAGAAGGATGTTATACATACTATTAAGGAAGAATTTGTTGATCCAAAAGATGTAAATAAATTTAACATGGCAATTCGGAAAGAAATCATTAAGAAGAAAGATAAAGATTCAGAGAAGGTTGTTGTAAAGAAAAAATATGATGGCAAGAACAATTGTGTTGGTAAAAAATTTCATAACATAGTGAAAAAATAATTTGTAAAGAACGCACGGGCCTCAAGTGAAGTTAATGAAGAATTGATTATGGGGAATACACTATATTCTTGGAAGAGACGCATAGTCAATACAAAAATCAGTGCCGCAAATGTTATGGTATGGATATATTTGTATTTCATATATTGTGCTATAATTGAAAAGATTTATAATCGACATGCTTTCATTATGTATCGTTGCAACATTTTTCAAGAACAATATCAAAAAAATACCTAAGAACTAATATAAAAGCGATCAAAGTTGTTGATGTCGAAGTAGAGAAAATGTTCAAATGTCAAGTTCACACTGCAAAGTGAAATAACATACCAAATCCTTCTGAAAAGTATCTTTCTAAAGGATGGTATGAGTTTGCTAAGAGCAAAAACCTCTGTGATGGCAATACTATGATCTGGAGAATGAGGCGTATTTCTCCATTCGTGTATGTAAAAGTACAGAGGAGTTTATAAGTCTGATGTAAGCTAATTTAGCCGATATGATGATAATGTTAGGTGGTATCAACATGGTGCGAATGATCCGTTTTGGATATCCATAAAAATTATGTTGGATTTAATTTTAGCATTTATGAACAAATGTCTCATCAGTTTATGTTAGATTTAATTTTATCATTTCTAAATGTTTTTATTTTAATTTAGTAGCAGTAATATTATAATTTATGTAATGTATGTCTGTTTGCTATATGTGGGGTTTTAGATTCAGTTTTTGTATTATTTGATATTAATAGCTGAATCAGCTTATTGCAATTTGTGGTTTCTTAGCCAACATCAATTTAATTTAATCAATCTTTTAATTATTAATATAGTTTCTTGACTGTGTTTGGTGTTATAAATATATTATAATATCGTGTAAAAGAAAATATAAATATTATTTGTTATATGTTAATTAGTTTCTTGATTGACTACTATAATTTACGTATAGTATATCTTAAATGTAACCAAAATTTATCAAATATAATAACAATTAGAAAGAAAAAGAATAACCATAACTTTTTATTAACAAACATAATAATAATCAGCGGACCAACCTTATTTATTTTACATTTTTTTTTTATTACACTGGCCTAATGCAAAAAGTGGTGGGCCTAAGTTGAAAATGAATGTATAACAATGTGATTACACTGATCCAATGCAAAAAATAGTGGGCTTAAGATGAAAATGCATGTATAACAATGCACTTGAGAATAGAGTTTAATTATATTTATTTTATCAAACTGCATCCAATGGTAAAGTTTGGAGAATGATACATTCTATCTCCTTCCGGTAGGTATGTTTTTATGTAATTCATTTCAAAACAAATGTTTGTTTCTCAAACCCTTTAATTAATATACTGATTTGTTCGTTTACTAAACCATAAAAATTAACCTTTTGGGTATGAATCATGCATGTAAAAACCAAATTCATTTTTGGTAGAAAGAATTTTTACTATCATTGTAGTAACCCACGTGAAGACATGATGAGATATGTGAGTAGAATTCAAAAAGAGTTTCATGAAGAGGAAGACCAAAAAATTGAATCTCTCATAAAAGATGGTTTTCTTGATGATGCATGCAAAACAGCTGATCATAACAGCGATGTAGAGCGGAAGACATACATTAATATCTTAGGACAAAATATAACACTATTTATGGTTAATTTTAATTTAATTTTTTTTTGTTGATAAATCTTGATATTTTATTGTTCTGTGACTTTTTTTTAGTATATATTTCAAAGGATGTATCAAAGAAATATTTTGGTAATATGCAAGATTTAGTAAAGATGGTAGATCTGAAAGCTGACAAAGGTTATAATTGTGTAATCCATAGGGCTGCAAGGGATGAGTACGAAAAAAAGATTGGTCGCGGCTTGTACGAATACACAAGAGAGAACATGATTCAGCCAGAAGATTTATTGTTTTTTACAATGACTCCTTTTTTAGATGTAATGTATGTTCACTTGGTAAAAGCTTGATGATTTGGATAATTGTTGTTATATATATATATATATATATATATATATATATATATATATATATATATATATATATATATATATATATATATATATATATATATATATAAAATTGTATTCTGGTTGAATCTAAAGTTGTATGAAGTATATAATCAATATATGTTTGGTTTATATGTCGTATCAGTATTCATGTTGTTACATTGAATTCCATTGCCACAGATTTAATTTCATCTATTTTCGTTTAAGATACCCAGTTTTTGTAATGAAACTATTATTGTATGATGTTTTGTAATTATGGAAATATCAAGGTAATGCATGTTTGTGTTCTATTAGTCTTATATTTTCTAAATTTTAAAATCATTGATTCGTATATGTTTATTTCGATTACATATATCAACATATATTGTCAACCTGAATATGACAAAATAACACTTCTATCAAAACACTTTGTTTCAATATACATGAAAAAGAAAACAAACAAATATGATGGGAAATAAATAGTTCAGAATCAATATAATCCAAAAACAAATTCAGATATAAAAAAATACAGAATTTGCATTAGTACTAACTTTAAATGCTGACATATTTGCCTACGCATAATGTATGTCTATATATATATATATATATATATATATATATATATATATATATATATATATATATATATATATATATATATATATATATATATATATATATATATATATATATATATATATATAATTACTCGTTGCCATTCAGTATTCAATTGTATATGAAAATAAAAAGCTACATACATTACGTTTTACACGCTTTCAAAAACTTCTTTAAAAACAACATTGGTGGTAGATTGCAGAGCTTGATTTTCTTTGTCATGGATCAATATTTTGAGACCCTTTTTGCTTTTTACTCTCGATATTACAACATACAATTGACCATGACTAAAGACACTCTATGACAAATACAATCCAACATAGTCCAAAGATTGACCTTGATATTTGTTAATTATAATAGTATATGATACAATTATCGAAAACTGTCATTTGGTTAGCTTGAAAGGCCATGGAGATTGTGTAGGAGTGATATCCATTTTTGGTATATAAATTAATCTTCCGATGTTCTTTCCTGTCATAATCTTTGCTTCTATGACATGATCTGTCAATCTTGTAACAATCAACCTTGTTTCATTGCACTATCCCTCAGATTGATCAATATTTCTTAGAAGCATTATTGGTGTTCTTTTTAATTTAATCTTGTGTTGAGGAAGTCCAGAAGTTGTAAGTGAGCTCAGAAATTCAGTGGAGAACAATGCTTCATTGCTTGCAGCATCCAATCTGTCGATGGAATCAGAACTCAAATATTCTTTCTCATCTCATGCATTACAATGTTATATAGATTATTACAGTAATTAATACAACTCATGCAATACAGAAATAGTCAATTAATGTAAACATCAAAATACATGGAATTTGTTCTAATGCGTAGCAATTGATAGCATTAACTATTTCAAGAGTTCAAACCAAAATTGCTATACATTGTAGAAAATCAGAATTATTATAATTCTGAAGAAATTTTAGATATGTGTATTGAACGATGGATTTGAGGGGATCATCAAAATCCGTTATTAACAAGTCTTTTGGAATTTCAATATCTGCATAGCCATCATTAGGCTCAACCAATTTTTCATCTCCAACTTTTAATATCCAATCTGAGAATTATTTTAACTCTGAAGTACTGGAAGTCATGGTGGATTGTTGAAGTCGCATATTCTTTGTATGTCTAAGGAAGGTGCAGTAATCCCACATGTACGGAAAATTAATGGTAGCATGAATGATATCATAACGACTACCCCTCGGCACAACAGGCAAGATTTGTCAAAAATCTCCGCCTAGAATAACTACATTTCCTCCAAATAATGTTTTAGAAGTCTTGGTGTCTGATATAATGTCCTTAAGTGTTTTGTCTAAAGCTTCAAAACAATACTTGTTGGCCATTGGAGCTTCGTCCCAAATGATCAACTTGGCCATCTTTAATAGTTCAGCACAATCACTCCTTTTTTTCTATATTGCACGTAGACTCCTCTAATGTCTGTATTGGAATTTTAAACATTGAATGAGTTGTTCAACCTCTGGGAAGTAAAAGTGAAGCTATACCGGATGAAGCAACTGTCAAGCAAATTTGTTTTCTTGATCTTATGTATGAGGCTAAAGTTCTCCAAATATATGTCTTTCCCATGCCACCATATCCGTATAGGAAAAAACTCCACCAGTTTGATTATTGACTACATCAATGATTATTTTGAAGACATCTTTTTGTTCATTTTTCAAATACAATTAAACATTTATTAGTATATAAATAATTACACTAAACAATAGAAAGAACTATGTTAAATATGCATCATAAATTATATAATACAAATTTATAAAACACGTTTGTTTTGTAAGCATTGAAATACTATAGAAGCAATCAACTGCAATTATTTATTTAAAAAAATGATTACGACTTGCCACATGACTATAACAGTAATTATGTATGTATAAAAGAAGCACATGACTATTGGTTCCGCTGTCCTTGTAAAAATATTTAACTGTGTCTTAACACAATTTCTTACAAAAATGTATATATCATAATGTAAATTTAAAGCATAAGAAATGTTACCTGTTAAATTTTGGAACAATTTATTGAACTCCTCTGCCTACTCATTTGTATCATAGTTGCATTCTTCGTAAATAAGCTGGTTTCCTAATTGTTAACTACATATCCTTTGGGATAAGGTAATCTAGGATAATCCTCTAAACTCTTGTTGTTTTTTTTGAAGGAATTTTTCCAACTCAATCAATGTTAAATTGATTACATCTTCGTCCAATAACCTTAATTCTACAAAATAAGTAATGTTGTCTTACGAATCACATGCTTTAATATTAAAACTGTAGAATATAATATATGGATGTTATTAAAAAAAAATATATGATACCTTTGTTGTTTGCAATTATTTTTTAAGAATAAAGTATACTGACTGACAATATCCGCCATGTGTTTTTCCATACATATGATGGTCTATTCAGGATATTTGACTCTAACATATGCACAAACAGTAGTCTCAAATAGTGTCTGGAACCCCAGTGACTTGCCTCTTCAATAGCAGCTATGAATTCCTTATCATCACTTATAAACCCCATAGCAAATCAAGCGTCACGGAAAGAATCATACTTGACTTTGTTAATAGTTCTTATCTCTTCGTAACTCTGTGGACCCTTTACATGGGTTAACATCATTCTAAGATAATACAATTCACCTGAGGTTGGAGGAACCCATACTAACCTGCCAATCGTATAACCTTTTTGTCGAGGTTTCCGTTCTTTTTTTTTTAACATAAACAAACTTTGAGACAAAGTTGTTGTATGTTGAGTCCCTAGATTCATAATATTTTTTGTTTGCTTCAAACCATGAGGTAAACATTGATTTTGTAACACTTGGTTTATCAAGCATCGTGTTTATGTGGTCGAAATCTGTGTAATACACGAAATTCTCACCTTCACACTGAAAAAACAACCTTTAACAGTTGGTTTCCTTCCGTGAATAGGAAAAGAAAATATTCTCCAACATGCCTCACACGGAGAAACATATCTACAGTCAATGTATTGTTTAATTTCATCAGCGTGCTGCTGACGAGGGGGATTTGTATCATCACTTGGAATTATGGCAACAGTGATTCTGCCGTACCCTTTGTTACTATATTTTAACAAATACTTAATAGAAGAACTTTGATTGCACCATTCCATATTTATTTGAGCTTGAAACTTGACCAACAATCCTGGATTGTATGGAACAACATGGTGGTTATCCAAATGAATACCATTTTTCATAACTGAGTGGTCATTGTTTCTTCTTCTATAAATTGGAAAGTCGTCCTGATCAACAATTGTTTGAGTTTGAAACTTCTTTGGAAAGTACTTAGAACATTTTCCCTCTTTCATACACGGCGACGACCAGTTACCACTTCCGCATGGCCCATGTATCATATGAGATTTAACCAAGTTGTATAATTTCGGATCTGTTTTCTCATTTGGAATTTCGACCGAGATTATCTTATCAATATCAGCTAGAGTGGGATATTTGTTAGACTAATGAAGAAATATTATAATGTGGGCATAAGACAACCCTCTCTTCTGAAACTCAATAGTATACATGTCTGTTGACATCAAAGCATATAAATACATTAATAAAAATTGGATGTAGAATTTGTAAAAAAACGAACTACATGCTAATATAAAAAAATTAAATAAAAGGACTTACATGCAAGAACATTGCCCATTACACCTTTCTTGGTTAAGTCATTCAATAACTCATGAAACTTTAGTTTAAAAACCCTTGAGATAATGTCTGGAAGATTACTTGGTTTTAAATTCATTGGTCCAATCCAACGTTGTATCTCAGACCAGTTAGTATTACATGTAAATGTAACAAAGAGATTAGGAAATCCAACATAACTTCATATTGTCATTCCGTCGAAATATAGTTGATCCATATATGTACGACTACCAACATAAGATGAAGGCAAGAGAACCCTCTTTCTTGTTTAAACCTTGTGTCTGACCGTCTGAAAAGACACTTAATTTGTGATATTTACCAACTCTGAGTTTTGACTAGTTTTTTCTAAGTCACCTCAGCCTTTCTGATTCCATCATTGTAAAACCATCAACCAAAAACTGTTGGTAGAGTCTTCATAATTTCAATATTGTTGGTGGCTCATTAGGTCGGGACTGAATCTGAAACGCAAGCCACTTCCTTATTGTAAGTCGATTTCTCTTTGTTGCTTGTTCCCATGGAATATCCTGAATCTGCATGCAAGAATCAATGTTTTCTTTATTGTGTGAATTGCTTGAAATCTGTTCTCGATGCTTCACATTAGACCTATAATCATCTTCACCATATGGAAAAAGCAATGGATATTGATATCCTAAAAAGGTTGTATGACACTCATCTACTATTTGAAGATCACCAAATGTATTTGCATTATGATATCTCTTTTTTCTCTGGTATCAACATCTCCAACAATCAATGCAGCCACTTCAAAAATGGTGGGATGATTGTATATCCTTCCATCAGTTTCTGGTCTGAAATCAATCGAAGCTTTAAATCCGCAACATTCCCATGGTTCATTATATCCTTCGCCATTCGAAATGATTGGGCGTGTACATTGTTTTAGTATAACATACTGTTGGTGCAAAAGTAGAATTATTCTATTAAGAATGACGACAGAAGAAACAGGATTAAAAGTTACAATGATTGTCACCCTATTTATAAGCTAAAACTAGGGTTACTAGAATAAGATAAATACTAAAATACCCTCTAACAAACTTATAGGCTTAAGAAAGTAATATAATAAAATATGAATTATTACTAATACCATCCCTTAATTCATATTCCATCAAAACTTGTAACACCAATTCCATCCCTTAATCTGAGAAATTGATCAGTCTTGATAGCTTTCGTCAGAACATCTGCCAACTGCTTCTGAGTGCTGCAGTGTACAACTTCTAACACTCCACTCTGAACTTGATGTCTCAGAAAATGATACTTGGTCTCAATATGCTTGCTTCTCCCATGCAACACTGGGTTTCTGGCAAGATTGATTGCAGACTTGTTGTCAATCATCAACTTCAGAGGTTTGTCTACTTTAATCTTCAGATCCTGCAACAGATTTAGAATCCACACAGCTTGGCATGCAGTAACAGCACCTGCAATGTATTCAGCTTCACAGGTTGACAACGCCACAACAGGTTGCTTCTTGGAACACCAAGAAATAGAACCTCCCAGAAATTTGAACAAGTACCCAGAGGTACTTTTTCTGTCAACTCTGTCTCCACACCAATCAGAGTCTGAATAACTCAGAAGTTCTGACTCATCCTTTCTTCCAGAAGGAAATAACACTCCATACTTCAGAGTTCCTTTGATATACCTCAGAATCCTGACAGCAGCTTGGTAATGGGACCACTTAGGTTTACTCATGAACCTACTAACCATCCCAACTGAGTAGCAAATATCAGGTCTGGTATTGCACAGATACCTCAGAGAACCAACCAACTGTTTGAAGGTTGTAGCGTCCACATCCTTTCCTTCAGAGTCTGAATCCAGTTTCTGATTTGTATCAGAAGGTGTGACAGCCATCTTACAATTCTTCAGATCAAATCTCTTCAGAAGTTCTAATTCATACTTGAGCTGATGCAAAATGATACCTTTCTCAGAATATCTGAACTCCATCCCTAGAAAGTATGTCATTTTGCCTAGATCAGTCATTTCAAATTCATTCATCAGAACTTTCTTGAACTTGGCTATCTCCTGTTCAGAACTTCCAGTCAACAGTATATCATCAACATATAAACATACCAGAGTCATATTGCCTTCAGAAGTATGCTGAACATAGACACCGTACTCCATCTCACATTTCTGAAAGCCTTGCTTCTTGAAAAATGAATCAATCTTCTAATTCCAAGCTCTGGGCGCTTGTTTCAATCCATATAGAGCTTTGTATAATCTGTACACCATCCCTTCCTGATTCTTTTTCACAAATCCAGGAGGTTGTGACACGTAAACTTCTTCTTCTAATGGACCGTTCAGAAATGCAGATTTTACATCTAAATGCATCAGAGGCCAATTCCTGTTAGCAGCTATTGCAATCACCATTCTTGCTACAGGTGCAAACACTTCAGAGTAATCCAGCCTAGGTTTTTGTAGAAATCCTCTGGCTACCAACCTTGCTTTATGTTTGCCAATTGAGCCATCTGGCTTTAACTTCTGCTTGAAAACCCATCTGACGCTGATGGCTTTCTTGTCTTTTGGAAGTTCTGTCAGCTTCCAAGTCTTGTTTCTCTCTATAGCATCAAGTTCTTCTTTCATGGCCTTCAGCCAGAGCTTCTGCTTAAGAGCCTCTTCTGTACTTATGGGTTCAAAGTCTACTAACATGGCACACTAAATAACTTCTCCTTTAGAGTCTACTTCAGTGTCTTGCAGCATGTCAAATTCTGCAAATCTTTTGGGAACGCTTCTGATTCTTTGTGGTCTCTGAACTTGTTCAGAGTCTTGGGCTTCAGATGATTGACTTTCTCCAGAGCTTTGACCAACTTCAGGATCTGGCATATTTCCAGAGTCTTGAACTTCAGAATTTCTAGCTTCAGAGGCTTGACTTCCTCCAGAGCCTTGGCCATCTTCAGAGTCTGAATTTCCACCAGAATCTAGATTACCATCAGAGTCTGGATCATCAGAGTCACCTTCATCTTCTGAGTCTTCTCCAGAGTCAGAATCACTATCAGAGTCAGAATCAACGTCAGAGTTTACTTCAACTTCAGAAATTCTTAACTCTGACTTTTCTTCAGAAGTTCTAACATCAGGATCAGATTGAGACTTATCCCAATTCCAAACTTCTGATTCCTTCACAATCACATCTCTGCTGAATTCAATTTTGTTGGTTTCTGGACAATAGAGCTTGTATGCACCTGTACTGTGGTACCCTATCAGAATCATTACTTTGCTTCTATCATCCAGCTTCTGTCTTCTGGCTTCTGGAACATGTTTATAGCAAACAGAACCAAACACCTTCAGATGACTAACACTTTGCTTGTCTCCAGTCCACTTCTGCATAGGAACTATTTCCTTCAACTTCTTCGTAGGACATCTGTTGAGTACATACGTTGCAGTGACAACAGCTTCTCCCCAGAGCTTCCGAGGAAGCTTCTTCTCCTTTAGCATGCTTCTCACCATATCAAGTAGAGTGCGGTTTCTTCTTTCAGCAAGACCATTGTGTTGAGGGGTATAAGGAACAGTAACCTCATGCTCAATTCCATTCTCCTCACAGAACTTCTGGAACTCTTTGGAGTTATACTCACCTCCACCATCAGTTTTAAGAATCTTCAACTTCTGACCACTCTGATTCTCAGCCTTCATTCTGAACTTCTTGAATTCATCAAACACCTCGTGTTTGAACTTAATAAGGGATACCCATGTCATTCTTGTGAATTCATCAACAAACAACACAAAGTATTTATTCCCTCCAATTGATGCTACTGGGAATGGACCACACACATCAGAGTGTACAACTCCCAAGGCATGTTTTGCTCTTGGAGCAACTTCTGACGCAAATGGTAAACGTGGTTGTTTTCCTTCCATGCAAACTTTGCATGACTTCTCAGGCTTCTTAATTGCAGGAATTCCATGTACCAATTTCTTTGAATTCAGATGTTGTAAGCTTCTGAAATTCAAATGACCAAATCTTCTGTGCCACAGCTCACTCTCCTTCTCAGTACTTGTTGCACTAAGACACTCTGAGTCTGCAGTTCTGACATTCACCTTGAATGTTCTATTCCTTCCCTGTTCTGACTCCATAATCAACTTCTGATTGCAGTCATACAACTTCAGAAGATTGTCCTTCATGGTAACTGAAAAACCTTTCTCAATTAATTGTCCCACACTCATCAGATTGCTTCTGATGCCAGGTACATACCACACGTTCTGAATCAATGCTATTTTCCCATTGTTCAGAGTCACTCTGACATTTCCCATACCTTCTGCATTAAGATATTTGTCATCAGCACATCTGATCTTTGTTCTCTTTTCAGAGTCAAAGTCAACCAGCCATTTCTTGTTTCCAGTAAGATGATTTGAACAACCAGTGTCCATATACCACCAGTCTGTCAGATCCACATTATCAGATTCAGAGGCCATCAACAGCACAGATTCGTCATCAGAGCCTCTGGCTATATTTGCTTCTTCTGATTTCTTCTCCTTGTTTTACCAATAATTTCTAGCAAAATGGCCAAACTTCTTACAACAGTAACATTGTATTTTTCTTTTGTCATACTTCTTTTTTCCCCTCTGAGCATTCTTTTGTCTATCAGAGGTTGAGCTTTCTGACTTCTGACCACCATCAGATCTTCTCCTGGCTTCTGACTGCTTCTGATACCTCCTGTCAGAAGTTGCTTTCAGAGCCTGCTGTTCTACTTCCTTTTCAGAGTTTCTCTCAGTCAAACGCAACTCTTGCGCTTCTAAACTGCTCTGCAGCTCTTCAATTCTCATGGTACTCATATCTTTGGAATGTTCTATTGCTACCACAATGTAATCAAATTGAGAGGTAAGGGATCTCAATACCTTCTCCATGATTGTTTCTTCAGAAAGAGTTTCTCCACACACTTTCATCTCATTAGTGATCAGAATCACTCTGGAGATGTATTCAGAAACTTTCTCATTATTCTTCATGTTGAGATTCTCATATTGCTTTCTCAAGGACTGAAGCTTCACCTTCTTCACTGATGCGTCACCACCATAACATCTAACCAGTGTGTCCCACGCAACCTTTGTTGTCGTTGAATCTGCAATCTTCTCAAACACATTTACATCAACACATTGATGAATAAAGAATAATGCTTTCTGATCCTTCTTCCTTACTTCCTTCTGCGCGTTTTTCTGTTCATCGGTTGCATCTGCTGCTACTGGAACATAACCATCAGTGACAAGATCTAGAACATCTTGAGCACCAAATAGTACACGCATTTGGATCATCCAACGATTCCAGTTTTTACCATCAAATACTGGAAGTTTGGTGTTCATGTTGCCGTTTCCGTTCATCTTCTACCTTGCACAATACACTCAGATTTCTCACACAGTGTTTCCCAACCCACAGAATAAAATTCTGATCAGATTTTGTTCAAGATTCAACACGAATCTAAGAATCAAAATCAAACACACAAGACCTCACGTTCACTCGTGTTTCCCGTGTTTCCCAATGAATCTGAACCGGAGCTCTAGATACCAATTGTTGGTGCAAAAGTAGAATTATTCTATTAAGAATGACGGCAGAAGAAACAGGATTAAAAGTTACAATGATTGTCACCCTATTTATAAGCTAAAACTAGGGTTACTAGAATAAGATAAATACTAAAATACCCTCTAACAAACTTATGGGCTTAAGAAAGTAATATAATAAAATATGAATTATTACTAATACATACCAAACAATTTTCTAACAATCTCAATGTCAACCACACTAATCGACCTACAATCCAATAATATAAATACAAATATTATGTATCAATGTTATAAACATTACACTAATGTTTATGCAAATGCATGAAGACTGAATGAAAAATAGCTCCAAAATTTAAATATAGTTGTATTGTTCAAAACTGTTATTTAAATATATAACAGATTAGAAGGTTTTGTTTAAATACATAATATATGGACATGAATTAATGAGAACATATGTGATACATATGACAACATATCATGATTCAATATAAATAGAAATACAGTATATAATGTACAAATATAATATAAGTTATAAGCCATACCTGACTCCATTAATTCTATTTTGAATTTCATTTTTTGTATTGTATATATATAGCTGTGCAAATTTTGAATTTTGACCTGACATTGGTAACATACTACCTATTCTGTGGCATGTTTGACCTTGAATACGAATAGTAGGGGGACCTCTGCCGCTATTAAAATGATTATCCAATTTTGCATCGGGAGACGTAAAAGTAAACACCATGTTGTATAATAGAATATGTTATTGGAATATCTCTGATTCATGCGTCTCACTGTTAAAAAAAAGTTCCTGCAATACTTTTGGTTGCATTTTCAATAAAGGAAGTTGAACCTTTCCATTCCTACAACACAATGTAAATTTAGGAAGAACTACATTTCGCCACTTATTTTTTCTTTCATGGTACCATATACTTGCACCACACACATGACATTGCTCAATTAGATCTTCTATGTCGTAATAACCACCTAATAGAAATTACAACAAAACACAGATAATTATTCGTCAGTTGCAATACAACCAAAGTTATCATAGAAAACATAACTATAACTAATAATTCAATACCTGATTTAGAAGAACATCCAGTTGTAAAGTTGGTTGAATTATATTCAACATTATCCTCAAATGCACCATTTGAATCTGAAGTGTATCCTTTTACAGCCAAAAATAATATGAAGTATTTTTACATAGTGTTATCAAAAGTTTCGCTCTTTAAGAATGATATAGTAATAGCTTACCTTCAGAGCTGCTATCTTCTAAATCCACAAATAGCTCATTAGTTTGAGAGTCGGTAGACGTAATCATGCTAGACCCAGCAACAACACATGTATTACCTAACGCGCTATCAAACTTCTTTGACAAATTAATCCCTAATCTGTTTATTTGAAATGATGAGGCTTTTCTGAATTTGCATTTGTCGATTGTAGAGGTGTCAATGAAATCCATTTAGATAATATCCATCCAATCCATTCAATAATTTATCCATCCAATCCATCCATAAGACAAAAAATAATTTAATGGATTTGATCCAATCCATCCACTAACTCATATGAATCCATCCATCTCATTTTATAAATCCATTGGATATTATGTTGTCACTTATTAAATTAAGAATATTAATTTTTTTTTTGTGAAATTTAAGTTTTTTTTACGAAATTTAAAAAATAATTCAAAATATTTAAATTATGTTTCTATGAAATTTAAAAAATAATTAAGAATTTTTAAATTAATTTTTTGGATGGATGAATATCCATCCATTAGAAATATGTTAATGGATGGATTGAATGGATTGGATTGAATTTTTATTAAGAGAGTTTAGTGGATTATTAATGAATTAACGAATTGTTTTGATCCATCCATTAACAATCCAATCCATATCCATCCAATCCATCCATTTTGTCACCCCTAGTTGATTGTACTGAGTTGGGTTCTCAGAGATGTTGTTGGTTGAGAAAGTTGAATCAAACAGATAAACAATATCAACACAAAGAATGATTGCATGACGAAATAAATCAAAGACTTATAATAACATAAATTCATAAATAAAAGAAAGTTAATAAGATTATAATTGAGAACATGCAAAAGAAATGAAGAGTGAAAAAAAAACGCAAAATAAAAGAAAAAGAATAAGGCACAAATAAACCTAAGACTTATGTTAACAAACTAAAGTCACTAAAAGCAAGTAATTCAGAAAAACAATTGCAACATGCAGAAAAACAACAAAAAAATACACATGAAGAAATGAAAATAAAAAACGGAGACGAAAGCAACATATATAATATCAAATAAATAGATGACAACAACATGATAACACGAAGTCAAATAGTATATCAAGAATAACAATGATATTCAAAGGACGAAGGATTAATCAATGGAGGACGTTACCCATTTTCAACGCGTTATCCTTTCAATCTGCAAGCAATGCGAACGCCAGTGTTGGAAGTTTGATTTTGATTTGTACTCCCTCCATTCCTATTTATAAGCAAATTTTAACATTTTAGATTCATTAAGTAATTAATGCATCTAACCTATATATAGTCCAAATACATCATTTATTGAATGAATCTAAGAAGTCAAAATTTGCTTATAAAAGAGAATGGAGGGAGTATATACCAAATGTGTTTGCATCTTTATGGAGAGTAGGATGGAATGCAGAAAGTCTCGTTGGAGAACTCTAATACTGTGTTAAAGATACTATGAAAAGAATAAACTCAGTTATAAAAAATAAATGGGACAATGATGTCACCCACTATTTCAAAAATAATCATAATTAATTAATGTAAGTATGTAATATAACCTAATTACCCCTGAATTAAGGCATGTAAAGAGGTCATAAGAATGCAAAAATGTCATTATATAGCAATTTTATTATATATATATATATATATATATATATATATATATATATATATATATATATATATATATATATATATATATATATATATATATATATATATATATATATATATATATATATATATATATATATATATATATATATATATATATATATATATATATATATATGATAAAATTGGCCGTTTTTTAATTTTATATACTAGTTTCTTAATAATTTGTATGATCATCTTCTACTTTATGAGGTTGCATGAGTGTAACCTGCTCATTGATGACACGTTAATTCGGCGAACTTATCAACAATTTTAGCTAAGTACAGCAGCACCGACATCGTCCATCCTAGCTGCCAAAATATTCATAAAATGGATTGCTCAGTCGCACCCTCAATCTGACTTATATTTCTTTCTTCTTTAACACTTCGATATGACGGATGGTCAAAACGACGCCGCTTCTTCTCCCTCACTCACGGAGGAAACAACCTCAATCAAACCCCTAACATCACCGTTTCCTCACGCCTCGCATCTTCCATTCGATCTGGTGCCAGAAATACTGTGCAGACTCCCCGTCAAACACCTCCTTCGACTCCGCTGCGTATGTCAATCATGGGATTCTCTTATCTCCGGAGATTCCAAATTCGCCAAGAAGCACCTCCGCTTGTCAACCTCCAGCCACGACCGCCACCACCTCATCTGGGCACGTCAGATCCTTCTATCTCATTCCCCAATCTCCTCTTTTTTCGGATCCCATTTCACTATTACCCTAACGCACCTTAGCCATAGGCACTCTCTAATAGCGGTTGTTAACAATGGAAACGATGCTCGGAGAGTTACCACTTGTGACGGCATCCTCTGTTTTGCTATAGATGAATCTTTAGCTCTTTTATCTAATCCTTCCATTAGAAAATACAAATTATTACCTCCTTTGAAGATGATTAATCCTGACCAAAGATATTTTGAAAATTTATACACCCTAGTGTATGATCGTTTCACTAGTAACTATAAGATTATTTCTGTTGCTTGCTGTAATGGCAAAAAAGAAGTTAATGTTCATACTCTGGGGACTGATTATTGGAGAACCATTCCGGATTTCCCGTGTCCTTACATCATTCCTAAACCCGGGGTATTTGTGAGTGATACTGTTAATTGGTTGGCATGTGATGCTTTTAGTTTTGCGGCACGGGTTATTGTTTCTCTTGATTTGGAGAATGAACGGTATCAAAAGCTCTCACCACCTTTTTATGGTATGACATTTGAAGTTTCCGCTACCTTGGGGGTGTTGAGGGGTTGTTTGTCCGTCCTTTCTTATAGTAACAAGTTTTCTAATATTTGGATTATGAAGGAATATGGAAATGAAAAGTCATGGACCAAATTGTTTAGTGTTCCTCGTTTGGAAGAATGGGGTGTTTATGTCTATACCAAGGCATTATATATTTTGGAGGATGAGCAAGTGTTGATGGAGTGTTTGAAGATGGGGAAATCTAGTCTGGTTGTTTATGATTCCATAAATAATACTTTTAAGATTCCTAAATTTCAAAACAACATCCAAGGTAGTGAGATGACTGCAGAAGTTTATGTTGAGAGTTTGATATCACCTTTGTAGATGCTGTGATATGTGACATGGTTTAGAGACTCATCTGCAAGTGCTGTGATATGTGACATGGTTTAGAGACTCATCTGCAAGTGCTGTGATATGTGACATGGTTTAGAGACTCATCTGCAAGTGCTGTGATATGTGACATGGTTTAGAGACTCATCTGCAAGTGCTGTGATATGTGACATGGTTTAGAGACTCATCTGCAAGTGCTGTGATATGTGACATGGTTTAGAGACTCATCTGCAAGTGCTGTGATATGTGACATGGTTTAGAGACTCATCTGCAAGTTATAGGTGAATGTATGGTCTTGTTATTTATTTTATGCTTAGTCTAATTACTGTTAATCTAGGGTGTATGGAATATGCGGCTTGAAAAAGTGCTATATTATTTTCATTTATTTGTTAATAAGAGTTGTTGGTTTTGTCATCATGCCTTACATTTCTAGATTATAAATTTCTCTTATTATTTACACTTCTATTCTCAATTCTGTTTTCTATATCTTTGATTAAATTCTTCATTCTGCAGCATTGTTTGACTCACAATTAACAGTTGCTATGCAATCCTTGGCCTTAAACCAAGCTTAATTCAACAAAATGAGATATTTTGTTCTTGCTGTTGTATCATTTACATGCTCAAAAGATTCAAGTTATAAATAACAGTAATAATAAAATACTAGAGAATGGTATCACAATTGCTCCCATATCATAAGATTCTTCTTATTTGAGAATTACATTAATTTATTAGGATCTGATCACTTGGTATGCCTATCAGCTGGTTTGGCTTGATAATAATAGCAATGTATTCAATTTCCTGTCAACGTGAATGTTGAAAAAAAGAATAATTAATTGGATACTCATGTGGACATGTGGTAGCCATTTTGAATTCTAAAAAACTAATCAATTCAGCACTGTTTCTGCTGCTCTGCTAGTAACCGTCCACGTTAGTGTATGCTTACATAATTGAGCAAATAGATTAGGTCATTATAGTTTAGAAAACCCTTGTAGAAAGAAATATTTTAAAATAACAAAAAAGTCCAATTTAGTGTAGCTAATTAAATTAACAAGGAACACTATAATAAAGAAATAAATTGAGTGCAACATATATTATGTGTGATCGCCTATAAGAAGATGCACCATGTCACTGACTTTGTATATTTTAATAATATCAAAAGGTTCAGATCACCAATATGATGACAACCAGTTTATTTAAGGTTGGTTTTCTCCACTTATCATTGACTCTTAGCACTTCTGAAAGCTACCACCATGTCTTTCTATTCTTAAATATATTGTCCAATGCAGTAGCACCATCAATATTCTCTTCTCTTGTCACCTTCTCCTAAGATTGTAAGTTAAATGTAACACACCATTTCTCATAACCAAAGCTTTTACGGACTATCTCACTCAAAAGTTTCAATGGATCATGAGACCAACACATCTAAGCTAAGCTCAAGCCATTGGGAGTCATTTTACAGCTTTGCTGATAAAGCAAAAAGATTTCCAAGTTTGTTGAGGAGAACAATTTGGAAAGTCGGCAAAGATGATCCAAGAAAAGTGGTTCATTCTTTGAAAGTTGGTCTGGCTTTGACACTGATTTCTTTGTTGTATCTTACGGATCCATTGTACAAAGGGATAGGAAAAAATGCTGTGGTGGCTGTCATGACTGTGGTGGTTGTGATGGAGTTTACTGTAGGTAAGCAGTTCTCATTTCTCATTAACATCATTATTGTTTTCTGTTATGATCATAGCTTCATACATATTGATTATGATTGCAGGGGGAACCTTATGCAAAGGACTAAATAGAGGATTAGGGACTCTTTCCGCAGGATTGTTGGCATTTTTTATTGAGTATCTTGCAGATGCACCTGGTCATATTTTTCGAGCGGTTTTCATTGGGGCTGCGGTTTTTCTTTTAGGTAAACCTTTGTTTCTTCATGAAATAAACTTGGCTCTTGATTCATTAATACACTTGTAGAAAAAAGTATCTGTTTGTTGAAATTTTAAATCTGATAGAGTTTTTTGTCATGTGGCTGAAGATTCCCAAATATTTGGCTTAATCATTGTTTCCACTGTTGGTTTTGCAGGAGCTGCAGCTACTTATGTAAGATTCATTCCTTATATAAAGAAAAATTATGACTATGGTGTTATGATATTTCTTTTGACATTCAATTTGATAATTGTATCAAGTTACCGCGTTGATAATGTCTTGAGCATGGCAAAAGACCGCATCTCTACCATATGCATTGGTGTCGCCCTTTGTCTAGTGATGAGCCTATTTGTATTTCCGAACTGGTCAGGAGAAGACCTTCATAAATCCACCATATCAAAGCTTGATGGCATAGCCAACTCTATTGAAGGTAAAACATAGTACTGCTGAAGAAAATTGATACATATTAAAGATGAAAAAAGGTATTACGGTTCTACTGTCTCAGTCTATATAATTGATAGTTAAAATAATGATGCAGTTACTGTTGTGGAATATTTTAATGATTCTGAAAAACAAGCAAATGAAGATGATTCATCTGAGGATCCTATTTATAAGTGCTACGAGGCCATTTTAGATTCTAAAGCCAAGGATGAAACACTTGTAAGTTAGTGTCCTTTCTTCTTTAAGCATAGAATATCAGAAATTGGTGTTTATGATAGAAGATCTTATAGTGTAGAATTGAACAGGCAATGCAAGCAAATTGGGAGCCAAGATACTCAAGAAGCTGCCACAGGATCCCTTGGCAGCAATATGCAACTGTGGGAGCTTCTCTTCGTCATTTTAGTTACACTGTTGTAGCTCTACATGGATGTCTTCAGTCTGAAATTCAGGTACTAAATCAGTTATTCTGGACACAGTTAAACTTTTAAAGAATAGAGTTTATATTATGCCAACTCATTTTTTTCACAAATATTGTTTCAACTTGCTTCTTTAAAGCTCGCCCTTGAGCTCCAAGATTATCTGTTAATCTGTCATGTTATTGACAGCACATGAATCACAATTACTTAAAATAGAAATCATTGCTTAAGATCATTTTGTCTAGAAATTAAACATGAAATGCACTAGTCTAAAGTATTCTATTGGCTGGCACATTCTCACAATTATTGAATTATAAGCTCTAGTATAAAATATAACTTTTATATTTGTTGCTTAGATATGCATTTAACTTGTGTATTATTTAAAATCTGATTGATGAAGACACCGAGGTCAATTCGTAATCTGTACAAAGATTCTTGCATCAAACTTGCACAAGAAGTATCAAAAGTACTTCGGGTAATGGCGAACAGCATAAGGAACAAGCGGCAGTTTCCCCTTGAAAGACTCTCTGATAATCTAAGTGAAGCTTTACAAGACCTTGACAATGCATTGAAATCGCATCCACAACTTTTACTAGGATCGAGGAATGGTCGAAGTCAAATCCCCATAACCCCCAAAACTCCCACAACCCCCACCTTCTATATGCTTGATGAAGACACTAGAATCACCTTATCAAGTATTAAAAGTGATTATTGTTCACCGGTTGGAAATAAATCGAAAGAGCACTCTCGAGAACAAACAAAAGAAGGACAAGGACACAAGAAGGTTTTGAGGCCACAATTGAGTAATAATATGACTATGAGTATGATCACTAGCCTTGAGTTCTCAGAAGCACTACCTTTTGCTGCCTTCACTTCATTGATGGTGGAGATGGTTGCAAAACTAGGCCATGTTATGGATAAAGTTGAAGAATTGGGCAATATGTCTCACTTTAGAAAGTTTAGAGATGATGATGATGAGATTATTGTAACTTGTGAGAGACCAAAAATGAAGACAGCTGAGAATGACTTGCCTACTTATGGAGGAGTAGAGTAGCTTTTATCACATGAGCAGAGTTATACATGTAAGCATGCATATTCACATTCATATCTGCATGTCAAGGAACTTAACAAACCAAATATACTTCATTCTCCCTAAAGTGCAAAGTGAGGTTCTTTGGTATGTTAAGTTTGCTTGCATTGTTTTAGTTGAATGTTGTGTACACATTACCAAATATACTATCTCGTCTCAAATTTTTGCTTTTTGTCTTGAAGTTTGATCTTTTCAGTTTATGAGGTGCTGTTCAGTGGTAAGAAATTGACCCTATAATTTCGCAGGACAAGGTTCAAACCTCTTCGAAAATGATTGCAAAATTAACATTAGTGTCATTTTATAAATAATAATTCTCTTCCCCAATATATATATATATATATATATATATATATATATATATATATATATATATATATATATATATATATATATATATATATATATATATATATATATATATATATATATATATATAACTCTCTACCTTATTTTTACTAATTGCACTTGCAACAACGTAACACATCGTAACATATGTGTTCATCTTCCCCGTGTCAAAGGTATTATCATGATTACATAGAAAAAGATAGACACATCTTAAGCCAGTTACTACTTCAATCCAATTCTATTTACAGAAAAGTTCTTGTTATTCTTGAATACATTGAAGAAACATGGCTGAACATCCATTTCTGCCAAAAGCTTGCAACGACATATCCTTAACTCGATTTTGGATTAAATTTGGACAATAGTCTTAGTTCTATTTTGTATTAAATTTAGACATTTCCAGATGCGAGAGACACTTCTGATTTTTTACAATGGAAAAATGGTGTGAGAGTACCTTTAGCATTTTCCCTATTTTTTAGACCACTTCTACAGGTAAAGTGTGATTGGTCATTGTTGGGAATTCGTCTTTCTAGAATGTCCTTTGGTTCTTATTGTTCCGGCCCAAGGGCAGAACACTTCTCAAATTTAACGTTGGTATGTCCTTAGGCAGACCACTTCTCAAATTTAACTTTAATGTAATGGAGTGAAGTGGGATGTCTCTTTATTATTGTGTAATCTCTTCTATTTCTCCATTTTTAGTTTTTCGGGATGGTAAGTTTCACATGGAGATAGAGTTTTAAAAGAATTTATTTAGAGTGATCCTTCTCATCTTACAATGTAGTTTTGTAAAATTGAGTTAAATCTAAAAAATTTATATAGAGTGACCTTCTCATCTTACACGATAGTTTTGTAAAGTTGAGATAAATCCAACTATATTTTTTAATAAGTACTTATGTCTGTAGAAGATAAAAAAAACAAAGGATAAAATATATTGTTTTATCTTTGACAAAAATATGAATTTATTATTTTTTATACCGTAAAATTGTATTTTATTTACAATTAACTAATATTTAGTAAATAAATTGTATCTTGAAAATATATAATAAATTAAATTTAAATTTAAAATTAATCTTGAGCCTCTATATATCTTGGCCTTGTCGTGTCTATCTGTGTCATTTGTCTTGTTTTTATTTGATTCTCCAACACTATCGTTCTGTTGGGTTAGATTACTTAAAGATATAATATGTATAATGTTTAAAAAATTTAAGTAACCTTAATGATATGTATAATGTTTAAAAAATTTAAGTAACTCTTATCTTATCTTACAAATCAGTTTTGTAAAAATAAATTAGATATAATTTAAATTCTAACAATAGTATCAGAGTTTTTCTTAAATCAGTTGTTAGACTTGTCGCATCGGTGGTTAGACTTCTCGCATCATCTATACTTCTGATTCATTGCATAAGTTTAAGGAGATGTGTTAGGAAATTCCACTAGTTGCTTATGCAACTGCCAACACTATTATTGTGTTAATCTAGTCATGTAATATTTATAAAGAACAAACAATCTTTACTTTACAACTTAGTTTTATAAGAGTATTTTTAATGGGAGTAAACTAAATGGGTAAACTAAGATACTTTTTGTGGGCCCAAAGTGATTTGTAGGATTTAAAAAATTTATAGTTGATTTGAGTAGTTTTTACTTTAATGATGATCGTCTATAAGAAAGCAAAACTTGACCCCACATTTTATATTTTTTATTCAAATTACCATTAATTTAATTATTTTAATTAAAATACATATAATTTTTTAAATAAAATTTACCTTAAAAACTTAAAAATAATATTAAATATATTTTATTATAAAATTAAAAATGATACAAAATTCACAACAATAATACATAAAAAAAAATTACATTTTCATAGGAATATAATTATAATAAGGATTCGACTTGTTGGAATCCATTTGATAAATAAATAAGATTGTAAATTGAAAGAAAAAAATTTAGAAGTAAAACTGTGTGTAAAAAAAATTAAAATTTCTATAGAATTTATAAAAGGTAAAAAATGATAATATGACCGTTACTATTTTCAAATATCATATCCTTAATTTAATGTTGTTGGAATATTTGGAATATTTTATTAATATTAAATAATATTATAATATGTTTCACATAGTTAACGTTAACTATATAGATGATGAGAACTAAATTTTAGTTCATTTGGATGCCATGTCAGCTCTCCTATAATGCAAATTCCTTATTATTAACATAAGCTATAAAGAATTTTGGTTTAACAACCCTGCGTTAAAGTTGCTCTAAGCATAAATTAGACCCAACTTAAATTCTAAAAATACATTTAGTTCATTTTTTAATTCTTCTATAATAGGCTTGTTTATATAACCCTTAAAGACTAAAAGGAAAAAGGAAAGTGCCAAGGAAATATAAAAAGTAGAAGAAACTGCCATAATAATGCAAAAGCAAAGCTTAGGAGATAAAGACTTTTTTTTTTAGATATTATTAGCCGTCTTTGAGGGTGTGCAATGCGGATTATAATAAAGTCTTCAAATTTGTTAAAATTAAATTATAATTAAATAAGGTCTCATAAAATATTTGTCTAATTAAATCATATTTAAAATGGACTTCTATTTATTTTATACTTACTAAATAATGACTAACGTACAAATGACTTCTATAAAATTAAGACCACTCAAGACATCAACATTAGAATGGTGGATATAATATATGAATGCTTAGTAATTGATTAGAAGGGTGGGACAAAATTGTTGATTAAATTGAGTGAGAAAAATAAATTTTCTAGGTTGCATTTGTGTATTTAAAATTTTAAACAAATTCCTCTAATTGAAGAATACCTTCCCGCTTAAAGAAAATTGTTGCTCCATCCTCAATAACTAAGACCTCAATAAATTATGTAGTTTAGAAAGAAAAATATGTAAAAAAAAAAGATCGATTATATATAGTTTATATTTGAATAGTTTCTTAATAAGGCTTGTACTCTTTTTTATTTATTTATATAATTTAAGAAATTTTTTAATACACTTTATATTTTATTACTACACCACACAAAAATACTTAAATGTCCTTAACTTTCAAAGATGAATCTTTGGACATACCTTAAAACGTTAAATGTTTCAGAGATACATCTGCATAATATTTTAAAAATCATGTTTATTTATATAATTTAAGAAATTTCTTAATACACTTTATATTTTATTAGTACACCACACAAAAATACTTAAATGTCCTTAACTTTCGAAGATGAATCTTTGGACATACCTTAAAACGTTAAATATTTTAGAGATACATCTGCATAATATTTTAAAAATCATGCACCATACATTAACCTTGGAGGCATTTTACACATTTATTATTTCAGAGGTGCATCTCCGTTTATTTTATAGAGATGCATCTCTGTAACATGTCAGAGTAGTGCATGCTATGTTTTCTTTATGTTTATTCAGATGAAGATTTATAAATGTTATGTACCATGTTATGTGACGAGATGTAAACCATACAATCGATATGCAAAAAATGACATATATAAATTCAGGTGGTTCACAAATGACATATAAATAAAATCGAAATACACGATAAAGTAGCATGAACAAAAAATAAAATACAATTCGTAATAAATCCAAAATACAACTACTATATACCACTACACTAGTGTATATGTTGGACTATATCTCCTCTCGCTCTTCTGGCTCCTTGACCTCCACTACCTCACGTCCTCCCGTGTTGTCTCCGGTACATCAATGCCCCCCGTCCCTCCGTTATGATGGCACTTAGGATCTGCTCACATTAGACCCATCAAGAAAGATACCTCATTTAATGTCTGCATGTGCAATCTTCACCATGTGACGACATCTAGGCAAGATATCCTTAACATAATCTAACTCTGTCTGATCCTCCTCTAGTATCTCCTGATGAGTTGGCCTTAGTGTATTTCATGGAGCAGCTTGTACCATATACGGATGTGACACCCTGAAGAACCATCTGATGTATGCGTCGACGTAGCTCTAGTCGCTCTCAGCTATGGTACTTCGTGCCTTCCCTGGTACCAAATGAATATCATAATCATCAAACATGACATTCATTTACCTATGTGTCAAAGTAGGAGAAGTAGAAACAATAAGGTGTCTGGGAATGGTTTGAGTATAGCTGAACTGCCACATCGCACGCTCGGGCAGATGAGAAACAGTAAGACGTGATCCGCAGGTCAACCATCTCGAGCATAACATTATCTCGTCAAATAGAAGAAACCTGGAACCTGCGGGAGGACGGAGGGAGTGATGCATCGGTAGATGAAACTCCTCTCCTATAGGAAGAAAAATACAGAGAAACATGAGCCCCAAAAGTAGATATCTTTGCATGGCCAGACTAAATAAGAGTCCCCAAAACCTAACTCTTCTCTCGCCGCACTGATGCATGTTATGCAATCCTCCCGTGCCTAAGCCTATCGTGTCTATCATCTATAATATATGTAAGATAAATTAAATTGGAAAATTAGTGCAAGCAAGCAACCGTTCAAAAAAAAAAGCAAAAACAAAAACAGACAACTATTTTATGGAGAAGCATCTCCGGGTAATATGAAACCAAACGTTAAAAAATTTCGGAGACTCATCTCTGGAATTTTATGCAACTCTTCAATTCATCAATGGAGGCAATGCAGAAATGCAAACATCAAAATAAACGGTTTGATCGTGATTTTCAACAAACAAACATGTTTTACATTAAAGAAGTATGTTAAACCTGTACATGATCTAAATCAGATTGACTTAGATGATGAATTCCATGTTGAGAAGAGGGAAGACGTACATGTTGAGGAAAGGTAAGAAGTACATGTGAAGGAGAGTGAATATGTTAGCGAGGAGGATACATCTTTTGTGCATGATAATGATGATTGGGGGATAATGAATTTGATGACTTAGATGAAGTTGATTAGGATTGGATACATGAAGTACCTAGCCACACATTTATGCAAGAAAACAATGATGCCAACCTATCTTCAAAAAATGAACCAACGACAATATTTGATTTTTTAGAAGCCCGAGACATTGAATCACATGACCTTGATACTGCTCAAGGAAGTGAAGATGAAGGTGATGGACATAATTATCTCAAGTTTAAAATTCATGTCTGTGGTGATAAAGTGATACTTGAGCTTGGAATGACATTTTCCACAAAGATTCTTATTAAAGATGCAGTTAAGTCATATACAATGAACAGGAAAAAAACTTGTAGTTCAAGAAAAATGATAGAAAAGAGTAGTTTTCATGTGCGCCAAGGACTATCAATTTCATATGAGATTTAGTAAAAGGGTAGCTAACCAATTATGGTAGTTAGTGAGCCTAACTGATGACCAAACTTGTTATAGGACTGCCAAGAATAGGAAAGTTAAAACCAAATGTCTAGTTAAGAAGTTTATATCAGTCCTGATACATACATCCAAAATGAGGCCAAAGGGATTGATTACAAAGGCACTTGAAAAATAGGGTGTGAAGTTGTCCTCTGGTCAAGCATATAGGGCCAAAGCAAGAGCATTGGAACTAATATTAAGTGTTGAGACTGAGCAAATACTATTATTTGAGGAATTATGTTAAGGAGTTAAGAAGATCTAATCCTAATAGTAAAATGATAATTAAGTGTCGTATGTCTGATATTTGACCTATTTTCGAGAGAATATATGTATGTCTTGAGGCATGTAAAATTGCATTCGCATATACATGTAGGCCTTTAATTGGTCTTGATGCATGTTTCTTGAAGGGCGAGTATGGTGGTCAACTAATGACAATAGTAGGAAAAGATAGAAATAATCAAATTTATCTGATTGCATATGATGTGGTGGAAGTCGAGACAAGAGACTCGTGACAATGATTTTTGGATCTATTATTAGAAGACCTTAATAATATCATGCAAAAGTTTTATGGTTTCATTTCAGGCCAACAAAAGGTAATTTTTAAAATTTTTATGGTTATTAACTTTGCATATCCATTTATAAGATATTAACACTATTATGTTTTTATAGGGTTTGGTATTGGCCATTGCTAACTTGAGGCCGAATGTAGAACACAGGTTGTGTGTTAAAAATTTGTAAGGAAATTGGAAGAAAAAGTGTTATGGTGGACACATGAAAGAATTACTCTGGCAGGCAGCTAGGGCAACCGTAGTGTCGTATATACTTAAATAGGAAATCAAGCTCTTTTGAAACTTATTTGTATACTGTGCTACCATCCAACGAGTCAAGATTTTGGCCAACAACTAATGGGGAAACAATTAATCCCTCAGTCATGAGAAGAGCTCTAAGTAGACCTAAAAAGAAAAGAAACAAAGCTAATAACGAATCATGTTTAAGCAACGTAATACCAAAAAATTCAACAACTTTAAAATGTAAAAATTGTGGAACTTTTCAGCACAACTCAAGAACTTGCAAAGGGAAAACAATGGTAGATTGATGGTTTCCCAAAGGTAGTAACATGTCTAAGAAACAAAGGAGAGCATCAACCAAGGAATCATCTACTATGTTGACCCAAGGATCACAAGCTCCACAAACATAAGAATTAAGTTGATTGAGCATGTTGTAAAATGTGAAACCTATCACTTTTTATTGTAATGGATCAAATGTTATTTGTGAAACCTATCACTTATTTTGTAATGTAGCAAGTAATGGATCACATATTTTTGGTTAACCTATGAGTTTTTATAATGGATCTATGTTTAATAAAATGTTGTTAATTCAAGTAAATTCAACACAATGGCATATCCACACATAGTTTATCCAAACATAATGGATCTATGTTTAATGAAATGGTGTGTATTCAATATTATTTGTGAAATGTCAAATCACATGTTATTTGTGTATCCAACACAGTAGGTGATAATCAAGTAAATTCAAAACAATAGGCATTACATTATCATTACAACATTACAACAAACGTGATTTTTACAACATTATGAACATAGTAGTAAATTCAACACATTCATTACATTAACACAATCATTGAAATAAAATTGGTTGGCTAACATTCCATTCCATTAAAATCACGTTACCCAGTAATTACAATAACATCAACATATTAATTACATTATCAAAGCTTGAATTACACCATTTAGTGACAAAATTACATTATCCGACAAATTTTTTTGTGATAAACAAGATTATTAAAACCCAAGACAAAATAAAAAATAATAATAAAAAACTTGATCTTAGCATTTACCCCCTCGCCATGTGTAGTGTCCAAGGTCACATGGTCCCTTACTTGTACATGTTTTCCTGAGAATCCTCTTAACGAGAAAATTAATACTTTGACATCGTTAGAATTAAGTTGCAGTTTTTGGAAAGCGTCCTAGAACATGATGGCAGTAGAGCTTCCAGTATTTATTAAGACTCACTTGATATCCCAATTTTTATGTTACACAATGATGACCAGGGGGGTCATTATCGTGAGGATTGACTCCGATGGTGTCCTTATTGGAAAAGGTGATGTTAACTCTTAATTTTCCTCGCGTGCCCCTAGGTAAACCACGAGATATTACATTTTCTAGAAGCACCTTCCATGCGTATTTCGTTCATAAGGAGCTAGAGCTACCTTAATTAGGGAAACCTCTGGATATGGTGTTTGTGTTGGAGTGTAGAGTTTTGTCGGCCATCATTAGAGGGAAGATGGAAGGAGTTAGAGTGAAAGAGGTGTGACCCAGGTTAATTTTACCAGAGCCCCGTGGTGGGCGGTATTGTACTAGTCAAAAAGACAGGTGTGCATGTTACCCCTACAAGGGCATGAGCACTTAGAGGCCTTAGTAGGTGTATAAAAAATAGTGGTGGTTAAGGCTTACCCACGATGGTGAGAAGCCTTGTACGGTGATGTTTATGGTAGTTTAGAGTAGCTGCTCACATGTGGTGAAATGCTCAATATATGTGTTGGTTGCTTAGGTATAAGAGTATGAGTTAGGATATGTCCCCTCTCTTGCTGGGGGAGAGGTATTTATAGAGGACTTAGGCATATGGTTTACTCGGGAAAGGTCACCGCTCACCTAGTCAGTGGTGGACCATTGAATCCCTATTTCTAAGAGGAAGTGGGTCAATTAGCGGCCCTGACTTCTCTCTGCCGCATAAACATCTTATCCCATGTTTCCTATGATCGGTCGATATGGAAGCATTGGGGGCGAGGTGGTACCTCCCCGAGGGCGACATATGATTATCGTCTTTATTGGGGGAGGCTTATGGTCATCACCTTCGCCAGGTCCTTTAAAATTATAGCACTACAAATATAATTATAAGAATTTTACCCTTTTCTTCTCACAAGGATTTCTACCTTATACAACTTATGCAACTTCTCCATCAATAAATGCGAAAAACCTATAATTATAACTACCAAAACATTAACATGCCCAAACCCAAAAGTATGTTAATACCAAAATATGTTTATTTTTGTCTCACTTGAGGTTTTAAGGCATATTACAATAATCTTCACATTGACTTGAAATCTTGGTGATGTCAATTTACCCATCAACCACCTTATTGCTCTATTCTATATTGAATCATTATTCAATAAGCTTGATCAAGTTCAAGCCACACTCGAACCTTTATTTTTACACTTGTATCCATTTGCTTTCGATCATCTTTTTCTACCCAGGTGATCTAATAAGCCCACAAACATGGTTCTTCAACCATCTTTTACTCTCCTTGCTTTCTAATGCCTCCCCGAAGGATCTTTTTTTTTTCTTTTTTAGTTTTTCAACCCTTCATACATATTGAAAACATAACACCTGAGGGAAACATAACCATTCCTTTGAGACTATAAAATCTCTTTCCTTAACTTATCGCGAGTCAAATGATAATCACACGCTTCTGTAATTATTCACTTGCTACTACTAGTATCCATAGTAGACAAAATCCACCTCAAGTTAAATCTTCTCCACCATAGTTTCTAAAAGCTTCATTATCGTGTCTTACTATTATTCCCTTGACAAGACTCGTTAAAAGTAGTACATATGCTATTTATGAACTTCGACCCTTTAGGTTCCACTCCCAACATCTCATAAACCTTCTTTCCTCTTGGATAGCCATTGAAGACACAATTCTCAACTTTACCATCAAGCTGATTGGGATTTATTTGATCAATAAGCAAAGTTATGGCAACCTTCAAATAATACACCATCAAGCCATTGAAGCATAGTCTTTCAAATTTTCTACTATAAAACACCATAAGTGTTTGGAACTTTATTCTTGTAAATGAACACTTGTCGACCAAGTAACATGTTTTTGGACCATACTTACCCTAGAAACTTAATGGCAACCTAGAAATCAAATACATATTTATCCATAGTTTTCTGCAAAATCATTAAATTTCTATAAAACAACCTTTAGGTGTTCACCATTCATTGACCTCAAATCCCATAACTTGTTTTTGTCAGGAAATTCTTCACTAGTTGCTGATGAATGAACAACAATATTGGAACCTTCTAAAATATATAAGCCACATAATTTCTTTATCTATGATCACTTTACCATGTAAAAGTTTTAATACACTATGTTCAACACTATTGCAATATGATATACCATCAAACATGCTTATAGATAAAAAAAAATTGGTTGAGTTTTGGAACATACTCCACATCGTGAAGAAGAAACTCACGATCATCGAACATTTTAAGTCAGACCAATACCAATACCATAAACCTTGCAAGTCTTATAGTCACCAAGGAGAACTACTCCATATTTCTTAGGCTACAAATTCCCAAAGTATTATTTTAGACATATGTGATAACGTTGGTTAAGAATATGGATAAGAAATGGTCTAGAAGGGGGGGGGGGGGTTGAATAGGCTGTTCTCCTTTAAAATAATTACAAAAACTTTTTAAAACAAAATCAGAGATCTATAGGCGGAACTAAAAACAAAACAAGATGGAAGCTTAAGAGCTCATCAAGATGACTTCTAACCAAAATATTACAATGATATAGCAAAATGATCTTTTCAAAGACACAACCAAACGAGATAATCCTAGTTGCTTAATTCAAGCAATTTAAATACTCAACATATAAACCCTTTAAACATAATTGGATTTAAAGACAATCCAATAAATTTGATACAACACATGCCTATTCTTACACGATAAACCACTATAAGCATGATCTAGTCTAGATGACATAAAATGATGTAATGATGCAATTATTATATGACGAATGCAGAAAATTAAAGAGAGATATAGAAGAAAAATAGTACTCAGAGATATATACTAGTTCGATGTTATCGTCCTCAAATGCACATACTCTAGTCTTCAATGGTTTAAAAATATTAGGAAATATTTAGGTCTTCCATTATTTCAAAATTTAATGTCAATTATATTGATACAACAAACTATCATCAATCTGAACACTAATTAGCCATACTACATTAGCCTACACACATATCAATTGATTATTCCTTTTTTTGATGTAGATATTATTGAAACAAATTTGGTTCATACCATGTATCCTCTAAGGTTTTGATGATAACAAAGTATTTGATGAACAAATAGAACTTCTAACTAGCTAGTTCATGTGTACAAAATTCAATTTACTTGATGAAACAAGTTCTGTCACGGAAGAAGCTATGGTTCGGATCTAATCAGGTTCTTGTAAAAAAGTCTGACCATAAAGATATATTTTGCATACTTCAGAATCAAAAGCATGCTAACCCTGCCTCTGAAACTTATTAATGTCAACTCAAGCTCAGAAATCACAAGACTCGAGAGTAGTTGGCATTATCTTCAAAAAGGTTGTGTTGTACTTGTTTCATAGAATAGTTCTCTGGACAAAGGCCTTGTTTAGTGGATAATTCTTTGGCTATGAGTTCCAACATCTGCTTTATTGGAAAAGAAGATGTGCAAAAAGACTTGATTTGAATATAGTCATAAGGATGCTTCAACGAATCTATTTCTTCAGCTATAAAAGGAGAAGAGTAATTGAATATTAACTAAGAGAATAACATTACAACTACAACTGAAATATACACGCATTTCACACCATTTGTATCAGCTCAAGAGAAGCTAATCCTTTAAGAGTTCTTATTCTTGTATAGCTTAAGAATCTTTAGTGTTAAAGTGTGTTGTATTATATTTGAACACCTATGATTGTTAATCAAGTGTTGTTGTGAGTTATTCCTTCTCTAAACAGAAAATTTAGATAAAGTCTCTTGATGTGTGCTTGATCGTTGAAGTCTTAGATTCGAGAAATCTGAGTAAGGAAGTTTTGAATCCGTGAGATTTAAGCAAGGAAATCTTGGAATGTAGGTCTAAGCAAAGAAGTCTTGTACTCGAGGATATAAGCAAGGAAGTCTTGAATCCGAGGGGTTTGAGCAAGGAAGTCTTAGGATCTAAGGATCTAAGCAGGAAGTCTTGATCATGTGCTGATTGAGCAAGGAAGACTTAAGCTCTAGGTCTGAGCAGAAGAAAGTCTTATAGTTGAGGGTATAAGCAGTTGTAATCAATTTGATTATAGAGGAAAATCTCTTGTGCAGCAAGGGGACTGGATTACTCTCAGTTGGAGAGGAACCATTGTAATTTTTGTGTGTTCTTTACCTATTTATTTACTTATGTTATTTTATTCGCTGCAACTTGTTAACCAGATTTTGAACTCTGGTTCATAAGTAAAAATTATTTGACATACACAAGTCAATCCCCCCTTACTGTGTATTTTTCTCACCTTCAGATACTCAACTGCCACATTCAAGATCCTTATTGATCATGATCCAATAGTCTTGCTATCCACAATAACATACTCCAAAATCTATTTTACAACATCTTTTCCTCGAATCTAGAGGATAGACTCTCTATATATCATAGACAAGAAAAAGAAGATATGAGAGATTTGGTGCTAGAGGGTAGACATACTAGAAAAACAAAATGATACAATGAGATTTCATTAGATCATGAAGTATTGATTCGAATCAAAGAAACAATTACTTGAATCAAAGGTTGGAAACTATGAAGATGATGTCGTGATTCGAGTCACAAACCATCATGTGGGGAGGACTTTCGATACAAGTGAACCGATCATTCACTTGAACCAACAACTCTGATACCACTGTTAAGTCATGAATTATTGGGGGTTAACATGAGGGAGCATTTACATTCCATGGAAACTTTATGAGGCAGACACGTTGTGAAAGATGCACCATATATTTACTCAAAATCTTAAGGTAATAGGTATGTGAGTTCTCTCACATATATAAAAATGTTCAATCTCCATTTTTCTTATCAATGTGAGACAATTTCCTACATTTATTTTTCAACACTTTCAACTCACACTTATTTTTACCAACCATAACTATCAAAACTTTAACAAGTCGAAATCCAAAAATATATTTACTTTTTCACTTGAAAATTTAAAACATATTACATAATCTATCATCGATACTGTCTAGAGGTTTATCTAAAATTCCTATAGTTTTTGATAAAACTTAGCCATTTCAGCTGTATCTTTTATATAATAAACTTATATCACCAACCTTATACATTCAGAAATGAAGCATGGTAAGATGTACTGTACATGTGTGAATAGAAAAAGGAAATGGAGGCACAGAAAGATAGGAATCATTCTCTTAAAATATAAGTGCAACTTTTAGGTAGTAATAATTGCTCAATTATTGAAAAGTCATGCATATATATTTCCAAAACTCTAATTATATATCTTGTTCGTGACAACTCCACTATTTTCTTTTCATATTTATTATTAATATCTTTCATGGTTGGTCTTGTCTTATTAACAAATACAAGGATTGGAAACGTCTTAATATGCTTTTTGTATCTTGTCCTTCATGCAACTTCACACCACTCGTGCTTCATAATTCATCGTTTATTCATAATGGGATAAGTGGAAACATCCTTTTAGAAATTTATTTTAGGACTTTTTTATCCCATTCAATATATTACATGTTAAACACTAATGCTTCGTCGTTTATTCTTTGGCTTCTCATGCAATTGCAATTGAATATATTACATGAATGCAACACAACAATCATTCAAATTTATTGTCTTATTATTCTTTTGTTTTATCAAAATATTTATTTAGTTTTTTTTCTTTTCATAAATCGAGATTGAGCAAAGTCATACTTGTTTTATATAGTCAAGTTAAAATTTATTTACAATCTCGTTTAAGCTACAATTTTAATCTTCTCACTTTTTTTTATAATTTTTTTTACATTTGTTCATAATATCTTATTATTGTGAACATTTTATAAGTAAGAGAACTCATACATCTATTTTAAAGAACCGACTCCTTGTATCGAAAATCTTCTTGAAAATGCGGTGGTCAGGCGGCATGATCTGTTGTAGTGTCTGCAATGGCGGTACAAGTGTATGTGGACAAAAGAGCTTCCGCTTAAGGAAAAGTATAGTGGATGGACTCACACTTGAAGGAGAACACTTTATAAGTGAGATGATCCATAACCCTATCACATTAAAATTTTGGGTGAATATACAATGTCTCTCTTAATTGCGTGTTGCTCTTGACTCAATATAGATGCTCTTCATGATACTCAACACTTACTCCCTCCATCTTAAAATAAGTGGAATAATATATCATTTTATACCTACTAAAAAATGTGATAAATAGAAAAGATAAAATAGTAATTTTATTAAATTATTTTTATTAATTATTAATATATTATAATTATGATAAATATAAAAGAGAGAATAATAATTTAGAAGAAGGCTATGGTATTCTATCATTTTGTTATATATTATATAAGATCCAATATTTAATTTTTTAATATTATATATTATTTATATTTAATTGTTTAAAACTAATTTTAAATTTTAAAATAATTATATTTTAGAAGTTTCAATATCCAATAATTATAAAGTATAAAAAATATCATATTAAGTAGTAATCATACAATAAATCAATTTCTTACTAATATAATTAATTATTACAATGACATCATCATCGGTCATTTTAAAGGTTTCTATGCTTTAATAATTTAACAACTAACCTTATGTGCAAAAGAAACAATCTACTTTTAAACTAACAATCCACTTATAAGGGAGAAAGGTGATGTGAACTTCAATATTATTTTATCAATTAACATGAAGAACCGTGCTTTCGAGAAGTGTTACATTTTTCGTTGTGAATGATTATGTTAGAATTTAGAATAAGGTTGATAAAAATCAAATTGAGTATGAAGGAGAGGAGAACAAATTGAGTATGAAGGAGAGGAGAACGAGAGAGAATTAGAGTATAGTTGAGGTTGAGAATATTTTCATTTAATATTCAGTGAGCATTACAATGATATCTCAAATATATATATATATATATATATATATATATATATATATATATATATATATATATATATATATATATATATATATATATATATATATATATATATATATATATATATATATATATATATATATATATATATATATATATATATATATATATATATATATATATATAAATAAAAGTATAATAGATTGAGACACAAGTAACTAGCTGAAATAATAAAAAATTTAAAATAAATTGTCAGTAACTTATAATAAACTTGTAATCAATTACGATTGCTTTAACAATTAAATTCAACTAAGTGTTAACTAGTTACCGAAATGCAATAACCTATTACACTTGTTATAACCGTCAAAAACAATACACCTTGGAACCGGTTACAACACTAGAAGATCCTATGAAAATATGTCTTGACAATAAATCAACATTTACTTTGGTAAAGAATTCCACCTTTCATGAAAGAAGTAGGCACATCGACGCCTGTTACCACTTCATAAGATAATGCATCGAGAATAAAGAGGTGAAGTTGAAGTATGTGATGTCTTAAGATCAAACTACCAGCATTTTCACTAAATCACTCAAATTAGAAACTTTCCTGAAACTAAGGAATATCTTTGAAGTCACAAATCAAGTTTAAGAGGATGTTGAAATATTAAACTTGATTTCGACCTAACTTTATTATTTGTATTTTGACTTTTTTTGGTTTAGATATTTTGAACTTAGGTAATTTTGAATAATGTTTTTAGAAAACTATAGTAGTATTTGTTGTGTTTAGATATTTTGTAGACTTGTAATATTTTCTATAATACTTTTGCGATTTTCAGAGTTATGAGTTTTTTAAAATTAATGTGTCTAAAATTCTTTTAACTATTAAATTTTTATTCAAACTTTTAATGTTCTCACATATTTTTACCAAACACAAAAAAAAGTCTTATTTTCAACTAGTCCTAAAAAAAATCACTTATTCTCCAATCCTTCAATTCTTCGAATATATCCTTCTTTGGCCCTCCAACAGCAAGAGTTGAATATGCACTATGACTATGATTCTAAGCCAAATGAACCAACATTTTTTGACAAATTTGTATCAATTATAATTCATAAACTTTGGCTTTTCATGAAAACCATTAGCATAAAATGGTTTCTAATATTTAATTTTGGCTTAGCTTAAGTTAGGAGCTTCATTAATCATTATCCAATATATTCAAGATTTGTTACTTGATCCACCAGTATTATTATAACATATGGACAAAATATAACCTGTGGATTATGGGAATTGGTACGTTGTCATCTCTCTGTCTTCTGTCCCATGTACACTTTAATTCTTCAAGTGATGAACTCTGATGGGTAGTAAGAGATAATACACACTTTACATGTCCCACACCAACCATTCAGCACATGATTAATCCATACATCATCTTAGGTGTTCAATTATTGATTACATATATATGCATGATGCATGCATGCACATACTATATATTATTATATTGATGAACTGCTTTTTATGCATCTTCTTTGTGTCTTATACGTATATATTCGTACTTTGTTCAACTGCTCTTCATATACATCACACGTAACATCACCAATATATTTTCTACAATCATTTTCTTTTTACGAGAGAGATTAACAATTCAGCGGAACCATATCTTATCTAAAACTTAGTACTTTGAAACTACAAGGCAGCATTGATTAGTATCAGTATTATACATTTAGTTTCTTATTTTAATGTAACTAGATAAGTTTAGTGTACAGCTAGCTGGCATACCATTATTGGTTTACACAAATACTTGTATATATATTTATATCATTATTGTATTGAGTTAGTTAGATGAATGATAACAAACTTTTGCCCTTTCATTACTTCTTCTTCTTTCCCTTATCGCTTCTTCTTCTTTCTGCTATGGCATCATCGCAGTGTATATTCAAACTCGTCTCTATTATCGACATGGTATCAGAGCTTCAAAAACTCTGGTAGCCATTGTTCTTTCTTCTGCGATCTTTGTTCATCTCCTTTGTGAGTTCTTTCTGTTTTTCATCGTTCATCTTTTTCTTGATCGCTTTCATCTTTTTCTGTTATTCAATGGCGAACCAGAGCTACGTCGATTTCGCAACTAATTCTGCAAATCCCTATTATCTCCATCCGAACGAGAATCCAGCTCTTGTTCTTGTGACACCTTTGCTCACTGATAAAAATTACCATACCTGGGCTCCATCGATGCACATTTCACTTATCTCCAAGAACAAGGAGAAGTTCATTGATGGAACCCTAACCAAGCCACCTGTTTCGGATCCGATGTATGCACCATGGATCCGTTGTAATACCATGGGTCTTGCATGGATTCAACGATCGATTTCGGAACCAATAGCGAAGTCTGTTATGTGGATTGATACAACATTTGGCGTATGGAAGAATTTGCAAATTAGGTTTTCTCAAGGCGACATCTTCCGCATATCTGACATTCAAGAAGACTTGTACAAATTCCGTCAAGGTACTCTCGACGTCTCTAACTATTTTACACAATTGAAGGTTATGTGGGACGAATTGGAGAACTATCAACCGGTTCCGTTTTGTTCTTGCGCAATTCCCTGTTATTGTGGTGCCATATCGTCTGTTAAACGGTATAGGGAACAAGATTACGTAATTCGTTTTCTCAAAGGGTTATCTGAGAAATTTGCTCATTCAAAATCTCAGATTATGATGATGAATCCGTTGCCTGATATTGACAAGGCCTTCTCGCTTGTGATTCAACAAGAACGAGAAATGGATAGCTTTGCATCAAGTGTTGTTGCCCCTACAGGTTCCACTGAAGAAGCCTCTACATTACAAGTTCAAGCTCAGGAAGGGAACTATTCTGGTAGACAAGGTTCCAACATCTATCGTGATAAGATTCAAGGTTCAGCTCCTGCAAAAGGTTCTAACAGAGTTTGTACTCACTGTGGCCGGACGAACCATACCATTGAAACTTGTTTCAGGTTACCCACCAGGTTACAGAAATAAATCCAAGGCTCAAGGGTCTGCATCATCTTCATCAGCTGCAAATGCTAGTAATGCATCCACATCCTTTTCTCAAGGTTCAACACCATCTTCATTTGGTTTTACTAAGGAGCAATATGACAGCATCCTCGCATTGATTCATCAATCCAAGCCTCAACCTGTTGCCAATTCTGTCTCAACATCACCTTTTGTCATGCATTCTCACTCAACCAATGCGAATGGTAAGCACCCTCACCTTTGGATCCTTGATACTGGAGCTACTGACCATTTCTCTTTTGATTTATCTTCCTTTATTACACATAAGAACATAGTCCCCATCCATGTTAGCCTACCTGATGGTTCACAAGTCATGAATTCCATTTCTGGCACAGTAGCTATATCACCCTATCTCACTCTTCACAATGTGCTTTATATTCCTAGCTTTAATGTCAACCTTATATCTGTAGCTAAACTTGTTGCTAGTAATCAATGTTTTGTTCAATTTCGTGCTAACACATGCCATATTATGCAGAATCATACCAAGGCAATGATTGGTATAACTAGCTTACACAGGGGACTTTATGTTCTTGACACCACACCTTCACTTTCTCATGCTAATCATTCTTTTGTTCATAATTCTGTTTCTCACACATCTTGTAATTTGTGGCACTTAAGGCTATGCCACCTATCTGATATTGGTTTACACACCATCTCAAAGTATTTTCCTTTCATTTCTTGTAATAAAGATAATGTACCATGTGACTCTTGTTACTTTGCTAAACAAAGAAAACTTCCTTTTCCATATAGTGTATCTCATTCTAATGTTCCTTTTAATATTTTGCATGCTGACCTATGGGGTCCTTTCTCCACAATCTCCACTTTAGGACACAAGCAGTTTTTTAACCCTTGTTGATGATTATTCAAGACATACTTGGGTTATTTTCCTTAAAACCAAAGATCAAACTAAACCAAGCCTTATCAATTTCATAGCTTACATAGAAAACCAATTCCAAACTACCCTTAAATGTTTAAGATCAGATAATGGTACATAATTTCTTGCTCTATCTGACTACTTATTATCCAAGGGTATTCTTCACCAAAGAACTTGTGTTGGGACTCCCCAACAAAATGGGGTGGTTGAAAGGAAACATCAACACATCCTCAATGTAGCTAGAGCCATTTTTTTTCACTCTAGCCTTCCTCTAAATCTTTGGAATTTTTGCATTTCACATGTTGTTCATATTATCAATAGTTTACCTACACCACTCCTTAACTCTAAAAGTCCATATGAATTGTTGTTTAAGCAATGTCCATCCTTAATTCACCTAAAAGTGTTTGGCTGCCTTTCCTATGCTAGCTCTCTTCAAGCACATAGAACCAAGTTCAATCCAAGAGATAAGAAATCTATTTTTCTTGGATATAAGGAAGGTACCAAAGGGTATATTATGTATGATCTTGAAACTCACAACATTTTTATATCAAGGAATGTGATTTTCTATTAGAATATATTTCCCTTTAAACATCAAAATCACCCTTTTGTTTCACCTACACAATCTGTCCCACATCTTGATGATCCTCCCAATGCACCTCATAATATCTTTCTTAGTCATCCTAATAGCCAACCTCCTAGTACCACTGACTTATCCTTTTCACTTGACAACTCCACCTCTACACATAGCAGTCTTGATGGTACATCTCATCAGCCTGCCAGTCCTAGTTCTAATCCAGTTGATGTTCCCAGTCCCATTCCAGCGGATGTGCCTATACACAATGACTCTATTATCTTTCAAGATGTCCTTATACCTGACCTGGACAATCCTTCTACTTCACATCCCGCTCACATTTCTCTTCCTGAACAAAATAACAATGTGCTTGGCAACTCCAAAGATCAGTCCACATCCATTCTTTCTTCTGATATAAATCAGTCCCAAATTTCTCCAAACTCTCCTCATCTCTCTGCTGCAGAACAAACCAATGACCATATTCTCACCCTTCATAACTCAACAGAAAACACCTCTGTAGATTATAACTTCCTTCCCTTAAGACAATCCACTAGAGCTTCCCACCCTCCTCACTATCTAAAGGATTATCATTGTTATTCTTCTGTGTCTGATAGCAATTCCATAATTCTGTATCCCTTATCTTCTGTGCTCTCTTATGCTAATTGCTCACCATCTTATAAACACTTCTGTTATTCTGTGTCTTCCAATACTTAACCAAAAACATTCAACCAAGCCATTAAAATGGATTGTTAGAAAAATGCTGTGGATGCTGAACTTCTTGCTCTTGAAGAAAATCAAACATGGAGTGTTGTTGATCTCCCACCAGGAAAGGTTCCTATTGGATGTAGGTGGCCATATAAAATCAAATACAAATCAGATGGCTCCATAGAAAAATATAAGGCTAAGTTAGTAGCAAAAGGCTACACACAAATGGAGGAATTGATTATTTTGACACATTTTCTCCTGTAGTCAAAATAACAACTGCCAGAGTTCTTTTGTCTATTGCTGCTATAAAAGGTTGGTATCTTGAAAAAATGGATGTCAATAATGCTTTTCTTCATGGAGATTTGCATGAAGAAGTCTACATGTCTCTCCCCCTGGAGTTTCTACTGCTTCTCCTTCTCAAGTTTGCAAGCTACACAAATCTTTGTATGGTCTCAAACAGGCAAGTAGGCAATGGTATTCTAAACTCTCCTCCTTCTTAATATCTCTTGGCACAGGCTGACCACTCTTTATATGTGAAATCTCATGATGATGTTTTTACTGCAATCCTAGTATATGTGGATGATATAGTCATTGCAGGCAATTCCATACAAGAAATTTAGGATCAAGGACCTTGACCAACTTAGATTTTTCTCAGGGTTTGAGATAGCTCGATCCACCAAAGGTATCTTTATGAACCAAAGGAAGTATACTCTTGAGCTTTTGGAAGACACAGGTTTCCTTGCAGCCAAACCATCTTTCATTCCCTTTGATCCTAACCTCAAACTCTCTCTTACTAATGGTGCACCTCTCACTGACCCTACTGTCTACAGGCGTCTAATTGGGAGATTAATCTATTTGACCAACACTAGACTTGATATCTCCTTTGCAGTACAACATCTCAGCCAGTTTGTTTCAAAACCCCTTGAGTCACACTATCAAGCTGATACTAAAGTGATGAGATTCTTGAAATCATCCCCTGTTAGAGGTATAGTGTTTTCAGCTTCTAGTTCTCTCACACTTTATGCTTTTGCTGATTCTGATTGGACCAGATGTCCCACCACTAGAAAATTTGTTACTGGCTTTTCTGTCATACTTGGTTTTTCCCTTCTTTGCTGGAAATCCAAGAAGCAAAACATGTGTCCATATCTTCCACTGAAGCTGAATACAGAGCTTTAGCATCTCTCACTTGTGAAATACAATGGCTGCAATACCTCTTTCAAGATTTCAAGATTACCTTCTCGCAACCGACATCTGTGTATTGTGATAGCAAGTCTGCTATCTATTTGGCTTATAATCCGGCTTTTCATGAGCGTAGCAAGCATATTGAGTTGGATTGCCATGTGGTTCGAGAAAAGATAACCTCCAAATTAATTCACTTGCTTCCTGTTTCTTCTTCAGCTCAGTTAGTTGATGTTTTCACAAAACCAATGCATTCTCCAGCTTTTTCTTCTATTATGACCAAGTTAGGCCTCTGCAACTTACACAGTCTAACTTGAAGGCGCATATCAGTATTATACCTTTAGATTCTCCACCTTTTTATTCTATTATGACCAAGTTAGGCCTCTACAACTTACACAGTCTAACTTGAGGGGGCATATCAGTATTATACCTTTAGTTTCTTATCCTAATGTAACTAGATAAGTTTAGCGTACAACTGATGATCTGACATGACCAGAAGGGGATCACTAACTGGTCGCGCCCTGCTGGATTTATGCCTGTTCAACGGTGTATAGAAGGAGATGGGGGGTGTACCTGCAAGACACTTTGATGCCAAAGTAAGAAGTTGGACAGAGTGATCACAAGTACCGAAAAGGGTAAGAAGAGAATACCTGACCCTCTTGGAGAAGAGGGTATTTATATAGAGACCCTAGCGCAGGGCCAACGGTCATTTGAGTTGGGCTGGATGGCCAGGCCCAACCCAAGTGACTGTTAGGGCTTACGTGGCATAGTGAAGACCAGAACATGGTCTTCGCCCTAGTTCAACTGCTCCGTGAACTCAAAGTGGGTTGACCTGCTCTTTCGAAGGTGGGCAGTTGGTGGATGACGTGTCCTCACGGAGGGGAGCACGTGGAGAACGCGTGAAGGACGTGTTTGTTCTGCTCGACAGGGGGAGAAGATCCTGCCCACGGAGGGTATTCTTTGCCCGACGGGGGACCTTGTGCTCGACGGCAGTAGCCCAAGCCAGATTGGGCCTACTGCACATTACTGGGCTGGGCCTGCTCGGTCAAGTCGGGGCCTAAGCCAGAACAGCTGGCATACCATTATTGGTTCACACAAATACTTGTATATATATATATATATATATATATATATATATTGATATCATTATTGTATTGAGTTAGTTAGATTAATGATAACAAGCTTTTTCCCTTTCATTACTTCTTCTTCTTTCCGTTATCGCTTCTTCTTCTTTCTGTTATGGCATCATCGCAGTGTATATTCAAACTCGTCTCCATTATCGACAATTAGTCTATCAATGTTTGATAGTGAATATGAATCTTTGGAACATGTTTTATTCACATTGGTGAAATCTACACACATTTGTCCTTTTTTGGAAGTCTCTTTTACCAGGACGACATTAGCTAGACAGGTTGAGTATTTGATTTCTTAAATGAACTCGGACTGCTTCAATTTCATCACCTCCTCTAATATGTTCATGCTTATATCTTCTCCTTATTTGTGCTTCCTCTTAGCAACGAATTTGAACCCGTGTTTAGTGGGTAAATGATGACACGCCGTATTCGGATCTATTTCAGGCATATCAATAGGGGCCTATGCGAATAGATCTACATTCTTTTGTAGCAGTTGTACAGTCATGGCCTCCTCCTACTTGGATAATTTGTTTCCTATCTATGTAGTATGATGGCTTTTAAGGTCGATTCACATTGTCTTCAATTCCTTCTTATGTGTTAGTCTGTCTTCCATTTGGTCAGCTCGTCGATCTAGATCCACATAGTTGATTTTGTGTGAGTTGGCCGACCAGGCAGGCTATGTGTTGCACTTTTTCATCATTTGCAAGTTGTTCACGTTTCATATTCTCACCAACTCCTGGTTGTCTCTTACTACCCATACCCGTCTATTGTTTAACGGGTACTTCATTATTAGGTACATAGTTGATAGTGCAGTCTCCAGAGCATTGAAAGTTGGACGATCAATGATGATATTGTATAGGGATAGAGCATTCACTGCTATATATCTTACTTTCACAATTTTCGCTTTTCCCCCTTTTAAAAAAGTAACCATAATGGTGACATATCCAAGAACCTGCACCTATTCTCTTGAGAAATCGACCAACGAGCCCCTAAAAGGTTGGAGGACCTCGGGATTTATCTCCAAACCTTTGAAAGCATCCTAGCAAAGAATGTCAGCCAAACTATCGGGATCTATGAAGACTCTCTTAACATTCCAATCATGAATTTGGAGGTTGATTACAATTAGACTATCTTCATGGGGGGTGATTCCTTTTGGGTCCCTGCTGGAGAAACTAATTTTTGGCATTGGGATGTATCTTTCCAAAGGCGGTGCTCTTGCGATGTGCATCACCTGTCTAACATACTTTTTCATGGATGAAATGTCATATTTTCCTCATATGATGCCTCTAGAAATCGTATTTAAAGTGTGGTGTGGTTGTTCGGGTTTGTGTTCTTCCTCTATGAGTCGACCTCTTTATAGTTAGGGAGTTCTTCATAGAGAGGACCTTCTTTATAAGTTTTGGGAATTTCCTTGGGCATACCTTTGAGCACCTCTTTGAGTTAGTTTTTTTATCTCTTTTTTCATATGGTGGCCTTCGTTGGTATAATGGCCTCGTATCTTTTGATACTTACATCATTTATCTAGATCATTTCCCATGGAATATCCTTTAGGGGTTTGATGCTAGAGAATGACTATGGCGTGCTTAACATCCTGAAGAATTTGTTCCCTCCCTGTACTTAGTGGAATGAAGCATTATAAAGGTTTTTGGGCGAGCTTGAAAATGGCTTTCTCGCGGATATGTAATGTGTTATGATTTCTCAGATGTCTGGTCACCTCTGGCTTACCACATCACTCCTTTACATCACTGGTTCTTTTTTATGTGTTACTTTCCTCTGCTTTGGTGTACCATTTTGCCTTATCCATGATTTCTTCCGTCGAGGACGTCAACTTTTGTGGCAGGTTTTCATTGAAGTGCCCCACCTTAAAGCCACTTTGGAAGGCTCCCACGAACATCTCTTGGTTTTGATGGACAACCTTGATGGTCTTTTTGTTGCAACATGCCAAATATTCCCTCAAAGACTTGAAATGGCCTTGGTGGATATTGAAAAGGCTTGTGGTGGAGACCTTTCTATGTCAGGTGGCCGGGAATTGGTGGATCATCTTCTTCGTTGGATTTTGGTAGCTAGTTATAGAGAACCTTGGGAGACTCGTATACCATATGAGGGAATCTTTTTTTAACATCCCTGTCATCAGCTTGCATTTGAGGGGGGCTAGTAACTGATAATGGTTATTCGTATGTTAATAGCAATTATGTGCTCATGAGGATAAATTTTTCCATCAAACATCGCAAGGGAGGGCAATTTGAATTTTTCAAAAACATGTACATCTCATATCTATAATATTAAAGGTTGAGGATCCACTAGTTTTTTTTATTCATTAACCATTGGTTTCAGTAGTTGTTGTAATGTCTTGTTCTAGAAACACAATTTCTCCATAGAAGCGAGCTTCTCCGCTTTGGCAGATCGATAATTGTGGTGTTCATTTGTGGTCGCCCTTACCATCTTGGGACAATAAGAGGATGATGCTAGATATGTTTCTATGACATAAGAAAGTTTTTCGGGCTTCATGGTGGACGTCAAATATACACGTCGAGTTCACTAATTGATAACTTTATCGGTGCGAAGTCAGTTAGAGTCGCAGATACCATTTTGAATATTAGTGAAAAGTGTATGTCCTCTTTGAATGATGGTTGTTAGTTTATATATAATTTTGTATGTTGCGAATCCTTAATGACCAATTGATTGGTCAATACAATTTATGTCTCTTTGTCTACCTGAAGACAATTAATGGGAATCAAGTCCTTCGTTTTTCTGTCAGAGATCGACCATTTATGACTACTCATACGCTTTGAATGTTATGTTTGTATGTTAAAATGCATTAATCATAAATAAGATATGTTGATCATGGGTCGGCTGCTCGACTTGGCTCATTTAAGTTAACTTAGCTCGGTCATATCCCATGGATAACTTAAAATGGGGCTAGCTATATTAAACCAATTTGGATCAGCCGTAACTTCTATTGACGTTGAGTGAGAACCCGACCTAATTTACTATAACATACACAGAACCTCAAGCATGAGGTCTTTAAGTGTGAAATATTTTTAAGTATATAGGTTGATTGAGAGACTGGAATGTACACGGTCTCTCAAACATGAGATATGTAAGGGCAAGATGTTTTGCAAAGAAGAATAAATCACATATAACTTTTCAAACATGAAACATGTAAGGGCATAATGATTTCGTGAGCAATAAGCAGCAAATCTCCCTTTATTTATTTCATTTTTTAAAGCTGATGGTCATCTGTGAATTCTTTCAAGACAAGGGACGACTTGATTCGACATTATTGTTTACTCTGATAAATTAAAATAGTAAAAAGTTAAAATTCAAAATATTAGAATTGTAATAAATGAATAATTATAATTTAATGAAATCATTAATTTTATGGAGTAGAAAAAAATTAATAATACTAATAAAAGATTTTGTTTTTTATGCAAGTTTAAGTCTCAACACACTTGGAATGTATATGAATTTTTTTCTAACACCTACTCTAAGAGTTGAATATAAATTCTATAAGAGTATAACTATAAACCAAATGTTTCAATATAGGTGTTTAGATTGATGGAAAATAATGAAGCGGAATGAAATGGAGCAGAGCGAAATGTAATATAGATATCACTCTATTGTTTTGCTATTTTATTAAAAATATTTTATTTTATCACATACACCCTAAATTATTTTTTTAATAATATCAATAATATAAAAAAGAGAAAAGGTACAACCATGGAAACAAAAAGGGGAACTAAGTTAGCCCAATCAAGAAGAGATAAACCTAAAGAAAGGTATGTCTAACATTTTCTTTACAAAATCATTCTTAATTCTCAAAGGGATGGAATAAAAAATTATGGAGGAATTTGTGCTAAAAGCTATATTTGCAAGGTAGTCAGCAAAAGAATTCTCTTATCTAGAGATATGATAAATAAAAAGATTAGAACTAGTAAATTTTCCTAAGAGATTTTTCAAAATATTTCTAAGCTACCAAAGAATCAAAAGAGGGTTGGACTGGGCTTTGATGATCAAGGAGCAAACTGTTTCAATCCAAAGTTTATTCCAACCCTTCTAAATCACAAATTTCATACACTTGATAACAGTTGCAACTTCAGAAAAAAAAGAAGAGAATGGCTCAATTGTCTCCACAAATACAAGAATGAAATCCCCCAAGTGATTTCTAAATATTCCACCAGAACCACTAGTATTCAAAGAGGCATTGAAAGCTCAGTCACAATTGTACGTTATCCATCCTGGGTTGGGAGGACACCAAAGAACCTCCTTGATATTGGGAGCTCTATGAGGGCAGATAATAACACCAAAAGCCTTGATAGAAGAAAAGTCTTCAAGGGAAATGAAAGAATTTGTAGAAGTTTTGTCTTCCAAGATTTTGACACGTGTGTTGATCATATTGATGGAGTCAATGGTGGTGGTTTTCCTATTGTTATATTTAATATCGTTTTTGGCCATCCAAAGTTAATTGAGTAGAAAAACAACAACAACAACTTTAATGACTAAGGCAACTTGGGCAAATATGTTAGACCTACATTGAGATAACAAATCTTCCATAGTTGAAAATTGAAGATTAAAGTTAGCTTTGTTCTTGATCCATCTCCATAGACCTTGCGTATAGTTGTAGTTGAGGAATAAATTATCTAACATTTTAGTAGCATCATTACAAAGATAACATCTAGATGCCATCGCAATTCCTCTACTCATGGTAATATCATCGGTGGAAATCTGACCATGAATAATCTTCCAAACCAAAAGATATTTTATTGGGGGAATATCTACACGCCACACCTCAGAAGCCCAAGCAGAAGCAATGGCAGTGGGAGCCTTAAAAAGGTAAGCATCTTTAAGAGTGAGAATATCATTTTCTTTGTGGATCCAAGTCAAAATATCATCATAAGAAGAATTGTTATATGAGACAGAAGGAAGAATGGTACATAAAAAGGGGAACCACGACTGTCAATCTTGAGGAAAAGTTTAATCATAATCAAATATGAAATTTGAAACCTTGTTGTTTGGCATAATATCTTTAAAGTAAAGGAGCTTAAAAAAGGAATAATGTATCAAATACCTCCTCCACAAAGAGGCTAACAACATTTTTTCCAAGCCACCATGAACAAACTTCTTTTTTGGATGTCTCTTGTCCATATGAAATTTTTGCACGCTTGCTCAATCATTTTAATTAAAGAAATCGGCCTAGAGTATATATCCATGGTGTAAGATACCATATTGTAAATTGTGGACTTGACAAGGGTGAGCCTCCCTGACCACTGAAGGGAAATCACGATCCAAAACGCAATGGAAAATAAAAATGTTCCCTTTAATGATCCTTACGAATGGCCATGATCAGTGATAGAATGGTTAACTCTTGCGGCGATTAAACCTTTGATTCTGAATCGAATGAGTGATCAGGAGCGATGTATGATGAACAACGTCTCTACTCAGTCCACACGAACAGATTCCTTCAGTCTCAGTGTTAGCTACTACGATTAAAGACTTTGAGTGAGGGAGAAAAAGAGAGAAATACGGCCAGGGTTTCACCAACTGAATTTCATCAAATTCAGAAAACTTCTACACAAGGGTTGTATTTATAGAACCACTTATGTAGGCTGCAAGCTAAAAAACCCAACTTAAGTGCACCATATAATAATAATAATAATAATAATAATAATAATAATAATAATAATAATAATAATAATAATAATAATAATAATAATAATAATAATAATAATAATAATAATAATAATAATAATTATTATTATTATTATTATTATTATTATTATTATTATTATTATTATTATTATTATTATTATTATTATTATTATTATTATTATAATAATTAGAAGAAGAGACCATTTCCAAGATGACAATTTAGCTAAAAGTATGTCTGCGATAGGGAGCAAGTGACAAACTTTAACCCTACCCTTAAATAAAGGCACTCCCAAGTAAATGAGAGGGAGGGATCCGCATCTAAAATCATTCAAATCTGCAATCTTTCTGAGCTTCCTACTGCTGATTTTCCCAGGAAAGATGAAGGATTTAGAAAGGTTAATCTTCTGACCAGAAGCTTCAGAATATTCATGAAACACCTTTTTGAGACCCGAATATTAGACATCTTCCCAGTGCAGAAAAGCATAATGTCATCTGCATAAAGAATGTGGGAAGGAATGTAAGTGTTTTTGGAAGAATTAATGAGCTTTAGATCATATTAAGAACCAACTTTCCATTGCTCCTACTTAAAACATCTTCATCCAGATAAAATAGAAGGAGGGAGTAAGGGTCCCCTTATCTCACACCTTGAGAACACTTGAAATAACCATGTTAAACCCCCATTAAAGTTGATTGAAATAGTAGCAAATGATAAAGAGTAGCAATTCAATCACAAAATTGCTGACAAAAACCAAACTTCTTTAGTACACAATTAAGGAAATCCCACCGAATGGTATCAAAAGATTTAGAAATATCAACCTTTAAAGGCAATTTACCTTGAGGACTATTATTGTCTAAAACATTGATGGCTTAAGATACTAAACACGTATAATATCTAATGTTCCTCCCATTAATGAAACCCCTTTATTCCATGGAAATGTGAGAAGGCATGATAGAAGATAACTGGTCTGCTAAAATCTTGGAGACAATCTTGTACTTGAATTTGGACAAAGCTATAGGTCTAAACATCTTCATGGTATCTGCATATTTAGTTTAGGGAATCAGGATAAGAGAATTAACATTGTAGTTGGGCAGCAACCATATAATTTTTGAAGAATTCAATGACAGCAGCACAAATATCCATCTTGATAATATTAATATCCCAATAAGTTTTGTAGAAACCCCCGCCCCCCTGAAATCCATTCGAACTAGGAGCACTAGACTTGTTGAGCATAAAAATAACACTAAAAATTTATTCATTGGTGGGGAGAAAAGTTCGAAGAGTATTTGTATTAGAGTCCACCAAAGTTCGAAGAGTATTTGTAATTGCCTCAGGATCAGTGACAGAGGTATGCCCCTCTTTAAGGATAGATATTTTGCATTTAGATATTTTAATTTTGGTCATTTGATGGAAGAAAGAAGTGTTTTTGTCCCCACACTTATGCCACTTCAGATTAGCTTTCTCATACCAATAGAATTCTTCAAATTTTTTGGGCTTTTTCAAGGTTTGCTTATTGTTGTACCCCAAAATTTGACCAACTTTTCTTTTCTAACCTGGCTTATGTTTCATTTCATTTTAGCATTTGCATTTTTGCATATCATTCGTTCTTGACAGGGGATCAAGAGTTGTTGTGCCATTCAAGAGGAGAGCTTCATCTTCAAGCTCAAGCAAAGGTATCATGTGCAAGCCATCAGGGTTTCATTACCACCAGGATTGGGTTTCAAAGCTCCTTGAGAGGATGGGTTTGTGTATGGGTGTCATCACCTATCATGAGGATCATTAGAGGGTCATCAGAGGTTCATGAGGGCACTTAATTGGATAAAACATGTTTTAAAAGCTCAATGGGTATCTTGAGAGGTCTCTATGAAGTTTAGGTAGTCATCCAATTAATCTGCAAGAGCCTCAGTCAAAAGATGTGGAGCTAGGGTTTCATCTGGTCAACCACAAGTCAACTGTGGACTTGAAAGGGTTCAATACTTGGTTCTAGTTCATTGAAGCTCTGAGAAGTCATCTCAAGACATCTAGGATGTCATGATAAGATTAAATCAAGGAGATTCAAGAATTCAAAGAGCTGCTAAGTTAGGGTTTTAGATGACTTCAGTGTAAAATCCCCTTCTTTAGTGCCCAACTTCAAGGATATTTTTCCCTATGATGCAAGCTCAATCTCATTTTCATGAAAAAATGGGACATGTTCATCATCTTTCAATATTTATTTTGAATACGAGAACTCATTCATTGAGCGTGTACATCTCAAGTTATGATGTCAACAAGTTAGGGTCCTCAGATGAAGAGAATTTTGGTCAACTTAAAGTCAACTCACTTCCAAGGCACTTTTGACCTAGAATCAAGTTTCTCCTCAACTTCAACAAAACATGAAATTTTTTCCTCATTGTCTTAGATTTCCAAAAAGTCCTAGAAGTCCTCTTTATCATTTGTACATCTCAAGTTATAGACTTCACAAGGCAAGGGTATTTTGGGAAAAGTTCATCATATGTCATTTTCTTTAATGGTCAATTACATGAATTTATGGACCTCAAATGCAATTTTGTACCACATGAAAGTTGTGTCACATTGGTTCAAGTTCCTCATAAGCTTGATTTCTATGGAGATTGTTGGATTATGTGATCATATGGACCATTTTAAGGGTGAAATTTTGACTTTTGGTCATGACTTAAGTATCTTGCATTACAAGTCACATATTGGCTTCATATTTGAATTTTTCCACACCATTACATGACCAAAAGGAGCTTTACTACATTTGTGCCAACATGAAGAGTCATTATGTACCACTTTTTCAAGTTTTCTTACATAAAAAGTCATGAATCAAAACTTGGTATCAAGGCATTGTAAATGACCAAAATCAATTCCATTGACCTCTACACATTTCATTTGCATTGTTGCTGGCCAAAAGGGAGGTGTGTGGTACCTAAATCGTGCATGGCATGAAGTGGAAAGTTTGGAAAGCAAAGTTTAAAATTGCACAATGCAGCCAACATGGGCCTGCATGATCATCACTAAGCCCTCACATATAAACCAAAAGTTTGCCCTAGAAGCTCAGATTTGGTGGTTGCTGTTGGAGAGGAGAGAGAGAGCTCAAATTTTCACAAAAACTTCACTCATTCAAATTTGCTTGGACATTGGAAATCCATTCAAATTGCTGCTCATTCCTTCTTCACAAGAGTCTGAGGAACAAATTGGAAGCAAGAGATCAAAGCTTGCGTGCATTAGAAGAGTCAACAGAACTGCTCTGTTTGGTAAGCTTCCTCCAAATTTCTCTCTCATTCTAGGCACCAAATAGGATCATGTTGGGTTGCATCTGAAGCCCTACCTATGGTAGGTAATGTTTAGATCATTGGTTTGTTTGTATGATGAAGTTTCAGTTTGAGCAGTTCAATTTTTATGCCTTGTTTCCTCTTTGTTTATGAACCTTTTTAAGATTTGGAGGGTGGATTTGAACTCCTTGCAGTCTCAGCTTTCATTTGGTACCAGAATTCACCATTTTTATGAAGGTTTCAGACCTGGTCTCCGGCGAGCTGGCCGGAGAAGACGACCGAAACCCTAGCTCGACGTCTGGTCTATTTTCTGGTGAAGCTGAATCATCCTTCCTTTGACTTATTGACCTGCTTGTTTGTCCCTTTGCCATTGGTTTGACCAAAGTCACGCATGCGTTGAAATCCACCTGGATTAATGAAACGTTGCGTTTCATTTTGTGATCTGAGTTGTATTGGATTAGGCTCAAGTTGATATCCACACCCTCAGTTTTTTGAGGCCCGACGCACTTTTTTCATATTTCAATTCATTTAAGTTTTACCAATCACACCCCCTTACTTATTTCTTTATTTTATTTAACTTTGTTTTCCGTTTTCATTTTATTATTTTAAAAATAGATCCAATTATCCAAAAATTCCATAAAAAATATTTTCTTGCACTTTGAGATGTTATTTAATTTTCCATAATTTTTATTTCGGTTTTTATTTTATTTTTCTATTTTATTTAGAATTTGCAATTAATTAAGTTTCATGGTGTTTACTTTGTATGATCATGATTGTTTGGACCTCAATTCCTTATCTCTTATGACCATGGCCTCTCCCTCATCTAGGTAAGGGATTGAGGCATTCTTGAGGATGATTTTGAGTGGCTATTAATCATTTTTCATTTGACTTTGATTGGACTTTTTTTGTCCCTCAACACTTGCTCGATAAGGTGGAGCACCATTGATTCTTGAATTGTTTGGGTGATTCCTTGGGTGGTTTCAGTCCATGATATTTTGCCTTATGGCTTGTGATTGACCTAGTTTTGTTGTGTATTTTATTTGGGATTTATTGGACATTCTTTCTATTTTTGGCGAAGCTTGCAAGTCAAGTCACCTTAGAAGATGTTCATAAAGAATAGTTTGACCTAGTTCTTTTGAGAAATGACTTCTATTGATCCCACTTGCATCTTGTGAGCTTTGATACATGTTCATAACTTGTTTAAGGTGCTGGTTCAATTGTTTTAAGTCATGTACTTGTGTAACTTGTTTTGCACTTTGAGTTTGTCTTGAACAATTGGTCACTTGTTGCATTTGTTTGCTCATTTCCTTTGCATGATCAATGTTAGATATTTGGTAGAGATAATTCATATTTGGTTACTGCCTAATCCTCATTCTCCCATCATTTCTTTGGTCATGGCTCTTTGCCTTTGCTTTGTGTTTAACATTTGTTTAGGTGGTTGATGTTTGATGGTTGTAGAAGTTTCACTTCTCCCATTTCCTCTCACCTCTTTTAGTTGACTTGTTCAAGTCAACTTGTCTTTGTTTGAGTCTCATGTTGTTGAGTCCTTGTTGCATATTTGCATCCCTTGAATTCCATGTTTGCATTGCTTTGACTTGTTTAAGTCAATCTCTTCTCATCTCCATTTCACCTATGATTGAATTATTTATTGTTTACTTGGTCTTTTGCCATGATCCCTTAGGATTCCTAGTCCCTCTGTTTAAGATGGGAGTAGGAGAGACATTAGGTGTTCAATCCTTTGCATGATAATATTAGGATAGATTTTCCCCTTTCAATCCCAACTTTAGGATCACATTACATGATAACATTAGGGTTGATCAGTTTCCCCTTAGAGTTTGTGTCTTCTCTTCTCATCTTCTACCTTCATAAGACACTTAATAAAGGTTAACACTTGTTGTACGCTACGAGCCTTAAGTACTTAAGGAATGATAGGTGGGGGGCCTCCTCTCATACTTTCTAGAGTGTTTAGCATATGCCCTTTGGGAGATATGCGACGCATTCGCTCTCAAGTCATAGTCTTTAGTGCAACATGAGTTACAAATCTAACTCAATTCACTTCTTCTCATAAAAAACACAAAACAAAACATCAAAACTTCTTATCCTTCGGGATTGTTTGCAAAATCTTTTTCAGAAAGAGTGTGTTAAGTCTTGGTTCTACCGCAAACAGGCGTCGTCCCTAACTGCTAGAAAGAAGATTTAACCATACTCAGTTAAAACACTTGAACCAACCAGTGGTCGTGTCGCCCCAAACTACGTTTGCTCTGATTTCTCGAACTATGTTGACTCTGACTTTCCCATTGCACGAGGGAATACGTAGGCATAGGGTGGCGATGTCCTATCGAGTCAGTTCTTCATGTTCACCCTTGTTTAGCAGTAGCTTTAGATAGTTTTCACTCATAGATTTAGACAACAAGCATGGATGTCGTTGAGTACAATGGGCGTGAGGGATGCTCATGCCTTCCCCTTGCGTAACCGACTCCCGAACCAAAGATTTGGTTGCGATGACCTTGTCTTTTCCCCTTTTCGTCAGGTTTTATTCAGTCGTTTCCTTTCCCTCTCTTTGGGATAAATAACAAACGGTGGCGACTCTTTTGTCTTTGCCGACCCTTTTTCATAGCGATGCGACACTTATTCTAAGGGTGTGGTTGGGACCATTCAAACTAATCTGATACTGAACCAATTCTAGAGTGGCCAAGCTATTATTGATCAAACTCTGAAAGTTACCAAAGATGTATTTATTCCAAGTCTTTAAGTTGGTTTTAAGGATTTGAAGTTTCTTTTGAAGAATATACATAGGAAATCCAACAGCCTTCATGGACCAAATCAAGGAGATATGATCTTTGCACTTCTCATGGAGAGTCCACATCTCAAGGAAACTAAAATGGGGAGAAATTTTAATGTTATTGAAACAAGAATCAATAAGGATGGGATGGTGATCAGGTTTGATTCTAGGGAGGGAGATAGATTAAAAACTTAAATAGGAAGAAAACCATTCTGGATTACAAAAAGATCTATCAAGCCTTCTTTCCACAGAGGAAGCTCTACATCTACCATTGTGGCAAGTAAGATGGGGAATTTGGAAAGAAATTCAATCAAATTAGATGAATCTGACTAAGATCTGAATTCTATAATAGAAGTTGTATTAGGACAAGAAGAGCCTTTATGCTCATGGGCTCCAAGAATAGAGTTAAAATCACCAACCAAGCACCAAAGAGTATTTAAATAATTAAGACAAAGAAAAGATTCAAGCCAAAGTCTTCTTCTAGTTATATAACAAGTATAGGCATAGACTCAACAAAACCTAGCAGTCTGTTATCAATGTTGGTGGTGAAAGAAATAAATTGACCAAAATTGAATTGGATGAAGGGGTTCAGAGATTTCTGACAAAGTCACCAAAGATTAGGATCTTTTTGTTGTCTATCATTAACAACAAAGATCTTAAGGTCTAAGCGGTCCCAAAATCTACTAGAAAATTTAGTGTGAGGGTACCAGGGTTCAGCAACAACACAAATATCAAGTTTGTGGAGTTTCAAGAAGGATTTGAGGGCTAACTTTGAGGAGGAATTGGCAATGCTCCTAATGTTCTAGAATAAGCACTTCATTGGGAAGGCTTACTTTTACCAGTCTTAGTTATGGTGAAGTGATTCTCCTTAGTTTTTTTACTTGTCTTTTTTTATTCTTGTGAGATTTAGAGACAACCAATTGGAAATTACAGTCATCCCTTCCTAAGTTATCATCTTCAGAGGTGGATTCATTATCATTCACTTTTTCCATATTAGCCCAAGAGTTCTTCAGAAAAAATTCATTTTTATTTTGGATTTCCAATACAATGCCTTGCAATTCATTAGGTTGAGTCTCCTCCACAAATTCATATTAGCCAGAGCTTATGCTTTTTTCACCATCTATGTGAGTGTTATTCTACATAATAGGGGTTTTAACCTGCTCTCTTTCAAGGTTTTCTGACACCACAATTATTAATATAGTCGTTATTTATTCTATCTGCTACAGAAGGGCCAGGATGACATTAGAGACAATGACATCCTTGTTCACTCCACTTGTATCTCCAACCATGCCTTTATTTTGATTAATGACATGAACTTGCTCTTTTGCCTTGAATCTATTAACTATTTTTGTTTTTTCCCCATGTTTTCCATAAATTCTTATTTCCTCCTGCATTTTATGTCAGAATGCCCAATTTTTTTTTCCAGTAGTTACATATATTAGAGATTTTCTCATATTCAACCTCCACAAAGAAGGCAAAACCAACCCTTTTAACCAAAACTCTATCTATCAGCCCTTTAAGAAAATCTATATCAACTAAGACTCGAACATAGTAGCCAAAGGCCCTATCAAAGGGAGACCTATTAGGCACATAATCTATGCATATGGGGAGTACCTAAACTACTAGCAATCACAAATATAATCTTGGGTCTCCAGTATTCTTGTGATAACCCATGAATCCTGACCCAAACCTGAGCAGAAGTGTGGTTTACATTTGAAGGAACATAAAATAGAGAATTAAATGGAATGAGATGGAATGTATTTCATTACATTTCATTTCATTACATTTCATCAATTATTTACAAATCCAAATAATAAAATCTCATTAGTTGCCACTCTATTTCATTCCATTATATCTCATACTACCATTTCAATCATACATTCTTAAAATTTTGTATCAATTATAACTCATAAAGTTTGGCTTTTCATAAAAAACAAAAATTATTCTAATATTAAAATTTTCCTTAGCTTAAATGGGTGGCGCATGTTATACCGTCGTATATCATGAGTTGTTACAAGCTTCAAGAATTTGTCTATCATGATATCAAAGCTATGCTGGCTAAATTCTTGTGGGGTGCTAAAAACAGGGAGAAGAAGATCCATTGGCTGAGTTGGAGCAAGCTTGCCACGAGTAAAGGCGATAGGGGTCTTGTGTTCAGGGGTATCAATGATTTCAATAAGTTCATGCTGAGGAAGCATTATTCGAGACTTCTCATGGAAGATAACTCTTTAATGGCTAGAGTGTTTAAAATTAGATATTATCTGCGTACCTCTATCTCTGCGAGCTCTGTTGGCCATGCCTCCAAGCTATGCTTAGAGAAGCATCATTAGTGCTAGAGATGTTGTGAATTCAGGGGCTCGTTGGAGAATATGGAATGGTGAGAAGGTTTCTATCTAACAGGACAGATGGATCCATAACAAATTTGGCTTTAAACTTCTTGGCCCTATTACTGGAATTAAAGTTGATGCTAAGGTCATGGAGTTGATTGAGTGTGACCTTGGCTGCTGGAAGAATGATGTAATCACTAGATGTTTCAATCCAGGGGAGACTTTGCATATTATTATTATCCCTCTCTATTCTGATTTTTTGGTAGATTGGCTTATCTGGCACTTTAAGAAGAACGGGAAATATTATGTTCGTACGACCTATCATGCTTGTGTGCAGGCTCGTCTGAATAATATTTCTGGCCCCTCCAATTCTTATTTTAGAAGGTTGTGGAAGGAAATCTGGACAGCTAAAATCCATTCTAGAAATAGAAATTTCATCTGGAGACTTGCGAAGAATATTTTGCCTTTGAAAGATAACCTCTCCAAGAAGGGTGTCAAGTTGGAGAACTGTTGCACTTTTTGTGGAGGTACTGGGGAATCTGCCCAGCACTTGTTCATGGAATGCCCATTTGCTAAACAAGTATTTGTTTCCATCTATTTTGAGTTACAGGATACCCACCTTCTTGATTGGTTGTTAAGCATTCTGACTTGTCAGAACTGGTTTAGTACTGAGCTTTTATGTGCTCTGTTGTATAAGGTGAGGAACGCGAGAAGTCTGTTGTTTTTCCAAAAGAGGGGCGTTGATCCGTCAAAGGTGGCTTTGGAGGCTCTCGTTTTTGTGTCTGATTTTAATTTATCCAACCCAGCTCTGGATCCCATGGCTGCAAGGAATGTCTGCGCTGTTGAGAAGAATCCCATTGGCGATGTGAAAGTGATGCAGGTTGATGTTGGTGTCCGTGAGGGTGAATTTGTTTCGTTTGGTTGTGTCATCAAGAACAAGGACCTAGACATTGAGCTGGATAGGATCCATAAGAAATTCATTGATGTATCGGCTAAGGTTGTTGAAACTCTTGCAATTAAATGGGGTTTTTCCTTGGCCTTTGCCCTGAAGATTGATAGGCTCATCATCCAGTCGGGCTCCCTCTTAACGGTGAATTGTATCAACTTTATTTCGACGAATGCGGTTTTGGAACCAAATACGATAGACTGTCGTACAATGCTTATTAGTTTTCATATTGGTTCAATTTAGTTTGTTAATAGAATTTGTAATAGGGATGCCCATGGTGTGGCAGGGTTGGGTAAGCTATTTGAATCCAAAACTTGGATTGAAGATTTTTCCGCTATGAAACTTTTGTTATTGTCTTCTCCTTTGGAATTTGTTTGAATGAAATTATTTTCCAGTAAAAAAAAATTTAGAGCCTCTGTTGTGAATCAGATACCTTGAAATAAAGTATAAACAATTTCTTTATGATCAAAAAACACACAAGGGTTAGGGTTAACAAAGAAAATAAGGTAAAACAACAAGGATTGATTATAAATTGCTATTCTTTCCTTTCTCTTAGAAACAAGATTACAAGTATACAAGAATAACAAAATAACCTCTCTCTCTTGAACTTAGGATTTTATCTTCCTATTTTTCCTTATGCCAAGATTGAGAAACTAGCATCCTATTTATAAGAAAAATAACACACTAACCTAATGGACTTTTTAACAATTACCCATTATAAGCTAACTTAGGGTACAAGCTAACTTAAACACTTGGGCTTACAAGCAAGGCCCGGTCCAATATGCTAACAACCTAGCAATATTGACTAATGCATGTTAGAACAAACTTTGACTACAACATGCATTACTCCGCCAGCAGTATGCGAACATACTTCAACCTCATGCTTAATTCCTGTTGAACCAAAAGCTACCCTTCGACCATACTAGAGTTCGATCCAATATCTCACAAATCTCCACCTTGGATCTAACTCTATAACATCAAGGAACTAGCTTTCTTCATGCAGCTTTATCAACTGCATATAGTGGAAAAACTTGCAATTGGGCAACGTCTTGGTGATCATATCAGCAGCATTATGATCTGTCGAAACCTTTAGAACTTGGACTTCTCCATGCTCGATTACCCCTCTGACGAAATGTAGCCTCACATCAATGTGTTTGGTTCACTTATGATAGACTGAATTCTTCGACAGGTGTATTTCACTTTGACTATCACATTTAACAGTGATAACTCGACCTTGAAATTTCAGCTCATTTGCAAAACCTTTAAGCCACAATGCTTCCTTCATAGTTTCAGTTAGGGAAATATATTATGCTTCAGTGGTTGATAAGGAAACGACCTTCTGAAGTGTTTCTTTCCAACTGATTGTTGTCTCAAACCTAGTGAACATATATCCAGAAATAGATTTTTTGGAATCCATACAACCTGCATAATCAAAGTTGACATATCCTTTGATTTCTACTTTACTATCTTCACCTAAGGCTTCACCATAAATTAGGACTCTATTTAGAGACCCATTTATGTACCTTAGAATCCACTTCAATGCTTGCCAGTGAGCCTTTCCAGGATTCGCCATGTACCTACTTACAAGACTTACTGCATATGTTATGTCAGGCCTAGTACATACCATATAATACATCAAAGAACCCACTATATTAACATATGGAATGCTATTCATATAAGTTCTTTCAACATCAGTGTTGGGACACTAATCTATACTCAGCTTGAATTGAGGGTTGGTTGGAGTCACAACAGGCTTTGAATTCGACATACTAAGCTTTTTGAGAATCTTCCGTAGGTATGCCTCTTGAGATAAAAATAAACTCGATTATTTTCTATCTCTTCGGATGTCAATCCCAAGAATTCTGGATGCAGCTCCCAGATCCTTCATGTCGAACTCCTTATTGAGTTCATCCTTCACCCTCATTACATCTTCGACATTGTTGCTTGCTATTGGAATATCATCCACATATAGCAACAAAATAACAAATGAATTACCCGGTCAAATTTTGAATTAAACACAGTGGTCGAACTGACTTCTGATGAAACTTATGTGTGTCATGAACTTGTCGAATCTCTCATTCCACTGTCGAGGGGATTGCTTCAGTCCATATAAGGATCTATTCAGTTTGCACACATAATCTTCCTTCCCTTTTTCGACATACCCTTCAGGTTGCCTCATCAGGATTGTTTCATCTAAATCACCATACAAGAATGCAGTCTTCACATCCATCTGTTCCAAATCAACGTCGAACTGTGCCACTGTGGCAAGCAACATTCAATTGGATCTGTGATTCACAATAGGAGAAAACACATCATTGAAGTCGACACCTTATTTCTGAATGAACCCCCTAGCAACCAATATTGCCTTGTATCTCTTTGATGCCACTCCTTTGATTTCTTCCTTAACTTTGAAAATCCATTTACAGCTGACTAACTTGGCTCCAGCAGGTTTCTTGATTAGTTCCCAGGTATTGTCATCATGAGGAGATTTCATCTCATCATCCATGGGCTTCAGCCATTCAGACTTCTTTCGACTCATCATAACTTCCTTATAATCTATAGGTTCTTCATCTAGAACCTCACTTGCAGAGATTAAGGCATAAGCTATAAGATCTGCATACCCAAGTCTTTGAGGTGGCTTGATGACTCTCCTCAATCTGTCTCTTGCTAGAAGATAGTCATTATCAGTCGCCTCATCTTCGAGAACATCTTTTGTGTCTTGTTCAACTTCATCCAGGGTACGCAATTCAGCATCAACATGTTCCACCTCAACAGGAATCTCTCCCTGTTCCAGCTCTTCGTCAACATCATCAGTTTTCTTGAAAGCCATTTCTGTTTCGTTGAAAACTACATCTCGACTGGTGATACACCTCCTGTAACTTGGCTCTAGGCACCATAGCCTATAAGCTTTGACTCCTTCAGGGTATCCCCTGAACATGAATTTCAGAGCTCTATGTTCGACCTTGTCTTGCCTAATATGAGCATAGGCCACACAACCAAATACTCTCAGTCTATCGAGACTAGGTGGATGTCTCGACCAAAACTTTTCAGGTGTCTTCATTCCCAAGGTAGTTGAGGGACATCTATTTATTAGGTAAGCTGATGTCGAAACAGCTTCCGCCCAAAACACCTTCTTCAATCTAGCACTAACCAACATGCATCTGACCCTTTCAAGGATTGTTCGATTGAATCTCTCAGCTAAGCCATTTTGTTGAGGAGGACCTGCTACAGTCTTATGCCTTGCAATCCCAGACTCAACACAGTAACTGTCAAACACTTCGTTGCAGAATTTAAGGTCGTTGTCGGTTCTCAACCTCTTAACCTTTCTGCCAGTTTGGGTTTCGACCAGAATCTTCCAACTTTTGAAATTCTCAAAAGTTTCATCCTTCATCTTCTGAATGAATACCCATAGCTTTCTAGAATAGTCATCAAAGATGGATAGAAAATAACTTACACCTGAGTGTGAAGGATTCCTTGCAGGCCTCCAAAGATCAACATGAATGTAATTAAGGGATCCATGTGTTCTTTGCTTGCCTTTATTAAACTTTGTAAGTGCTCATGATTGGCTGCATTTTGTGGCAAAACACTAGAGCATGTATGTATGTCATGACTGATGTTAGTGCATACATAATATGGTTTGCGCAGGGTAAGTTGACTTAGCTAAAAGCAAGTTAAGTTGGATGTCATACCCAATGTTATGACATGGGTCGCATGACATCAAGCGCGGGTTTGTTTTTCTGGTAGCTATAAACCAGGAAACAGAATAGGAGCTCAAGCTGGATATCAGGAGACTTTCTAGAAGCCCTAGGCGAACCAAAATATCCCTGAATTAAGTGGCAAGCGTGCAGATCATTGGAAATAGGTTTGTTATGAATAAAAACTAATTTATGCACCAAGGCCCAAAAGGACTGACAGCTGCTATAAATATCAGAAGAAGCAATCCTGAACAACAGCTCTTGACAGAAAAATAGAGAGTGCAAATTAGAGAGTCCTTGTGAGTGAAGAAGGCTAGTCTTCATGTGTGAATTCTGTTTAGGAATACTTGTACTCCAAGCAATTGTCTGGTGGATGATTGCATTGGATAGGTAGATTCTAGACTGTGTCTCACTCAAAGCTGTGAAGCAAGAGTGTGTGAGTTCCTTGATCAAAGTTGTGAAACAAGATCAAGGTGTGTATGAAGTGTCTCTTCATATTTATTTTGTATTTGTGAATTGTATATCACTATGGTGATTGAGGGGGAGTGAGTGGGTTTACTCAGATCTAGAGTGTCTCTAGGTTGAAGTGTCATTGGGTAGGTTTTAAGTGAGGAGTGCAAACTGTGTTGTTTGACTCTGAATTAATTCTGCTAATAGTGAATTTCCTCCCTGGCTTGTTAGCCCTCAGATATAGGTGTTGTTGACACTGAACTGGGTGAAAATTGTTGTGTTATTTACTGCTTTTACTTATAGTTAAATTAGTTAGTACAGTAGTCAATGTCATAGTGGATGTTATAACTTCGGTAATAACATACATCCTGTGCTTGCCAGAATTTTCAATTGGTATCAGAGCAGGCCCCCTGCCTGTCTAAATCTGGGTGAGATCTAGGGAAAATAAATTCTAGTACAATGGACAAAGACATAGGATTCACCAATAGACCACCAACTTTGGATGGATCAAATTACGACTATTGGAAACCAAGGATGATTGCATTCTTGAAATCTATAGACTACAAGGCATGGAGAGCTGTGAATTCAGGATGGGAACATCTAGTGAAAGTTGACAAGGATGGAGCATCAGTGTTGATTCCTGAAGGGGAATGGAATAAAGAGCAAGAAACTCTGGATCTTGGCAACTCTAAAGCCTTGAATGCTCTATTCAATGGTATAGATAAAAACATCTTCAGGCTGGTACACCACTGTGAACTAGCAAAGGAAGTTTGGGACACTCTCAAAACTACTCATGGGGGAACCTCAAAAGTAAAGATGTCTAGACTACAAATGTTGAATACAAAATTTGAAAGTCTAAAGATGAAGGAAGATGAGACAATTCATGAGTTTTACATTAATGTACTTGAACTTGCTAACAACTCAGGAGCTTTGGGAGAAAAGATGTCTGAAGAGAAGCTTGTGAGGAAAATCCTCAGGTCCCTCCTTAGAAGGTTTACAATGAAGGTCACAGCCATTGAAGAAGCCCAAGACATATGCCACATGAAAGTGGATGAATTCATTGGTTCCCTTCAAACCTTTGAAATGGGAATGAGTGATCAGGCTGTGGAGAAAAAGAACAAAAGCATAGCTCTTGTCTCAAACACTACTGATTTAGATGAAGAAGATGATGAAAAGGAGGAGAATCTGTCTGAAGTTATTGCCTTGCTTGGAAGACAGTTCAACAAACTGGTCAAAAGGATAGATGATAGGTCTAAACCTTATACCAAAAGCATGCCTTCTGATAAAAAGAAATCTGAAGATAAAGTCAGCCAAAGTAGAGGAGTACAGTGCCATGAGTGTGAGGTATATGGACATATTAGAAAGGAATGTCCCACATATCTCAAAAAGAAGGGAAAAGGCCTAACAGTCACTTGGTCTGATGAAGAATCTGACAGTGGATCAGAAGGGGAATCAGCTAAACATGTCACTGCTCTTAACAATGTGTGCATCTCTGATGGTAATTCAAGTGATGAAGAGTTGTTCTTTGAGGAGCTTGCAGCCTCATACAAAAAACTTCACATCAGAAGTACAGAACTGGTTCAGTAAGGAGAGCAACAGAAGAAAATCATCAAGGAGTTAGAAGCTGAAAATAGAGAGCATTTAGCCACAATAAACACACTCAGAAGTGAAGTGAAGGAGTTGAAAAGTAAAAAGTATCAAATGACAAAATCCATAAGGATGCTCAATTCTAGGACTGACACCCTAGAGGAAATCCTTCAGAGTGGACAAACCTCAGGAGATAGGCCTGGACTAGGATTTGTTGATAAACAAAATCCTGTGCTAAAACTCAAGAGATTACAACCTGAGGTCCAGAAGTTAAAGAGGATGTCACGACCAATGTCACAACATCCAACTAACAGAAACTGGAATCAAGTCAAAAGTAGGTTCCAAGGGTATAGATGTTACCACTGTGGAAAACTTGGTCATATCAAATCTGTGTGTTTCTGGATGGATGGATTTCCTAGTCATCCTCATCAAGAACAGAGAGCTCATGTCAAAAGGCAGCATCAAGCAAGAACTAAGAAGGGTGCCCCTAACAAGCAAAGACATTGGGTTACCAAGAATATGGCCTTAGCAGCTCACACTGCTCTAAGGATACCAACCCAAGAGGATTGGTACTTTGACAGTGGCTGCTCCAGACATATGACTGGAATTGAGGATCACTTGACAAAACTCAACCCTCATACATCTAGTCATGTAACCTTTGGTGATGGAGCTAGAGGAAAAATCACATATGTTGGACAACTTGACAGTCTTAAAGCTCCAAAATTGAGGGATGTCTTGCTGGTTAAAGGACTGACTGTTAATCTAATAAGCATAAGTCATCTATGTGATCAAGGTCTAAAGGTCCAATTTTCCAAAGATAAGTGTGTGGTCATAAATGAAGAAGGTAAGGAAGTGATGAGGGGATCTAGATCCAAGAATAATTGTTACTTATGGGAGCCCAGAAGTAACCTACCTAAATTGGTCAATAAAGAAAAGAAGAATCAAATATGCTTGAATAAAGGCAGACATTCGCAAAGGATGAAGAAGACCACAATCAAGGAGTCAAGAAGAGGTACTCCAAAGTGCCCTCCAAATGGGAGAATAGGATATGATGAATGTGAGGATAGTAGGCAAGTCAAGATAGCATATCCAAAGAAGGTACATCACAAAAATCTGGACCTGCTATGTTGGAATTTGATGGAGTCCATGAAAGATGGCCTGCATAAAGGAAGCAATGTCACTCAGAATGTCATGACCTTGTTCTATGACATTAAAAGTATGAACTATGTGATGTGCAAGAGAGCCATACTCAGGGATAACTGGTGTCAACATCAAAAGACTGGTGTAAAATTTGGTGATTCTGACCTAAATGATGCTGAAGTGGTTACAAGAGGCCTCAAGGATACTCAATTTAAAAATTCTCTAAGAAAGTTGAGGTCCTCTATTAATGATGAATTTTAGCAATTAATAGGGAATTATATTTTGAAAAATAATCATATTCTGATTGGTCAAAATATTGAATTCCCTCCTCTTTTACAAGCAAACCCTTCTAAACCCGTGCTCTTCTGCCAATCCACCTCCTTCCGTATCTCACATAACCCCTTCAGAAAGCCCTTTTCAGTGCAACCTAAGTCATCTACAATGTCTCAACACCATACCTCCATCCCTACCAAACCCGACCATGCTCAGCATAAGAGCACCTCTGTGATGAATGCCAGTCCTCCTGTTATGATTTTTAGAAGAAGGAGTGAAGGCCAATCGTCAGCTACTTCACATGCAGACCAAAAATGTCATAATGGATATGGAATCACCATTCCACTGCCTAGGGTTGATCCTTCTTCAATATCGAATATGAATCATAAGGACAACTCTGAGTTTCCTCTGATGAGACTAACCCTACCACAGAAAAACTAGCAAATTTAGCTAACTGTGCAGTACAGGAGGAAGGACAGGATGATGATCTGAATGAAGCTCCTGCCAATGATGTTGATGTATCTTCAGATGATGAATTCCTCAATATTGTTGCTCCTGGAATAGCTCAGAAAAATATGACCAAGAAAGGCAAAACTAGTCTGAAAGACAACTCTCGCAAAAGTCAGAGAAAAGGAGCTCATGTTGGGTCCTCCAAACCTAGGAGCAAATCTACCTCCAAGAAAAGGAAAGTCACTGAGAGAAGCCTTGAGTCTGAAGGTGATGTCATAAGAGATGTTCCTAACATCTTCAATGTCAAACATTCATTGGGTAAGAGGCCACCTAAACCCATGCCAGTTGCACCTCTGGACAACATCTTCTTCCACTCCATTCACAATGTAACCAAATGGAGATATGTCTATCAAAGGAGAATAGCCCTTGAGAGAGAATTAGGGAAGGATGCCCTGGAGATCAAGGAGGTAATGGAACTCATCAACAAGGCTAGACTGCTTAAGACAGTCACTGGATTTTCCAGATGCTACGAGGGACTGGTAAAGGAGTTCATTGTAAACATACCTGACTCAATCTCAAGCAGAAACATCAAGGAGTTAATGAAGGTATTTGTTAGAGGAAAATGTGTGCAATTCTCTCCTGTCGTGATCAACAGGTATCTGGGGCGAGTAAATGATGGAACAACAGAATTGGAGACTTCAGACAACCAGGTCTGCAAGATCATCACTGCAAATCAAGCCACAACATGGCCATCCAAAGTGAAGTTGTTTGTAGCACTGCTCAGTGTAAAGTATGTCATTCTTCATAGAATTGGAGCTACAAATTAGGTGCCTACCAACCATACATCCTCCATTGTTGTTGGACTAGGCAAGATCATTCATGCCATAGGTACCAAAGTCAATTTCAATTTTGGTCTATACATCTTTGATCAGACTGTTAAGCACTCCACAACCAGTGATGTCAGGTTACCTATTGCATTTCCCTCCCTCATTTGTGAGATCATCCTAAATAAACATCCTGGGATCCTGAACTCAAGTGATGTTGTCAGCAAGAGGGAACCTAAACTGTCAATTCACTTCAAACTGTTTGAAGGAAGACATGTTCCAGACATGATGTTTACATCTGCTGAGAAAGTTAAGATCTCCAAAAGAATGATGATTGCTGAATTAAAGGACACCTGTAAGGAGTTAGAAGAAACCATCAGTATAGCTACTACCAGAAAAACCAAGCTAGAAGCTCTTATCCAAAGGCTTGAAAGAGATGCAGATAATAGTGGAGTTGTGCTAGAAGAAGAGGCTGATGACAGTTGTAAGAATGTCCCAACCAATGTCAATGACAATGACTCAAGTTCCTCCTCTAATGAAGAAGATTAAGAATTGAGTCTGTGACTCAATCTGCTGCTGAGGTGTGCTATTGGTTTAATATGTTTATGTTTTTCCTAATTTGTGATACTCTTCAGAGAGCAGTTTTGTTGTAATGTAACCCCAAACAGTTGTAATGTTACAATGTGTGATCTATGCTAAGTATTTAGTAGGATCATAATTTATGGCTAAAAGGGGGGGGGAGTATAATAGAAAATAGCAACAACAGGTACTGCAGATGAAATAAAAGAACAGGAACAGGTGGTGTGCAAAACAGTGAAGAACAGGAGGATAGCTTGAAGAGCATATGTGCTAGCATGTGTGTGAATTCCTATGGTGTATAGGAATGTTTGTTAGACTGTTTGGTTGATTATGTATGTTGCTAACAATGTGTACAATGGGTAATCCTAGAAAGTGTTTAGAAGGTGTGCGTGTCTGCAAGTTGTGAGCAGAATGAGAGTGTTGTGCATCTCTTCAGGGGGAGTAGTACAAGTGTGTGTGACTTCAAAAAGTCATCTTGAATGTCAAGACATCCAAAAACAGACTGGATGTTTATGCTGTGAGACTGCAGAATGATTTGCAGGTTGTATGCCCAACTGATCTGATCAGATGAGGGGGAGGACACTAGAGTGTTACTCAAATAGGTGTGACATCTGTAGTGGTAAGCAACATATGATTAACAAGGTGAACTACAGCAGTGAGAGCTAATTGTGAGGACTCAGAGTGGCTTGAGCTAGTAACTATCCTGCATAACAGGACACATCATAAGTCTTCTGCTGTGTAAATCTCTGATATGATGACAAAGTGTTTTAGCCAAAAATTTGTCAAAGGGGGAGTTTGTAAGTGCTCTTGATTGACTTCATTTTGTGGCAAAACACTAGAGCATGTATGTATGTCATGACTGATGTTAGTGCATACATAATATGGTCTGTGCAGGGTAAGTTGACTTAACTAAAAGCAAGTTAAGCTGGATGTCATACCCAATGTTATGACTTGGGTCGTATGACATCAAGCACATGTTTGTTTTTCTGGTAGCTATAAACCAGGAAACAGAATAGGAGCTCAAGCTGGATATCAGGAGACTTTCTAGAAGCCCTAGGCGAACCAAAATATCCTTGAATTAAGTGGCAAGCGTGCAGATCATTGGAAATAGGTTTGTTATGAATAAAACCTAATTTATGCACCAAGGCTCAAAAGGACTGACAGCTGCTATAAATATCAGAAGAAGCAATCCTGAACAGCAGCTATTGACAGAAGAATAAATAGTGCAAATTAGAGAGTCCTTGTGAGTGAAGAAGGCTAGTCTTCACGTGTGAATTCTGTTTAGGAATACTTGTACTCCAAGCAATTGTCTGGTGGATGATTGCATTGGATATGTAGATTCTAGGTTGTGTCTCACTCAAAGCTGTGAAGTAAGAGTGTGTGAGTTCCTTGATCAAAGTTGTGAAGCAAGATCAAGGTGTGTATGAAGTGTCTCTTCATATTTATTCTGTATTTGTGAATTGTATATCACTGTGGTGATTGAGGGGGAGTGAGTGAGTATACTGAGATCTAGAGTGTCTCTAGGTTGCAGTGTCATTGGGTAGGTTTTAAGTGAGGAGTGCAAACTGTGTTGTTTGACTCTGAATTAATTCTGCTAATAGTGAATTTCCTCCCTGGCTTGGTAGCCCCTAGATGTAGGTGTTGTTGACACTGAACTGGGTGAACAATTGTTGTGTTATTTACTGCTTTTACTTACAGTTAAATTAGTTAGTACAGTAGTCAATGTCATAGTGGATGTTATAACTTCGGTAATAACATCCATCGTGTGCTTACCAGAATTTTCAAACTTCATCCTACATGATTTACCAAATACACAAGATTCACAAAACTCCAACTTTTCGACTTTGTCACCGCCTAGCAGATTCTGCTTCCCTAATTCGACCAGACCTCTTTCGCTGACATGGCCCAATCTCATGTGCCATTATTTTGTCTTCGACACAGGTTTCATGGATGTAACATTTGTTGAACCACTTACAACCTCAGCCTCAAGGGTATACAAGACTTGTTTCTTCACGCCTCTCAAGACTTCCTTCGACCCCTTCATGACTCTTAGGATACTTTTCTCTCCTTGAAAAACATATCCATTTCTGTCGAATTCACCAAGAGAAATCAAATTTCTCTTCAAGTCAGGTACATACCTGACTTCAGTCAATAACCTTATTGACTCATCATGGAGCTTAAATCTTACAGGTCCAATACCTGCAATTTTGCAAGATTTGTTGTTTCCCAGCAGCATAGATCCACCATCTTGATCACATAGCTCCTTGAACAATTCTCTGTTTGAAGTCATGTGCCAAGTGCAACCTGGATCCATAATCTAGTCTTTTCTCGAGTCGCCACTTGAAACCACAAGAACATCAGATGAGTCAAAGTCATCTTGAATAATGACTGTGTTGCCATTACCTCCATGATCTTTCAGGCGTTCAGGGCACACCTTTCTTGTGTGACCCTCCTTCTTACAGTGATAACATTGAATACCAGATGTTTCGCCACTATAAGACTTCTGTTGACTTTTGCCTTTCTTCTTGTCGAACTTACCATCCTTTCGCAAGAATTTTCCCTTAACGGCCAAACCTTCGCCCACCGTAGAAGGTTTATGCTCCTTTCGTTCATTCAAGTTCTTAGAATACAAGGTTGATTGAACTTCTTCAAAGGTCAGGGATTCCCTTCCATACAAGATAGATTCTTTGAAGTGAGCATGTGTTATGGGCAAAGCACACAACAACAATAGTGTTTGATCTTCATCATCGATCTTCACATCAATATTTTCACGATCAAGAATCAGCTTGTTGAATATATCCGACTGCTCAGCCAACACTTTGTCTTCACTCATGTTGAATGAATACAAAGCTTGCGTCAGGTAGAGTCGATTCACCAGAGATTTGGTGATGTACAAACTTTCAAGTTTCACCTATAATCCCGATGTTGTAGTCTCATTTGATACCTGTCGAAGAACCTTATCACCAAGGCTCAACAATATTGCGTTGTGGTCTTTCTCAATCATGCTCGTCTTTTCTTTTGCCGTTAATGAAGTGTCCATGATCGCCTCTCCCTTCAACGCTTCTAAACAACCCTGCTGAACTAGTAAGCTTTCATCTTCAAGCACCACAGACCGAAGTCGTTCACTCCGGTGAACTTTTCAATCTCATACTTTGTTGAAGGCATCTTCTCCACGCTCACCGCACCAATTTGTTGTGAATCAGATACCTTGAAACAAAGTATAAACGGTTTCTTTATAATCAAGAGACACACAAGGGTTAGGGTTAACAAAGAAAACAAGGTAAAACAAGGTAAAACAACAAGGATTGATTATAAACTACTATTCTTTCCTTTCTCTTAGAAACAAGATTACAAGTATACAAGAATAACAAAATAACCTCTCTCTCTTGAACTTTGAATTTTATCTTCCTATTTTTCTTTATGCCAAGATTGAGAAACTAGCATCCTATTTATAAGAAAAATAGCATACTAACCTAATAGGTTTTTTAACAATTACCTATTACAAACTAACTTAGGGTACAAGCTAACTTAAACATTTGTGCTTACAAGTAAGGCACAATCTAATATGCTAACAACATAGCAATATTGACTAATGCATGTTAGAACAAACTTCGACTACAACACGCATTATTCCGACAGCAGCATGCGGACATACTTTGACCTCATACTTAATTTCTATCGAACCAAAAGCTACTCTTCGATTATACTAGAGTTCGATCTAATATCTCAGAGTCTCATTAATCATTATCCAATAAATTGGTTGTTTAATGCCTAGATTCAAGATTTGTGAGTTAATCCACCAGTATTATAACCTATGGTACGTTATCATCTCTCTGTCTTCTTCTGTCCCATGTACACCTTAATTCTTCCAATGTTAGACTATGCTGAATTGTACAAGAAATAATGCACACTTTACATGTCCCACCATTCACCCCATGATTGTTCTTCTCCGTCTAAAATGTTCAATTATTGAATACATATATATACATGATGATGCATGCATGCATGCACATCCTATATATCATATTGATGAACAAACATGTTTTTGTATTCATCTTCCTTGTGTCATGTTCACCTACTCTTCCTATACATCACGCGTGCGTGTCTTTAACCACACCAACATCACCAATATATTTGCCACAAACATTTTTTACTAGAGAGATTGAGAATCCAGCAGAGCCATATTTGAATGGAGTATTTTAAAACATTATTAGGTAGTAGATTATGAGAAATAATAGCATTAATTTTCTAACTTTAAAAGACGATGACCTTTTTAATCGTAGCTCAATTTGGTGTGTGACTCCTTTGCCATTAAAAGATTCCTATTAAAAAGGCTAACATTATAATAATAATATTCCATAGTATTCTCATTAAAAACTCTTTTAACTGTTTCACTTTAGAAGCTTCACCCTATTCAAAGAAAGAGGATGAGAAAAAGATTCAGATTTCATTCATATTTAGCTGTCTTTATTTATTTTAGGAAGAAGCTAAACCTGCAAAGCTGGCGCATATCCTACTCAATAAATATTATAGTTCCTTCCAACTCTCTTTTTATTTTATTTTAAAAAAAGAATTATTTCAGGAAAAAAAAACTTTAACTTAAAAATTATTCACAAAAATAATTTATATTTGTTTTCTTCTAAATATATCGGCATGGCCAATACCTTGTTTATTAAAATCAAAAGAATACTTCTATGTATATTTGCATGTAAAATTTATATATGCAGGTTATAGTACCCACCAAATGAACTAATATTGCATCCAAATGGAATTATCTTTTCTTAATTTCCAACTTTATGAAAATCATTGATTGGAATTTCGTTATCTTTTTCATTTCTTTTTTAGAAAAGAATATGTATTATTCGTTTAAATGAATTGTGATTTTAACAAAATTAGAGTATCCTCCTAATTTTGCTCAAATTCCAAAGAATAATGCTATGAGTCTAATCACACGTTATATGGCATGGCATGAACGTATATTTATATTTTATAAGTAAGATAAATATTATTTTACAAGTTCTCATCATTTATAAAGTTGAATTACATTCAACTATAAATTTTAAATGTCTGTTCTTAGACAAATATTTATATTTATAAGTAAGACAAATATTATTTTACAAGTTCTCATCATTTATAAAGTTGAATTACATTCAACTATAATTTTTAAATGTCTGCTCTTCGACAAAGGAGATTTCAAGACTAAATTATTTTAAGTGTTGAACAGTTCTAAAGCTTTATCTTTCATGATTAATAAGAAATCTTTTTCGAACAGTTGTCTAACATTTAGTAGATTGTACTTCATTTCAGGTACATAGAGTATATCTTTGATCATAGCTTTTACTCTGTTGCTCTTTTGAATAACTATGCCGTTAGTACCTTCTGCTTGCAATGAGCTATTATCGACAAGTTTGACTTTACTCTTCTTCGACTTATCGAAATCTGTTAACCATTCTTTTCGACCTATCGAAATCTGCTAACCATTCTTTTCGACCTATCATGTGATTCGAACAACCTAAGTCGTGGAACCAGATCTTGGAGTCGACATGGTCATCTGCAACTGCAGCCATAACCACCATATCTTCAGAATCATCTGAATCTTGGCATGTAAGGTTTGCTCCTTCCTCCTTGCCTTTTGTCGCTCCTTTGGCTTTATTGTACCAACAATGTTTGGCCAAGTGACCCCACTTTTCACAGTTATAGCACTGCACACCTTTTTTTTTCTATCTTTCTTATAGAAATTTCCTTATCCTCTTTTCGAGGATTCAGAAGATCTGTCATCGACCTTATTCTTGTGAAGATTCGACCAAGACTTTTTTCCCCGAGTCTTGTCGATTTTGTCTTTGAACTTGTTGGAACCATCATTCTTCTTCCATGATTGAGCCTGTAGTGCTTGTATCGAGTCTTGAACTCCTTTTCTTTCGACAATCATAATCTCACGTGCCTTCAACGAACCAACCAAATCTTCCAGTTTTAGGATTTCAAGATTGTTATATTCTTAAATAGTTACAATAATGTGATCAAAGTGAGAGGTAAACGTACATATTATCTTCTCAACTATCATCTTATCAGTTATGATTTCACCACAATCCTTCATGAGATGGACGAGTTTCTGCACCTTCGACACATAACCTACAATCTTTTCGTCTTCTCCCATCGACAACAATTCATATTGTTGTTGCAAAGTTTGTAACTTGACAACCTTGACTTTCTCGCCTCCCTCATAGTACTTGACAAGAATATCCCATGTCTCCTTCGCCGATTCAGCATGAGTGATTCTGTCAAAATTAGCCGCATCAATCGCCGATTGGATGTAAAACATTTTCTTGCAATCCTTCTTCTTGGCATCCTTGTGAGTGATTCTCTGTGCGTCGGTTGCATCTTCACCAAGCTCAGGAACACCGTCAGTAACCACTTCTAGAATTTCATGAAAGGCAAATAGAGATTACATTTGTTTTCTCCATCGAAGTCAATTCTTGTCGTCAAGAGTTGGAAGAGAGTTTGTTAAATTTATGTTACCATTCATCTTTGCAGCGATTGATCAACAACAACCCACGATCCCGGAAACATGATCTTTGACGTGTGATTCTTCAAAACACAATCAAGAATTTAATTAGGCTCTGGATACCAATTTGTTAGTGTGTGAGGCACTATCAGTGAGGAGAGAAAGAATAAAAAAAATAAGGATTGATATCATTGAATGAATGAATGATAAAACTAAATTACAAAGTGTCTATTTATATAAACCAAAGTGATTTGACTACTCAGGAAAATATCAAACTAAGTAACAAACCCTAAACCATAATTAGCTTTGGACTTGGGCCACAACTTGAATTATATCTAATATCTCAACAATCAAGAGTCTCGTATCGAAAAATATATAATTTGATCATATGTTTATAACTGGGGGCAATCCGTAACTTAAATATTGGTTTTGTAAGGTTGAGTTGGTCAAACTCTAATTTTAATATAATATTAGAGTCTTATTTAAAATTCGTTGGACTACGTGTCTTCATGCTTCTATTATCAGGTCACGACTCATTTATATTTGCGTTTCAGATGTCCAATTATGAACATAAAAGGGTGTGCTAACATTCTCGCATCGAATAATATATTGTTTGAATGCGTGTTTATTAGTCGACCCAACTACACCTTGCAATTCGATTTTTTAAAGTTGAGTTTGACCAACCAAAATTCTTAAAAATATAATTTTATCAAAATCTAATTATAATGTTATTTTGTCAATATTATCTTTCTACTCACTTACATCAGTTCCATTTTAACGTTTCTATACAATTTTTTTAGCTGTGTAAGAAATAAATGAATAATTGGCCAAAAGATGAGTTCGTTAGTGTGGAATTGTTGTCCATTTTGGGAACTTTTTTTTCATTCATTTGGTATCAAAATAAATTATATAGTATGAATGTGTAGTATATTGTAGAGTTTGATGGGATTAGTTTTAAAATTTTTAATGAATTGTATGAATATTTAAAAAATATAGTTGAATCTTTTACACAATTTAAAAGTATAATATAATATAAAAGAATTGAGTGAGATTCATTTAAAAAAACTCAAATAGATATAATGGATGAACGTGGATTGTTATTCAAGTTAATTTCTTGAAAAATACCCATAAATCATAAGGAAGAAAAGTATGTGAGAAAAGAGCAGTAATGTCCTAAATATTTGTCTGATTTAGTGAATGTGTGTATATTCCACTTTACACATAGTTACATAGTTTCTTCTTTTCTGATCTAATAGGAAATTCCTTGAAACTTTAATTATCGTATGTTTCAAATAGTACAATGAAATATCAAATGCCATACACTCCTTGATTACATTCTTCCCCACAAAAAACTGTCTCTAATTCTCCTTTCTCTTCCCATTAATCAAATCAAATTGGCATGACTATAAAAGTCACAAAAAGACACAAATGGGTCCCTCCATTTATAGCAACTCCAATTGTCTTAAACTCTAAAACAAAAACCATCTCTCAAATTGGTTTTAGCCTCTCTAACACAACCATCAATTATAAAAATTAAAAATAAATATATAAAAAACAATTTGTTTGACCTAGGTCAATATCCTATACGAACAAGACATCAAAACATATGTTATGTTCAATTTTATTATAAATTTAAATAATTATTGATGTCGCCTCATCAATGTTAATGTCATATATAATGTTCCTCTAATGTTAGGTTTGATATTTACATTAGTAGCTATTTGCCCATTGAAAACACCAATTACATGCTCTATATCTAACTAGGAAAGTAGATTAATCAAAAGTTAAGGATCATGATTTTATTTACCTCATCAAATCTCTTAACAAAATGTATACACCTCACCAACTACCTTTCCATCTTGCTGTAAATCACCACCCCAAACATGCATGGTCCTTTCCACTCACTCTCTCATACTTATACAAAAACCACTCCAAATACTAAACTACAACAACAAATACTTCCCCACATTCAATTATTTCCACACTATCAACTTTTTTCTCCCTACAGTCCCAAAATCCAACCAAATAAAATCCCTCCACCACACACACATTTCCAACATAACTCCTTATACTTCCCAAACATAAACACCAACAACCTTGTCTCTCATACATAAACAAATAAAACATCATGGGTTTGGTTTTGCTTCTTCTACCATTGCTCTTTCTATCCACCTCAACTTCATCACCTTCACATAACCTTTCATACCCTAATTTCCAACACCTCAACGTGAAACAAACCATTGCAGAAACAAAGCTAAACTTGAAGTTGAAGCCTTTTCATTCAACCAAACAACCCCAAGAAAACAAAAAAGCCAAAACTGAAACCGAGGGTGAGAAATCAGAATCAGGAAAACAGAAACTGAAGCTACTTCACAGAGATAAAGTCCCTACCTTTAACATCTCCCGTGATCATCGCAGCCGTTTCAATGCACGAATGAAAAGAGATTCCAAAAGGGTCGCCGCCGTTGTGCGCCGTATCGCCGGAGCTTCCGGGTACGAAGCAGAGGAATTCGGGTCTGATGTGGTTTCGGGTATGGAGCAAGGAAGTGGCGAGTATTTTGTTAGAATAGGAGTTGGAAGCCCGCCAAAAAACCAATACGTGGTTATTGATTCCGGCAGTGACATTATTTGGGTCCAGTGTCAACCTTGTACTCAATGTTATCGACAATCCGACCCGGTTTTTAACCCGGATGATTCATCGTCTTATTCGGGTGTGTCTTGTGGCTCCACCGTGTGCAGCCGTGTGGAGAATGCAGGATGTCATGAAGGGAGGTGCAAATATGAAGTTTCTTATGGGGACGGGTCATATACTAAAGGAACACTTGCTCTTGAAACTGTTACATTGGGAGGAACTGTGATCCAAAACGTGGCTATCGGGTGCGGGCATAGGAACCAGGGGATGTTCGTAGGAGCAGCTGGGTTGTTGGGCCTTGGGAGTGGCCCCATGTCTTTTGTGGGCCAGTTGGGCGGACAAACCGGTAGTATGTTTAGTTATTGTTTAGTTAGTCGGGGCACTGAATCGTCCGGATCACTTGAATTCGGACGTGAATCGGTGCCCGTGGGCGCTTCATGGGTTTCTCTGATCCATAATCCACGGGCTCCGAGTTTTTATTATATCGGGCTCTCAGGTCTAGGAGTTGGGGGCCTGAGGGTGCCTATATCGGAAGATGTTTTTCGGTTAAACGAATTGGGTGAGGGAGGGGTGGTCATGGACACTGGCACAGCCGTGACGAGGCTGCCCACGGCAGCTTATGACGCCTTTCGAGATGCATTTATTGCTCAAACGACGAACCTGCCCCGATCATCATCCGGGGTATCCATTTTTGACACTTGTTATGATTTAAACGGGTTTATGACGGTTCGAGTTCCAACCATATCATTTTATTTCTTGGGTGGGCCTATACTGACCCTTCCAGCAAGAAACTTCTTAATTCCAGTTGATGATGTTGGAACTTTCTGCTTTGCATTTGCTTCTTCTCCCTCTGGCCTTTCCATCATAGGAAACATCCAACAAGAAGGGATTGAAATTTCAGTAGATGGAGCTAATGGATATGTGGGATTTGGACCCAATGTATGTTAAGTGTGATGTAACAATCTAAATTTTGTTAGTGTTAGTAATGTAACATAAGAATTGTACTAGATAAATGGAATAACTAAGCCACATTTGTGGTCATCAAATGTTATATTCATATTATATAGTCTAATATCACTTTTGATTAGCCACTAAAAGTTTATGTGAAACTAGTAGTTTTATTGAGTTTTCGTGCAAAAGTTGTGTACTATAATAAGGGTCAAACATTCCTAATATGACCTTAAACATGGTCAAAAGAATCATATAAAAGGTTATAAGCTCTGTTGGGCAAAAGAGTAATCTTTAAATGTTGTAAAGAGTGATGAGGAGAATCAAGATGACCCTTTTACTCAATTTGAAGGGTAGGAAAGAAATGATTTGGTTGGTCTCTTTCTACTAATGACTGGACATAGCTCTGAGAGCCTTCTCTTTTTTCTTTGTTACTTTTTTCTTTCTTTCACTTAAACAGATTCCACTCTCTTCTATCTTCTCTTTCTACCATTGTGTGAAAGCTGCTACAGAAACTGAATCATGAGGGAAAGGGAGCCACCACCACTATTATAGATGTCTGAGACCATTGTTTGGGGCTCTATGACCTACTTTTGTTGGTTGGGACCTCAAGTTGGAGTGCAACCATATGCCTTTTCTCTTTTTGAGATATGTGAGATTAAGAAAAATCACTCTTGTCTTTTTCTTTTCTTCATGTGCTTGATTATTGTCAGTAAACACAAAATACTTTCATGTCCCATTTGTATAAATTATAATGTGGTGATGTGAAGAGAATTGAATATATGTGAAAATTTTCTTAATCCACATTCATATATGCTCAAATATATCAAAATACATTATCAAAGTGTGATAAAGCATACTAGTGAAAGTGTGTTTTAGGTAAAATGTCACATTTTTAGAGGGATTGATCAATCATCATCTATATGAGGTAATTTGAGAAGTGAAAATGATACTTTGTTTTTTTTATCACCATGGTTTTGTAAGCACTTTTTATAGGCCCACCAAAAGGCAAGATTATTGGTGAAAAATGGTGAAAGGAAGGAAATCATGCAATTGTACACTTTGATCCAGAAATAACATCACATGGGATATACTGTCTTTAATCGTCATGTTTTGATACTCCACTAAGCAGTGTAAAATGCAAATGCAGATCTATTTTTATCACATGTAATCAAACTTAGATGTGGAGTCCAAAGTAGTCATTCCCGATAGCAGCAAAAAGAGGCCAACCCCAAAAGTGAGATGACGGGATGACCCCTAAAATGAGATGGTAGGATAACGTATTACAAAATGACATCTATACCGATTGTTTTGGGGACAAATTACATATAATATTATAAGGGTCATGCTAACCAGTGTTACTAAGACACGGGTTAAAAATTCTAAATAAAAAAATATTATATCTTCAGTGTATTAAAATATACATAATATCTTTAAAAAAAAAGTTACTTATTTCTATATTAAGTAGATTGAATAAATATATTTTTAAAAAAAACATCATTTTAGTTTCAATTTTCTTATTTAATCTCTTAACCAAACCAATGTCCAGGACACTCGATAGCATTTCTCATGTTATAAACATATATTTAATATAAAATTAAACAAATAACTCTCGATTCGTAGAATATTCATAAACATATTTAATGTAAAATTAAACAAATAACTCTCAATTTATAGAATATTCATAAATCAAAGTACTATGAATCCTAGGTTAAAGTTGAGTCTCAATTCAAATTTGATTGAAAAAACACAAATCATAGTACAACGAATGAAGGTTAAAGTTGAGTCTCAACTCAAACTTGATTTAGAACACCAAAACTACCTTAAAACATTCTACATTTAATTTCGTGTTTTTAGAGGGGAAAAGGTTGGCGGGCCAGAAATTATCCGGGCTGGGAACCGCTCTGCTCCATTATCCCACTATATACCCTGTGGCAACTACTATAGTGTTCTACACCGCTACGACTCTTCCCTTAGCAATCGGCCTCCACTCCCCTATAGCGGAATAGAGCCGCTATTGACTACTCTGGTGGAGTCAAACTCAATTTTATGCATGTTTAAATTAGAGTGAGTTTAACAAAACTACAATAAACTTAGCTCCACATTATGATCAGTAATTCCAAAGGGATCACCCTAACAACCTTTCATTGATTTCCATGCAGAGTAAAGTAGTATTTAAGAAAATGTAAACTGTAAAAGTACACCAAAGGTAATATCCATAAAGCTATATAGCAGTTGGGAGAACAAAATTGCCCTTGTGGGCTTTCAAAACATATAAGTTACTACATCGATCAATCAGGCCTCACCAGCTAACTTGATCAACAAATGTCAGCAGCCAACAAAAAACAGCCATACACCTTCATAACTTCACGCGGAGCCATCGAAAACAAAACTTGAAGACCGTCACAGTACATACTATAGTCAACAGGAATCTATACCATGAAAAGATATTTAAGATCGTCAAATGTAAGCCGAGTTCCAGAACCGCCAGCATGGTCTTCACAAAAAGCAGATTCCACCATTTTCCTTTTTTCATCCTGCACAATACAGGTGAACAAGAAAATAATTATAAAGTCACAAATCACCTCAATTGTATACCAAGTATAACCTCATTTTAGCACATGAAATAAAATTCAACTGATAGATATTAAACCTGAAGAGCCAGTATTCTATCTTCAACTGTATCTTTTATGGTGATCCGTGTCACAGTAACGGGACGAGTCTGTCCAATTCTATGAGCTAGATCAATAGCTTGATCTTCAGTAGTTGGATTCCACCAAAGATCCAAAAGAATAACATGACATGCAGCAACCATATTCAAACCAAGATTTCCTGCTTTTAGAGACATCAGCATAACAGTAATCTGAAGAAAAAACATCCAAGTTAGTCCAGCCACTAAAGAAAACCTAGGTTTAAGCATTTGAAACACACGTTAGATAAGGGCCAAACCTCAGAATCTGTATTGAAATCCTTAACAGCTCTATCCCTCGCAGTCAGAGTCATCCTACCATCAAGTCTCCTGTATTTTATGCCAGACTGTTGCATTGATGTCTCAACTAAGTCCAACATGGTAGTCCATTGAGAAAAAACTATAGCCTTTAGCGGTCCACCAGTTGTGCACTCTGAATAATTTCTTGTGACTTTTGTAACTTTGACATCTGAATCAAAATCTTCAATATCTGAACCATCAGAAGGCGGTGAATATCTGTTGCTAGAATTAGCCTTCAATCTGCAACTTGACTGAAGAACTTCAAGGACGGCTTTGATTTTAGATGAGCTGTAATCACTATTTTGTACTATTGAATAATCAACAAGGCTCGCACTTCCAGAACTACTGCCACTAAGATCGTCAGAGATGCAACTCCTTAAAGTTGCTTTGGAGAAAACAAGATCTTTGCCAATTTGTTCTTTACAATGATTTGCAGGGCACATATTATCGTCACCTGTCAAATGTTCTGATACACATTGATAACAGAAGACATGGCCACACATGGAAATAACAGCGTCGCCGGGTGGATCCTGTTGAAACCATAGTACAAATCAGCCAGAGCCCTTAATGACAATGCATAGCTACTATTTCAAACCATAGAGAAGTGTTCCTACTAATTTTATTTTTAGACAAATAACAAAACATGTACCATAGGAAGAGTAAGATGGGTAAGATACGACGAAAAGGATCTATACCAGATCAAAAACTCTTAGGAGGCATAATTGCAACAAAGAAACAAATAATGAAGTATCAGATCAAAATTAACTCACATTGCAGACACAACATATAGCAGCAGTTGTTTCCAGACAATTAAACAGATTTATCAACATCTCTTTTGGAAGCCTTTTTGCCATTTCGACAGAATCTTTTCCAACAGGATCAGAGTTGTATTCTTTAACAAGAAGTGGGTGATCACAAGCCTGACGGAGACGTAAAAGCATTAAAAGAATATTTGCATAGTTTTGATTCACTGTGCCAGCAGCCGCATATGCCTGCAAATTACAAGCATTTGTTTTCAGAACTACAAACTGAGAACATCCATCAGCATAGAAATATCAGATAACAAAATCATATAATTCGTGATTGACTTGACCCACTATCAAAATAAATTTCTAGACACTAATTTCAAAAAGAAAAAACAAATGGCATCATTACAGTATGTCCAAGCTAATATAAGAAATTTGAGAGGAAATAAACCTTAAATTGAGAACGTGAATCAGCTTCCAACTTCTTGTAGAAGGCCCGCTCTTCACACGAGAAATCCACCTTACTCAAATTAATTGTTTTAGGAGGTAAAGTAATTATCGGCTTGCCATCAAGCAAAGTTCCTGGACAAATAAAATCAATTGATGAGTAAACATAAGAGACCAATAATCACCCTCATACAGTAAACATGACTTCAACTTCAAAGAAAATCAAGCTCACTCAAACAAACCAGTACGCTGATGAGTAAATTGTTCAATACATTCCCTCAACCGAACAATACTATATTTATGGTAAAACATTTGGAAACAATCTCAAATTCATTACACCATACATTAGGGTCATAGACTCGGTAACAGAAATTAAGGATGAACTTACTGAATAGAAGGAATAATACCATAGTTCCAAAAACAAGAAAGTTTAATACATCGGCAACATAAAACTATTTGCATACTATACTCCATTAATAAATAATAAATTCATTATTTATATAGTGATGAAGGGAAGGACTAAATTGAATCAATTAAATTGGTGTGCTTTTATGCTTTTATTGTAATTTGCAGGTATATCTAGCCAATCAATGCTGGCTTAATAGATAGGCAGTCCTCCATTGGCAAGTTATTTGTATATAACCACTATAAGACCCTGGAACATTGTGGTATGACCTTGGAATAAAGCAAGGCAACATTCAAATATTTATACCTAGTATGTTATAGTGATGAACTTCACTCGAGAGGAGATCAGCAACAATATTGCAAAATCACTTTAAACCTTAACCAAGCTAGGAAAACGGAAAATTCATACAAACTATCCAGCCAAGAAATGAGCAGCCAGATTATGAAAAAAAAAATCACCTTTTGTTCGACGTAGCATTATAGTCCTCAGAACTATTTGAAGTTTTTTGTAACCTTGAATTGGATTTCTGGATATTGGGACTTTTATTGTATAGTAGAATGATTTATACACAGCATAAGGATCATACTTCAGAAACCTAAAGTAGCTATATAAATCATCAATAGTATTCTGAATAGGCGTGCCAGACAAGCACCACCTTCTTTTGGCCCTAAGGCTGGAGCAAGCTCTGGCCATCTGAGTCCTATGATTCTTTATTGTTTGAGCTTCATCTAGAATAACCCTAAACCAACCTACTTTTGCAAGAGCGCCAGAAGCATTATCGAAAGAAGAACCATCTATTCCCCTTTTCCTCTTTTTTTTGACACAAAAATCAGAGGATAAGCCAAAATTTTCGCGATCTTTTTCATCAATATCATCATCCTCAACTAAAGGTTGCTTGGGAACTTCATTAGTCACAAGTGAGTATGTAGTGAGAACCACGTCATATTTTGCAAGTTCAACAGGATCCTTTGTCCTACCGCCCCCGTGAAAGATCAAAACAGAAAGCTTTTCATCTCCAACTTTCTCTTCAAGCTCTCTGGCCCACTGCCGAAGAACACTTGCAGGGCAGACAACCAATGTACCAGCAGAAGGCATTTTCCTACTTGGGGCCCGTGTTGAACTATTCGGTTCAATAATAGGTTTTGTATCATTGGATTCTTCATCATTTTTAAGCTTTTCCACATCAATATTACCATTATCATCATCCAAATTCAAGGCTTCAGCTTTATGGTTGCATGTATCATCTGTTTTCCATTTTATCTGTAATTGCCTTTGCATTAGGATGAGAGCAATCGTTGAAATTGTCTTTCCAAGACCCTGTTTGAACAATGTTATGAAGTTCAAATAAAAATACCCAACAGTTAAATACCATGTGCTACTGATTAAAAAATGATGATTCGAAGATTAACCTTATCGTCAGCCAAAATCCCCCCCAAGCAATGCAAAGTACTCCTTTTTTCCCTCTGAAGCATCCAAGTCAATGCAATTTTCTGGAATATAAAGTGATAACAAACAAATGATCCAAAATAACAACAAAATAATACTCCGTTCAACAATATTTGCCATATTTGAACCAACAAAATTGACTCAAAATAATTGTCATTTTCAATTTTTTAATGCAACATTAGTTACTGTTTTCTAACTATACCTTCTAATTAATATCATGTGCACCACTTCAAAGTTATTATTCTCCAATTTTCACTTATGATATGGATATAGGTGAATAGTTAAAATGGGTAATCGAATAAAATGATCACTTTTCCCTTCATTTATCAACTTTGTAAAATGTTCAAATAGAGAAGTCAATTTGATGAAGTATAGTTATTCAAACATATTTGAACTTTATAGCTTTTAGGCATACTATTACTTATGAAGAAGTATTATTATTTTGTCTCATTGTTTTTTAAATAAAAATAATAATAAATGTGAAATACTACTGTATGTGTGTGTGAAATACTAGGGTTTATTTATTTTGATATAAAATATAGATTTTTAAAAATAAATTGTTAATGAGATATCTATAGGATCCGCGGGGAACGGCAGAAAGAAATAGATAGAAAAGTCGGTCAGAATTTCTCGAACGAACCACACTCCATATACGTCAGAAGTCCATCGATGAGAAGGGGCTGGGGAAAGCTTGAACCCAATTCCTATGGTGATGAATATAGCCAAGAAAAACCATGAACCAGAATAGAAGAGCTTGCCCCACCCATGAGTAAATATTTCATAAAAACTTTCCTGTGGCGGAGATCAGGGATAGAGGCGGGGGAATGAATTTGGTGGGGGAGAACAGGGATAGAGGTGGCGGGAACTGGGAAATGTCCACTGCCGTATTGACATTCTTATGGTCAAATGCAACAAATATCGTGAGATGGAGGGAGAAACAGTTATAAGTCAGACCATAATACCTGATGTCTCATAAGAGGGACGGCCATTATACCAGCAGGTAAATCGACTTCTTTTAATGGTTGATTGATCTCCTGCAACAACCAAAATCATCATTAACAATATTGCGTTCCAATAAAGATTAATATTACGTCCAAATGAAGCTTCACAATATGGATTCACAATTAGGGAAAGGTTTTTCATTAAGAGATGAAATGATCCTTTCACGAAAACCTAACTGACAGAATATTTCATTCATACAATTTTGAGAATCTAAGGCGTTATAAATGCAAATACAGGGATAAACGAAATGAAATACCTGTAATGCTGCTTCATAAAGTAGTCTCTCGTCAGTTTCAGGAGCCCTTTCATCCCCTATTCCAGAACGGTACGCTGATTCACTAGAACTAGCAAATGGTGGAGTTATTGCCTTTCCAAGAGCTCTAGTCCCGCCGTTCTGATTCATGAAACGACCTCCATCATTGCCTCTGTCAAATCGCCTACCTGGATTCCTTTCAAAAGCAGCCCAGCTTGGAAGAATTTTCCCAGAATCTAATATTTCCAACTCATCATCCGACGAACTAATATCTACATACGCAATATCCATGGAATCTAGATAACAATTTTCTCTTTCCTCGGCCAACCTGCACTCAAAGAGGATCATGATCATTTCATCCTACATGACAACAAAATGAAAATGGCTTCACTCACCACTTCTTTGTTAGGTTTTGAAATTAACAACCTAGATGAGCACAAAGTCTCCAAGTTGAATTTTGAAATTTACTTTTTGAAGTATGTCCAAGTTTCCCTTTATGGTTTCAGTATAAGCAGTAACGGAAGCGTAAAAGAGAATAAAAACTACAGCGGGTTGAACTTCACTTACAACGCAGAATGAGAATGGATTCCAGCTTTTTACTCCTTCGTCAGTTGAACTCTTGCACTTCTGTCTTCTTCTATATTTTCCGCGCTATAAATTGATATTTATACTAGCCGTTTTCTCCATGCACGGATAAATTTTTACTAAATAATTATAATTATATAAAGAAATAAAAAGTTGGAGGAACTATAATTTTTACTAAATAATTAAAAAATATATAGTTTTAAAAATAAATGAAAATTGAACGGCAAAAGGAATAGCAACTGAAAATGCATGGGTAAGGTTGGCGCATGCATGCATGTAGATGATTTCTATGGCTGACAATGATTTTTGTATATTTATAGCAATCTTTGTTTGCGTGTGGAGAAAATGGATGTGATTTTATTAGTGAATTAACTCCAGCTAAAATGGATTCACTTATGGACAAGCTTGTTGATGTGGATTGTGATTTGTGAGCTTAATTCTCATGGACCAAAATATCAATAAAGAAAGTAAAGGTTGTTTTATGAGCTAAACTATTTAATTAAGAATTGCATGATTTTTATATTTAAGTATAAGTATTAAATAATTAATTCGTTTTATAATTGTTAGTGTCTTGCAAATATTTTTTTTATTTTAAATTCACCATTCAAAAAAGGAATACAATCAGACAAATCTGTTGGTATTAACTACGCGTGCATTCCATGAGCATTTATAAATTCACTACTCCCCATGCTATTTAGAGCCTACATTAAATGATTAAGTCTAGGTAGGTATTTAACAGAAATTAACTACTGATAAATTTAAGTCACAATCTCTTTTAGAATTTCAACATAAACATAAAGAAAAACTTTTTGGTACATGTATCACATTATATTCCGTTTATATGTTTAATAATTCTAAAAGTAATTGTTTTTTAAATATGTTTTTATTCCATTTATTGTAATAATTCTAAAAATTATTGTTTTTGAAATATACAAACATATTTACTACACTTACATTTAATAATTCTATTTTTTATACTTTTAATAACTAAATGTTTTTAATTACTGTACATAAAGTAATTTTTATTTTACTTTATCTTCAAAATTAAAATTAAAATATTTTTTTTACAAAACTTACATTTCTTCTCTTTTATTAAATTTTACCATTCATTATACTTATAATAATACATTAATATATTAGTAATTAAATAAATCACTAACCTATATTATGTATACTATATTTTTTTTTGGATATCGCTATTATTTTTAAATGGTATTTATTTCAATTAACATAATTTTCCTTTAAAAATTGATAAATCATTACAATCTTTAAAATTAAATTAATTTTTATATCACCATCACAATTTGAATTTTTTTTTCTTACTATATATATTTTATATAAATATTTTAATAATCTCTATATCATATTTATATACTACTCCATCTCATATTATAAGTAAATTTTACTTTTTAAATTCATTATAAAATTAATAAATTTGATCTATATATAAATCAAATATATTAATTATTCAATAGATTTGAAAAGTAAAATTTATTTATAATATAAAATAAAAAAAACGGATGTAGATTTTGTTCTGTATGTCTATCGGACTATAATGTCACTAAATGATTTGTTAGTCATAAATTTCATAAAACTAACTATTAAGAAAACAACTACTACCCTATATAATATCCTTTTTATATCCTCATATTTTTCAAAAGCGTTTATTCAATGTATTTTGAAGATCTATTTAGATCTATTTTATCCGTGAGCTTTTTAGAGTAGATATACTCATTCATAATTGTAATAATAATGCCGAATAATATTAACAACTTTAAAATACAGACCGTGGATGGACATTGAAGAATAATAACATATATTATAAATTTAATTTAATTTTTATGTACAATATAAAATAACTTTATGTTATCATATAATAAAAATATATTACTCTGCTATATCATAAAATTAATTTAAAATTTATAATCTGATATGACAGAATAAATGAGATGATTGGCGGACAGAATAATAGTACATATTAATTAAATTCTTATAAATATATCAAACACCAAATCTCTAAAAATTAGACATTTTACAATAGATTACTCGACTTAGATTTTGGTGTTGTACTAAACGATTACTATTCGAGTTCGAATTTTTACGGCTTTCGGACTATCTAATCCTAAATAATTATTTTTAATATTAATTTTTATACAAAAGTTAAAATAAAACTCCATAATATTTATCATAAATACAATAAAAATTATATAATTTTAAATATAATATATTTATCAATATTATATTATTTTTTATAAATATTATAATATATTAATAGATATCTAAATTGTATAAAATAATACTTAAATATTTAATAAAAAATAAATTAATAGAATATAAGAAAATTTGAAAGCAAAACAACATCATTAAATACAAATTTGAATATATTAATGTATAATATTTAAAAGAGAAACATTAAATAGAATAGAGATAAAACATAATGAAGTGAGAAAAATGAATATTTTGTTTTGGAGTGAAAGAACATATATATTAATATATATTTTTTGAATTTATAGTTAAGCAGACCTAACAGACTATTCATGGTCCATACCGGCTAGTCTTAATGGAGGAAATTTTACCACATACCCCTACAATTATACCCATATCCCTACACTAAAATTTTTTGAACCAAAATACCCTCATGTAAAAAGTTATAATTTTTTGGTTTGTTTACCGGAAGACTATTTTGGAAGTCTTCCGGTTCACATATTTTTTTATTTGTTTACCGGAAGACTTCCAAAAAGTCTTCTGGTAAACAAAAAAAAAAAATGTGAACCAGAAGACTTCCAAAATAGTCTTCCGGTAAACAAACCAAAAAATTATAACTTTTTACACGAGGGTATTTTGGTTCAAAAAATTTTAGTGTAGAGATATGGGTATAATTGTAGGGGTATGTGGTAAAATTTCCTCCATTAAGACTCTTCTGCTAAATATTTATGATTTAATTAGTTTTTAATATTTTAAAAGTTAATATTTTACCCCTACAAATTTTAAAAGTTAATATTTTATGGTGAAAATTTTTAAAAGTATATTTTACCCCATAAAATATATTTTTAAAAGTTAATATTTTACCCCATAAAATATTGTTTAAATAATTATAAATGTTATATATTATAATTTTTTTGTGAAAATTTTTGATAGAAGAAATGATAGGATTATAATTTAAATATGATATTTATTTTTATTTTTCATATAAACATATTATTAAATTGTTAATTTTCTTTCTTTAAAGAACACAATCAATATATAAATTAGTTAACAACTTTTATTTTATTTTTTTGAATCAAGAAATTTTGACATTAATTCAAAAAACCATACAAACCAAGGCGATCAAATGATCCAGCCCACAAAACAATCAAACCACCTTAAGGCAAAATAAGCCTAGCTATACGTGGTCTAAGCTTTGGACTAGTCCACCCTCTATACATTATATTGTAAATAATTCTATCAAGGCAATTCCTATTATCAGTTCTATGATTAAAACAGGCTTCGTTTCTATAAAGCCAGATCGAGTTTCTGTAAGGGCAAACCTAACCAGATCAGATTACCAGCCTTTCCCACCATAATTGCTCAGAGCCCATTGCATTTTCTCTTGCCATCTTTTTGGAGTGTGTTGAATGCCCAACCACTGAAGAATACCACTCCATATTTGCTTCAATTCCACACAACAACAAAAAATAAGTGATCAATGGTTTCCTCTTCATTGCAAAAAGCACATTTGTTATTGTTGATCATGCCAAATCTGAACAGTCTTGACTTGGTTGCTAGCTTTCCATGACAGATCGTCCAGAGAGTAATAATTGCCCGGGGTCTAGCTCTATTGTGAAGGATTAATTTGGCCCATGGAACATTAGGAGTAATAGGTAGGAGGCTTTGATACACTTTCCTCCCATGGAATTTACCCATCTGCAGCATAGCATCCCATGTACTCTGTATGGTCATTAGCTTGTCGCTTTGTATTAGAATCGCTTTGAAAATTCCAGAGTCAGATCCCTTAACCATTCTAGTCAGAATATCTTCATGTCTCAAGTAGTAAGCATGTATCAAACGCACCCACAACTTTTATTTTTATTGATTAAAAAAAACAATACCAAATTAGTGGAGTAATTATTATTAAGTAAATAAATATAATAAATTAATAAAAAATCAAATTAGTGGAATAATTATTATTAAATAAATAAATAGAATAAATATATTAATTAACTAAAATAGAGTAAATAGAATAAATATATTTGTAATTTGAATATTAAAAAAATTAAAAATTAAAGGAAAAAAAAGCATGAACCGGAAGACTTCCAAAAAGTTTTCCGGTAAACAAACAAAAAAAATGTGAACCGGAAGACTTCCAAAAAGTCTTCCGGTAAACAAACCAAAAAAAATATGAACCGCAAGACTTCCAAAAAGTCTTCCGGTAAACAAACCATCAAAAATGTGAACCAGAAGACTTCCAAAAAAGTCTTCCGATAAACAAACCAAAAAATTATAACTTTTTACACGAGGGTATTTTGGTCCAAAAAATTTTAGTGAAGGGGTATGGGTATAATTGTAGGGGTATGTGGTAAAATTTTCCCCTATGATTTTTCAAGTTTGACGGGTCGGCCCATATAAATTAATCCATTTTAACAGCTATAGTAATAGAAAATTTTACCACATACCCTTACATTTAACCTCATACCCCTACAACATAAAAATTGGACAAAAATATCCTTAAATAAATACCCAACAATTAAAAAAAAATCACTTTTTCCTCATTTCCTTCAATCTAGAGCGTAAAAATTCCACAGATTTTTTTTACTTTCGAAGAACTCAGATAAAAGATTTTCGGTTCACGATTTGCACTCCGGAGAACTTACTAGTAAGTTTTCCGATTTACCTTTTTTATGTTTGTTCTCCGGATAACTTGCGGTGAAGTTATTCGGTTTGTATTTTATGCACCAGATAACTTAGAGTAAAGTTATCAGAAAGTAAAGAAAAAAGGTTCCAGATAACTTGGAGTAAAATTATCTGGAAGTCAAAAAACCAAAACTGGAACACTTGTGCAAAAGTTATCTAGAACGTGAAAAATACAAATTAGAGAACTTAAGAATGTGTTCTCTGGAACGTATTATATGAACCGGATAACTCACTTACAAGTTATCGGTTTGTTAAATTATACAATTGGATTTTTTTTACGTGTGTTTTCCAGTTTGCAAATAATACATTCTGGGTTTCTTTACTTAATGTTATCCGGTTGGCGTCGTATGCTTCCAAAAAATCATTTTTTTGGACTAATTTGACTGCTCAGTAAAAAGTAAAAAAAATTAAAAAGGATAATTTTGAAATATTTATAAAAAAATAGAGGTATGGAAATAAGTGTGGGAATATAGAGTAAAATTTTTCATAATAATACCTTCTAGATACATTCATACATCTATTTCCACTTTCATTATCATAGAAATCAGAAGTTTTATATTTAAATAATATTACGGTCACAACCACAAATTTACGTAACTATATTTAATTATCTAAATATATATTCTTTATATATTTTTTTATGTATTAATTAATCTTCATCCTACTTGACCCGTGCAAACGCTTACTAATTTATATATAAAGTTCTTCAAAAATATAAATATCTTTTTTAACTTGTAAAATATATTTTTTTATTAATCTTCAAAAATAAATATTAGATTTTAGTTAGACATAAACAATTTAATTTCGTTAGAGATTTTATAAGTCTTTGCAAGATCTTGAATATATGAAATTTTATTTATACAAAATAAGTTTATATATCATTTTTTTATACAAAAATTTCCGCATTAATAAATTAAATATCTTGTAAATATGTGCATGATGTTAAGTTAAGCATATCGAATTTTATTTAGAAATTGAATATGAATTTGACAATATTCAGATAAAAGATTTGGACCCTTTGCAGCGTTTTCTCTACTACTTCCATCCAGCCACCAATCTTAGCCATTCATCTTTCTTTTTCTCACTTTTCAAAGCAACATCCTTTTATCTAAATAATTTTTATTATCAATTGTCAGCCACTAGATGAAGCATGAGAGAGATGGAAGAAGAGAAAGGCAAGAGATGATTTATTTTCTCAGGTAAATTATGCATCAATCTCTTTTTTATTATAAAACTTTTTTCGTTTATTTTAAAGATCCAAGAGTGAAATAGATATTAATTTTTTTATTATTAATTTAAAATAAAATAGGTTTTATAAAAATAAAAAAACATATTTTTTATGAAATTGTAAAGTGAATAATTAAAAAATGCATGTTATACACAATTATACTAAAACAAAATATTTAGAAAAAGTACAGTTCTAATAATGCCTCGTAGTTAAAAGTTGTGGATTAATGTAAAGCTTAAAGATCATGAATTTGATCTTATATAAGCATGAGTCTATGGATTAGTATTAGGCATCGTAGTTCATCAACCAAAGCCTAACACACCAGCATGTTGTTAACATTAAATATGTCTTGGCATGAGGATAAAAGAGTGGTTGTCGCCTTCAATTAGACACATAAACATCAATAACTCCTACCATAGTTTCCCTTACCGCTTCCACTCTCTCGCCCATTACGGGAAGGGTTTTACTAATTGTTGTCTGTCACACTCCAATTTTATTCCTCCCTTTATTCCTATTATTAGGGTTAGTTTTCTTTAGATTTCAGATCATTCATATTCATTTGTCAACGTCATCTGGCTCATGGCATTATAACCATTTCATTTTGGTCAATAGCATTCTTCATGCATAGCATACATAAGCATTGGTTCTTATTCATTCAAAAAGTCAAAAGAAAGTCAACCATTGACTAGATACTTTGCATCTTTAGGCATTACCCTTTTATTCATTACATTGTGTTGTGGCATGATCCTTAGCACAATTAGGGTAGTATGGTTCATAAGGATTGATCTACGTTTTGTTACTTTTTCAAACCTAAAGGTTGTGTCCTTTGGTTCAATGCATTTATTACTTAACATCAGAAACATAAGAAAACATTAGCTTGTGAATCAAGTTTGGTTTCTTTTGTTTATATGACTTAGGTAACTTTGTTTTTTCATTAAGCATGTTATTACTAACAAAGCTTTGAAAAACCTCTGTCTTTTGATACAAGAACTTTGAATAAAATCATCACCATTATGTGTGGAAATACTACATTTTCATTTGTCTTTTTCAAATCACATTTGTTTACAACTTTTTTTGTATGGCTGAATCTTCAAAGTACTCAAAATAGTAAACAAACATACAAGTCTTCCTACTTTACTTTACAAGTCACAAAAAGCTCATTATAGGCTTTACAAGAGAACACATAATACAATGTCATTTGGAGGACCTATTCATAATAAACTAAAAACATGTAGTTTTCTTCCAAACCAAGCTTCTTTCTTCGTGCCAATATGTTGCTTCAATTTTGTTGTGTTCTTCACCACGCCCTTGTTTTGAAACACAAGCTATCAAGCCTGCCAAGCACAAATCAAAGAAATATTATATGTAAAGCAACAAGATTCAACTTCCAAGGTATGATACTAAGGAATTACATGATAAGCACTACACCAAGTTTGCAATAAGAAAAGAGAATTAAGGCAAGAGCAAATAAATATAAAAAATACATATGTAATAGGCACGGTGGCAAAAGTATGCAAACGTCAAAGACATAGACCATGGAGAATTGGAGAAGGATTAAAAGTTTCATCAAAGGGTTCAAACAGTTTTCAACCAAAATACACACGAGTTGTTGTGTCAATTTGAATATCCAAGGAATTCAAGTTATCACAAGCAGGAAAAAGTTGAACGAGAAGGACATAGAACCTAAAAAACTAAGTAGTAGTATTTTCAGCAAGAATGTACACATCATTGGGGCCATATAAGTTTTCAAATAATCATCAATAGCACATACAACAACAAAAATTTAAATGAAATACATGGAAAATTGATTTTACAGCAAGTGAAAACTAACATTTTACTGAGTGAAATCAAAGAGGGACCACAAGGCTTCTAGAAACAATTCCCATCACTACAGACATGTGGTATTTTAATTGAACTCTAGTGTCGACAAGGGTAACTTCATGGTTCGACAAGAGTTGTGTATGTTGTAGTTGAAGTCTGTTTGAGCATAATGTCAAAATATATTAACTTGTAATTTGAGTTAGTATGTCTAATTGGGCCTTGCTTCTAAGCCCAATTGTTAAGTTAGCTTTATCCTAAGTTAGCTTAGTAATCTATAAATATACTAGTTCTCTCAAGTTGTTTAGAGAGGTTGATTGTTGGTATTCACTTGTAATCTTTGAACCCTTATTAATAAAGTTAATAGAAAAGCATATTTAACCAATTCTTATTCTTCTTCTTCCTTATTCTATCCATTTTGTAAAACCTAATAGGGTTTCTTGTGTTTGTTTAAGAAACTCAATATTTTTCTCATATTTTGGTTTATTCTTGACGACATCAATTCACAACAAATTTGTGTGGTGAGTGTGGAGGAAAAGATATCGTCAACGAAATATGAGATTGAGAAATTCACCGATGTGAATGATTTTGGTTTGTGATGCTTGAAGATGCAAGCCCTTCTTGTTCAACAGGGTTTGTTAGAAGCGTTAAAAGGATTAGAGAAGATGGATGTTGCCCTATCGGAGAAGGAGAAGATAACGATGGTCGATAAAGCCCACAATACCATTGTATTGAGCCTTGGTGATAAGGTTCTCTAGTAGGTTTCAAAGGATAAAACTACAACGGGTGTTTCAACGAAAATTGAAGGTTTGTACATGACGAAATCGTTGGTTAATCGTCTCTACTTGAAGCAAGCTTTGTATTCATTAAATATGAGTGAAGACAAAGCCTTGACTGAGCAGTTGGATATGTTTAACAGGTTAGTTATTGATCTTAAAAATATTGAGGTCAAGATTGATGATGAAGATTAAGCGTTGTTATTGTTGTTGTACTCTTTGCCTAAGTCTCATGCTAACTTCGAAGAAACTCTTTCGTATGGAAGAAATCCGTTGACCTTTGAAGATGTTCAATCTACCTTGTACTCTAAGGATTTGAATGAATGAAAGGAGCACAAGCCATCTTCTATTGGTGAAGGTTTGTCCGTTAAGGGAAAATTCTTGAAGAAAGATGGTAGGTTTGAGAAAAGGAAGGGTAAAGTTCTACAGAATTCTTATAATGGTAATGCTTCTACTATTAAGTGTTATCATTGTAAGAAGGAAGGTCATACAAGAAAAGTATGCCCTGATCGACCAAAAAATCATGGTGGAAAGGATAATGGTAATTCATCCATTGTGCAAGATGGTTATAAATCATCTGATGTCCTGGTGGTTTCAAGCAGTGACTCTAGCAAGGAGTGGATTATGGATTCAGGGTGTACTTGGCAATGACTCCGAACAAATACATGTTTGAAAAATTGTGTGATTAAGATGGTGGATCAGTGTTGCTGGGAAATAGCAAAGCTTGCAAAATTGCAAGTATTGGGTCTGTGAGATTCAAGCTCCATGATGAGTCAATAAGGCTAATAACTGATGTTAGGTATGTACCTGATCTTAAGAGGAATTTGATTTCTCTTGGTGAATTTAACAAGAAATGATATGTTTTCAAAGGAGAGCAAAGCATCGTAAGTTTAATGAAGGGGTCGAAGAAAGTCTTGAGAGGCGTGAAGAAACAAGCCTTGTATACTCTTGAGGATGAAGTTGCAAGTGGTTCAGCAGATGTGGAATCCACGAAACCTATGTCGAAGACTGAGCTGTGGTACAAGAGACTCGGCCATGCCAGTGAAAGAGGCCTGGTCGAATTTTCGAAACAAAATTTGTTGGGTGGTGATAAGGTCAAAAAACATGAGTTTTGTGAACCTTATGTATTTGTCAAATCCTGTAGAATGAAGTTTAACAAAGGTAAACAAAGAAAACATGGATCCCTTGATTACATTCATGTTGATCTTTAGGGGCTTGGAAGGAATCATTCACACTCAGGTGAAAAGTGTTTCCTATCCATAGTTGATGATTACTCTAGAAAGTTATGGGTATTCATCCAGAAGAATAAGGATGAAACTTTTGAAAAGTTTAAAAGTTGGAAGTCTCTGGTCGAAAACCAAACTGGCAGGAAGGTCAAGAGATTGAAGACCAACAATGGTCTTGAACTTTTCAATGAGGGTTTCGAAAGCTACTGTGATGCGTGTGGTATTTCAAGGCACAATGCTAGTGCATGGAATCCCAACAAAATGGTTTGGCCGAAAGGTTTAATCGAAAATGGAAAGGGCGAGTTGCATGTTGGTAAGTGTGGGATTGAAGAAGGTGTTTTAGGTAGAATTTGTTGCGAGTGCAGCATACTTGATAAATAGGTTGTCACACCCTCTTTTTTACCCTAACCTTTAGCCTCCATATTCTTATCATTTGCATGAGCATTTGCACCTAGCATTGATCTTAGGCAAGGAATCAAGGTATCTTATCCAACAATCAAGAAGAGCTTCATGTTCAAAGCTATGTTAGACGATAGCGCAGATCTAGAAGGGGAGGTTGAATAGATCGCTTGTTTAAAACAGAGTCGGCGCTAGCAAAAATTGGTTTTTAAAAATGTTTAAGGCGGAAGCGGTCGAGGAACTATACTCGTCTAAAACAAACGATTACCAGAAAAACCGGATATGCGTAAAGCCTATGGAATTTGATAAACGAGATTTGAGAATCACTACTTTAATCACACTTCAATCAGATTCTGTTCACTATAAGGTGCGACTAGTTCCAATGCCTTTAAAACATAGACAGTTTGAAAAGACAGCACAATAGTTTTTAGTTCACACAATTGATCAAACACTTGGAGTGCAAGGCACTACAAGTGAATTCTATTTTTTGAGAGTAGAGTGCTCAAGTTTTCTATTTACAATCAATGATTGTAATTAACTTAAAATAGTTCAGCATAACTCAAATTATAATTTGATTGACACAATCGTTTGCACTAAAAACTCATAATTTTAGCAATATAAACATAAAGAAAAAGACAACGATTTGTTGAGGCAGTTCCCCCGTCGTCCTTGCTAGGGGTACGTCTTCCCTCAATTCTAACAATAGAATTGAGACCTGTATATAGATAGATATAACCTATTGGTCAATGTTTATACAAGAAGCAAATAGAGATCAAAAAATCGAACACAATTTGTTGTTGTAAAGCCTATTTTTTCTTGCCCCTTGATTCAAGTTGAATCAAGTCCTTCGAACACGGTGAGTAAACCTCTGATTACGACACTCTCTTTAAACAACCCACGGTCTTCAAATATTGCCCGGATGATTTCAGTCACCCACGTGTCGAACCCGAATCATCCACTCACAATCCTCTGTTTACCGCTACTAAACCGACAGAACCTCCCGTTCTTCGATTACCTTCGCTCGGCTAAATCTGTGATGAACTGATTCGTGTAAAAGCCCCCCCAAAATCTGAGATTCTTGGAGGATAAAACCCTAACAGTTTTATTCAAAAAAAACATGCCGATTACTCAACCCAAACTAGATTACACTAATCCTAGGCTTTGGACGTTATCACCTCGAACATGCACAATGCACAACAAAAATGATTATGTGTAGTTGTTGTGAAATCCTATGAAGAGGGTGAAGATGATGAGAACAAATCGACACGTAAATTTCACTTTTCTTGTTTTCTTAGTTGTTGTGAAAGGAAGAGCACAACTCAACTTATATACAAGACATAACTGACTTAACAAACATAATAAACACCCAAAACTGTTTTACATTTGACTGAACACTAGCGAGCGGTCGACCTATGCAGTAAGGGGGTCGACCTGAGCTTTCCCGTATACCTGATTGTGCAAAAAACATGACCATGTGTCGATGCAAAGCATGCAAATTTAGGCAAATACAAATGCTCACAGTATGAGTCGACAAGAGGGTCGACGCAAGCCCTCCTGAGAGTAGTTCATAAAAAGGACTCTATGTATGAGTCGACCGGAGCTAGCTTTGGGTCGACTCAAAACCCTGAAATAGGCAAAAATGCCTATTTTCATCTATTAAGACACTTTTGATGAACTTTATAACATGGTAAGCTTGACTAGCTATACCAACCCTACATGAAACATAGATTTGGCCATCTCTATATGCAACAATCATGTTTTGCTGAGTGTTTGACTTATGAGGGACAAGACATGCAAATATGACATGATGACAACGTCCAACATACATTTTTCTATAAAGCTGAGTTTTGACATCATCTAAATGAGCGTAGTTGCCTATGAGGATTGCCCTCACATACTTCCCCTTTTTTATGATGACAAAAAAATAGAGCCTTTATGTATGATACATTAATCTCATCCCCCTTTGATTGATGCCTTCGTCCATACACACCCTTCTGCATGAATACTAAGTCTTCACCTGTGATGTTTCTGTTTCTGCTTGATACGCTTCTCCCCCTTTGACAACATCAAAAAGAAAGAAACAACTTGTCAATGAATTGTATAAAAGTAAAAAGAGAAGCGAGTTCTAGACACTCTCAATAGGTTATATATTAACATACATTCACGTCCAATGTAGTTAATGAAATCACATAAATTAGATAAATAGAGCCACGCATAACAGAACAACAAGAAGATTTTCTATTTCAGTCATGAACAATAAACTTGTCTTTAAACACACATAAGTACATAAACCATTCAACAAAAAACATTATTGAATAGATAACGAGATAGGATGCAAAATTCAGTATGCAAGACATCTTCAGGGTCTCCTCTCCCTGAAATGATGGCCACGTCCTCGAGAGGGATACTCTGGAGGCAGTTGCGCATCAGCTCGTTTTGTGTACTCCAAGACTGCTCTATTGAGCGTGTTGAAGCTGGTGGTTAGAGCCCTATGTTGACCTGCTGCTGTTTCAACAATCCCATATATCCTTCTCATGACACCGGATGAAAAAGCATCAAAGTTTTTGGTGAACGCTTGAAATTGGCTCTGCAGTTGAGAGAACTACTCATCCTGGGCAGTCATGAATGAACGTTGCTTAAGTTGCATAGTCCTCATCATGTCGAGGAGTTCATAGGAATGTTGTTGCGGATGCGGGGATGGTTGAGGCTCATAGCTCCAGTCAGGAGTATCTTGATGATCCCAATTCTGTTGTGACATGCAGTTGGCGCCTAACGATCTCCAGCCCGTAGTTTGCCAGGCACCCCACCCTTGGTCATCCTCATGGTCCAAGTGAGGTGATTGTTTTAGCCACCCACTATCATATTGGTCATCGGTCTCCATATGATGTCCACCTACATGTTCCTCTTCTTCCTCATCTGCTTCCTCGTTCTGGTCATCACTCTCATCTGATTCTTCCAACCGAGAGGTAGTTGCCTTGACAATGAATTGGTAACGGTTTTTTGTTTGATTCCAAATATGTCCCATCATGGTAAGAGTCTTTTGACAAAACTCTTGATCTGAGGTCAGTGATTTGTAAGGGATGCCTTGAACTGTAATGTTGGCGTTGTTGAGAACTTCTGGGATAAAGGACCCGTATAATAGAGCAGTCCCTCTACCGGAATCCCTCAGTGAATAAATCCTACTTGCGATGTAGTGAGGCCAACTGATTTTGATCTTTTTCTTCAGAATATAGATCAAGTGTACCTCAGCTTTATCGACGCGAGAATAGTCGCATTTCTTTGGCTGCAGAATGTGTGCCATAATCCATTATAATATTCTATCCGCCGGTTTTAATTTTCCCGTTGTGATCGTCTTTGGAAAGAGGACACTGGCTATAATATCATCAGCATATGGTTTCTTCAACATATAGTTCAAAGGTTCTTTGAACTCATACCCTATTACAGGACGAGCATCTGTGGCCTTAATGATGGGCTCAGCGGATACCAGTGACATGTCAAATAGAGTTTTCCAGACCAAGTCGATCACACATACCTTAGTATTTCCTAGTTTTGTATTGAACTTGAACCCTTGAAATTTCCCTTGAATACCGGTGTAGAAGATCCTCACAAGATCTTCATTGTACTTAGTGTCACATTCCAAAAAGTTGTTGAAACCTTGAGCATCCAGAAGATTAATCACTTCCAGAATGTGCATATGTTCAACAACCTTTTGGTAGTAAGCATGTAGCTTAACCAAAGATCATTTGCTTAAATTCTTTTCATAAGTTTCTGAAAACTCAGGGGGTAAGAGAGATACAGCAGTTACCGGTAAGTTTCCTGTTGATGGAGCTGCTTGAGAAGATGATGCTCTGGTGGTTCTCTTGCCGGTGATCCTTCTGGTAGACATTAATGGTTTCTTGAATGGAGAAGAGGAATTTTTTATGGAAGAATCACTCTTGAAGATGGAGAGAAGATAATGACTTTACCCTTTTATGTAGAGGCTAGGTTTTGAATGTGGTTTTGGGAAGAGGAGAGGACGATAGATAGCCTTTATGTAGGTTGCAATGCTCAATGCAAATGTTTAATAATGATGACTTTGAATAGACAAAATGATTAATATGCATTGAAGATGGTGGAAAATAAACAGTTCAACAATGATTTTTCAGAATTTTCGCGCGATGCGTCGACCGGAAGGGTGATGCGTCGACGCGTATTGTGTGAAAACTTGCACATTGGAAATTAGTGGGGTATGCATCGACCGTAGGGTCGACCTGAGCATACTCGCTTTTCAGGCATGAAAAATAACACTTTTATGAGTCGGTCGTAACCCTCTATAGGTCGACTCATGCAGACAAAAACAACAAAAATCATCAAATTTATTAAATTTAGCATACAATGATACATAAATACCAAGCCTAATCATATTTCAAACATACAAAGGGATGAAATAAGTGTAATCATGGAATACATGACACTAAGACCACATAATTTAATACATTACATTATATGAACAAGGGAATTGTGAGAGTTTCTAATTAAGGAAAGATATTACCTCAGCTCTAATTGTTAGCTAATGCCCTCACATATGATTCCAAGCATCTTCATTTGTTAGATAAAAGATGAAAAAAGCACATATAGATATAGATATATAACATGTGAAAGATATTACCTAAACACGATTCGAAATGTCAAGAACACCGAGTTCCCTCTGGATGTGAAAGAAAGGCATTGTAGCGAGTGGTTTTGTAAAGATATCCACAAGTTGATTTTTAGTGTCAACATGCTCAAACACTACGTCGCCCTTCTCCACGTGATCGCTAAGGAAGTGGTGTCGTATTTCGATATGCTTGGTGCGTGAATGTAGCACAAGATTCTTGGTTAGGTTAATAGCACTCATGTTATCACAAAAAATTGGAACACGCTCAAGTTTTAGGTTAAAGTTGAGCAATTGTTGCTTAAGCCATAAGACTTGAGCGCAACAACTGCCGGCTGCAACGTATTCCGCTTTGGCGGTTGAAAAAGCTACGAAAACCTGCTTTTTGCTATGCCAACTTACCAAAGAGTTTGAAAATAGATAACACGTGCCACTCGTACTTTTCATATCTGATTTGCAACCCGCAAAGTCAGAATTAGAAAAGCCAACCAAGGAGCAATCATTTCCCTTAGAATACCATAGCCCATACTTTGGAGTACCCGAGAGGTATCTAAGTATGCGCTTTACTGCTTTTAAGTAGGATTCTTTAGGAGATGACTGGTACCTCGCGCACATACAGAAACTAAACATAATGTCAGGTCTAGAAGTTGTACGATAGAGGAGAGATCCAATCATACCTTAATATTTTTTCACCTCTACATCCTTACCATTTTCATCTCGGCTAAGACTCGCACACGTAGGCATTGTAGTGTCGATAGCCTTGGAGTTTGCCATGTCAAACCGCTTGAGAAGCTCAAGGCAGTATTTTGTCTGGCTCACAAAGGTACCCTCCTGCAGTTGCTTGATTTGCAATCCGAGGAAATAAGTGAGCTCCCTCATCATGCTCATTTTGAATTCTCCCTGCATTAAAGTAGAAAACTCCCTTACCAGATTCATGTTAGTTGACCCGAAAATGATATCATCAACATAAACTTGTACCAAAATTAGGTGTTTTCCTTGATGTTTAATGAAAAGAGTTGTGTCAACCTTTCCTCTTGAGTACCCTTAATCAAGGAGAAACTTGCTTAGACGATCATACCAAGCCCTAGGGGCTTGCTTGAGTCCATACAAGGCACATCTTAAATTGTATACATGATCAGGATACTCATGGGATTCAAACCCCGGAGGTTGGGCAACATAAACCTCTTCATTTATATAACCATTAAGGAACGCACTTTTCACATCTATTTGAAATAGTTTAAAAATTTTTGCACAAGCGAAGGCAAGTAGAAGGCGTATAGCCTCGGGTCGGGCAATCGGTGCATAAGTGTCCTCATAGTCGATGCCTTCCTCTTGGTTATACCCCTGCGCTACCAAACGCGCCTTATTTTGTGTTATTACTCTGTTCTCGTTCAGTTTGTTCCTAAACACCCATCGGGTTCCAATTACTCGATGGTCTCGCGGAGGAGGGACAAGGTCTCAAACCTCATTTATTTTAAAGTGATTGAGTTCCTCTTGCATTGATAGAAACCAATTTTCATTGAGTAAAGCCTCTTTTGGATTTTTAGATTCTACTTGAGAAACAAAAGCGAACTGATAACAAAAATTACTTAGCTTTGATCGAGTCGTCACTCCTTTTGAGATATCACCGAAGATATTGTCGATTGGATGGTCTTTGGAAAACTTCCACGCTGGAGGGAGATCATCATTGTTGGACAGATGAACTTCCTTAATCTCCTCATGAAGGTGATCTTTTTCCTCCTCAACTTTGGTTGGGTCAGGTTGATCAATTCCCGTCTCAGCACCTTTGAGTATGTCTTGAGAAGATACACCTGCACCATGAAACGAACTACCTTTTCCGACACTTTTTGGATAAGACTCATCAAATGTGACATGAACAGACTCTTCTATAGTAAGTAATCTCTTATTGTATATTCTATAGGCTTTACTTGACTAAGAGTATCTGAGGAAGATACCTTCGTCTACCTTGGATTCAAATTTACCTAGACTTTCTTTTCCATTGTTTAACACGAAACACTTACAACCGAAGATATGTAGGTGAGACACATTTGGCTTCCGCCCTTTTAAAAGTTCATACGGTGTCTTGTTTAAAATAGGGCAAATGAACACCCTATTTAAAACTTAACAAGATGTATTAATGGCGTCAGCCCAAAAATACTTAGGAAGCCCACTTTCATTGATCATAATTCTCCCTAACTCTTCCAAAATTCGATTTTTGCGCTCCACGACCCTGTTTTGTTGAGGGGTACGCGGAGAGGAGAAGTTATGATCAATTCCGTGTCTACCACAGTATTCCTCAAAAAGATAATTCTCGAACTCACCCCCATGATCACTTCTAATTGATATGATGTTTGTGTTTAACTTATTTTGAGAAAGTTTAGTAAAATTTTCAAAGGTGGAGAATGTATCGCTCTTGCTAGCCAAGAAGATAGTCCAGCAATATCTAGAAAAATTATCGACTATAACAAAACCAAAGTAGTTATCACTTAGACTCTTAATTTTAGATGACCAAATAGATCACAATGAAGAAGTTCAAGATGTATCGTAGTTGAAACAATGTTTTTAGATTTAAATGAGATCCTTGTTTGCTTCCCCATTTGGCATGCATCACATAAGTGATCCTTGGTAAACTTGATTTTGGGTAAGCCAATGACTAGATCTTTTGAAACTAGCTAAACGTCTACGCCACGACCATGAGTCCTCACTCATTGTCATGAGACATTTATCGCTAGTCAATGATATTTCACTCAAATCTAGCATATAGACATTATTTAGCCTCAGACCTTTAAACACATCCTTCATTTTATCATTGTGTTCAATTAAGCAACAATTTTTTGAAAATGATAATTTGTATCCTTTGTCACATAATTGACTAATGCTAATGAGATTGTGTTTAAGGCCCTCGACTAGCAATACATCAGAGATAGTAGTAGATGAAGGATTACCTACACTACCTTTTCCATGTATTGCTCCTTTGTTGTTGTCTCCATAGGTTACAAATTCCTTCTTCTTTGCCGCAAAGTCAATGAAGAGAGATATGTCTCCTGTCATATGTCTTGAGCATCCACTGTCAAGAAACCATCTTCTCTTGATAGTCTCAAGACGTTGTACCTATGAACACAATTAACGAGAATAGGTACCCAATTGTTTATTGGGTCCTTGGTTGTGAGTGAAAACATGGTCGCATTTAGGCAACCATTGATAAACCCCTTTAGAAACCAAAAATCTCCTAAAGCGGTATTTAGCAATAGTGTGACCCTTCTTGCAACAATACAAACAAGAAAAGTTAACTCTTGTATCACTTTTGCTATCTTAATTTTTAACCACATATGTATATTTTTGATAGGGATTCACCATACTCTTTCTAAAATGGGCTTTATCAATAGCAAACGTGATTTTGGATTCTAAAGCCTTGTTAATTTGGCCTTGAGATTTCTAACCTCATTTTGCCAAATGTAACAAGTATCACACCCGAAGTTAACTACTCTTTTTCTTATTTCCTCACTATCCACCTTTTTTCCTTCCACTATGGAAGCCTTTAAATCCTCTAGTTTCCTTTCGGAGTCGAGAATATTTTGCTCTAAGTGAGCAAAAATTTGTTTATTTAAGGCTAGCCTTTTAAAGGCTTCTTTGGCTTTATGGTGTAAGGTATCAAAGGCAGTTTGTAATTCGGAATGAGACAATATAGTAGAATTTTCGTATTTTGCATGTCGTACCTTTTTTATTTTTCTTCTTTTGATGAGCAGAGATAAAAACATTGACAGATTCGTCTTTGTCACTAGAACTATCATCCTTGAATGACTCGTTATCGCTTTCCCATGCGATGTAAGCTCTTCTCGACTTAACTTGCTTCTTGTTTGATTGATTAATCTCCTTTCCTTTGTCCTTTTTCATCAAGGGGAAATCCGGCTTGTAATGTCCGGCTTTTCCGCAATTGAAGCACAACCCTCTAGCTCTACTTTCTTTGTTGTCGTCATGCTTAGAAGATCTTGATTGTTTTCTGAAATTAACTAGATTCTTTTCAGAATGTTGGATACCATTTTTATTGACATAGCGATTGTATCGCTTCACAAACAACCTCATATCCTCATTCTTTTCGTCATCTTCGTCATCACTCGTATCACAATCACTCAACTCTTTTGCATAAGACTTTGAACAAGAAGCCTTTAGAGCTATGGACTTCTTTTCCACATTTTTCGTTTTCTCTTTCTTTTCCCTTTTCTCAAATTGCTCGAGACTAAGAAGCACTTGCTTGTGTTCTTGAAGCTTTCCAAAGAGTGTTTTAAGATCCAAGATCATAAGACCATTTGCTTCCTTTATGGAGGTTACTTTTGGTTGTCATTCCCTGGTAAGACATCTTAAGACTTTGTTAGTAGCAACATCATTGGCAATTGGCCTACCAAATGAATTTAGTCTATTGATAAGATGAGAAAATCTCTTTTTCATGTCAACAATGGTTTCCTCTTGTTCCATGTGAAAGAGATCAAACTCTTATGTCAAAGTATTGATTCTAGCTAGTTTGACATCATTGTTTCCCTCATGGGCAACTTGTAATGAGTCCCATGTAGCCTTAGCAGTCAAACAATGGGAAACTCTATAGTATTCGTCAACTCCCAAGGAGGAGATCAGAATATTTTTAGCTTTCCAATTGTAATTATACTTTTTCTCGTCATCATCATTCCATTGTGCTTCAGGCTTAGGCACAATCCTGTTATTTTCATCGGTCATGGTTATTTCCATAGGACCGTTCAAAATAACATTCCATACCTTCTTGTCAATGGAATTTATATGCACACGCATACAGTCTTTCCAGTAACTATAGTTTCCTCCATTGAAAACAGGTGCTCTATTATAATCCCTTTTAGGTTCGTTATCCATTTTCTACTAAGTTATACTTGAAGCACAGAATCAATCGGTGCTCCTGATACCACTTGTTAGACAATGGTGCAGATCTAGAAGGGGGGCTTGAATAGATCACTTGTTTAAAATAGAGTCGGTGCTACCAAAAATTGGTTTTTAAAATGTTTAACACGGAAGCGGCCGAGGAACTATACTCGTCTAAAACGAACGGTTACCAAAAAAACCAGATATGTGTAAAGCCTATGGAATTCGATAAACGAGATTTGAGAATCACTACTTTAATCACACTTCAATCAGATTTTGTTCACTATAAGGTGCGACTAGTTCTAATGCCTTTAAAACATAGACAGTTTGAAAAGACAGCACAATTGTTTTTAGTTCACATAATTGATCAAACACTTGGAGTGCAAGGCACTACAAGTGAATTCTATTTTTTAAGAGTAGAGTGCTTAAGTTTTCTATTACAATCAATGATTGTAATTAGCTTTAAAATAGTTCAATACAACTCAAATCAGAATTTGATTGACACAATCGTTTGCACTAAAAACTTAGAATTTTAGCAATATAAACGTAAAGAAAAAGACAACGGTTTATTGAGGTAGATCCCCCGTCGTCCTCGCTAGAGGTACGTCTGCCCTCAATTCTAACAATAGAATTGTGACCTGTATATAGGTAGATATAACATGTGGGTCAATGTTTATACAAGAAGCAAATAGAGATTAAAAATTCGAACACAATTTGTTGTTGTAGAGCCTATTTCTTCTTTCCACTTGATAAGTAAACCTCCGACTACGACACTCTCTTTGAACAACCCCGCGGTCTTCAAATCTGGCCCGACTGATTTCAGTCACCCACGTGTCGAACCCAAATCTTCAATTCACAGTCCTTCGTTTACCGCTACTAAACCGACAGAACCTCCCGCTCTTCAATTACCTTCGCTCGGCTGAATCTGTGATGGACCGATTCGTGTAAAAACTCCCCAAAACCTGAGATTCTTGGAGGACAAAACCCTAATGGTTTTATTTAAGAAAAATCTGCCGATTACTCAACCCAAACCAGATTACACCAATTATAGGCTTTGGACATTATCACCTCGAACATGCACAGTGCACACAAAAAAAAGATTATGTGTAGTTGTTGTGAAATACTATGAAGAGGATGAAGATGATGAGAACAAATCAACACGTAAATTTCACTTATCTTGTTTTCTTAGTTGTTATGAAAGGAAGAGCACAACTTAACTTACATATAAGACATAACTAACTTAACAAACATAACAAACACCAAAAACTGTTTTACATAACAGAATTTGACTAAACACTAGCGAGCGGCCGACCTGAGCTTGCCCGTATACCTGATTGTGCAAAAAACAAGACCATGCATTGACCAGAGCATGTCAGGCGTCAACGTAAAGCATGTAAATTTAGGCAAATACAAATGGTCACAGTATGAGTCGACCGGAGGGTCGACGCGAGCCCTCTTGAGAGTAGTTCATAAAAAAGACTCTTTGTATGAGTCAACCGGAGCTAGCTTTGGGTCGACTCAAAGCCCTGAAATAGGCAAAAATGCCTATTTTCATGTATTAAGACACTTTTGATGAACTCTATAGCATGGTAAGCTTGACTAGCTATACCAACCCTACATGAAATATAGACTTGGCCATCTCTATATGTAACAATCATGTTTTTGACGAGTGTTTGACTTATGAGGGACAAGACATGCAAATATGAAATGATGACAACGTCCAACATACATTTTTCTATAAAGTTGAGTTTTGACATCATCGAATTAAAGAGAACCCTAATTCTAGTCATCTTGCAACTTCCATAACTTTCTCATTTTTGATCCAATGAAGGCAAACTTGATATCAAATTAAAGAGAACATCATGAACTACAAGTTTTTGGAAGGAAGCATGTCCAAAGGATTCATGGTTTAGAAGATATGATGAGTCAAAGTTGCGAAAAATGAGATTGACAAACTTCCAAGACATTTTTCACTAAGTTCTTGACCTCAATTGAATTTTCTCACAACATGAAATTTGAAGAGAATTATTCAAGATTTCCATCCATTACAAGAACTCTCTCATTGGATCAAAACTCATCAATTTATGTAACTTCAAAGTCAAGATGTCAAAGTTGCCAAAAGTTGCATAACTTAGAATTTTTCTAAGTTATTTTGGGATAGTTTTGAGGACATGTTTTCAACCTGAATTTTCTCATCCTTCCAAGCTTTATTCCAAAGTTCTTTAAACATCAAACTTGCTCACCGTGCTCTCAACATTCTGTCAAGCCAAAAATCACATGGATTGGACCATTATTATGTTAGAAGACAGATTGGTGTTTAATATTATCTCTATGTTTTGATGATAACTCTAATGAAATTTTGTATTAAGAAAATATATACTTTAATTTTGATCAAGTGTTTTTGTTTCAGATATTAAAATAAATATTCTTATGGAAGCAAAAATGCATCTGAACATTACTCTACGCAAGCTCTGAAGCATCAGAAGCAAGTCATCAGAAGACTCTGAGCGTTGCCAGAAGAGACTCTGAAGCAGAAGCTGCAGAAGACTCTGAAGCAGAAGCTACAGAAGAATCTTAAGCATAGTTGAAGAATTGTATGAAGAGTTTCAAGCATTGTTTCAAGAAGACTCTGAAGTACTTTACGCTGCAAGTACATAGACTTTGTTATTCAAACTTTGCTCTGATTGATATTCACGCTAAAAGCACTGGCTGCAAAACTCTGATAACATTAAGACTCTGATCCATCAAACTCTGATCACTTCAAGACTCTGATGTTGATAACTTTAATACAGAAGCTTGTTGAAGAAGATATTATTCAAAGATATATCCGTTGGCATATTCCAAACGACTTTTTCCTTATTCATGTATGGCACAGGAAAACAGGCAAAAGGGATTTGTCTGAACATTCCTCTTCTGGGAAAGCTAAGGTCAAAAGAAGACAAAAAGGCTACAGCTATTCTGCTACGCACAGTCTTCAAGCATTGGACTTTTTCCTCTATAAAAGGATGTCTTCAACAACATTTCGAGGTTAACGAATTATTGACAAACTCATTGAAATTATTCAACAACTCTCTTACAATCTTTCTTACTCAAAGCTGAATAATTTTTATTCGTTCTTAAACTAAGTGTAAAAATCACAGTTTGTGATATAGCTTTTTAGAAGCATCTTAAACACTTGTTAGTTTATATTTATTTGTAAAATATTCCTTAAGAATACCAAGTTGTGGTCAAGACTTCTTGAGAAGACTAAGACAGTTGTTCTTAGTGGTTGACACTGTAATCTGTTTGAATATAGTGGATTAAGTCCTTGTGGAGAAAGGAAAATCACCTTGATAAGGTGGACTGGATTAGTTGAGTTCAACCAACCAGGATAAAAATATTGAGTTGTTTTTATTGCCATAATTTTTCTAAACCCTTACTCAACCCCCCCCCCCCCCCCTTCTAAGTGTTTTTCTCACCTTCAGTTGGTATCAGAGCCTGGTTCTGTTAGTGCTCTCACTTCGCCGTGAACAGAAAATATCCAGTTGAGAAAAACTCTTGATATATTTTGGTTGATACATTATGGTTGAAGCTTCAACATCCAACAACAACAGATATGAGGACAGAGATAGAATCAGCACTAAACCTCCCATGTTTGATGGGGAGAAGTTTGACTATTGGAAAGATAGAATTGAAAGCTTCTTTCTAGGATATGATGCTGACCTTTGGGATTTAGTCATTGATGGCTATGTTCACCCCACTGATGGGGATGGCAAAAAGATAGATAGAAAATCTATGACTGAAGCTCAAAAGAAAGAATTCAAGAATCATCATAAAGCAAGAACCATACTACTAAATGTTATATCTCATACTGAGTATGAGAAAATTACTAACAGAGAAACAACATTTGGTATGTTTGAATCTTTGAAGATGACTCATGAAGGGAATTCTCAAGTAAAGGAGACCAAGGCTCTGGCGCTAATCCAGAAATATGAAGCCTTCAAAATGGAGGAATCTGAATCTGTAGAAGTTATGTTCTCTAGATTCCAGATTCTCACAGCTGGCTTGAAAGTTCTGGACAAGGGTTACTCCACTGCTGATCATGTTAAGAAGATCATCAAAAGTTTTCCAATCAGATGGAGACCAATGGTCACTGCTCTGAAGCTAGCAAAGGATCTGAACAAGATCACGCTAGAGGAACTGATCAGCTCTCTGAGGAGTCATGAGATTGAACTAGAAGAAGACGAACCCCAGAAAAAGGTAAGTTTATTGCTTTAAAGTCTAACAAATCTGCCAAAGCTTTGCAAGTTTTAGAAGAAAGTTCTGAAGAAGATGAATTGTCCTTGTTGTCCAGAAGGATTAACAAACTCTGGAAGCATAAGCAGAAGAAATTCAGAAACTTCAGGAAACCAGATCAACGTAAAGAGTCTTCTGGACATAGAAGATCTGGAAAGAAAGAGGTGGTCTGCTATGAATGCAAGGAACCTGGGTGTCACACCCTAATTTTTGACCTTAAGACCCCACCTCCTTGTTTTTACGCGTTTTCTTTTTACTTTTGTATGTGTGTTTATTATGACTAACAAGGATATGCAGGTGTATCAAATTCAAATGGATATGACACCCACAATCCAATCCTTCCGGACATGGTCATTTGGTTCTTATTCAAGTCGAGTCTAAGGTTTCAATTTGAATTGGACCACTTTCATAATTATCTCTCATGGTCGTGAGTTCAGGCACGAAGAAGTAAATCTAAAACGACAAGTTTATGCTTACGACGATTTCATCATTTAAATAGACAGGTAGCAGGTTCAAGGAGATATTCATGTGATTTGTATCAAATTTTGATTCCAAAACTTTCATTTCAAGGTCCATCATAATTTAAGTAAAATTAAGTTCCATCACCTTTCCAAATCACAAGGCCCATTTTAGATAAGGGTGATCTACATGATAAGGAGGATTGAATCACATCCATTTCATTTCAATTTCAAGACAAGACGTGTGGAAATACTTGGCAAGTTTTGGTCAACATTTTGGCATATCATCATCAACTCAAGTTTTAATTAAGTTACAACAACAGGCTTTTTTCCAACACAGAGCCTTATGTTCTGCAAGTATCGATTTGAATTTGCTTTGATGATTGTCTAAAACCACATGAATGATAAAGTTTTATTACATGGGCATAGATAATACAATTCTATTACATGCCAAACAACAAAACCACAACTCATTCTGTTTTGAAAAAAGCTATGCGTAACATAATGGTACAAGCAATCGAGGTAGCATCTTCATCGTGAAAACCGCGACCATCAACCTCTAGAAAACCGACTTGGCTCGATGACAGCGGGATTTTGCCAACAGCCTCATCTTTTCATGACAATTAAACAAAATACCAGCAGGTTGTAACCGGCCCATCTTGCTGACACAACGGAATTTCCATACAGCTTTTGAAATTGAGCAAATTGCTGATACTATCTCGTGTCATACTCGTTGTGTTCTTCAAATGCGGCTTGCACCTGTGTTCAGAAGGAGCATTCCAAAGTTTAACTTCATAAGAAGTCACAACACAGATCAGACAGTTTAACTTAAAAGAAGAGAAAGGAAGAACAATATATATACCGAATTTACTCCTCCTACGATGGTGATATACGAGCTTCTGCGCGCCACTGTCCGAGCAAATCCCTTCATGCCTCTTTAACCTCTGTCAAACATATGCCAAAATTGATGAGAGGGGTATACGATTGATGAACATGTTTATATAATTTATTCTCCATAATTCGAGTTTAAGACTGTGGTACCTAACATTTCTCCGAGCTCTCCAAGTGTGTCTACCACAGTTGCCTTGTCAAGAACCACCCGAACTGATAACAGAGAGACAGGAAGTCAATTAGTTGCTTCATTGTTTAAACTCAAGAGACAAAACCATGTTCTGTTTGATTTTTCAGCAAACCTCTCTAGTACCCAATGATGATATCTGCAAGACCTTAGACATAGGGTTACAAATGTGAAGAACATATTGTAACAACAAATGAGGGCTTCATCTCGAGTCTACCTGTTAACTGATATGCTCCGCGGGAATCAAGCACCCCGCCACAAATTCGTGCAACGCCTGCAACAAAACAAATAAATGGCACACATTTAGATTGCTGAGAAACAACTTGTAGTCGCGAGATAAAACAAGTTTCACAGAGGTGTACCCACTGCAATATCCGCGGGAGCTCCGTAGACCCTCCCTGTCAAAGTATTCACCCTTCGACAAATCGTTTTTGAATGGCAAAGCCCGCACGGCCTAGTTTTTGAGGTTTCTCCAAGAAAATGACATTACGTTTGATTTCATACTACATCCCAGCAGGAAGCGCAATGATTGAGAGGAACAGAGAGTACCATCTTGTTTGATACAAAGACTTAAATACAGCGCCTGTAAATCCAGTAAAAAAAATATACAATCAAACAGGATACTTGGAGAGAGGATTTTTCAAGTGTTCAAAGGAAGAATTACGGTTTCTTACAAAGCATAATATGGAAAACCGTACCATTGTTGAGAAGTGTGGTGCCATTACGCATTTACTTCCACTGCTATATTCATACAAGAAGATAACGCAAGAGCATGTTGTGGCAGCTATACTGAATTTGTCGATTAACGAAGACTCACAAAACATTTCTTCTGAGTACGGAGTTATTGAAGCCACCAACATCTGTTCAGAGCAAATTACACAATCCAAAACCAAGTTAGAAGAGTTAAGGGCATTGAAACAAAACCGCGAAAGGAAACCGGCGGCATACGTAAACCATTAAACCACCTGCATCAAGTATACATGAGAAAAAACGCAAACAGCGGTAGTATCATCCGCATTCACCTCCTCACCAGTCTTGCTTCACGGTTCCACTTTAAACAACCTGCAACCGGCATACTAAGGCAAATTGTGGAAGAAACGGATGGGCACCAAACCTGTTGCAAATAAACATCGTCATTTCTAAACAGTTCCTAAACCATGTTAAAGCCAAGACAGACGCAATTCTATTGTCATAAGAACGTATAGCAGCGGTACAGGTTCTTTCTAAAGGAGTTTTTCAGCAGAATCATAACAACCATGTTCTATATAAAGCTGCGACTTGCTAAGTTATAAAAGAGGAAACGGGAAAGGACTCAGTGTTAAGGATTAAGAATGCTCACCCAAATATCAAAGCCAAGAAGTATAAAATCACAGACTCGCAAGTTACACGCTTCCTTGTTCATTACTATGAATGCAAGAAGTTTCTGCTGTACGCATCCGTTCTGGTCAGTCCGCCATCATGTAGTCTGAACCCTTTTGGCACCATTGCTTCATATCTTTCTCGCTTTTTTGACACCAAAGGCGTATTAGCCCTGCACATAACAAGCCTTACCAAACTGTGACATTATTTGATAAGCAAGCAATTGGAATAATGATCACATGAAAAATTGTAATTACATGATGTTTACACAAAAAAGCAAAGTCAATTTCTGCTGAATTTTGTAAGGAACTAGAAGGGTGAACTTACTGCCGATAACGTTCCACAATTTCGCTACACATGACATTCCCCAACGCTTAAAAACATCTGGCAATGATATGCATAATCAAGGAAGGATTTAGCAATGGTCATTACTGTTAAAACATTTCCCAGACACATATAGACCGGCCTCTAACATAATCATAATGGAAATGAAAGTCACCATCAATACATTCAAACTTTCACTAAGTCAAAGGTGAACAAATAGTATGCAATGCGCTTACAATAATGCATACCTGTCAAGAGCACCCTGATTTCACCGTGGACGATAACGAAAAGTAGACGCTGAGGTATGTCGAGGCTGTAAGTTGAAGTCGTATCATCTTCGTACATCGTCGTGGGAGTGTCAGCATCCGGTCTTGCTTCCATAATATGCTAAAGCAGCACCGCACCAGGAGTGTCGAATAAACTCTCAAAATGCAGCCACCCAAACACGCAGAGTTCTATGGCAACTGAGCCCTCTAAAATTACCAGACAACAGTAATCTCCAATTCTCCTGATCTCCCTAACCAGCTCCTTTCGCGCCGCCCACGTCGTTTGAGTCGTGCCATGGGGATTTCTAGAAATGACAGGTTGAAGAACCATGCTTGCTAATCAAAGTCTGCAGAGTCATAAGAAGAGGGATCATTTTAAGTTCTTAAGAAGAGTAATATCCCAAAAACAAAAATCGTGTAGTTTGTAAATGTTGCAAACCTAAGCCAAGGCGATTACAGCAACAAGTCTCTATTGGAATTCTCAACAGCATCCATTACTCGTCAAACAACCTCATCAAAGATTCACACCATGATAGTCATGAACCGAGCAAAACCAAGAGACAAGATCATGGAACTTTCCAAAACAACACCGCCTGATCAAAGTAAAAAAGGGAAAGTTAGAAAACATGTTTGGCGAGAATGGAAAGAAATTCAAAGTCGTCTCCGACATGTTCCCTACGCTTTCAAACCAATGTCTCGTGTTGACAGCCTATAAAAAGGGAAAAGAGGGTGTTGCACCCTAAAATTTGCCCACCGGTTTTTCCGACTTTGACTGGCTTTTGCTTCGTATTTTCATATGCATATCATTTAGATCAGTCGTCATATTGCATAACTAACCAATTTATCAACTCTTTGGTGGCTTTGTTTCTTTCGTGAATCAGGGATTGACTTCAGAAACTTCTAAAGTGTTTGAGTTAGGATTGGTCGAGAGGTTTTCTTTTGAGTTAGATTTCTACTGTTCAAAGGTTATTTCATTCATGGTACTCAAGTTTGAGGCAGGGGTGTTGAGTTTTCAATTGTCATGAGCAATGCGTATTTGAGGTTTATCAGGCACGGTTCCAGTTTCCCTGAATTATTACAAGATGCAGTTTGCTTAGGGCTTTTGTCAGCAGTTTGGTAGAAAAGACCTTGTGGTTCTCAGGGTGGATTTTGTCATGGACCTATACTTTATGCTTAACAATTACCAAACCAGGTTTCATGGCAAGTCAGATTCTTTGAAATCAGGTTGCAGTGCTATTAAGAAAATCAAAACAATGAGGCACCTCAGGTTATTGGGAAATTTTGTTAATGTGGTTCACGTTCTTATCTTTTAAGTGAAGATTCAGGCATGATATTCCAGTCAAGATCATTCCCAGACGGTTCCCTTACTATGATGTCATTCATCAGAAATCAATTTAAACATCTTTACATTCTGGAGGCATTCCTCAAGGTTTGATTCAAGGAATTTAATCGTTTGTGCAGGAAGTGGTTGACTTCAAACAAATTTGTTTTGATTCGAAGGCTCCAATTTATTCAAAGGTTTGGATTTAGTTTATGAGATTTTTGGATTTAATCGAAGCTTCAAGTTTTGATTATCACCTTTTTGTCAAAGATCAATAACTGCATGGAGATGTGAATAAGTGATATTGTCGGGCCCGATCCAATTGGAAGCATTTGGAATCCATCATTGTACAAAAGAATCTACAGGAGATTCATTGAAATATTAAAAGAAAAGGAGGTGCAGTTAACAAACTGATCAAAGTCCATTCGCATAAATTCAAAATTCATTGTTCACCACAAAAACAAAAAAAAAACTCTTAAGCCCATTTCATTTTGTCTCAAGGCCCATGTATATGTGTTACACCAAGAGATTACAAAAATTTCAAAAAAAAAAGAAGAAAAGCTAAAGCTACAGCTTGCTTTTCACAACCGTATGCTTATTACGGTTCTTGCTGCCACTCCACATGCTGAAACCATGCTATGTTTCCTACTAACACCCCAGCTGTAATTCGTACACAAGTTACAACAAAACATGCACCGTAAACCACGCCAATAGCTACTCGTTCCTAGCCTCGTTTCAACCATGGCCACGTTGCAAACTCACACAGTTCCAGCGCAAACCTACAAGAAAGAGCATACAGCCAGCAACGGAGGCCTCATGAGTCCCGTATGATATCAAATCCGCGATTTGCACACGAAAAATCGTAATACCGTTTTGGGCACAGGGAGCAAAAGAGTAAGAAACGAAAACAGATGGAAAATACAGCAGCATGACAATTGAAATGGTGGTAAGAGTACATACTATGTGATTCGCCGCATACATCCAGTATTCACAACGCACAACACCGGAAAATAACATATGGCTTTCCTTCTGTTTCTAGGAGCGAGTTCAGACCTGCAGGAGAAAGCCAATCACGGTTCATTAACAGTCACATGATAACTTTGTTTTAAAGTTGTTATATACTTGCAAACAGTCCCACATCATCGGCGGCGCAAAAAAGAATACACATGATTCCGATGCTAGCAATAAATGATTACATTGGGCTTCAACCATTTCAACGATCTAACCATTGTCCTTTGTCGCAAACAAATTTTCCTGCGAAAGGAACAGCTGCAACAAACCTGCAACAACAACATTGGTGATTTGCAAATTTAATGAGTTCACAAACAATAAAGGACAGGACACCAAACAAGAGAAAGTAGGGTACACGCGACCTATACGTGGATTGAGACAAGAAAATCTTAATACCGCAAACCTCACAACCATGTCGTTATGTTTCCTCCTCCAAAATCGCAACTAGCTATCAAACCAAAAAACCAACCAGCAATATAACATAAACTGAATCTTCATTGGTATGGGGGGGATTAGGAACCACACTTTCATTCTTCCTTTTGACAAAAAAAAAACAAACAACTCAGCTACAACATCTCAGCCAACCCACACACCACACCAGACAACTCTGCAACCTACAGCAGTGCCAGCCTGCTACCCCAACCTCCCAGCCGTATCACAACCATTACCAACAAGCAGACAACAACCTGCCGCAAACCGTACCGCCAGACAACCACTCTGCTATGCTTTAACACCCATGCCAGACAAGACCTGCATAAATTCACAACCATCACCCCAAAGTAATTAAAAAGGCACAACAAAACCATACAACTCTAGAAAAAATGAAAACAATTCATTCATCTCTCTTCAACTCTTAAAAAAAACTCTTCACATCTTCCTCACCAATTGACATAACCGACAACAATTATCAACCTTCAAAACTTCTCACATCATGTTCATCATCACCATTTTCTTTTTTCATCTGTGAAAACTCGAACATTCAAAACAACCTCAGTAACCACAAGCTAAACATTCACCGTTTTCTTCTTCCATAACACATAAACATAATGTCACCTTCAAGGTTGAACTCATTTTTCACCCATCTCAACTCATTCTCCAACAAAAACACAAACCTTCTTCACAGATAACACACCAACCAACAACTGTTGCCACCCCAAAACTCAGACCTGCTACCGTTTGGGCAAAAGGCCACTCCAACTTGCGTTTCTTTCCATTCAACCATGTTTTTGTTTCTGCAACAACACATAACACATTGCCTCATCTTTAAATAACACGCCTACAAATTTGTCGGCATCATACTCCACAAATCTTCGTCTTCCTAGCCAAACTCATTCAACCGCCACCACCTGCAAATCAAACTCTAACAGATAACCAGTTTTCGAAACCATGAAAACAACATGTTCCCAACGTCAAAACCGACCATCTCTACCTTAAAACCTCAAACCCTCCATTAACCTGACTATCTTCAACAACCCAGTGGATCAAAACCCGGAATCCAAAAGAACCTCAAACCCTTTCTTCACTAACTTCCAAATCCCTTCCGTAAATTCTTCATCCATAAACACCAGATTTCTCCGAAAATCAACCCGAAACACTCAACTCACCTTCGTTAGCCTACAAACCATAACCACACTTAAACCCATCCAAATCCCAAATAACCAGAAATCATTACCCTTCAAAAGTCAAATCAGAAACAGATCTGGAAGGAGTAGAAGGAGAAGAAATTTGAGACGAACATTTAACCCAAAATGAACCTGGATCGGAAGAAAACAGGGCGATAGATTGAGAGTGAGAGCACTGAAGCACCAAGGTGGGAAAGTCGTGCGTCTTCGTTCTTGATTTCCTTCCAGCTGTTGTAAACTGAGACAAACCTAGAACAATTTTGGATCTGAAAAATGGGGAGAGAAGTCGCGAGAAGTTTTGAGCGAATCGACAAACCAATCTTGTTTTATTTGTGACTTTCGGCGTGTTTTTCTTGAAATGGTATGGCTTTTGTTCAGAATGTCCTTCCTGCTTTGAATTTTTTCTGCATTTTTGGTTGGTTTTATTACATGTTAAAGGAAATGGTTGGTTTGACTAAAGACACGATGCACCCCATCAGTTTTGGTGATGATATCGACCACCCTTTTGTAGTTTTGGGCCTGACGAGGCCCGTGCTGTTTTTTTGGTGATTCTGTTTTTTTTTGGGTCATCATAAAGGTGATGATAGGCTTGAAGCCCACATGACTCACACCTCATATGTCATGCTACACCCCACTCCTTTTTGATTTTGTGATTTTCTTAATTTTTGTCAAGTTTTTAAAATTATTTTATTTTCATTTAATTTTTAATTAAGTTTTGTGAGGAATTTTGAATTTAGATTTATTTTATTTTTGTTTTGGGTCGATGACGAGACCTCCGTAATTCATTACCAGTCAAATTATTGATAAGTAATGTTGGATCTGAGACCACCTCTTTTCTCTCTTCGTCACCTGTCCCGACTCGATTCAAAAACATTGTCAAACCATCTTCAAATTCAATTCTTTGTATTGAATTAAAAAGAGAGGATTGGGTGTAGACCTCTTCTTCTTCGAGTGTTGGGATGCCCACTATAGTGAGGGTGGTCTCGACACTCGTCTTTCAATACGAAGACGTGACTTCTTTATCCACCATCTCGCTTTCACAATCTTTCTTCCACAATTTTCACACCTAAAACCTCGGTCCTGTACCGAGTGCATTTTCAAATCTTTTCACAACAAAAACTTGAATGGTCGTGGAGTGGTTAGGCGTAGGCCTTCTCCTATCCCGAGTGCTGACGTTTACCGTAGGGTTCTTTGTCGCAAAGCACTTACCATTCAAAACCAAAAACATCTTTAATAAGAGAACGAAGTTCTCTTTGCATTGAATTAAAGAGAGAGGATTGGGTGTAGACCTCTTCTTCTTCGAGTGTTGGGATGCCCACTGTAGTGAGGGTGGTTTCGACACTCGTCTTTCAATACAAAGACACCTCGTTCGCCACACCTTTTTATAACAAAAACTTTGAGGTAACGAATTGGGTACTACCCGTAGGGGTTACTATCCGAGGACCTGTCTCGCCCCCTAAAAAACAATCTCCAATCAATCAAACGTGACTTCTTGCCTCGCGTGGAGAAAACTAATCAATCTTTCAAAGAGGATATGTTACGTCCGTTCTACCGCAAACAGGTAACGCCTAAGTCTCCAACGAGCGAGCAGCGAAACACCTAACTGCTAGAATGCGCACGATAGCATCATCCATAAAAAACATCAACACACCGTTAGCACGAACTACGTTTGCTCTGATTTCTCATGTCAGATGAGAATACGTAGGCACAAGACGGCGATGTCTTGGCAAGCTCCCTTTTTCACCCTTCACCCGTAGGCCGAACTACGGCTGCTCTAATTTCTCATGTCAGATGAGAATACGTAGGCACAAGACGGCGATGTCTTGGCGAGCACAATCCCCCCTATCACCTGTAGTTTCCCGAACTACGTCGACTCTGACTTTCTCATATCTGTTGAGAATACGTAGGCCTAGGACCGCGAAGTCCTATCGAGTCCTTTCTTTCCCTCGTTACTTCTCTTTCCCTGTTTCTAACCCTTCTTTTACCCTGTGGAACACTTCTTATAGCATAATATTTAAGCAGATAAATTCACACACCGACAAACAAAAGGTTCCCATCGAGTACGATGGATGCGAGGGGTGCTAATACCTTCCCCTTGCATAACCGGCTTCCGAACCCGTTCTTGGTCGCGAGACCATCTTATCCATTATTTTCTTAAGGTTTTCTCGATATTTTCCTTTCCCCTCATGGGATAAATAAAGTTCGGTGGCGACTCTTTTGTCCTTTCTTTTCGCCTCACCCGTCGTTGCGCGATGCATTTTTCGAGTAGCGACAGAGGGGAATTAGCCGAGGATACACAGAGAAAAATCCCCAGATTCCAGATTTCAAAAAAAACCTAAATTTATTGTGAAGAGGAAAGGTTAAAGAAAGCTCATCCCTCCTTGCCTCCCGCGGCGAAAAATATCCTTCGCGAGCCTCAAACTTCTTCCTCAGACTCCGCTACGAGACCATCCGGGAGTCACCGTCGCGAACCATTGTCGCTTCTCCGTCTTTGGGTAACCCTCTTTTCCGTCGGCTGTTTGATTTGATTAACTGTTCTTGTGTTGTTTTATTTGTTCACAGGTTTATAAATTATCAAAGAAGTGGCGGAGGAGCATTGGTGAAGAGAGAAAGGAGGAGATCGAGAGGAAGAATAGGAGACGAGAGGAGATGGCGTAACGACGATCGAACGAGGGGGGAGACGGGAGAAGAAGGGGATTCGGGAATTAGGGTTCTTTTTCCGTTTTGATTATTTGTGTTGTAATTTGATCCCGCGCACGCGCAAACACCGCAACTCACATACACCCTCACATCACAGACACTTATCACCACTTAATTAATATCACACGATCTGCACTGCTGCCCACGGTAAACCCTCATAACCCGCGTCACACGCAATCAACCGCACACCTCCCAATCCTCCCCTAATCCACAATTTAACGTTTAATTAAACCATTTAACTTAACCTATTTTAATTAATTTGACTAATGATTAACCTAACCTTGTTTTTTCTAATTAATCATCCCTTATTTTAATTAAAATAATTTAGTAAACCTATTTCTATCTAAATTAATCTTTTTCCAAATAGCCCATCTTATTACTAAATTAATCATTTTTTTTATTGACTCATTTTATTAACAAATTGTCTTTTATTTAATCACCAATTTTATATTTTAGTTAATAACTTTCTTCTCACTAAACCTTTTATTAATTGTTATAATTAATCAACCTTTGTTAATTAACTTATTTTTATATTTATCTAATAATTTCAATTTATCCATGGTAAACCTTCCTTTAAGTTGATAAAATTCTTTTATAAAACATTTCACCTCTTTTTTTTTATATAGTTATAATTATCTTGTGTGAACATTAATAATAAAACCCTTTTTCTATTTAGTAAACATTTCGATTGATCCAAACACATTTCAAAACCTGTCTGATTCATCTATAATCTAATAAAATAAAGCTAATCGATTAATTGCATTTTCTTAAAATAAATTCACATAATATAATATAACTTTTCTTAAAGTCAACCTCATCATTTTCTCACGAGTTAATCCAACCTTCTTTAAAAAAAAACAATCAATCAATTCAACCTTTTTCTAATCAAACCTCGCCTAAAATTAATCAACACCGTAAAATATAATCAACCGTGCACGCTTACACCTCGCATCTCACAATTTATTCACTTGCACTTAGCGCTTTCATGCGTGTGTATGTTTTATCTTTTTTGCAATTTACATTATCACAATTTACATTTCCGCATCGCATCCGTCCAAAGGAAGAATCTGCGCATGATCTCAACAATCGTGTGTATGCACATCATTTGCATCATATTCCCTTTGATCCTTAATCCTATTCAAGTCGATCTTTTTAGGATAGATCCTACCCCATAGGAAGGACCGTTATCTTTACAACTTAGAACAAACATTCAACAACTCAAATATTCAAACACAATAAGAGAAATAGATGTTAATCATCTTAAGCGAGATAGAATCTCCACCCCACAACAATACAATCAACATGTAAGGACTTTGCCTTAAGAGAGATAGAGGCGTACCTCGTCGATCCCTATCCGAGTACTTGAGCCCTTCTCTTAAGATGATGCAAAGACTATTTTCCTACAACTTGTGCCGGTTAAATCTCTCTTAAAATGATAACGCATCTCTTCTTCTAAAACCAATCAATCAACTACCCTAAACCCGTAGGAACTTTGACCATAGTCAAAGAACTCCTCAAACCCTTTAGGGGAACTACAAATACTCTGATTCCACTTCCGTAAGGATATGTAGGCATAAGATGCGACATCTTATCGAGTATACTTAGAAATAAACCCCTAGGTCTTTCATTATTAAGCAGATAAACACTTAGCAATAAACAACATAAAACAAGAGGTTCTTATAGAGTACTACAGAAACTTAGGATGCTAGCACCTTCCCTAAGTTTAACCAACCCCCGAACCTATAACTCTTTAGCTTGCATTTGCACTGCATTGTGGGAATTTCGATCTTTATCCCTTCCTTTGGACAAATTAAAGTTCGGTTGCAAATGAATAAGATTCAAACTAATCAATAGTTTGGTATCCGAATTTCACCGCGACACTGGGCACTATAAGAATGAATGCCCAAAACTTCAAAAGGAGAAGCCAAGAAGGAAGTCTGATAATAAAAAGAAAGTTCTGATGGCAACCTGGGATGATTCAGATGCATCTGAATCTTCATCAGACTCAGATGAAGAATGTGCAAACATGGCACTCATGGCTGACGTAGAAGACCATGCAGAAACATCTGGATCAAAATCAGAATCAGAATCAGATTATGAGAAGGTATTTTCTGAACTTTCTAGAGCAGAACTTATTGAGAGTTTATCCGAAATGTTGGAAAACTATAGTAAGATTAAGCTCAAATACAAGAAGCGTGAAAACAATCTTGTATCTGAGAATGATCTTCTGAAATCAGAAATTGCTGAGCTTAAGGCAAACAATTTGAAAATTAAAAATGAATTAGAAAAAGCTCAACAGGATTTTGAAGTTGAAACTAAGTCAAAGTCTAAAAATATTTTAGAAGAATATGACTATAGTTTTCAGAGATTTCTGGCAAGAAGCCTAGAGAGAAGCAAGATGGCTTCAATGATCTATGGTGTAAGCAGAAATAACAGGAAGGGTATTGGATATGAATCTTCTTCTGAGAAAGATTTAAATCCAACATCTGTTGATAAACTAATCATTAAGCATACTCCTATGTATTCTACTTTTAAGTATGGTCATCTTAATGATATTAAACACACATGTTCTGGTCAGAACATTCCTGTGTTTAAACCTAAAGTTAGTCAGAATAAACCTGTTGTCAGAAGACAGAAGTTCAGACAAAAATTTAAGGCAACTAACCCTAAAGGATCCAAAAAGATCCGGGTACCTAAAGTCAAAATAATATATGTTGCAGACATCTTTAGCAGCAAAGTCAAAACACCAATCTTGGTACCTGGACTCTGGCTGCTCACGTCACATGAAGGGAAGAAGGTCTATGTTCCAAAGCCTGGAAATTAGATCTGGAGGAGACGTCAAGTTTGGAGGGAACCAGAGGGGCAAGATAGTTGGCTCTAGAACCAGAGGGGCAAGATTGTTGAAGGATTAACACATAACTTATTGTCCATAAGTCAATTAAGTGAAAATGGTTATGACATAATCTTCAATCAAAAATGTTGCAAGGCTGTCAGTCAAAAGAATAGCTCAATCCTATTTAATGGAAAGAGGAAGAACAACATTTATAAAATCAATATTTCAGAACTTAAGGTTCAGAATGTAAAATGCCTTCTGTCTGTTAATGATAAGCAATGGGTCTGGCACAGAAGATTGGGGCATATTAGTATGAGACGTATATCTTAGATTAATAGACTCAATCTGGTAAGAGGACTTCCTCAGTTGAATTTTAACTCAGATGCTCTTTGTGAAGCATGTCAAAAAGGAAAATTTTCAAAATCTTCTTTTAAAACTAAAAATGTTGTTTCAACCTCTAGACCATTAGAGTTACTTCATATTGATCTGTTTGGACCAGTAAAAATTGCATCCATCAGAGGCAAGAAGTATGGATTAGTCATTGTTGATGACTACAGCAGATGGACATGGGTGAAATTCCTAAAACACAAGGATGAGTCACATTCTGTGTTCTTTGACTTCTGCAAACAAGTCCAGAATGAAAAAGATTTTAAAATTGTTAAAGTCAGAAGTGATCATGGTGGTGAATTTGAAAACAAATATTTTGAAAAATGTTTTAATGAAAATGGCATTGCACATGATTTCTCCTACCCTAGAACTCCTCAACAGAATGGAGTTGTAGAGAGGAAAAATAGAACATTGCAAGAAATGGCCAGAACCATGATCAACGAGACTAATCTGGCAAAACATTTTTGGGCAGAAGCAATTAATACAATTTGCTATATTCAGAACAGAGTGTCTTTAAGACCTCTTCTGGAGAAGACTCCCTATGAATTATGGAGGAATAGAAAGCCCTACATTTCTTATTTCCATCATTTTGGATGTGTATGTTTTATGTTGAATACTAAAGAGAATCTGAACAAGTTTGTTTCTAAAGCACATAAGTGTTTCATGTTTGGGTATTCTAAACGCTCTAAAGGCTACAGAGTATGCAATACTGAGACACAGATTGTGGAGGAATCAATACATGTTAGATTTGATGATAAGCTTGGCAATCAAAAGCCAAAGCAGCTTGATAATTCTGCAGATAGAGAAGTCATCTCACAGACTCTGAAGGCTCAGAGGCAGAAAAGGCTCAAGTGAAAGAACCAAAAGTAACGCCAGATGCAACTCCATTGGCTGCTCAGATGAACAATTTGAATATTTATGAAGAATCAAACGTTAAAGGATCATCATCCAGAATCAAAGCCTCTCACCCAGAGGATGTGATAATTGGAAAGAAGGATGACCCTATCAGAACAAGGTCTTTCCTCAGATCATCTAGAACGTCACTCTTTGGGTTGGTGTCTATCATTGAACCAACTTCTGTGGATGAAGCTCTGAATGATAATGAGTGGATACTTGCTATGCAAAAAGAGGTAAATCAATTCACCAGAAATGACGTTTGGGATCTGGTTCTAAGACCAAAAGGATTCAATATTATTGGAACTAAATGGGTCTTCAGAAACAAATTGAATGAGCAAGGAGAAGTTGTAAGGAACAAAGCAAGGCTAGTTGCTCAAGGGTATAATCAGCAAGAAGGAATTGACTACACAGAGACTTATGCTCCTGTGGCCAGGTTAGAGTCTATACGCCTACTCATTTCTTTTGCTGCAAAAAATAACATCACTCTTTATCAGATGGATGTTAAGAGTGTCTTCTTAAATGGTATTATAGAAGAGGAAGTTTATGTTCATCAACCTCCTGGTTTTGAAAATGATAAATTTCCAGAACATGTTTTTAAACTTAAAAAATCACTCTATGGTTTAAAACAAGCTCCCAGAGCTTAGTATGAGAGATTAAGTAATTTTCTTCTGGAAAAGAATTTTATCAGAGGCAAAGTGGATACAACTCTCTTATGTAAATCATTTAAGAAAAATTTGTTAATTTGTCAAATTTACGTAGATGATATTATATTTGGATCTACCAATGTTACGCTGGGAAATGAGTTTGCTCTTTCTATGCAGGCTGAATTTGAGATGAGCATGATGGGAGAACTCAAATTCTTTCTGGGCATCCAAGTCAATCAAACTCCAGAATGCACCTACATACATCAGACTAAGTATGTGAAGGAGCTTCTGAAGAAGTTTAACATGACTGAAAGCAAATTAGCAAAGACTCCAATGCATCCTACACGCACTATTGGAAAGGAAGAGGTAAGTAAAAAGGTAGACCAGAAGCTCTACAGAGGTATGATTGGTTCTCTTCTGTGTCTAACTGCTTCTAGACCTGATATTATATTCAGTGTTTGTCTGTGTGCCAGATTCCAATCAGATCCTAGAGAATCTCACTTAACAGTTGTTAAGAGGATTCTAAGGTATCTGAAAGGTACTACTAATGTGGGCTTGTGTTACAGAAGATCTGATGATTATAAATTAGTTGGATTTTGTGATGCTGACTACGCTGGAGACAGAGTTGAAAGAAAAAGTACTTCTGGAAGCTGCCACTTTCTTGAAAGTCATCTGATCTCGTGGTTCAGCAAGAAGCAACCCACTACTGCGATTTCAACAACAGAAGCAGAATACATTGTTGCTGCTGGTTGTAGCACTCAGATGCTCTGGATGAAGAGTCAACTAGAAGACTATCAGATCCATGAGAGTAACATTTCAATCTTCTGTGATAATACTTCTGCTATATGTTTGTCTAAAAATCCTATTTTACACTCTAAGGAAAAACATATAAAGATAAAACATCACTTCATCAGAGACTATGTTCAGAAGGGAATTATCAGTTTAAACTTTGTTGATACAAATCATCAATGGGCTGATATCTTTACAAAACCCCTTGCTGAAGATAGATTTAAATTTATCCTGAAAAATATAAGTATGGATTTCTGTCCAGACTAAAATGTTTATCAGAAGAAAATTTCCTCAGATGGAAAATGTTTTAACTCTGAAGTATTACATCTATTTATCTATTTGTTTATTATTTTATTCATTTGTGTGTATCTGAACTAACAAGCCTCAGAGGATCTGAACGTTGGCTAACGTTTCATTTCTCAAAGAAGTTTCAGAAGCACATGCAAGCAAACACATGTAACTCTAAATCTGAAAAGGTGGAGTGCACACTACTGAAATGACGTTTGAGGTACTGTTTTTGAATATTGAGTTTCTTGTTTTCCCCCCAAATTGTCAGAATCATTAAGGCTTGAAATGATTATATTCTTTTTATTAAATTCTAAGTGGAAACGTGTTGAACGTGTGACTCTTTGTGTGCCCTAATTTCTTCTATAAATGCCACAACACTTCACTTCTCACACTTTTCACTCTCTCACACTTCTTGTATGCATTTCTTCTTGTTTCATTATTTTCATCTCTCTCTCAAACCCAAAATTGTTCGTAACCCTAAATCTCTCTCAAGAACATCAATGGCTACTTCTTCATCAACTTCTGCTCAGTTTCAATCTTCTATGGCTGTTGTTTCATCTTCCAACATGGGTGTTGTTGCCTTTAAGGAACCAATTAGAACTCTTCTAACACCAGTTGATCAGCTTGAAGTCTTATGTGAATCAATGGTGGAATTTGACTCCATGGCTGATAATGGGTTTGATTTGCGTCCTATCATTGATGCTCAAGGCTGGGTAAAATACTTTGATAGATTGTTTGGACCAGTTTATCCACATTTGGTGAAAGAATTATGGATTCACGCATCTATCTACCCCGAGTTCATAGTCTCTTCAGTTCTAGGAAAAGAGATTATTATAACTGAAGATTTGATAAGGAAGCTCATTGGATATGAAGAAACTGATGGAGTTTCTCATTTGCCAGCTGGGCGTGTTGATATGGATGAAGTTTATGATGAAGTAATTTCAAGTGGACAAGCTTCAAACAAATTTAAGGATCTGAAACCTGAATACAAGATTTGGGCCAAGATTTTTCTGGGTTGTATAAACCACATAAAATCCACAAACTCTCCTGACTATGTTAACAATGAACAGATATACTTCATGTTTTGCCTGAGTCAGAGTACTAAAGTGGATCTGCCACACCTTATTTTCATGCATCTGTGGAACCACATTAATGCATCCAGAGAATCTGTCAAGACCAAGGGTCAGAAGATCAGGACTTGGATCCCTTTTGGAAGACTAATCTCAGATATTCTGTCTGAGAATGGAGTGGTGGCTCATCTGCATGAAGCTGGATTGAAAGAAGAACTTGCTTCTATTGTAGGAAAACCTCTGAATGGGAAGAGTCTCTAGAGAATGAGAGTTGTGGATGAACTCACAACTGCTCCTGCTAAGCTAAATATTGAAGAAGTCAGGCAAAGGAGAATTCTAATAGATGACTTTCCTATATTTGGTGCTGAAGAACCTAGAGATGCAATTCTTTAGTACATTCAGATGTGCAAGGAAGATGGCACACCTGTACCTGCTGATATTCTGCTACGTGCAAAAGAACATGTACCATATTTTTATGAGGAACATCTGAGGAAAAGGAAACAGGCTTCAGAAGAAGACTCTACAAGCAAGAAGAAGCAGAAATCTTCTGAGGAACCAAAGAAGAAGAAGAAGAAGAAGAAGAAGAGGAAAGCTTCTAGAGAAGCTTCATCTGTTAGAATCAAGCGTTCTAAGAAAATAGGTAATACTTCTGATGCATCTTTAATTCCTAATTGTCGCTACTCGAAAAATGCATCGTGCAACGACGGGGAGGCGAAAAAGATAGACAGAAGAGTCGCCACCGAACTTTATTTATCCCATGAGGGGAAAGGAAAATATCGAGAAAACCCTAGGAAAGAAATGGATAAGATGGTCTCGCGACCAAGAACGGGTTCGGAAGCCGGTTATGCAAGGGGAAGGTATTAGCACCCCTCGCATCCATCGTACTCGATGGGAACCTTTTGTTTGTCGATGTGTGAATTTATTTGCTAAAATATTATGCTATAAAAGGGTTCTAAAAGATAGTGAGAAAAAAGGGTTAGAAATAGGAGAGAGGGAGAGAGAGAGAGAGAGAGAGAAGTAACGAGGGGAAGAAGAGAAAAGACAGACTCGATAGGACTTCGCAGTCCTAGGCCTACGTATTCTCAATAAATGTGAGAAAGTCAGAGTCGACGTAGTTCGGGGAACTACAGATATGGGGGGAATGTGTTCGGCAAGGATTGTGGCCCTTGTGCCTACGTATCTTTACTTGAACGAAGTAAAGAATCAGAGCAGCCGTAGTTCGGCCTACGGTGTGTTGATGTTTTTTTTATGGATGATGCTATCGTGCGCATTCTAGCAGTTAGGTATTTCGCTGCTCGCTCGTTGGAGACTTAGGCGTTACCTGTTTGCGGTAGAACGGACGTAGCATGCCTTTCTGGGAAAGGGTGAAAAAGAAAAAGGGTGCTCGCTAGGATATCGCAATCCTATGCCTACGTATTCCCATTATGCATGAGAAATCATAGCAACGTAGTTCGTGCCAACGGTGCGGATAACCGGTGTGTTTTGTGGATGATGTTATCGTACGCGTTCTAGCAGTTTAGGTGTTTTGCTGCTCGCTCGTTTGGAGACTTATGCGTACCTGTTTGCGGTAGAACGGACGTAACATATCCTGTTTGAAAGGTTGGTTTTCGCCATGCGAGGCAAGGTATCATGTTTGATTGGCTGAGATTGTTTTTGGGGCGAGATAGGTCCTCGGATAGTAACCCCTACAGGTAGTACCCAATTCATTATCTCAAAGTTTTTGTTATAAAAAGGTGTGGCGAACGAGGCGTCTTCGTATTGAAAGACGAGCGTCGAAACCACCCTCACTACAGTGGGCATCCCTACGCTCGGAGAAGAAGAGGTCTACACCCAATCCTCTCTCTTTAATTCAATGCAAAGAGAACTTCATTCTCTTATTAAAGATGTTTTTGGTTTTGAATGGTAAGTGCTTTGCGACAGAGAACCCTACGGTAAACGTCAGCACTCGGGATAGGAGAAGGCCTACGCCTAACCACTCCACGACCATTCAAGTTTTTTTGTTGCGAAAATGAGTTTGAAAAGGCACTCGGTACAGGACCGAGGTTTTAGGTGAGAAAGGTGCGGAAGGAAGTTGTGAAAGGAAATGGTGGATAAAGGCGTGTCTTCGTATCGAAAGACGAGTGTCGAGACCACCCTCACTACAGTGGGCATCCCATCACTCGGAGAAGAAGAGGTCTACACCCAATCTTCTCTCTTTAATTCGATACAAAGAGAAATCAATTTAATATGGTTTGAAAATGGACTCGGTACGAGACCGAGGTTTTAGGAGAGATGGTCTGGAAACGTCTTCGTATTGAAAGACGAGCGTCGAAACCACCCTCACTACAGTGGGTATCTCAACGCTCGAAGAAGAAGAGGTCTACACCCAATCCTCTCTGTTTAATTCAATACAAAGAATTGATTTTAAGGAGATGAGATCTGAAAATGGATGGAAAGCGTTGAAAGCGGAATGGTCTCAGATCCAACATTATTCATCAATAATTTGACTGGTAATGAATTACGGAAGTGTCGTCATCGACCAAAAATAAAGTGAATATAACCGAAAATGAAAAATGAAAACCACAATAAGAACCTAATAAACTAGCTGAAATTATTGACAAAATAACTAAAATGAAAATAAAAAAAAAGATTTTTTTTTAAAACAAACTAGCAAGAACAATTAATAAAGCCCTTGAGACACACAAAAAAAAAAAAGATGGGTGTGAGGATATGCGGAGGAATCATTTGGGCTTGAGGCCCATCATCCTCAATCAACGAACGAACGGGCCACGAATACACACACGGGCTTAAGGCTGTGAATTAGAAGCAATACTTCCATCAGCCGCCGAAGCATAAAACGAAATAAAATTAAAAAAAGATAAAACCCCAAACGTCACGTTCATCAGTAACCATAACAAAGTCATCAACTTTCCAACATATTTTCTCTAGAAATCAAAGCAACACCTTCAAAATAATGTTGAAAGGAAAACGAATCGCAGATGGGAGGATCTCAAACTTTACTTTTCATCTTAAAATTCCCATCTCATCTCCAGGTTCGTATGGGTTTGGATTGTTTGGTTTAATGGAAGTTTAAGGGAGGGTAGGCGAGTTTCTAGGTTATTTGAAGGAGGTGAGGGTCGAAAGGTTTGTTTTGAAGAGAACGATGAAGGTTTTTGGGCGTTCTGATATGAGGAACGTTGGGTGAATCTTTGTAGTGTTCATTGATGTTAGGTTTGGGATGGAAATCCATCAGAAATTCCTTGGCTTTTTTTTAGATCTTTTTCATCATTTTCAGAATCTGTTTCTGTTATGGTTTGTAGTTTCTATGGGTTGAGGTGTTTGTTAAAGGATATTGAAGAAATGTTGAAAGAGTTGAAGGTTTCAGAAGCAAGTTTTTTATGCTTGAAGATGAAAGCCCGAGTTCAAATGTAGCGGTCGGTTCTGGAGACAAGTCGTTGGGTTTTAAAGTTAATAAAGGAAGATGTTCTTGGTTTATCTTATGGTGATTTGGTTGAAGAAGAGGTAATGGGTTTCGATATTAATGGGGATTGAAGGTTAATGTTCTTTATGGAAGATGGGAATTTGAGTTGTTTGGACTGTTGACGGTTTGATGCTTTTTTTGAAAACAGATATGTGAAGGTTGAAGAGAAAAAAATGGAAAATCGATTGGAGGATTTCGAGTTTCTTTTGAAGGGGTTTTGGGTTGTAAGAATGATGAAAGGTGGGTCTGTTTCTGTTGTGTTGAAGCTTGAAGGAGGATTAGGGTTTCGGTTGGAGGCTGCTAGGGTTGAGAGACCTCCTTTGCTGTCACTTCCCACGAGGTTTTATATGGAGAGAGTATGCAGAGGCTTGAGGTGATATAGTACCATTTTTTGTCTGTAGTGAGGTGAAAACATTTTACTACAACATCATATAACCTCTAACTTTACTGCCAGTAAAAGTGATTTTTTTCACTGAGCTTTCACTGTGTGGTATTTTCTGCCGTGTTATTTACTTGTACATGCTTCCAAGTTAATTTTTAGCTTTGAACCATACATGATCTTGTTGTACTAATCAACTCTTATTTCTTAATCATGTATGCGCTCATGGGAAGCTTGGCATAACACGGGTTTGATACGACAGGGAGAAAGACCAACAACAAGCTTGCGCCAGCTTTTCTCGTGTGCTGCTTGTTGTTTGAAGGTATTAAAAGTTTTAACTTGCGCAATGGATACCAGACGGCAACTTGGTCATGATGTGATGAAGACTGGGTGAAAATTCCCGCAGACGAGTAAAATCACCTTTGCCTTTGGTAAGAGACTCATGTAGCCTGAACTGCTAGCTTTGAATTCGTCGTCGGTTCAATTTCATTGTAGGCAATCCCATATGCACAGATTCAACATGATTTCATGTGGACCATCTTCCTTGTTTGTTAACGTGAGACTTGGTCATATGCAGGTCAGCAGAGAGAAAACAACAACTCCTTTTCAAGACACACCTGAACATCACCAAGGAGAGGATCTTCATAATGCCATTGACATTCTCCATAATCCTGTTCTAATTTTCTTTTGCTGTGTTCTGCAGGTTTCATCATTCACTTCGAACGAGTTATCAATGGGCAAGCCGGTTATCAGGGTCGAACACGCCACGATAAGATGGTGCAATGTATTTCTCTAGTCATTAAGTGCCAGTTTTCTCATCAGTATCAGCTCTTTTTATTGTGCTTTTGTTTGCACAAGTTTGATAATTGTCCTTACATTGCAGGTTGTGTGAGAGTGGTGTGCATTTGCAGGTTGTACTACAATGAATCTGCAAGTGGGTGTATCAGCTCTTGCACCATCTTTTGTTTGGTAAATCACATTTAACCGACCACTTATGTGCCTGGCATTTCTTTGGTATCATGCTCGCTTTCCAAAGTCTCTGATCTGTCAGGTGAATCGAGAGTTGAAGAAACAGAGAGTACCGTGCCACTTTCAGGATCACCAATTCTGGAAGGATAGGGTGTAGAATTCTCAGACGAGATGAACTCTTTTGATATATATGCAGTATCTGCTTGTGTTTCAACAGACGCATCCTGATTGAACAAATATCTTGGCCTGCTCGAATTCGCATTTGAACTCAGCTCCTCAAATTTTGATTGAGCAGCAACAAATGCAGGGTTGCTTAACTTCCTTGATACACTTGCAATTTTCTTTCCCTCGGTCTCTAGTTGGTCTGAGGTAAATGCCTTAACTGATTGTTTGCACTTTTCACCATCAACGTCTCAATCCTGAGAGCCAGGATCCTGTCGGACACTTGCGCTTGAATCTTTTTTTTTCATTTCGGCAAGAATCTATTTCAGGAGAGACTTCTTTAGCATTATCTGTAACCGTCTTTTCGGGAGGATCCTCTTCCAACTTATCCTTTATGAGAGAAGATCTAGAGGGACTCGCTTGAAAGTATGAGTTCGTATCATCGTAAGTGGAGGTTTTCTCTTCGTCCTCGGATAGTAGAGGTGAATCAGCTAACTGAAAAATAACTCCAAATGGAGTATCTGTTTCCAATTGAGAGACACGAGTGCTATCGCGGGTTTCATCCCATTGGTCTGTCGTACTAACTGGCTTTTCTTTTATTTTCTGCAGAATCTTTCGCTGAAACAGACATCCATCTCTCCAACCATTTCCAAGCAGAGTCACCTTCAGGATGATTATATTTAACATGGATAGACTTGTTTTTCTGTGTTGATTCCATCATTCAATGAAACAGGCTTCAGACCATTTTCTTTGATGCCAACTTTGAGAACTAGCCGACAAACTTTTAAGATTGTCGTCTAATTTATTATCCAATAATTTTGAAGAATCTACTGTCTCCATGCTTCGAAGAGCTTGTCCTCGTAACATGGAAGATGACAACTTTGTTGGAGATTTATCATTCACATTTGGCAGCCTTAGTGCTGATGATTTTTCTTTGGGAGAAACCATATTATCAAGTTGCTGCAGTATTTTGGAGGCCATCTCACTAGATTTGCACATGGTGATGGTGCCGCAGTTTTGCAGCGTTTGGTTGTGAGAATGGTGATTGCTGTTGATTGTATTTTTATCTCACTACTTCTCTTTTTTTCATTCTTTTTCCAGGTTTCGTCTGTCATGAATGGACTGTTATTGTCCTTGAATTAACCAGTTGAGAAGAAGTGCCACTTAGTGGCCACGGAAAATAACAAGGCTTCAACTTTGCGTACATGTCGCGACGTTGTATTTCATTCACTGCAGGCCATTGGTTTTGTGGAAAGGAAGTGGGCATAGCAATTTGTTGAGCTGGGGGACGTACGTGTTTGTATGGATAACAAGTGGTTATTTTGGTTCAGCTTGCAGTGTTGTGTGGCTGAGATGGAAAGTGGTTTTTAGTTTGAGTTTTAATGAAATTGTGTGGTCCCTTTTAATCTATGTTGCAAAGTGAATCAAGTTCCTTGATTTATCAACCTCCTCATTTGATTCTGGTTTACTGCAGGTGAGTTGGCTAATCATGATAGTTGTGGCAAAGGTTGTAGCTTGCAGGTTTGCGAATCGTGTCGGTACTTTTTCTCAGGTCTGGTTTTGGATTCTTGTGAGATGCGTGTTCTGTTAATGGTTTTTGTGATTGGTTGTGCTTTTCTGGTTTTTTATACTACAGGCGCTGCTGTGAGCCTGCGTTCTATCCCTTCCGTAAGGGATTCGCGGAACTACGGTGACGGTAACATGGGATGCGCAAGTCTCGCTTTCACGCGCGAGGGACAGTTATATGATTCATATGCTGTTGAGGTGCGGGCGTAGAGTTTCGCCGAAGCTCCTGCAGGTGAAATGTCCATAGTATCTCCGTTATTCGCTTATCATTTTCTTCATCAGTTTGTGAATTATGCATAATGATGGCTGTGATGGTGACGTGAATGAATGAGACTCGTTTCGGCAATATGCAATTACCGTGTGGCTGCGAGCATGAGTTTTGGTTAGTTATTTAGAAGTGGCTGTAGGAACATCAACATGTTATTGCTGTTGGCTGTCACACAAAGCCTTCACTATCGGCAAAAAATGTGACCATGGCTTTTATTTTGGATTTCAAACGGTGGACTCACTTGGAAGTAGGTGCAGCAATGTTTTGAATGTGGATTTTTATACTGCAATGAATAATGTTAATGAGGCTTTTTGCAATTTTGTTATTATAATTCCCAATTAAATTAAATTTATATGGAAATTAATAATAAAGATGGGCTTCCCACCGGGCCTTTGATTTAATTCATGAATTTGTAGAACAAACTCAAAGCTTGACTAAATTTAATCCAAATTAAAACTCACTTAAAACCATTCAACCAACGCCTGTGATCATTGAAGCGCTGCGGTGGAATTATAATTTGGACTAAAAATGATGAAAATTGAATGGGATGTGGACTGATCTTGAACTCACAATTATTTCAAATTCTTCAGCTCTTGACCATAATAATAGTGATTAAAATTGAATTTCCATTTCTACTCCATAATCACATTTGAAATTGCCCTTGAGTTTCCTCTTTGAATCAACTTGTGAAAAAAACAAATTGAATCTGAATCAATTTTCAATTCTCCTTTGAAATCTTACTTGTACTGATAATCCAAATTTTGAACTGAGTAAAAACTGCGCATGTGTTTCAATTAAAGCCTCAAACGTACACCTTACAAGTCCTACACCACGACCTTAATCATGAAACCAAATCCCTGCTTGGCCAAGACTATTTATATCCATCGAACCTCAGTCAACAAACACAAATCCCCTAATAGCGTCAAGTGAACCTCAGTTCAATTTGATTCGTCATTGTGATACCCCTAAGCAACAACCGCACATGTATTTTATTATTCTGACTTGCAGTTAACGGGTGAGTGTACAGAATGGAAATTATATACTGGGTAGGACAAATTTGGGGTATGACAGATGCAATGTGATATGCTAATTCAAAGAAATGAAACATAAGCCAGAGAGGTCGGTCAAATTTTGGGGTACAACACTAATCATATAACAGAACCACTGTCTACATCTGAACAACTACCATCACAACCCTCAGAGCATGTTCATGCTTCTCTTAACCTACCAGGCCCTGATGTCCCTGTTACTCAACAACAAAAATCTTCTGAACCATCCTCACCACCTCTTACAATCCATCCTAATTCTATTTTTTCCCCCAAACCTTCTGAACAAATAACTTCTGAACATCCAGAACAATCTAAATCAGCAGAACCAAAACCAGCAGGACCAACACCTACAGAACCAACAACAGCAGAACCAAAACCAACAGAACCAACACCACAAGAACCAGATGTCGCTACTGCGAAAATCGGCGCCGGCTATGACAGAAGAGTCGCCACCATGCGTTATTTATCCCAAGAGAGGGAAAGGAAACGCTCAGAGAAAACCTAACGCAAAGAAGGAAAGGAATGGTCATCGCAACCAAATCCTGGATTCGGGAGTCGGTTACGCAAGGGAAAGGTATTAACACCCCTCACGTCCGTCGTACTCGACGGGATCCACGCTTGTTTTCTATCTAAGGGTATGTTTATCTATCTACTCTAAAGGTCTGGTCTAAAAAGAAAAGAAAATGACTCGGCAAAGTATCGCACTTTATGCCTACGTATTCCCGTCTGGAACGAGAAATCAGAGTCAACGTAGTTCGCCTAACTACAGGTTAAGGGGGGAAGGTTGCTCGTCGAGATATCGTATCTCGTGCCTACGTACCTTCATACGGCATGAAAGATCAGAGCAAACGTAGTTTGGGCTACGGAAGACACAAGTTTGTCTGACAGTTTTTTATCTCCTTATGAAAGGGTTTTCCTGATTAAGGGTCCAAGAGGACAAAAACAGAGTTTGAATGTTTGTTTGAGTTTTTTTACGAAAGAACTGTTTTTTAGGATGTTCGCAATCTCCATCGCACTAGAGACTATGACCCAGGAGTGAACGCTTCGTATGTCACCCAAAGGGTACCACACTAACATCCAGATTACTGGAGAGAGACCCTCCACCAACCTTTCCCCAGATAGCTTAAGGCTCGTAACGTACGATTTCAATTACCCTTATTACTGTATTTTTGAATTGTTTTGAGATGAGAAGAGAAAGACACCCTAAAACTATGGTTGAAAGGGAATCTACCTACAGTTATCATGCATGGTTTACAAACCTAATGTCTGTCATAATTCCCTCTTGCACAGAGGAAATCAGAGATCCTAGGGGAAACAGCAAAAGAAAGCAAGCAGTAAACAGTAAACAGTAGAATGCATGCTATGCAACAGTACAAGCGAGGCAAGGGAGTCCGGCCCAACCTCAAACCTAAGAAAACAACAGGCAAGGGGAGACAAGCTCCACCTCGAACCTAAAGGTAGGCAACACAAGCAAACAGACAATACAACAAAAGAAAAATAGAGGAAAGCAGCCCAGGCATCAGCAACAATCTTCTACAAACAGCAACTTCAATCTTCAACAGCAGCTCTAGTCAGCAAAGTTGAATTGACAGCAAAGAATCTTCATCTTTAAGCTAGCTCCTATCTTCAAGCTTCTTCAATTCTTCATCTTTAAGCTCTAGCAAGCTCCACAAGAAGAGAAATCATCATTGAGATCAAGTTATAATGCTAGAAAACCTGATGAAAACCAAAGGAATTCATCAGGAACCAACATGAAAGAAAGTGCATCCTCAAAAGTTCTACTCATTAAGGCATGCCACTCATCCCTCCAAAGGAGAGATGGAGCTTCCTTAAGAGGATTTTTCATCATAGGATAGGATAGAAGCAAACAATGCACTCTATGTTTGATGAAAAGAAAAGAACTAGCTCTAATAGCTCTTCCTAAAACCCTAATCCTCTAAGCTTCTAAAAAGCTCCTAAAGAGAAAGAAATCTTCAACTCCAAGCTCCACAAGCCAAGCCACAACAGCTACAAGATGTCCAATACCTCCTGAAGATAAAACACTGGGCGTTGGATTGGTAGACTGGTCAAGGGATCTAAAGGCAACGCGCGCGTACACATGGGTGCTGAATGGGATTCCAGGTCAATTAATGAAACGACCTCGTTTCAATCTTGGAGGCAATCTTCAGTTTAAATCTCGTGCGTTGATCTTGCATACCAAGTCCACTTCTCAAATGGCCATGGTCTTTCTTCTTCCTTGGAACTCAGACGAGGGGGAACAGTCTCCGGTGGCTCTCACGGTGGGAAACAACCGTCTTCTCCGGTGAGCAGGTGGTCTCAGGTAGCCAGGTAACATCAAACCTTACATCAAAATGCTCAGAAACTCACAAGGATCTCAGATATCCTACCCAAATTCTCTAGATCAGGCTAGGTTTTAAAACACGATTCAAGTTTCAGAAATCACATCCAACTTAATCATCACCAAATCAAAATCTAAAACCATAGGAATGATCCTCATGCTTCATACATCACTCTGATCTATCCGAATTGTATTCTAGCCTTAAGATTAAGTCAAACCATGCTCAAATACAAATCACATATCACCTAAGTTTGTCTCTAATTGTCCAAAATTATGTCCAGAAACAATCTACTCCTTAACTAGATTCTAACCACATATGCAAATTAATCTACATCTCCCTAGAATTATGAGAAATTTGAAGGTTACATACCTGGTGTAGATCTATGCACAGATGTAGTTAGAGCACGAATCAAACTTCAAAACTCTCCAGAATCACTCAAGGATGCAAGAGAAAGATGTTGAAACCTTCAATTTGATTTGAATTGGCTTGGAACTCAAAACCCGATCTGCACTTGCTTGCTTGAAAATGAACTTGCTATCTCTGCTTCAGCCACGAAAATTTCACCAAAATGATTCTGAACTCATCAAAGGACTTAAATAGAACATGTCTATGGGCTTTTTGAATCCAATTGGAGCCCAATCCAGCCATTTCAATTTTCTGTTTTTCTCTTCAAAATCTCCATGTGACAGTCACGAATTTGCCATCACAGCTTGCTCTAGAAGTTTCCTTTTGCTTGCATAATACCTTGTGAGTGAGATTGGATCAAAAGGAGTGCTTGAATTGCTTTGGTAAGTGATTTGGCTATGTAACTTGCATATGAAGAAACCAAATTGTAACTTGTGAAAATTGGCTTAAAATCAAAAATCCACCAATGCCAAAGTGTTTAAAATGAAATTTCCAATCAAAATAAGTACTTGTTTGACATGTTTTGGTCACTTAACCAATTATTTGAATTTTCCAACTTTTAATCCTTTTAAAATCTTCTTTTTCAAGCCATTTCAAACCAAGTCTTGCTATGAGCCTAATCAATCCATCATGACTTCTTGGTTAGCCTAAAAACCACCTTTTGAACAAGTTTCATGTTGAACAAAAATCCATTTGACAAGTGCAAGTTAGAGATTTTGACCTATGATTGAAAATGGCCTATAATCTCACTTTCCCAAAATACCCCTGACTTGTAAACCTCATAACTTGAGTTCTACACATCAGATGGAAGACTTATAATACAATTTGGAAAGCTAAGATCATGAGGAACAACTTTCATGTTGGCCAAAAGTTTATTTGAAACCTCCTTCTAGGTCAAAAATGGCTTAGAAGTCAGATGATTTTCACAGACAAATTTCAGAGGCATCTGAGGACTTGTAACTTGCCTGGACCATAACTTGAGTTCTATAAATCCCCTTGAATACTTCTAGTACTCAAATTAAAGGTATTGAGATTCTCTATAAGTTTCATGTTGGACAAAGATCCATTTGAAACTTTTATCTTGACTTATGTGGTCTTGAAGTTAGGCACCAAATAAAGGATTTTACACTAAAACCCTAATTTAGCAACTTCCCACACTCTTGACTCTTCTTGACTTGATCTTGGCACAACACCACAAATGTCTTAACATATCATTTCATGACCTCCATGACCTAAAAGTAGGTTTTTATACCCTTCAATTGCACAGTTGACCTAGAATTGACCCAGATGAAACCCTAATTGCTTGCACCTCAACTATGGCTCTTGCATTTGACACAATGACTTGATTGGGCTCTCCCATAGCCCTCTAGGCATTCTATGAGCTCCATACACATCCTCTTCTCATATTCACCACTTCACATCCCTCTGATAGTCTTCAATTGATCCTCAAGTTAGGAGAAAATCTTCATGCAAGCATCTAAACTCTTAGGCACTCAAATCACCTCCTGATGACTTTGATAACTTCTCAATCTTGAATAAGACCTCTTGCTAGGCTTCTCTTGATAAGAATCACACTTGATCCCCTTCTATATGAATGATATCATGATATGCAAATGATATAACTATGCAAATGTTAATGCAATGAAACATAAACCAGGTAAGAAAAGAGGTTGTGCAAATTTTGGGGTGCAACACCAGAACAACAACAACCACAATCAGAAGAACCTATTCCTTCTAATCCTGAACCAGAAACTATCCAACCTTCTGAATCATTAATATATGATTCTGAAGTTCTAGATATTCAACCTTTGAAAACTCTGGTTGATATCTCTTCTACATCTTGTCATTCTTCTGAATCATCTGATTCATCTGAATCTGATTTACCCCCAGAAATAAACTCACCTCCCTCACTCCGTAGCTATGAACAAGATCATCTGATTTTGTTTCTTTTGCTTCTTTTAAACCTCATCCCTCTGATCCCCTTCCCTCTGGACTCAAACTCAAACACTTTTAGATTAAACCTCAAGTCCTAACTCTTAAACCTAAACCTAAAGTTGTTCGTAAACCCCCTTCTCCACCACAACCACCTGTTATCTATATTCCATCTTCTTCACTTCAACCACCTTCTGTTGAACCCAAACCATCTAATCTAGAAACCTTTCTAAAACCCAAAACCAGACTAGATGTGGACAGACTGTTATCTGATTTTGAAGATGAGATTTCTCAGTGGTTTACTTCTGTCAAAAAGGCTTGTCACTCAAGCATAAATCCTGAGGACTCGGAAGTCATTTGGAAGAAGATCAGAACCATATTCAATTTTGTAGCTTCAAATCTTCAGGAGGCTTGCTCTGATGACGCAAGAGTCAGATTTGCTGAAGTAGTCAGACTTTCTCTTCTTAGCATTCCCAGAACTCCAACTCTTCTTCTGAAGAATGTATCTGAATCTGTTGAAGAAGCTCTTCTAGAAGAATCTACATCTGAAGACACTCTGGTAGATAATCAGTCAGCTTTAATGCTTGTGGACAAAACATCTGACTCTGTTTCTCAAGCTACTAAATTTGTTATGGTTATTGCTAGTGCTCCTACATCTGCATCTGATCCTGCTGATTCTGAGATCAAAACAGAAAGACCAGACTTAGAAGAAAAGTTTGCTTTGCTAGAAGCCAGCAACAAAGAAATCAGAACATGCATGGTCAAGCAAGAACAAACCACAGATGAGATTAAGACTTGGATGTCTAAACAAGAGGAATCTACTTCTCAGATCACACACCTTTTGAAGATGATAGCCTCTCGCCAAACTTAGTTCTTTTTTTGTTATGTTTGTGCACTTGTTTGTTGATTTTGATGTTAGTGTTGTTTTGTTGTTTTATCTGAATGTTTTCTGGATTCTGTTTATCAATGAAGTTGATTGTTTCCTTATCTATTTTTCTGGTATTTTTCTTTGTTTTTCTTTTCTGTCTTAAAAAGTTTTTATTTTTGATTATGACAAAAAGGGGGAGAAAAAGAAATTCTGATTGTTCAAAAATAAACAGTTACTAAAATGGAATTTAGACATAATGAATTATATCTAACATTGAATTTTAGTCTTTCAGAACTATAACGTATCATCTGACAAAATTCATTGAAGTTACCCTGAAAATCCCCAAACCAGATCTTAATTCAAACCAGGTTCTGATTACCAGGCTCTGATCCTGAAAAATAAACTAGGCTCTGATTCTGGAAAGTAAATCAAGCTATTACCAGGCTCTGATTCTGGAAAGTAAATCAAGCTCTGATTCTAGGAAGTATATTCTAACCAGGATTTAGCCAGGCTCTTAATCTGAAAAGTTTACTCATGCAAAAAGGGAAGTATTCTCTTTTATTAGAGTATTCATTTCAGGGGGAGATTCTTTATCTCAGGGGGAGTTATATATTTATCCTTTTTATTGAACAAATCATCAATAAGGGGGAGATTGTTAGAATACATATTGGTGTTTAATATTATCTCTATGTTTTGATGATAACTCTAATGAAATTTTGTATTAAGAAAATATATACTCTAATTTTGTTCAAGTGTTTTTGTTTCAGATATTAAAATAAGTATTCTTATGGAAGCAAAAATGCATCTGAACATTACTCTACGCAAGCTCTAAAGCATTAGAAGCAAGTCATTAGAAGACTCTGAGCGCTGCCAGAAGAGACTCTGAAGCAGAAGCTGCAGAAGACTCTGAAGCAGAAGCTACAGAAGAATCTGAAGCATAGTTGAAGAATTGTATGAAAAGTTTCAAGCATTGTTTCAAGAAGACTCTGAAGTACTTTACGCTGCAAGTACAGAGGCTTTGTTATTCAAATTCTGCTCTGATTGATATTCACGCTGAAAGCACTGGCTGCAAAACTCTGATAACATCAAGACTCTGATCCATCAAACTCTGATCACTTCAAGACTCTGATGTTGATAACTTTGATACAGAAGCTTGTTGAAGAAGATATAATTCAAAGATATATCCGTTGGCATATTCCAAACGAATCTTTCCTTATTCATGTATGGCACAGGAAAACAGACAAAAGGGATTTGTCTGAACATTCCTCTTCTGGGAAAGCTAAGGTCAAAAGAAGACAAAAGGCTACAACTATTCTGCTACGCACAGTCTTAAAGCATTGGACTTTTTCCTCTATAAAAGGATGTCTTCAATAACATTTCAAGGTTAACGAATTATTGACAAACTCATTGAAATTATTCAACAACTCTCTTACAATCTTTCTTACTCAAAGCTGAATAGTTTTTATTCGTTCTTAAACTAAGTGTAAAAATCACAGTTTGTGATATAGCTTTTTAGAAGCATCTTAAACACTTGTTAGTTTACATTTATTTGTAAAAGATTCCTTAAGAAGACCAAGTTGTGGTCAGGATTTCTTGAGAAGACTAAGACGGTTGTTCTTAGTGGTTGACACCGTAATCTGTTTGAATATAGTGGATTAAGTCCTTGTGGAGAAAGGCAAATCACCTTGATAAGGTGGACTGGATTAGTTGAGTTCAACGAACCAGGATAAAAATATTGTGTTGTTTTTATTGCCATAATTTTTCTAAACCCTTATTCACCCCCCCCTCCCCCTTCTAAGTGTTTTTCTCACCTTCATATTCATGAAGTTATGTTGGTTCAAAGTTAACCATATGAACATGATTCTCATACATGATGCTTCACAATTTTGGGCACAAATATGAATCTACCTTTGCAGCAAGCCTTGGGCTTCAAACTCATGCGCACACCTCACTCTTTTGGATGCCAAAACACTACATAAACCAGCCAAACACACCCATGTACCATTGGTATCATTTTGAACCATTTTTTCCAAAAGTGGAAACACACAAACTTGCACACCAATTTACCTCATGATGTACCTTTCATCCACCCTCATTTTGATCCTCCTTTTGCTCACAAATACAATCCCAATACACCTCACATGTGTACAACCCGAGCCACCCTAATTCCCACTCTTCATTTTTCAAAATTTCACAAACTCAATGACCACAACTTTTAACCACAGGAACCTCACTTTTAACTCACCAAACCCTCATATATAAAGTAAAAACCCTAGAGGATGAGGGCAGGCACCATCTTGGATCAAAATCAGAGCCTTTAAACACTCCCACTCTCAAAAGTTTTTAGTTTTTGAATCTCACTCATCAAGGGTTATTCCTCTATATTCTTGCTTCCATCTTTACCTCTGAGGATTCTTGGAGATAGAGAAAGAAAGTTGTGGAAGGTTTGAGCAAGTTCAAAGAATGCCCGAGCTCTCCATTTGGTAAATTGTCTCCACCCCCTTTTCTCTTGCATTTTACGTGTGTGTGTGCTTGTGGTTTCCATTTTGAATGTCTAAGATCATGTAGAGTAAGCCCATGTTAATGTTGTGTTGGTTTTTTGAGATTCCAGTTTGAATGTGTAATTTTTGTGCGTGTTTTAAAAGACTTTAAAATGTTTACAAATGAAAACCGATACCATATATGGAATCTACATGAAATTTCCTTCGAAATAGTATGTTTGTTTGTTGGTTGGTTTTGAAGAGATTTTCAGAAAGCTCAGGTGAGCTCGTATCGGAGAAGATGACCAGAACTTTGCTCCGGTGTCTAGGGTTTTTGATGAGTTGGCCTTAGTCTGACTCTTTGACCCTCCACATGGCGCTGATTCATATGCCAGGTCAATTAATGAGTTGCGTTCGTGGCATTTTTTTGGCTGTGATTCTGATTGGGTTTTTTAATGACAATGGGCCTTGCATGTTTACTATCTACACACCCCTGTTTCTGGCCCATATGCATGTTCAACTAGTAGCCAGTTCATTTTGGATTTACTGTTTCACCCCCCCCCCCCCTTTCATTTTATTTTATTTTTGTCTTATTTTCTTTTTATTTTATTTTTAATAGTTAAAACCTTTTTTAAAATACATGGCTTGTTTCTCAAGATAGGAGAAGTATGTTTCTTCAACCTCAAGCAAGATTCACTTCTTGACTTTATGGTATTCTCAAGCTCCCAAAGGTCCCTCATACTCAAGCATGATTCAAGGCAACATCATTTCAAGATCATATGTGGTTCACCATGGCTTATTTTGCAAGAAACAATAAAGAGATTCAAAGTTGGTTCAAGGTGTTTGACTTAATTTAGAAATTTGTGGATGCTATGATCAAATAGGCATAACTCCTTCGTTTTTCAACATCTTGAGGTGGTTCTTTTTCTAATGAATTTTTCTCATCATCCCTAACAAGTTCTCTTTGCAAGGAAAGATCCAATTATTCTTGGAAAGTCATCAAAAGTTTGAAGACATTATAGGTCATTTTGAATTTTGGAAGGATTTTCTAGTCAACTTTAAAAGGTCATAACTTGGTCTATTTTCATCATTTGGAGCCCATTCTTTTTCTAAAATGAATTTTAAGATGTCCTCTACAATTTTGATTTAAGGTGAAAGTGCTAAAAACATATGGAAGGTCTTGGTTTTTATCAAAACATTATAGGTCACATTTGGTCCCTAAAAAGACTTGAAATTTTTATAAGTGTTTTGCAATTTTGAACTTTTTCATGCAAGCTACTTTGAAGAATCATATCTCTCAACTCAGACTGCCAAACCAATATTTTCTTTTCACATTGCAAAGATTGCATCATTTTCTATCCAATGCAAGAAGAATCATCTTATAAAGCCTTCTACATTGTGAGAGTCATTGTGGCAAAATTTGAATTTCAAAGCTGAAATTCACTTCAAGTCAGAATTGAATTTGGTTGAAATGACCTCTAATCACCAAATTAAGCCACAAATTCTCTTTAAACATGATTAACAAACTTTCTTGGATTGATTAGAGCATTGAAACACAAGGTTTGAGTGAGTTTTGACAATTTTCAAGTCACAAATTGCTCATGTTGCAAGTGTGCACGAATTTGTCTCAAAATTGCATCATTCACCCTCCCTCGGCATTCTTAAAGCTTCTCCTATAAATAAGGGACTCATTTCACTCATTTTCACAAGCTTTGATAGCCAGAATTGCCCTGCTGAGATCTCATTTGAACTCTTAAGCTTGAACTTCGAATTTTCATTTCCACACCTAAACACTCAAATTCTCCATTCAGTTAGCTTCACCAACATTCAATGAAGCTAACCAGCTCAGGAACTTGAAGGATCGTGGACTGAATCAAGTTTGAGGACTTCATTTTCAGAGCTTTGAAGTTGAACTGCAACAGGTACAATTCTCAACCATTTTAACTCAAATTTGTTGATAAGATGTAGTCCTTGGTATGCTGATACTGTTAGGATTGTTAGATTTTAGTTTTGGTTGAGTTTTGATGTTTAATTTTCAAATCGAGTGAGCTTTGGTTTAAAGAAATATGGCGCGATGATATGGTTGAGATCGTCTTGAAAAGACGCATAAGAAGAAACCACTATGAGCTCCAATGGTTATGGTGCTATGGACTTTCAAATTTCTGCAATTTTCTGAAATATTCAAGTGGCTGGAGGTTGAAGATGATGATTTCACCATCCATCATGCCACTTGTTCTAATCTGGTGTGTTTGACCTTCGCTGGTTGGAAATGATGAGGTTGACTCATATCCACCGTGGATGCGCGCTTTCTAGTCTTTGGATTAGCCGTGTCATTTAATGAGCTCAGATCCAACGCATCTTATTTTTTCTATTTTATATTCTTTTTCTATTTTATTTTCAGAAATTCATAGAAAATTCATTTTTAATCAGAAAAATACTAAAATATTTTCTAAAATTTCCTTTTATTTTTCTCTTTCTATTTTTTTATTTTTGTGCATTTTTATTTTTCAGTTTGCTATTTTTCTTGAATTTTGATTTGTTTGAGCCAATTTTAATTAGTTTAAAATTGTTTTTAAACATTTTAAAATTATGAAAAAAAATATTATATGATTCTATGATGGTTTTGAGCCTATGGTGATTTTCTTTGTTTTATTTATAATTTTGCTATTTTCCATGTATTTTTGGATTATTTGGTTAATTTTAATTGGCTTAAAATTATTTTTGAGCTATTTAAAATTATGAGGAAATGAGCATATGATCCTATGATAGTTTCTGACTTATGGTAATGTTCTTGGGTTTTGTTTGTGCTTTAAATATTTTTCATCCTTTTTTTAGATTTTATTTGCCTTTTTATTTGTTTTTTTATTGATTTTAAAATTGCAAAATAGTGTGAACTTCTTTTTTATCCATTCTTGGTGCCTTTCTGTTTTTTTACTTAACACAATGCATTCAGATATACATCTCTAAAATCTAAAGGACATTAAATTTACATAATGCATCCAAATATACATCTCTAAAATCGGAAGGACATTAGATTTTCTATAGTATCTCTAAAATGTGAAGGACATTAAATTTTCTATAGTAAGGACATTTTCCCACCCATAGAATGGGATAACAAATCCCCTGAATTTAAGGGTAATTTTGTGGATGGGATTAGAAATCCCTTGAATTTAAGGGTTAATTTTATTTTTTTAGAGAGAAAAAGGATGGCGGGCAAGAAACCGCTCTGGACCGAGAATCGCTCTGCTTTGCTCAGCTATCCTGCTATCTACCCAGTTGCAGACACTAGTATTTTGCACCGCTAAGCCTCTTCCCGTTGCGGTCGGCCTCCACTTCTCTATAATAGGAGAGCGCCACTATTGACTACTCTGGTGGAGTCAAACTTTTTATGCATGTTTAAATTAGAGAGTTTAACAAAATCACAATAAACCTAGCTCCACATCATGATCAGTAATTTCCAAAGGGATCACCTTAACAACCTTTCATTGATTTCCATGCAGAGTAAAGTAGTATTTAAAAAAATTGTACACTGTAAAAGAAGTACACCAAAGGTAAATATCATCCTAAACCATATACTTAACTACCCTATTTACAGCTTAAAGCTATATAGCAGTTGGGAGGACAAAATTGCCCTTGTGGGCTTTCAAAACATATAAGTTACTACATCGATCAATCAGGCCTCACCAGCTAACTTGATCAACAAATGTCAGCAGCCAACAAAAAACAGCCATACACCTTCATAACTTCACGCGGAGCCATCGAAAACAAAACTTGAAGACCGTCACCATACATACTATAGTCAACAGGAATCTATACCATGAAAAGATATTTAAGATCGTCAACTGTAAGCCGAGTTCCAGAACCGCCAGCATGGTCTTCACCAAAAGCAGATGCCACCATTTTCCTTTTTTCATCCTGCACAATACAGGTGAACAAGAAAATAATTATTAAGTCACAAATCACCTCAATTGTATACCAAGTATAACCTCATTTTAGCACATGAAATAAAATTCAACTGATAGATATTAAACCTGAAGAGCCAGTATTCTATCTTCAACTGTATCTTTTATGGTGATCCGTGTCACAGTAACGGGACGAGTCTGTCCAATTCTATGAGCTCGATCAATAGCTTGATCTTCAGTAGTTGGATTCCACCAAAGATCCAAAAGAATAACATGACATGCAGCAACCATATTCAAACCAAGGTTTCCTGCTTTTAGAGACATCAGCATAACAGTAATCTGAAGGAAAAAAAACATCCAAGTTAGTCCAGCCACTAAAGAAAACCTAGGTTTAAGCATTTGAAACACACGTTAGATAAGGGCCAAACCTCAGAATCTGTATTGAAATCCTTAACAGCTCTATCCCTCGCAGTCAGAGTCATCCTACCATCAAGTCTCCTGTATTTTATGCCAGACTGTTGCATTGATGTCTCAACTAAGTCCAACATGGTAGTCCATTGAGAAAAAATTATAGCCTTTAGCGGTCCACCAGTTGTGCACTCTGAATAATTTCTTGTGACTTTTGTAACCTTGACATCTGAATCAAAATCTTCAATATCTGAATCATCAGAAGGCGGTGAATATCTGTTGCTAGAATTAGCCTTCAATCTGCAACTTGACTGCAGAACTTCAAGGACGGCTTTGATCTTAGATGAGCTGTAATCACTATTTTGTACTATTGAATAATCAACAAGGCTCGAACTTCCAGAACTACTGCCACTAAGATCGTCAGAGATGCAACTCCTTAAAGTTGCTTTGGAGAAAACAAGATCTTCGCCAATTTGTTCTTTACAATGATTTGCAGGGCACATATTTTCGTCACCTGTCAAATGTTCTGATACACATTGATAACAGAAGACATGACCACACATCGAAATAACAGCGTCGTCGGGTGGATCCTGTTGAAACCATAGTACAAATCAGCCAGAGCCCTTAATGACAATGCATAGCTACTATTTCAAACCATAGAGAAGTGTTCCTACTAATTTTATTTTTAGACAAATAACAAAACATGTATCATAGGAAGAGTAAGATGGGTAAGATACGACCAAAAGGATCTATACCAGATCAAAAACTCTTATGAGGCATAATTGCAACAAAGAAACAAATAATGAAGTATCAGATCAAAATTAACTCACATTGCAGACACAACATATAGCGGCAGTTGTTTCCAGACAATTAAACAGATTTATCAACATCTCTTTTGGAAGCCTTTTTGCCATTTCGACAGAATCTTTTCCAACAGGATCAGAGTTGTATTCTTTAACAAGAAGTGGGTGATCACAAGCCTGACGGAGACGTAAAAGCATTAAAAGAATATTTGCATAGTTTTGATTCACTGTGCCAGCAGCCGCATATGCCTGCAAATTACAAGCATTTGTTTTCAGAACTAAAAACTGAGAACATCCATCCGCATAGAAATATCAGATGAACAACAAAATCATATAATTCGTGATTGACTTGACCCACTATCAAAATAAATTTCTAGACACTAATTTCAAAAAGAAAAAACAAATGGCATCATTACAGTATGTCCAAGCTAATATAAGAAATTTAAGAGGAAATAAACCTTAAATTGAGAACGTGAATCAGCTTCCAACTTCTTGTAGAAGGCCCGCTCTTCACACGAGAAATCCACCTTACTCAAATTAATTGTTTTAGGAGGTAAAGTAATTATCGGCTTGCCATCAAGCAAAGTTCCTGGACAAATAAAATCAATTGATGAGTAAACATAAGAGACCAATAATCACCCTCATACAGTAAACATGACTTCAACTTCAAAGAAAATCAAGCTCACTCAAACAAACCAGTACGCTGATGAGTAAATTGTTCAATACATTCCCTCAACCGAACAATACTATATTTATGGTAAAACATTTGGAAACAATCTCAAATTCATTACATCATACATTAGGGTCATAGACTCGGTAACAGAAATTAAGGATGAACTCACTGAATAGAAGGAATAATACCATAGTTCCAAAAACAAGAAAGTTTAATACATCGACAACATAAAACTATTTGCATACTATACTCCATTAATAAATAATAAATTCATTATTTATATAGTGATGAAGGGAAGGACTAAATTGAATCAATTAAATTGGTGTGCTTTTATGCTTTTATTGTAATTTGCAGGTATATCTAGCCAATCAATGCTGGCTTAATAGATAGGCAGTCCTCCATTGGCAAGTTATTTGTATATAACCACTATAAGACCCTGGAACATTGTGGTATGACCTTGGAATAAAGCAAGGCAACATTCAAATATTTATACCTAGCATGTTATAGTGATGAACTTCACTCGAGAGGAGATCAGCAACAATATTGCAAAATCACTTTAAACCTTAACCAAGCTAGGAAAACGGAAAATTCATACAAACTATCCAGCCAAGAAATGAGCAGCCAGATTATGAAAAAAAAAATCACCTTTTGTTCGACGTAGCATTATAGTCCTCAGAACTATTTGAAGTTTTTTGTAACCTTGAATTGAATTTCTGGATATTGGGACTTTTATTGTATTGTAGAATGATTTATACACAGCATAAGGATCATACTTCAGAAACCTAAAATAGCTATATAAATCATCAATAGTATTCTGAATAGGCGTGCCAGACAAGCACCACCTTCTTTTGGCTCTAAGGCTGGAGCAAGCTCTGGCCATCTGAGTCCTATGATTCTTTATTGTTTGAGCTTCATCTAGAATAACCCTAAACCAACCTACTTTTGCAAGAGCGCCAGAAGCATTATCGAAAGAAGAACCGTCTATTCCCTTTTTACCTTTTTTACCCTTCTTACTTCCATTATATGTCTTTTTCCTCTTTTTTTTGACACAAAAATCAGAGGATAAGCCAAAGTTTTCGCGATCTTTTTCATCAATATCATCATCCTCAACTAAAGGTTGCTTGGGAACTTCATTAGTCACAAGTGAGTATGTTGTGAGAACCACGTCATATTTTGCAAGTTCAACAGGATCCTTTGTCCTACTGCCCCCGTGAAAGATCAAAACAGAAAGCTTTTCATCTCCAACTTTCTCTTCAAGCTCTCTGGCCCACTGCCGAAGAACACTTGCAGGGCAGACAACCAATGTACCAGCAGAAGGCCTTTTCCTACTTGGGGCCCGTGTTGAACTACTCGGTTCAATAATAGGTTTTGTATCAATGGATTCTTCATCATTTTTAAGCTTTTCCACATCAATACTACCATTATCATCATCATCATCCAAATTCAAGGCTTCAGCTTTATGGTTGCATGTATCATCTGTTTTCCATTTTATCTGTGACTGCCTTTGCATTAGGATGAGAGCAATTGTTGAAATTGTCTTTCCAAGGCCCTGTTTGAACAAGATTATGAAGTTCAGATAAAAACACCCAACAGTTAAATACCATGTGCTACTGATTCAAAGATTAACCTGATCATCAGCCAAAATCCCCCCCAAGCAATGCAAACTCCTATTTTCCCTCTGAAGCATCCAAGCCAATGCAATTTTCTGGAATATAAAGTGATAACAAATAAATGATCCAAAATAATTATAACATAAAATAATACTCCGATCAACAATATTTACTACATTTGCAACAAAAATGACTCAACAATTGTCATTTTCAATTTTTTAATGCAGCATTGATTACTGTTTTCTAACTATACCTTCTAATTAATATTATGTGCACCACTTCCAAATTATTATTCTTCAATTTGCACTTATGATATGGATATATGTGAATAGTTAATATTGGTAATTGAGTAAAATATCACTTTTCCCTTCATTTATCAGCTTTTCTTTATCTATGTGAAATGGTCAAATAGGGATGCCAATTTGCATCTATTAGCGGGGATGACCACGGGGATTTCCCCGTTCAGGGCCCCAAAGATGGGGAATTTATCCCCACATGGATGGGGAGAAAAATTACCTCGGTAGCACTTTGGGAACGGGGGCGGGGAATACATCCTCCGCCCCACGGGGGTCCCTGCCCCACCTATATATTTCAATATATTTAAGTAAATATATATTTTGTATTTTATATTAGGATTTTTTGTCTTTTCATTTATGTTATTTTTGTTAAAAAGAATAAATATCTACGTATGTTATTAAGAGAACGAGAGAAATGAAGAGAGAGGGAGAAAGTTAGATATTAAAACCCTAAAAAAAACTAAAGTCTTCCTTTCTTCTATCTGTTTAGTTCCTTTTTTTCTTCTGCCATCAAACATATATTGCCTGCTGCAATCTCTGCATGACTTCCTCCTCCATCTTCTCCGCCGCGCCTCACCCTCCTCTATCATCTCCTCTTTGTTGTGTTGCTACCGCTATTCTCATTAGTTTTGATGAAGTATAGCTTTTTCATGCATACTTGTGATGCTGAATTTTACATTTATGTCTCAATAGTTTTAATGAAGTATAGCTTTTCAAGCATATTTATGTTGCTGAAATTTATAGCTTTTTAGGCATACTATAACTTATGAAGAAGTATTATTCTTTTATGCCTCATTAGTGTTTTTTAAATAAAAATAATAACAAATGTGTAATACTACTATTTTTAATAATATATGTGTGGGCGCGGGCGTGTGAAATACTAGCATTTATTTATTTTGACAGAAAATACAGATTTTTAAAAATAAACTGTTAATGGATATCTGTAAGATCCGCGGGGAATGGGGATGAGGATAAAAACTCCCCCATGGCAGGATTCGGGGATGGAGGCGGGGAATGAATTTGGTGGCGCCCCATTGACATCCCTATGGTCAAATGCAACAAATATTGTGAGATGGAGGGAGTAACAGTTATAATAGACAGACCATAATACCTGATGTCTCATAAGAGGGACAGCCATTATGCCAGCAGGTAAATCGGCTTCTTTTAATGGTTGACTGATATCCTGCAACAACCAAATTCATCATTGACAATATTGTGTCCCAACGACTCTCAGTGACATTAAAGATTAATATACGACAAACCGAAAATTTAATGTTTGAAGCGTCTTCCACAAATCATATTGATGCAGAAGACACACCATGAAGCATAAGATTTCAAATCAAATCATCTCAAAATCATGTATTAATTTTTTCGTGAATCTAACTGTCTTATCCCATACACTTGGCAAATTACTATTTTAAATGGGTGTTGTTATTGTGTTTTTGTATTTTCAATCCTAGAGGTATTGTTGTAGCATGTTTGTTTGTACCTTTTGAAGTATGTCCAAGTTTCCCTTATGGTTTCAGTATTAGCATAGTTTCAAGCATTCCCCTAAATTTAGTTCACACTTTCAGACATTAATGTCATATGCTTCTAATGTCCTATCTTTACCACAGGCATTAATGCAAATATATAGCTCGGTAATAAGATACAACAGTGCTCTTTATAGAGAACTGGTATAAAGTGAACTAACTAAGAACTTTACAATCAGTTAGTCAGAACTAACCATAACAAAATCAACAGATAGCAGTGACTAATACAGAACCTACTAGGAATAACTACAAGGTATGGCACAAGCTAGATAGCTCTGCTAAAACATAAACACTATTTTCTGACAAGATGAAGTTGAATAATAGTTTTAACACCCTCGGGTAAAACAATTTAGTAACCCGATATACCTGTATAGGGGTACGAGATATCTAGCATGTAGAAGAGTTCAAACCCTTCTAAGAAAGAAAATTGACATTGAACACCAAAAACTAAGAAATAACAAGCAAGCAAATTCGCCCGATTATCCACATGCACTGCATCTTAAACCCAGCCAACAGCTATCACCAGTTTCTAAAGGAGTAACTTTGACAGTATTTCACATATGATATAAAATCCAAATGAAGCTTCACAATATGGATTCACAGTTAAGGAAAGTTTTTTCATTAAGAGATGAAATGATCCTTTCAACTAAATGATTTTCACTAAAACCTAACTGACAGAATATTTCATTCATACAATTTTGAGAATCTAAGGCATTATAAATGCAAATACAGGGATAAACGAAATGAAATACCTGTAATGCTGCTTCATAAATTAGTCTCTCATCAGTTTCAGGAGCCCTTTCATCCCCTATTCCAGAACGGTATGCTGATTCACTAGAACTAGCAAATGGTGGAGTTATTGCCTTTCCAATCATCAGAGATGGAGGAAGAGCTCTGGTCCCACCGTTCTGATTCATGAAACGATCTCCATCATTGCCTCTGCCAAAATTGTCATGAAAAAAGCCCTTCTCACCGGACGTGCTAGGTCCTACTCCATGGTGACGACTCCTGTATGCATCATGAAGCTGACTGCTACTTAAGTTGCTTACTCTGTTATTAGGTGCAAACGATGAAGGTGGAAAAGCCCTTGTTTCAGATGATTGAAAAGATGATGGGAGGGTCCTCTTGAAAGCTTGTTGAGATGACATTTTCTCATAATCGGTACCATGAGAATTAGAAATTCGGGAATTTACTGTCTGATGCTGACTTGTGTTTCCATTGCTAGGACCAGGTTGAAAAGATGATGGCAGGGTCCTCTTGAGAGCTTGTTGAGATGACATTTTTTCATAATCGGTACCATGAGAATTAGAAATTCGGGAATTTACTGTCTGATGCTGACTTGTGTTTCCATTTGCCCTTCTTGAATCTGCACGTAATATTACATATGAGATGATTGCGGATTAAAAATGAAATTAGAGGGGGTCTTTGATAAAAATCGCCTACCTGAATTCCTTTCAAAAGCAGCCCAAGATGGAAGAATTCTCCCAGAATCCAATATTTCCAACTCATCATCCGACGAACTAATATCTATATACGCAATATCCATGGAATCTAGATAACAATTTTCTCTTTCCTCGGCCAACCTAGAAATTGAGCCAACCTGCATTCAAAGAGGATCATGATCATTTCATCATACATGACAACAAAATGCAAACCTTCTCTAAATGAAAATGGCTTCACTCACCACTTCTTTGTTAGGTTTTGAAATTAACCCAGAAACCCAACAACCTAGATGAGCACATAGTCTCCAAGTTGAGTTGATGAAATGATGAATATTCTCCACATTATCAAGCATCAGCTGGAAAGCTGAACTACAATTCCAGTTTCCTTAACAAAAAAAACTATTTGCTAAATGGAGGAAATGCTTTAGTTTTCTCTCTTCTTTCTAAAATATGCACTGCAAAAATTGAAGAAAACATCCAAATCAAGAGTATAACCTGAAAGCATATTAAAAGAAAATAGCATTTATTTTTTAGCACTCCAAGACACAATTCTCAGATATGTACACCAAAAGGATTCATTATAGATATTAGAAAATCTAGTCAACAATTTCAAATTCCTTTTTCATAAAAATCCAACCAAAATGAGGGGGACATATAAGGGAAGAAGTATACACATATAAATATCAATAAATTATTTGGGGATGGATGCACACACACGTACAAGCACGCGTGCGTGCACGCACACACTTAAATAAATATTATAGGAAGACAAATAATACCCTCCAATTAAATTGCGCGAAGAAATAATGCATTATTGATTTCTTTGTTTCATGTAGAAGGAGTTTGGGCCATAGACCCCAATGCCTCTGCCGTCTAAAGAAATAAAAGCAGCATTGAATTGAAATGGGCTCAAACAAGTCGATATTCATTCCTCTCAATCTATAAAGTAAACTCTCCAACCCTAGTCTCCTCATTATCTCTTCTATTTTCTCTTGTCTGCTCACTGTCTAAAAAAAGAACGGGACTTTTCGTGCAACCTGGCCAGCAAACTGGTTGCATCTGAGACACTGAAATGCCAAAGAATTGAAGATATCACCGATATTCAATTTTCCCCGGAAATTTCAACAATTGAATATGGTAAATGATTTCGCATGGGATTAGATAGCTCAGGGTAAAATAAATCATAAAGTTGCCAAATTTGCAAGGTAAATTGAGATATTTTATATTTTACTACCTTACTGCTACCCTCAGAATTAGTCAAGTGCTGGGTGAGAAAATTCCCTCCTATGAAATTCTTTTCCATATGTAAACAATGATGATTTTTCTGACCAAATAGAAGTTGAGATTTTTTTTAATTAGGTCAGGTCAACTACATGAATCCGACAAAATTTCCATATCAGCTAGTAGTGAATTAAGTCCATATTAGATCACTCAACTCTAAATCAGTTTCCGCCTACCCTGTTTGTCGTGGACTGATAGGCTCACGCCCCCCATTCCCCTTTTCCCTAATATGTATGTTATCTTCCCGATACATTGCCAACTAACTACTTAATAAACAAGCAAAGCTCGCAGTCAAACTATTGAAAAACCCAATAAACTTTCCCCCAAATAAGGAGTAAGGACATCCATAAGAGAGTAACTTGAGCAATATGTAAATAAGGGCATCCAATAATGCAGCCAAAATCCATCACAAACTCATCAATCAAATCAATTTCCTGCTCTTAGCTACCAACCTAAACCTACTACCCCATCATCAATAAACCTTACAAAATTACATGATCAAAAATGCATGTTTAAAAAATCCATACATCAACAGAAATTACAATCCCAATAAGAGCAATAGAAATCAAACAAACAAACAGATCAAAGTATAACTGCACCTCATAGAAATCAGGTCCACATTCCAGTCAAACAAAACCACCTTTCAAAAAGGGAAAAAACAAAGGCGGAATTCCACGGAATTCCAGTGAATAACCTAGAATTGAGTTTTAATTTGCGGAATGTGTGAAAAAAATTGATTTTTGAAACGGAATTTGAAGGATGCAACGGTTGAGTATTGAAAGAGCGACTAGGGTTGTGTAGAATAAAACGCAGTAACGGAAGCGTAAAAGAGAATAAAAACGACATGGATTTGAATTTCACTTACATAAAATCTGTGACGAAAGCGGAATGAGAGTCGATTACGGTTTTGCACGATTCCAACTTTTTACTCCTCCGTCAGTTTTACTCTTGCCTTCACTTCCGCTTTGTAAATTGATTTTTATATTCTTATATACTATATACCTTGGACTTGTATTTTGCTCATAAAAATAAAATAAAATCTTTTTTTCTTGATTTTTAAAAATATGTATTAGACTTTAATTAGACATAAACAAATTAATTTCATCAAGATTTTGCAAGCAATGGTCAATTTTTAGTACAAAAGTTTCTACATTAATATATTAAATATCTTTTAAATATGTGTATGATGTTAAAGTATATGGAGTTGTATTTTAGAAATTGAATGAGGATTTGCCAATAGTCAAATAAATTAGGCATCAATATTTTGTTTGTTACAAAAGGTTTTGCGTCGATATTTTAAAGATATAGGGTTTTGAAAAAACATTTACTTTTTTATTATTAATTTAAAATAAAGTTGGTTTTAAAAAAAATAAAAAATATATTTTATAAAATTGTAAATTGAATGATTAAAAATGATAAGTTATATCAATTATAATAAAAATAATAGTTATAATAATGCTTCTGAATTAATTTAAAGCTTAAAGATTGTGAATTTGATATGATATAAATACAAGTATATGGCTCAATATTAGACATTGTAGTTTACCAATCAATGTCCAGCACACCAGCATAAGAGTGGTTGTCGCATCCAATTGGACACATGATTCACTTTTAGGCTCCTTAGCTCATGACCTGAATATAAACACATAGACATTAATAACTCCTATCACAGTTTTTCTTGCACAAAGGCAGATTAAGTCGCCGCCTCCACACTCTCTCAACCATTATGAGATAGATTTTACTAATTATTACCTCTAATCATCGACCATATTAGCGTCTTTAACCGGGTTGGATCAGACACCCCTACAATTATAAAGGCTTAACATAAGTGTTAATCATCCAATTATAACTCTAAAATATCAAGAGTTTTAACATAACACGATGCTAACATAGCTCCTAATCACCCACAAATACACCAGTAAGGCATTGTTCATTACACCTGTTAGCAAGATTCACCCCTATAATTTAACAAGAATATGTTCACTTGTGACTTTGTGTTTTATGGATTTTCTCTTTGAAATTCTTTTTTCTCGATATTGCAAAATAATTGTGTGAATTACTCTATTACGTTTCTTTATGTGTTGAGTTGAATATATAGTTTATATAATCATATCATCGCAGACGCATGGTATATTTCTCAAATAAGTATTGTTGAACAAAATTATATCAGTGTTAGGAATTTATACACAATTGTTAAGTCAAATAGTATATTCATCCAAGTCTCAAATCGGGTAGTAGAAAGAAAATAGAGTTGAAGTACTAATATAAATAGAGATAGTTAGTTTGAGTTTTTTGCACAATAATAAAATTTAGTCTTTTGGGTAGTTGTGTGTTTAGATAGGGTTTTCCATTTTTCGTTCAAAAATAGTTTGTTGAAAGGGTTTGTAATTTTTCCGTTCAAAAATTGTAGTTGAGAGAGGTTTAGAATTTTTCCGTACAAAAATTTTAGTTGAGAGAGAGTTTGTAATTTTTTCGTTCAAAAAGTGTATTTGAGATTGCAATTTTTCCGTTCAAAAATTGCAATTTAAAGGGTTTGCAATTTTCTCCTTAAAATTGTAATTATACGAGAGGGTTTATAATTTTGTCCTTGTAAAATTAGAAGTTGAATTATGATTTTGTGAGTTTTATTTTTTAATTTTTGCTTCTTTTTCTTCTTTTACGGATTTGCTTCTGTGTGCGCCGATATTTGTTTATTTGTTTTTCCAACACTTTGTATTATTTGGTTGTTTCGTCGTGCCTAACTTGTGTTATTGTACATTTGTAGTGTTGTCAGCCATAAATATATGAAATTCATTCTTGAGAGGGAATTTTGAAAACACCAAAGGATACAAATTTTTATCTTTATAGGATATCAATTGTAGGGAATCTTAAAAACATTAAAGGATATCTGTAATATCCCAAATTTTGTCCTAAGATTTGTCGTTTCATCTCGTTTCATTGCATTTTTTGCATTGCATTTAACCAGTCACTAACAAGCTTGTGTAGTTGGTTGATTTCTGCAGAAAAATATCATGTGGCGCGCTCTTTAGCTTATGAGGGGTAAAACGGTATTTTGTTTGCAGTCGGCTGTCAATTTACGAACTTTGAGCTGTAGTCAGGAAATTTGAGCCGTGTGATATTGTGGATGTGAATTGGGGCTGAGGTGTAGTTGGATTGGTTAGATTGTGTAGGATTGGAGCTGTTCAAAATTAAATCGATTCAAATTAGTGGATTGAAGTAAGCCGGAGAATATGATCATTTGAGTTTAATAAGACAGTTGGATTTATCCAGATAAAGCTGCTCATTTTGAATTGTCTGAAGGTTATTCGGAGATTTTGTCGAAAACGAGATTAATCAGTTAATTTGGGGAAATTAGGAATTAATTAAAAATGTAGAATTTCATTTCATTTCACTTTATTTTTCACTTTTATGTTAAATCAGTTTTATTCTATGTTATTTGCATTTCATTTTAACTTAATTTTAGCTCGTCTCAATTTTATTATCATTTCATTTTTTAAATAATTTTGTTTTACTCTAAATATTTATTTCCACTTCATTTTTTTATATAATTTTAAATATTTGTTCTCATTTGCATTTTTATTTTATCTTTGAATTGACTATTACTTCATTCTTTTTATTTATTTCTTCATGGTTTTCATTTCATTTTAAGGAAAAGGGGAAAATGATAATAAAAGAAAGTATACATTTCATAATAATAATTTTTCATTTTTCATTTAAGATCAATTTACATTTTTACATTGTTACATAAAAATTACAAAAAAATAATAATAAATTACATTTTTCATAAAAATCCTAAAAATGCCTAAGTTCCTAAACTATCCGATTTTTCTTTGTTCTGATTCCGACTTTTTCGATCTTTCTTTCGAACCTGAAAAATAAACAAAAGCAAGCAAAATTTAATCGGTTAGAATTTTATCCGACACCCTCAGAACATTGTCATCATCGGGTGCGTCGGGAGGGTAATAGATTGCTCCGAAACCAACTCTCGACTCCTTTCCGACTTCGGTAAATCCGGTAACAACTGTTCTTATTTTAAGGCAATCAGGAGAGAGAGAGAGAGAGAGAGAGAGAGAGAGAGAGAGATAAAAAAGTTGTTTTCAAAAAAGTGATTTTCAAAAAAAAATTGTTTCCACAAAAGTGCTTATTGAAAAAGCACTTATCCAAAAAGTGATTTTTCCAAGCGTAACAAGCAACAACAGCTTTCCTGGAAAAAAATCCAGCAAACTCAATCAAGCGAAGTTTCAGCAGGAATACGCAACAAAACCCCGCACAACAAAACCGGAAGTTTCGCAACAAGCCAGCAACAACAATTCTTGAGAAAGTCCCAACAACTGTAAATTCCGCAACAATCACGCCGCGAGTTCCTCAACCATGAGATTCGCAGCAATAATAACAAAGCCACCAATCCTGAAAAACATGCAAGAAAACTGTAACAAATGCCCAGGCCCAGAAATAAGAAGAAGGATTTAAAAACCAATCATCAGAAATCGTGAAGGGGATCTGAAACCCTAAAGTGAAAACGGCGAGCTGGATTCAGAGAAATCCAAGAGGATTTCATCATCACCATCCGCGGATTCAGAAACTTTGGTTTCATCATCATCCGGAAAGAAAAACGGCGGACGAGTTCGGAGAGAAAGGGATTCATCATCATCCGTTTGGCTCAGATAACGAGATCGTCATCATCACTGTCGTAGATCTCCATACCATTCAAGACGCTTCCAACCAAAAAGGTTAGCATCTTGAGGGTTAACTTTTTTTTCCGGCCATTTTGCGTTTTTTTCAAGGACCAGACGGCGCCACCATGGATGACAAGAAGAAGGAAGAACGCAAGGAAGCTTCAGCAATGGAGATAAAGAGAAGCGGACGGCTCCGGCGGCGGTATGGCAAGAAGAAGAAGATAGGGTCAATGAAAACCGTAAACTAATGGCCCAACTTAAATATCGCCCCTTCCCTCTTTATTTTTGCTATATGTTTTTTTTTTCTTTTTTCATTTTTCTTTTTTCTGTTTCATCTCTTTCTCATTTAGTTTTATTATTGTGTTTTTAATCGTAATTAGTTATCATAATAGTTAACTTATTTTAGATTATTTGAATCTTTAAAACTCTGTTTTTATCATTAAAAATTAAAAACATCTTTTTTTCATTTAATTAAAACTTAAAACATTTTAAATTAAAACTTAAAACTCTTTTTTACAAATTAACTTAAAACTTTCTTTTAAAATTAAAACTTAATATTTTTTAATTAAAAACTAAATTATTTAAAAATAAAAATAAAAGTAAAACTTTTAGCTTTTTTCACAATTTAAACTTAAAATTTCTTTTTCAAAATTAAAAAGCTATATTAACTAAATAAACCTATTTTTAAATTAAATACAAATTTTCTATCGTAAAAATTAAAACATTTTCATAATTAAAACCTTAAAATTTAAAACAAAATTTTCATCATTTAAAACAAATTTTTCTTTGTTGACAAAAATTCCAAAACAAAGGGCTCTTGAAGCAGGTCGTATAAATCTCATTCGCGCTTCAATTAACCTCGTTTCATCTCTGCTGGATAATCCACTATTTTATTCATGTTTCCGATTTTTTTTCAATTATAGTTGTGCGAGTAATCGACGCAGTTATTTATTCTTATTTTGGGATTTGTAATTTACGCGAGTGATCATCGCGATGCTTTTCTTTACCGCTTTCTTTATTTTCGTATTTTAATGTTGCCATATGATAATATTCGTTGTTTGCATTTCATGTACCGTTAGCGTCCTTTCGAAGGATTAGGTCTAAACTGTTTGACCGTCGAGTCAATAGTCCTAACCCTTGACCATTTCAAAACCCTAATAGTCTAGGTGTCCGCCGTGGACGAAAATGCCCTTTACTCTAGTGTTAGGTCAAAGAGTCGCCGTACTCTATTTTAGGGTTTCCCGCCGTGGAACATTTAGTCAACCCTAATTTCAACTAACAATTTCAACATAGAGATTGGAGTCGTCGTACTCCACGTAAGTGTTTCCTTAAGAAATGCTTATTCCCCTTTGAAACCTTGACCACAGTCAAGAAGTTTCTAACCTCCCTTTCGAGGGGAACTACGATTACTCTGATTTCATTCCCTATCCAGGATACGTAGGCACAAGATGCGAATCTTGCCGAGTAAACTTAGGACTAACCCTTAGGTTTTAAGTCACTCTATCCCTTAGCTCAGTATATACTTAAAGTAAATTGAAATTCTGGTATGCGGATTTCATATGATAAGAACACAGATCTCTGCTGAAACAAGGACGAGGACAGAACATGACCAATTTAAATTTCTTTAAATTGTACCAATGTCATGATGTCTGTTGTGACATCTGCAGGCTAACAGACCTATTTATCTAACCATTTAAATTGTGCTGAATTGTAAATGCAGAAAGATAAATAACACCAGTAATTGTTCACCCAGTTCAGTGTCAACAACACCTACATCTGGGGGCTACCAAGCCAGGGAGGAAATTCACTATTAGTAGAATCAATTCAAAGTCAAACAACCAGTTTGCACTTCTCACTTAATCTCTACCCAATGACACTTCAACCTAGAGACACTTTAGACCTGAGTATACCCACTCACTCCTCCTCAATCACACAACAGTGATATACAATTCACAATTACAGACATCAATATGAAAAGACACTTCATACACACCTTGATCTTACTTCATAGCTTTGATCAAGGAACTCACACACTCTTGCTTCAAAGCTTTGAGTGAGACACATCCTAGAATCTACCTATCCAATGCAATCATCCACCAGACAATTGCTTGGAGTACAAGTATTCCTAAACAGAATTCACACGTGAAGACTAGCCTTCTTCACTTACAAATATGTCTACCACAATGTATCAAAAGATACAAAGGGTGACTTACACACAAGGGACTCTCAAACCCTAGACCTTTATTTTACACTCTGGTTTTTCTTGATGTGAGTGCTTGTTTTTCTTCTGCTTCTGCTCCTCCTTTTATAGCTATGCAGACTGGGCTTGGGCTGCTCCAAAGTAACAAACATTAGGTTTAGCAAAGTAAACCTAATTTCCATAATTCAAGGTGTTGTCAAATTAGGTCATGATAATGCCTAGAATCTTGTCTGAGATAACTAAGAAGTCATAACAGGTTTCCTGAAATTTAGCCTGAGATATATCAGGTATTATAACAGAAAAACAACCCCTGCACGTTTGATTTCATACGATCAATGTCATGACATTCAGTATGACATTCAACCTTTACTTACTCCTTAGCTGACCAAACTTGCCCTGCTGACCTCTCCTGCAGAATCTTCTTCACACCAGTAGAAACAAGCATATTATAGTTTCCTAAAAAGTCTCAAAGATCCTTTTTATGAACCCCAACTAAATCTACACTTTGTTCCTACTAATTCTCTTTGGCCTGCACATACTGATGAGGTATATCCAAAGCACTTCTGTCAAGTGATAGCAGCTCCTGCTTAAAACACACGACAGCACACCTCACTTACCACCTGTGAGGAACTTCATCATAACTTAACCTGTTGTGGCTGCACACCTCACTCACCTCCTGTGAGGAACTTCAGCACAACTCAACCTGTTGTGGCTACTGCTAACCTTATGATCATACTTTGAGGAGATGACATTATCAATCTACATAGCAGCAGTGATACTCAGTATGACATCCATGACAGCAGTTATGTCATCAGCTCCTGCTAGCTCCTTCTGCATCCATGACATCCATAACAGCAGTTTTGTCATCAGCTCCTGCTACACCACTACTCATGTTGTTTCTCACACATGATAGTAGTTCTGTCATGACAGCAGATGGATGTTGTGATGGATGTCACAATATTCAGCATGACATTCTCATTAAAATACTCCACAACAGTTATGTCACCACAGCAGATGGAGATGTTATAATATCCTGCTTAACATCAGTGCAGGATCATGTTTTACCAAAATTTAGCCAATCCTAGAACCATGGTACTAACATAAATAATTAAAGCAAATAATAAACAATAAACAAAAGGTTCCTGTAGAATACTACAGAAGTTTAGGGTGCTAGTACCTTCCCTAAGCTTAACCAACCCCTTACCTAGAGCTCTCCCTGCATTGTGTTTACGATGCAAAAATAGGTTTTCTTTCATTTGACCTTTTCCTTCGGATAAATCAAAGATCGGTTGTGAATTAAAAATGTGATTCAAGCTAATTAATAGTTTGATATCCTATTTCCACCGCAATAATATCATACAAACTTTTATATTTATAGGATATATGTTAGACGATGGAAATTATCTAGAAGGGGGGTTGAATATATCACTGATTTATTACAAAAGTCGGCGTTTAAAAATTGTTTTTAAATTTCGTGCGGAAGTGGCCGATGAACCAAATCGTCTAAATGAATCGTTATCGAAAAGATCGGATATACGACAAGCCAAATGGAATAAACACTTAATGAGAAAACGAATCAACGATTTGGCAATTAATCAATACAAGTAATTTCCACTTAATTTATCCTATTTCCAATTAATTATAAAAGGTAAACTAAAATTGACAATATCACAAACAGTTTGTATGCACTTGATTCGTTAAACACTTGGTATGTACAACACCCAAGGTTTATTTTCCTTTGTAATTCTAGTGCATAATTTTTCACAATTACAATCCAAGAGATTGTAATTAGACTTACAAAACAGAATTTCAACATTACGCCATAGAGGAAATCATTGAACAATCAAATTACACAAATGTTAACAACACAAATAAAGGATGTAGAGAAAAAGAGAACACCGAATTTGTTTAGGCAGTTCCCCTTTTCGTCCTCGTTTCGGGTACGTCTGCCCCCAATTCTAAAACTAAAATTGAGATATTTATTATCATGTTACAAAAGTTATACAAGAGAAGCAATAGTCACCACCACTCAATCCTAATTGTTGAAGTTGATACTATTTCCTGCTTTCCCCTTGATTCAAGTCGAATCAAGTGCGTCAAACGCTCCGAACAAATGTTCGGTTACCACTACTTATTTGCAAGACCCATTTGTTCTTCAAACCTTCACGGTCCTCCTGTTACCGTTACTCGTTTGAACCGAACCCACCGTTCTTCAAACTTTTCACTCGGCTGAATTTGTGAGGCAAAGATTTGTGCAGAAACCCCTCAAATCCTCAAGATCTTGGAGGACAAAACCCAATGGTTTTATTCAAGAAAAAACCCATTTATTCCTCAACCCAAACTAGTACACAATCCTATGTTTGGATGTTATCACCTCGATAATGCACTCGATCAACAAAAATTGTTATGTGTAGATGTTGAAGAATGTAAGGGAGAATGAAGACGATGAATAAAAATCAGTGTATATCTTTCATTTTTCTTGTTATGTCATGTACAATAATGAGACAAATGAATATATATGATGCCTAGACCCACTAACTAACATAACAACAATATGAATCAAAATAGATCAAAAATATTGACTTAATGCAGCGAACGGTTGACCAAAGCTGTTGGTGGATCGACCTGAGCACACCCAAAGCAAAACTATTCAAGAAATCAAGTGATGCATCGACCGGAACAGGGTCATGCATCGATACAAGGTTACTTAAAAATAGTAGACATTTATGCTTTTAGAGTTTTAGTGTGAGTCGACCAAAGGGTCGACGTGAGCAAACCCGAGAGTAAATTATTACAAATCAACATGCATGTGTCGATTGGAATAGGACTTGAGTCGACGCATGGACCTTAAATAGTCAAAAACAAGTTCTTTGCTCGCATTTAGATCCACCTAATCCATTTTTATGTAGACCAAAGTTACCTAACATGATCAAATGCACACATAACATATATGAGATGATCCTATATGTGTAGGCACATGAACTTAGGTTATTTTGTGCATTTTAAAGAATGAATGCAATCTAAGACGTGATGATACTGTCAAAAGTACAAAGTACGAGCTAATACAAGTTTTGACATCCTTAAAATAAGCACTAAGGAACCTTGCTCTCATATACTCCCCCTTTTTGATGATGACAAAACAATTGCAAAATCTTCACTTTATCGAGTACTTTGAGAATCATCCTCCCCCTGATTTTATGCATTTTTCCAAAAAAAAAATCTTATCTATCTTTGTGAAGTGAGGTGCTACTTTTGCATTATCTTCCTCCCCTTTAACAACATCAAAAAGAGCGAAGGACGGGGTCAACGAAATCAAAACTTATTCATATGAACACAATTATACACTTTGCAGCAGATAAACATTAACAACCATTTACATAAAATGATGTCAACGCAAGAGATATAACATAAATAAGACAAGAAACATATAGAAGGAAATTCAGTGCATTAAATAACCAAGTATGTTCAATATAATTTCAAGTCAACAAAACACAAAATGACATGCAAAATGAAAATGAAACACACTACATGAAAGCAACTCAATCATTTATGGTATCCTCCCCCTGTGTGGATGCCCTCTCCCTCTAAAAGAGAAATTTGGATGTTGGGCTCTTTGTTCTTCATGACATTTAGTGAAGTCCAGTACGATCCTGTTAAGAGTGTTGAAGGCAACAGAGAGAGATCTATGTTGATTAGTAGCATTCTTAGTCATAGTATGATGCTGACTTGCAGCATTCGAAGCCATAGTATCAGACAGTTGCAACATTGTTGAAGCAAACAAATAAAAGTTCTCACTTTGAGCTTGAATATGATTCTCCAAAGTCATGTACCTTTCCTCTTGTAGTGTAGCAGAGTTTTGTTGTTGAATTTGCATATTTCTCAACATTTCCATGACTTCAGAGTTGTCTTGTTGGTATTGAGGTGGAGATGGAGGCATGTAGGAATATTCTTGGTTAGTCCACCCAGTATGTTTCCATTCTCTACAACCTTGATTTGCATAGGGATCATGTTCAAGCGAATCACTTAACCAATTACCATCAGCAGGTTCATCATCATCCTCCATGCGATAAATTTCCTCATCCTCATCATCTTCATCTGAATCCTGAACTCTTGAACATGGGGCTTTTACCTTGAACCTATGTCGTTGCTCTTGACGATCTTATATGTAACCCACCAAATTTAGGGTCTTTTGACTGAATTCTTGATCAGTCATCAAGGATACATATGGAATACCTTGAACATCAATCTTAGCTCGATTAAGAATGCTTTGAATGAAAGAGGCATAACACAAGGTTGTACCTCAACCGGAATCCCTCAGAGCAAATATCTTGCTAGCAATATAATACTGCCAATGAATTTTTATCTTATTTTTTAGCAAATAGACCAAATGTACCTATGCTTTGTCAACTCGAGAATAACCTTCCTTCTTGGGACGGAGAATGTGAGATACAATCCATTTGAGAATCTTGTCAATTGGTTTCAAACGACCAATAGTAACTGTCGCTACTCGAAAAATGCATCGTGCAACGACGGGGAGGCGAAAAAAAGACAGAAAAGTCGCCACCGAACTTTATTTATCCCATGAGGGGAGAGGAAAATATCGAGAAAACCTTAATAAAGAAACGGATAAGATGGTCTCGCAACCAAGAACGAGTTCGGAAGCCGGTTATGCGAAGGGAAGGTATTAGCACCCCTCGCATCCATCGTACTCGATGGGAACCATTTGTTTGTCGACGTGTGAATTTATTTGCTTAAAGATTGTGCTATAAAAAGAGTTCCAAAAGATAGGGAGAAAAGGGTTAGAAATAGGGAAAGGAGGTAACGAGGGAAGGAGAGAGAAAGAACAGACTTGGTAGGACTTCGCGGTCCTAGGCCTACATATTCTCAAAAGATATGAGAAAGTCATAGTCGACGTAGTTCAGGGAACTACAGATATGGGGGGAATGTGCTCGGCAAGGATTGTGGCCCTTGTGCCTACGTATCTTTACTCAGAAGAAGTAAAGAATCAGAGCAGCCGTAGTTTGGCCTACGGTTTGCGGGTAAGCGGGGATGTTCTGGTAGACGATGCTATCATGTGCATTCTAGCAGTTTAGGTGTATTGCTGCTCGCATGTGAGGAGACTTAGGCGTTACCTGTTTGCGGTAGAACGGACGTAGCATGCCTTTCTGGGAAAGGGTGGAAAATAGAAAAGGGTGGAAAAAAAGAAAAGGGTGCTCGCTAGGATTGTCGCAATCCTATGTCTACGTATTATCAACATGCAAGAGAAATCAGAGCAATATAGTTCGTGCTACTACGGGTAACTGGGGTTTTTGTGGATGATGTTATCGTGCACATTCTAGCAGTTTAGGTGTTTTGTCGCTCGCATGTGAGGAGACTTATGCGTTACCTGTTTGCGGTAGAACGAACGTATTATATCCTTTTTGAAATGATTAGGTTTTTGCCATGCGAGGCAAGATGTCACATTTGATTTGTGAGATTGTTTTTTAGGGGCGAGATAAGTCCTCGGATAGTAACCCCTTGCGGGTAGTACCCAATTCTTTATCTCAAAGTTTTTTGTTATGAAATGGTGTGGCGAACGTAGCGTCTTCATATTGAAAGACGAGTATCAAAACCACACACACTACAGTGAGTATCCTGACACTCAGAGATGGAGAAGTCTACACTCAATCCTCTCTTTTTAATTCAACACAAAGAGAACTCCATTCTCGTATTAAAGTGTTTTTTGGTTTTGAATGGTAAGTGATTTGCGACTGTAAACCCTACGATAAATGTTAAGCACTCGGGATAGGAGAAGGCCTACGCCTAACCACTCCACGACCATTCAAGTTTTTGTTATGAAAAGAAGTTTGAAAATGCACTTGTTACGGGACCGAGGTTTTAGGTGGGAAAGATGGTGTGGTGAATACAGACGCTTCTTCGTATTGAAAGACGAGTGTCTAAACCACCCACACTACAGCGAGCATCTCGACACTCGGAAAGGAATAAGTCTACACTTAATCCTTTCTCTTTAGTTCAATACAAAGAGAACTCGATTTTCTTATTGAAAGGTGTTTTGAAAATGCACTCGGTGTGGGACCGAGGTTTTTAGGAGGAGAGGTGTGAAAAAGCATCTTCGTATTGAAAACGAGTATCAAAACCACCCACACTATAGTGAGCATCTCGACACTCGAAGAGGAAGAAGTCTACACTCAATCCTCTCTCTCTCTTTAGTTCAATACAAAGAGAATTTGATTTACTGAAAGTGTTTTGAAGATGCACTCGGTACGGGGCCGAGGTTTTAAAATAAGAAAGGTTACGAAAGGAAGTTGTGAAAGAGGTGGTGAATAAATGCGCGTCTTCGTATTGAAAGACGAGTATCGAGACCACCCACACTATAGTGAATATCCTGATACTCGGAGAGGAAGAAGCTTACACTTAATCCTCTCTCTTTAGTTCAATACAAAGAGAATTTGATTTACTGAAAGTGTTTTGAAGATGCACTCGATACGGGGCCGAGGTTTTTTAGGAGAAAAGGGTTTGAAAATGCACTCGGTACGGGGCCGAGGTTTTAGGAGAGAAAGTGGATGGAAAGCGTCTTCGTATTGAAAGACGAGTGTCAAAACCACTCACACTACAGTGAGCATCTCGACACTCGGAGAGGAAGAAGTCTACACTTAATCCTGTCTTTTTAATTCAATACAAAGAGAATTAATTCCTTATTGAAAGGGTTTTTGAAAATGCGCTCGGTGTGGGGCCGAGGCTTTTAGGAGGAAAGGTGCATGGAAAACGTCTTCGTATTGAAAGACGAGTATCGAAACCACCCACACTACAGTGAGCATCTCGATACTCGAAGAGGAAGAAGTCTACACTTAATCCTCTCTTTTTAATTCAATATAAAGAGAACTCAGTTTATTATCGAAAGTGTTTTGAAAATGCACTTGGTACGGGCCGAGGTTTTAGGAGAAAAATGGTTTGAAACTGGACTCGGTACGGGGCCGAGGTTTTAGGAGGAAAGTGGATGGAAAGCGTCTTCGTATTGAAAAACGAGTATCGAAACCACCCACACTACAGTGAGCATCTCGACACTCGAAGAGGAAGAAGACTACACTTAATCCTCTCTTTTTAATTCAATACAAAGAGAATTTGATTTTCTTATTGAAAGGGATTTTGAAAATGCACTCGGAGCGGGGCCGAAGTTTTTAGGAGGAAAGGTTCAAAATGGAAAGAATTGGAAAGAAAGACGTCTTCGTATTGAAAGACGAGTATCGAGACCACCCCACTACAGTGAGCATACCAAACACTCGGAAAGGAAGGAGACTACACTCAATCCTCTTTTTTTAGTTCAATACAAAGGGAAGTTGATCTTAATAAAAGCGTTAGGAAAATGCACTTGATACAGGACCGAGGTTTTAGGAGAGAAGGGATTGAGAGCGCGCAAGTGTCTTCGCATTGAAAGACGAGTGTCAAAATCACCCACACTACAGTGAGCATCTCGACACTCGGAGAGGAAGAGGACTACACCTAATCCTCTCTTTTTAATTCAATACAAAGATCATTTAAATTTCTTATTGAAAGTGTTTTTGAAAATGGACTCGGTACGAGGCCGAGGTTTTTTCGGAGAGAGGGATGTGGATGAGTGCGGAGAATACAAGCGTCTTCATATTGAAAGACGGGTATCGAAACTACCCACACTACAGTAAGTATATTGACACTCGGAGGGGAAGAAGTCTACACTTAATCCTCTATCTTTAGTTCAATATGAATATAACTCGATTCCTTTATTGAAGATGTTTTTAAGAACATGCAAAAAGATGAAAAACAGAGATGGATATATACAGGATACAGATAAATAAACAGTTCACCAATTAGGATTTTATGGTTTGATATTTATTAAGTGTTTTAAGAATGTACAAGTTAGTTGAATATTTACAAGATAATAATATACAGAAAATGCAATATGTACAAGAATATAAATGAAAAAATAAAGCAGTTAATATTTGACAGAAATTAAAGCAGTTGTATATTGGTTAGTGTATCGAATCGGGACACAAAAGAATGGGATCTCGTCTTAACCACAAACAAAATGTCGATTAACCGAAGGTAGCCTATCGCGATCCCAAAGTAAGGAAGATGACCCAAATGGTCATCCCCCATAGATTTGAAATCGGGAAGGTTATCGACTTCGAAAATCTGACGCTTATGGATAAAAAGACTTCATTGATCCCAACAGTCAAAATAGAATCGAAAGAATAAGAGAGAAAAGAAGTGGTCTCGGATCCTTTGTTTCACGTCAATAATTTGACGGTTAAACAATGGAAATGTCGTCATCGACCAAAAAGGCAAAAAATGCCCAATAACAAAAGAGAAATGGAATTCAACTCTAAAAATAAACTAACTCAAAACTCTAATATTAAAAGAAAAAGTTTAAAAAACATATAGAAAATAAAATATAAAAACTTCTAAAAGAAATAAATATAAATTTCTATATAAACTATAAAGAAATAATAATATACATAACTATAATATAACTAATATATATAAAACTATAAATAATGTAATATATAATATCCAAAAAAAAAGCTGTTAGAAAAAAAGAAGAAAGTACAAACAAAATATATAATATTTACTATAAAAAAATAGTTTATATACAATAATATATTACAAATAAGAAAAAGAATAAAATAGTAAGAGAAAATAGGGAGGGGTGTTAAAACAGAAACAAATGGTGTGAATATGGAACGGAGAGACCCATGGGCTTTACAGCCCAATAATCATAATCCATCAACAAAAAAAGAAAATAAAAATAAAAGAATAAAAATAAAAAAAACGAAGACCCAGGGGTCTTCCTCGTCTCGTTCACCGTTCTCACTCTCATTCTCACGTCGTCTTGCTCTCAGATTCTCCTCACACACCGTCAAAAAAAAAAGTTGCGACTCTCAACCTTCGTTCTCCTTTCTTTTCTTTTTCTTCTCATATTCTTGTTTTTGTTTCCTCTCTCTCATTCTGTTCATGTTTGGATTTTGAGAAAGGGTGTTGATGTGGATTGGGATTTAGGGTTGGTTGGAGATTGGAAACTGGAGAAAGACGAATGGGTTCACGATTTTGGAGTTGTGAAATCGATTTGGGTTAGTGTTGTTTTTATTGAAAGCTAAGGGAGAGTTGAAGGTGAGGTTGGGAAGGTGATGTTCTGGGTTTGGCTGAAAGTGAGTTGAGGATTTCTGAAATTAATTTGATTTTGCTGTTATGATTTTCGGATTTAAGGGTTTGGTTTTGTTAATTGTTTCAAAGGTTTCTGGGTTGATGTTAAGAGAGAGTTTTGAGATGGTTGGTTGATGGAAGGTGGTGGTTTCGTTTGGAGATCTGAGTTAAGTGTTGCATTTACGGTTGTGAAGAGGTTGGAGTGGAAGTTTCACGGCGAGTGAGAGGAAGAGATTCGAAGGAGACCGTGTGGGTTTTTGGTTGAGATGAAGATGATGGTGAAGACGTCTGGGTTTACGGTTTTGTGTGAGAGATGGAATGGTTTAAGGAAGTTTTAAGTGGGGAAGATGGATTTTGATTTTTTTCGCGATGCTTTATTTGCGTTTGGAGTTCTGAAAACGGGTTGAACAGTTTGAGTGTTGTTTGAGGGAATCTGGGTTTGTTTCTCAAAGTAAATTTCGGTTTTCTGGGTATGTGAAAGGTGAAAGTTGATGGTGAATTTGTGAGGATGAAGGTGTTAACAGAAGTTGGTGTTTGAATCTGGGGATGAGTTTGAAGTTTTTGTTGGAGGTGCTTTTATGGAGTTGTGTACGTGTTTCTGTTCAAGTTTGATGGAGGTGAAGATTGATATTGGTGAAAGAATGATGAACAAGATGGAGAAGGAACAGATAAGGGGTAGGGCGGCTACGGAGTGCCCTCTAGGTTTAGAGTTGTGTCTCTGCGGCTAGGGTTTGACCCCTTTTCTGAGGGAGAAGATGAACCGGGGGTTATATAGCCCTATTAGCTGACATGTGGCAGGGTTATTAATTGGATTAAATGATGGTTAATTAACATAGTTAATGCTGATGACAACGATTAAACCACAAACGAAACAAGCTGATGATAATGGTAATGAAAGAAAAATTGATTAATGAATTCCTAATACTAAACCTTAATGAAATAAAACCTAATTAAATACTCTAAACTAAATTAAACCTGACTATTAATAATGAAAATAATTTAATCTTAACGCTAACTGATTTTGACTAATAAAATAAAATAAACCTATTAATTCTAATCTAAGGCAATTAATCTAATAAATCATAATTAACAAAATATATCTTTAAATAAACTCTAAACTAAAACTTAATTTAAATTAGTTAAAAGTTTTCTAATAAACAAAAATAAATAAATAAACTATTCTAAAAATAAGTAATTTCTAATAAATCTATAACTTAATAAAAAATTAAATTCTATTCTAATTCTAAAATATAATTAAAAAAAATCTATTTAATTGAGTTAAAAACTATTTTATATAATAAAATCTATATTCTAAACAAAATCAATAAAACCTATTCTATAATTATAATAAAAACCATTGATTACCTAAATAAAAAGTTAAAACAAAAATACATACAAAATATTATATTTGAAAAGAAAAAAGAGAAAATAAAAATGATTGAAATTTACGAAAAATACCCTTAAGCCACGTGTCACGCTCCCATTGGACAAAATTGTCGAGATTTGAAAAACACCCAATCGGGGGCGGACACGTGTCTAAACGGTACGAACTTAAGTAAACAATGCGAAATAGAAAAATGCGAAAATATTTACAAAAGTCGGCGGGCAAATTTAGGGTATGACACTCCCACATTAAACCTTTTGCATATGGTTAAGGGAATTAAGCTAATATATTGGCTCCTAATTAACATATAGCTTTGTCTATGAAATTATTTCCAATTACGCATGATATGGAAAAACTACCTGGGTCTTTCAGCTTATGAGGCATTTTATTTTGGAGTATCACACTACACTCAGCAGTAAGCGTAAGGATTTTGTTATCCTCAATCTTTTTCTTATTTGATAAGATTTCTTTAAGAAACTTAGCATATGAGGGCATTTGGGTGATAGCTTATGTAAAAGGTATTGTGATATTCAATTGTTTCAGAAGTTCAACGAATTTCTTGAATTGCCCCACATTTCTAAATTTAGCAAATCTTTGAGGATAAGGAATAAGAGGTTTATAAGGTGGTGGAGGCACACATGGTTCTTTTTTTTTCGGCCTCTTGGTCACTACCTTCTTTCTCCTTTATGTTTTGGTAAATTTCCTTTTCACTTTCCTTCTCAGTTACTTTTCTAGGATTTTGATACATAGCTGGATTCTCAAGTCTCGGGTCGGTTGGTTCGTCCAATTTCGTACCACTTTGTAGTATGATAGCATTTGCATGTCCTTTTGGATTGGGTTGCGGTTGTCCAGGAAATGTTCCTGCAGGAGCAGCAGTAGGTGCTTGTTGTTGTGCCACTTGCGAATTTTGGGTTTTAAGCATTTTGTTGTGAGTGGCTAAAGCGTCTACCTTGTTTGCTAATTGCTTAATTTGCTCACTAGTGTGTATGTTTTGATTCAGGAAGTCTTTATTTGTTTGAGCCTGGGTGGCTATGAAGTTTTCCATCATTAATTCAAGGTTAGATTTCCTAGGAGCATTTTGAGAAGCTACGACAGTTTTCTGATATTCTGGTGGTACAGCAGGTGTTTGTCCAGGTGCATACAATGCATTGTTGTTTTTGTACGAAAAGTCCGGATGGTTTTTCTAACCTGGGTTATAGGTATTTGATTAAGGGTTTCCTTGAGCATAATTCACTTGGTCTGCGGAAATTCCTGTTAAAAGTTGACATTCATGGGCGGCATGCCCAAGAACTCCGCATAACTTGCAGTTTGGAGCTACAGCAGCCACGGTGGATGTAGGGGTCATAGTCAAACTTTCAATCTTTTGCGTGAGAGCATCTAACTGTGCATTGACTTGGTCAAGACTGTTTATCTCGTACATACCACTTTTCGTTGGAGGTTTCTCTACTGAGGCTCTTTCACTTCCCCACTGATAGTGGTTTTGCGCCATACTTTTGATAAGTGCATAAGCCTCATTGTAGGGTTTATCCATGAATGCGCCACCTGCGGCAGTGTCTATTGTCAATCTTGTGTTGTACAAGAGACCATTGTAAAAGGTATGGATGATCATCCATTCTTCTAGACCATGATGTGGGAAAATCCTCATCATGTCCCTGTATCTTTCCTCATCATGTCCCTGTAGTGCATAAGCCTCATTAAATCCATTTATTTAGGCTCTTAGCATAGTCGTCTTGCTAGGTGGAAAATATCGTGCTAAGAACACCTTCTTCAACTCGTTCCACGTAGTGACAGATGCAGATGGTAGAGACTGAAGCCAAGCTCTATCTCTATCTCTTAATGAGAAAGGGAAAAGACGCAGTCTTATTGCTTCGGGGCTGGCACCATTTGCTTTTACTGTGTCTGTGTATTGCAAGAATACTGACAAATGTAAGTTCAGATCCTCCGTAGGATTTCCAGAAAATTGGTTTTGTTATACAGTAGATAGCAATGAAGGTTTTAGCTCGAAGGTATTTGCCTCGATGGGAGGAGCAGCAATACTGTTATGTGGCTCATCCTGCGAAGGGATGGCATAATACTTAAGAGGTTGGTTTTGAGGTACTTCAGCCATAGGTATTGGTAATTCTGGAAAGGGAATTTTAGATGGTGGAAGGTTATACTTAATTCGAAATTTGTTAATTTGGCGTCTTAAACTAATAAAATGCTCGATGTCGACAATCGGTTGCACAAGCTTCTCACCTTTAGAGCGAGTGTTTGACATACAATCGACAATTTATAATAGGGAAATAGTTGCCTTAGTCTATACTATGTAACACTAAAGTTACGATATTGACTTAATTGGTTCCCTGTAACGGTGCCAATAACTTGATCGCTACTTAGTATATCTAAATGCTTCGTGACTGCAAGTGCACAGTCTGATCGTGTAGTTTTAAAAGATTATCGAACCCAAATGATCAAGAGTCGAACTACCTCTATCTAATGCTACTATGTAAAGCTAAGGCTAATGAATTTCTAAATTTGGGATGCGGGTAAGAAAATAAGTGGATAATTTAAATCAAATTAAATTAAGATAATGCGAAATATCGATATATAATCCTGTCAATCATCGGGGATTCAGTAATTCGTGGGCGTTTAGTTTTAAAAAAAGAATTGTTATTTTGTAGAAAATACCCATTTAAAAGATCTTATCTCACACTCTCGTGGTCTTGACTTAGACTATGCTCTCAAATCAGAATGTGACTCTCGCTTTCTCATTTTGCATTTAGAAACACTTTTTGAAAACAAATAAATCCTAATTAACCTTAAAGCGCTCTCACTGTATTTAAGCCTAATGTTCAGTTTCAGCTATCCGATTAAGACCTCAAACTCTCGCTTTGTTTATCTTAACCTTCGTTACTTCCTTACTCTCGTAACAAAAGTTATTAATTTGGCAAAAGAAACAGAGACCAGAAGAATTAGATTCTATTTAATTTACGTCACGATTTACTTAACCCCCCTCTGACCGATCATAATTACATACCGATACTAAGAGGTTTAGCCAGACATGGCTTTCATGCTATTACTAAATCTAATCTTAATACTAAACAGAAAATAGAAAGAACGCATAAAAATATAATGATAAAAATAAAAGCAGATAAACAAAACCTGGAAATTTGAAGAACAAAACTTGGATTTGATTATGAAGGCCGACTTGCAATTCGGTACAATATTACAACCTTTTTGAATTAATTCTAAAACTAAATGGCAATTGTTTATCAGTGTGAAAAACAATTGCCTTACAAAAATCCTCTAAAAACAATGTAAAGAAACTAAAACAAAATGCTGAAAAACTAAAATGAAAACAAAAAAAATAATGCGTTCCCCCTTTCTTCCAAATCTTCCTTCTCTTTTATACTGTTAGTGGGCGACGGTTACATGAATTTGAAGCTTTAAACAAGGAGAAAAACCAGGAGAAAATGTAGCCAGAAAGTTGAGAAAAAATACGGAGAAAGTGGAAAAAATCTGGGGAGGAAGTGGCAGACGCCACTTCCCATTCTTATAGGAATGGCAGTTGCCACTTCCTATTCCATAGGAGTGGCACTCGCCACTCCCTTTTCATGTGGCAGCCTCCACCTCTTTGCTCTTCTTGTGGTGGAAGGCGCCACACCCAAGTGGCAAGTGCCACTTGGTGTGTGGTGGCCCCCACCCTTTTTTTTCTTTCCTTTCTCTTTCTTTCTTCTTCTTTTCTTTCTTTGGTCTTTTCTTTCCATTTCCTTCATTTATTTCTCCTTTTATTCTTTTAGTTCATATTTATGGTAACCTACAAAACATAAGAAAACAAAGGCATAATCGAAGATAAATCAAATAAAACAGTAATAAAAGTAGATAAAATTCATTTAAGTCAAGTCAAATATCCAATACAATTTCGCGTTATCACTTGATTACATGAAATCTGGGCGAGATACCATTCATCATCATACGGTATTTCTAGAGGTGCACAAGGTCGATCATATAGAATCATCAATGGTACAAGATCATAGGGAATTTGTAGTGGTACACGGTTTTGACCATATGGATTGTTCAACGGTTCCTCATCATAAGGAATTTCAATTGGATCATAGGGAACTTCTAGAGTTTCCACTTCTTCAGCATTCAATGTCTGTTCTACCAATATAATGCCTTGGTCTAGCAAATTCTGGATGCCCATCTTCAATTCATGACAGGTTTGGGGAACTTCCAAACAATATTGACACTTTGCAGTACATCCTTGGAAAATGTCCTTTATTAGTAACTATTCTTTAACGAATGCAAATGAAGTCTTCATTTTGTCAACCTTCGACACTAACTTCTTTCCTTTAGACTCTTCAATCATATTTGTGGCATGATTATGATTTGGCATCAGATTATTGGTAACATTGGGAGTATTTCTGCTAAAATTGATGGCTTTAGAATCAATAAGTTCTTGTACTATGTACTTCAAAGCCTTACAATTCTCGATGTTTTACCCAGGAGCTCCATAATGGAACTCGCAGAGAGCATTCGCATCGTAGCTGGGAGGTAGAATAACCGGGGGAACCTGCATCTCTCTCAATTTTACCAATGAACCTTTAAGCAAGAATGAAAGCATCCTAGCATAAGTTGTTGGAATGAGATCAAACTTTTTCTCACGTTTTCTCTGCCTTGGTTGACCCTGAAAATAGTTTTGATGCTAAGATGCTTGTTATTGGTAGGGGGCTTGTTATTGAACATCTGGTTGGCTTGTAGGTATGGAGAGAGGTTGGTGATATTGATTTGGAGTAACAGCGGCCACATGATGATAAGATCCTTGATATGCTCTAGCTTTCCTCTTATCCATCAAAGCAACATTTGCTTCACATTCTCTTTTCCTTGAGAAGCCTTGGTAGGGATTCTTAGGTCCACCAAAAGCTCCTTTAGCATTCTGAATTTTCCCGGTCTTCATCATATTCTCGATTCTTTCTCCAGCCATAACCTAGTATGAGAATATGGATGATGTGCATCCAGCCAAGCGTTATAGGAAAGGTCCCTGAAGAGTTCCCATGAACATGTATGTCAACTCTCTTTCAAGAAGATGAGTTTGTACTCTAGCAGCTAGATCCCTCCATCTTTGAGCATAGTCCTTGAACGACTCACCAGATTTCTAGGTCAGGCCTTAGAGTTGTGTGTGATTGGGTGCCGTATCTGAGTTGTACTGGTAGTGCTTCAAAAATGCTTCAGCTAACTCCTTCCATGTTCTGATATATGTTTGTTCCAACTGCATGTACCATTCAAGAGATGCCTTGTTGAGGCTATCTTGAAAGAATTGCATCAACAAATTTTCATCGTCGAAGTGAACAGCCATCTTCCTACAGTATAATCAGATGTGTGTTTGGGGACAGCTGGTTCCCATATATTTTTCAAAGTCATGGACTTTGAATTTGTGAGGAATTTTAACGCCAGACGCTAAACACATATCTGCGGCATCTAATCCAAGCGTGATTGGTCCCTGTAGTCCTTTTATTGTCTCTTGTAAGGCAAGCACTTTCTTTTCTAAGTTGGTTGCTTGCGGCCCAAAAACGTCTACAACCGAATCATCATGAGGGTTGTAGAAAAATTTGTGGTCATCAAAATGGATTGGAGGTGGAATAACACCACCAGCATTATAAACCGCATAACCGGGAGTAGGGATTGCGCCAACAGGAATAAGAACTGCGCCAGCAGAAGTAGGAATTGTGCCACCAGGAGTGGGGATCGTGCCACCAGGAGTAGTATTTTGAGTGTTAGCAGCATTTCTCTCTACAGCCTGTCTCATCTCTTCTTGTCCTCTAGCCATAGCCTGGATGACTTTCATCAGCTGGCCCACCTAAGTCTTCATATGGGTCATCTCTTCCCTAAGAGTGGCTTAATTTTATTCAATTTGATCCATTAGTAGTCTTCGATTGCCACGGGTGTTGTAGCAATGTCGGTAAGTCAGCTTGTCTACGTCAGAAGGTCAAGTTTTTGTAAGCTTTTGGTTTTGCTTCATGGAATGCAGAATGATGCATGAATGCGTATGGAATATTGTTATATTATACGCAAAGCTCTTAGTAGCCTTGTTAGTTATTGCTAAGAATATAATCATTTTCCATTGCAATTAATCAGAAGAGACATGATAGAACAAAAATTTTAATTTCATTAAGGCTCGAAGCCAAGTTCAAATACATACAAAATAGGAAAGATACACTTCCTAGACAAATTACAAATTGACTCTAAAATTGACTCATTGGGCTCTACGAACTGCCTCAAGATCAGTAATAAGCTCTTCCACTATTCTCTTGCAAAACTTCATGAAGTCGAACAGAGGGACATGAATGTTTTCAAGAGTCATCACTTGATCTGCAACCTTTAATTTTTCAGGGATTTGCTGAAGTACAAAGTTGGAGAATCCAACCATGCTCACATAATTATTCTTCCATTCAGCATAGAGGATTTGGATATTGTGGATGATGTTATCCCTTTGGAGTACAACAGCTTCTGCTTTGCGGCAACTTTCTTCCCAATAGTGGCAACTATCCTACAACTTTAGGTAAAACTCATCATAGATTCCATCTTTCAACCTCTTGGTTTCTTCAACAGCCCTACTCAGTTGGTACTTTTCCTGCAAGAAATCTCGTCGTGCCTTCTCTTTTTACAATAACTCGTGAGCTAACTGATCTTTGCAGCCTTTGATAGTGCTTTTCAACTTGTGAGTCTGAGCTTCGAAGTTTTTCGTTTCATCTTTCTTCATCTGAGTAGCTACCCTTACATCATTCTTCAAGTCTCTGACCTTTCGTCGCACTTGGTCTAATTCCTCATATCGGTAAGGTTATCCGACTTCCCTATCCGACTTCACCGTATATAGAACCCACTAGGTTCTATGACCAAAAATCCACCAGAGCTCTCTGATTGCTATGCATCATAAATCATCAGGGTGCTCCGACCTATTCAATATCGTAAAATATGCATCGAGATAAAATTCCCCAGAAATGATCTGGGTCATAAATTTATAAGAGCTCACTTGATTAAGTGTGTTCATGTCAACTTTAGGAAACTTTGGATAAAACTCACAAGACTTCAGGATTTGCGCCTTGGGATGTATAAGAAGATCGAAGAAGGCCCTGGCTCAATGTAGAAAAGAAATTTTCTAGCTTTCTTTATTCAAACATTTCAACCTTTCAAATCTCATGCTCGGGAGGCTTATATACATCGTGGAAAATTAGTTTAACCAACCGAGGTATAAGATCGAAGGATTATTTATGTACATACCAGAATTCCTTGAGGCCGAGTTTGTATAACAGCTAAGTATGTTTCATGTTAGGATGTTGGTATCCGTGTTATACTTACTAGTCAGAATCTGGTTAGGGTATCAAAGAAATCAAGACAGAGTTAACCTTGTATAAGCTGGTAATGATTCTGTTAATACAAGTTAGATCTGATGATAACGTTAAAATTACATTTGAAAGGTCATAAGAAACAGTACAGGGTGATACATTATGACAAGGTAGTTATAGTTAGACATTCATGGTAATTATAACGACGTTTGTAATTGTTATCCTCCTAAAGACCATCAAACTATACTTATGTCATAATAAAGTGAGGCTTTTGGGATCCTAGGTAGAAGGAGAGAAACAATATAAAAAGCAGTCCTGGATACCAAATTAAATAGGGAAGCACATGAATGAATAACACAGAAAGGAGTGAAATATACAAAAATCTTGGTATACCAACAATGGTGGCCACGAACCCTATTCCATTGCATACACAATAACCAATCATTTAAGGCTCTCCCGGGTTAATAACTGGGAAGTCAAACTTTTAATGTTTTTAGCAAGAACAGATACCATAGGCTCTAGAGGCTAGGATTCGATATGGATATCTCGTCCATCCCAGCTCTCGCCATCACCAAAATACATCAACTAAATCAAAATCTTTTCTTGTTGTCGTGCTAACTTCAAACCCTTTTCACAAACGAAATATATTTTGTCTCAAGATGATGCAAAGCAATGCTTCGTCCATGACCGTTGAGTTGAGATAAGTGGTGTTTTCCCGTGAATGTTGATTTTTAAATCCATTCAATGTGATGCTAACGTCGTTCCTCGTCTATTTTGGGTAAAACGATATTTTTTGTCGATTGATACAAAATAAATCTAAAACCAACCAACAAAGAAACATTTTATCCTAGAACTTTGGACTATTTAACTCAGGGGTAACTCACAAACCTTAGACTCTGATGTTACTAAGAAAATTAAAATACTTTTCTTGAAAGTAGTACTTAGGGTGGGTTTACAGAACTCAACTTTGGACTATTAGACTCAAGGGGAGCTTACAAATCTCATACTCTGGTGTTGCAAAGAAAATTATAATTATCCAACATTGTCCTTTAAATATTTATGTTTGTCATCATTAAAAAAAGGGAGATTGTTAGAACAAGATTTGTTCATGACATATATTCCTAGGATTTTGATGATAACAAATTATTAAAAGAACAATGGTTATATTTGATGTGTCTTTCATGTATGCATGTTCTAATACTTATAAATATACATTCAAAAATCTGATATATATATATATATATATATATATATATATATATATATATATATATATATATATATATATATATATATATATATATATATATATATATATATATATATATATATATATATATATATATATATATATATATATATATATATATATATATATATATATATATATATATATATATAAGGGCACACTTGAGAGAAGCTGAATTGCTAGCTTCTGGTGGTGTAGAATTTGAAGAATACTCTCTATGTGATGTCCATCATAGATTCTGAAGCTGAAGGTCTCAACATCGGAAGAAGCAACATAATTGTCTCTATACTTGATGAATGTAATTTGGCTTATGGTGACAATTCAGAGTTAGTGATAATACTAAAGCTATCTGTACTACAGAAAGCAAGCTGCATTGTCAAATCAGTTTGTCAGCTAGAGTTTTAGTTCACAAGGCTCAAGAAAAGTTAGAATGCTTTACGAATATCTACTCCTAACGATTTTATAATACAAGATCTCTTTGAAGACTTTGTCGAGTTGTCGCATCACTGCGAAGAGGGGCCGGAAAAGACAGAAAAGTCGCCACCGTTTTTTATTTATCCCAAAAGAGGGAAAGGAAACGATCAGATAAAACATAATGAAAAGGGAAAAGATAGGTCATCGCAACCATATCTCGGGTTCGGGAGTCGGTTACGCAAGGGGAATGTATTAACACCCATTTTCTTATTACAACACTCTGATGGAAGATTAAGGTTATCGATGAGGTGATGGTGTGATTCCCCATTCAAACTCTTGCTGACGAGAATGAACTCGCTTGAGTAACGGCCCCAGTGTAGTTTAACTTGCCCCAGTCTGACCTTTGAGACAGTTCATCTTGAAAAGAAAAGCTTGCTATGAGACGACCCCGAGATGGCCTGCCCCAGAATCTGTACCATGAAAGGATTCGTCTCTGGTTGACTAACTCTGATAAGCTCTGAAAATATGGAGAGGGACAATTCCTTTGTTTCCAATTTTACCCCAGCCTGTGGAATTTCTGCAACAATCTTCCTCGAAAGGAAACATGAAATTTTTGTACCCTGCTGGTTTGACCAGAACTACTTCGGCATTCTGGACTTTGAAGAGGCATTTCAAGTTAATAGTCTTCTAGATAAAAATAGCTCTCTTGCTCTTGGGGTGGCTTGCCCCAGCCTTGCAATGACTTTGCCCCTGACTGACTTCGAGAGATTTATCGAATCTTGACCTGATTGCCTTCAGATTAATTGAATTTAAGATGGCTGACTCCCATGATATTATCATTTGATATAGCTTGCCCCGGTTCAACAGAGTACTCGGGTGCTCTGCATTCTATCTTGATCAAACTTTCCACTGTGGAAACTCTTCTGATGTCAAGTGCTTACTCGCAAGTAAAACAAATTGTTTTGCACAAAAGATATATTAATGCAATGCATATGACAGTTTTGAAATCCAAGTCTGTTCACTGGAAAAAAGCTGTGACATATAGTGAATGAATCACTCATCAGAATTTCAACATTAGTACTAACATGGTAAGAGGAATCCTTTTAGAAGTCAGTTTCGACGCCATCTTTACTGAAGTATGCTTTCGAAACAACTCTGCTTCAATTAGGACTTTTGAAGGTTGTAACGTGGTCAGGTTCACGGTTTAAAAGAAAGGATATAAGGCTCAAAGTTATTTTAACCCACCTATTCTCCTTGATGTTCTCCAATCCTACATTCAGCTAATTCGACACAAGCGCTCACCTTTCAAAGGTTGAATGACAGGAGTAATGGTTTGGGAAACCACAAATTTTCGGAGTGAAAGTCACTCGTATTTCGTCTTTTGTGTACCTGGAGTCACACGACTTATTTTTCATCATTCTTTTTCCGATTTCCCTATTTTTGCCTGGACTAACTCTTTTGAGTACATATTTTGATTCCGAAGTCCAGCGGGATGGCCTAATTTTTTCCTAAGTCGCTTGTTTTCAAGATTCGACTTAGCGAGCTTCTTCTTTTGATTTTCTCCCCTTTTTTTTATTTGAACAAATCGTGTGACACCGGCTTGTCCGACTTGTTGAAGAGATTGTGACTGTTTCACTCCTTGGTCGGTGATGGGTAACCATCGCGGTTTTTTAGGCACGACCTCTAGGGGTGTGATTGATCCTCAAACAAGAACACTCCCTTTGCAATTTGGATGCTCGGTCAAATTAACTGACACCTACCCCGCCCCAGGTTAAGATTGAGGGTTTTTCCATTTTCAGAAAGAAACTCCTACTACTAGGCTCGAAGGGGTTGACAAGGGATTATCATCTTATATCTCCGGTGTTTAGGGATTTGAAACAATGCTTGTACATCATCAACAGGTTTTATTCAATTTCGTCATCCTCCCCGGATTCCGCCTAAACAAGCGTTTGACATCAATAAAAGCAAGCATATTAGTAAACACAAATGAATTTAATCAAAAACCTGCATATTCATTTCATTATCATTATCAATTAAAAACAAACAAGTTTTACAAATGATATTTGCACTTAAATAGAAAAGAAACTACAATGTAAAGAAATGACATGATAAAACAGATTGCCAACTCGGGGAACCGGGCTTTTAAATCTTGACTTGTTGCTGAATCAACCATCTTCAGAATTGCTCGTCAAAGTTAGTCTGGTACTCTTCTGAACATCTACCCTCAGTAAATTCCTCCGCAACATTAACTGCTGAACCCACTTGACTGGAAGGAGGATTGCTGATCTGGATTCCCTGAGGTGTGACTGAGAACATGTTAGAGTTAAGCAGAGTCTGAATCTTGCTCCTCAGCACCTTACAATCTTCGGTTGAATGCCCCTGTCCCCCAGCATGGTACTCACAATGGGCGTTGACATCAAAACTGGGCGGATACGGCAGAATCTCTGGATTAATTTTCCTCGGCACTATCAATCCACCTTTGATTAGACTTGGCAGCATTTGACTGTATGACACTGGTAGCAGGGTGAAATGCCTCTGTGGCTTCCTTGGTCTTTGTCGGGCGTGTTGCCGCAACTGATGTCGGTACGATCGTTGACTCTGGAGGGGAACAGATATCTGATGCACAGACCCAAGAGATTGTTGACTCTGAACATTTGAAACATCTGAAGACTAAGTCTAAGGTATCGGGAATTCCCTTTGTTCAGATACTTTCATCCTCAGGCTTGGTCTAGGAACATGCAACAGTTGTGGGCATGAAGATTCTGAGGTTATGGACTGCAAGATACATTTCTGACCCAATGCAGCTTCAGGGAAGAGAATAGGAACATCCACCTCTTTTATAGTAACCGGAATGGGACCACCTGGTATGCTTACGCCGCCCAGCGCGAATTCAACTGCCTTTGAATCGATTAAGTCCTGAGCTTGGTGCTTAAAAGCTCTGCAGTTCTCAATGTTATGCCCCGGTGCCCCAGAATGGAAATCACAGTGGGCACTTGTATCATAGCCTAGTGGTGGCTCCCCAGTCAATGAAGACAGAGTCTGAAGTTCAACCAATCGAAGTTGAAGCAAGAGCTGCAACAACTGAGCATAAGTCATGGGGACCTGATCAAAGATTCTGTCGGGCTGCTTCAGCCTCTGAGCATACCTCCTAGTCTTAAGATTGTCTCGGGAAACGAGAGGTAGCTGCTGACGGGAAAATCCTGGAACCTCAGGTTGTGCAAAAGATCTTTGAGGCACATCACGCTTTGGGAAAGATTCACAGACAACGGTGGAATAAGCGTCTCTACTGCAGCTTCAGGCGCCTGATCGCCTTCCTTTCTTAGCACATTTCTTATCACTTCTATGATCAGTCCCATCTGAGTCTTCAGTTGCTGAACTTCCTCCTTAAGCATCTTCTGATCCTGACATAGAGCTTGCATGTCCACCATGAATTGTCCCATCTGGCTTCGGACTTCCCTAAACTCCGCTTGCATCTGTTCCGTAGCCATCTTCTGTCTTCTCTACAAGTTGAAGTCTGAAATTCTGAAGAAAAACTGGATCAGGCTCACAAAACCCAGCCTCAAACACCTGTTATGCAAATGAAATGCAAAATGCCATGTTCAAGTATTTCCAAGGAATCTGTCTGCGCTGATCCATGTTTTACACAGACGAATCACAAGAAAAAGATTTAACGCTCAACAGCGAGTTTCAAAGTTAGGATCCTTGGAAAGACAAGAACATGTATGTCAAAATGCAAACATGTTATGATGATGCAGATGCAAAGACATGGGATCAAGGCTGCTGTGTTGCTGACTGAGCTGAACCAGAGCTTCGCTTCGGCGAGAAAATACCAACACATATGAATACTGTTGCGGTTAGAATATGATATCAAATTATTAATAAATTTGAATCGCATCTTTAGTTCACAACCGCTCTTTGATTTATCCGAAGGAAAAGGTCAAAAGAGGAAAACCTAATTTTGCATCGTAAAGACAATGCGGGGAGAGATCTAGGTAAGGGGTTGGTTAAGTCTAGGGAAGGTACTAACACCCTAAACTTCTGTAGTACTCTACAAAAACCTTCTGTTTATTGTATGCTTTTTTATTTTATTTTATTATCTGCTTTAATATATATTGAGCTAAGGGATAAAGTGACCTAAAGACCTAAGGGTTAGTCCTAAGTTTACTCGGCAAGACGTCGCATCTTGTGCCTACATATCTTAACGGGAATGGAATCCGAGTAATTATAGTTCCCCTCGAAAGGGAGGTGTCGCTACTGCGAAAATCGGCGCCGGCTGACAGAAGAGTCGCCACCGTGCGTTATTTATCCCTCAGAGCGGGAAAGGAAACGCTCGAAGTAAACCTCGCAAAAAACGGGGAAAAGGTATGGTCATCGCAACCATAGCCTGGGTTCGGGAGTCGGTTACGCAAGGGGAAGGTATTAGCACCCCTCACGTCCGTCGTACTCGACGGGATCCACGCTTGCTTGGGTTGTCTACTGGATGCAAAACAATCTATCTACGGCTGCTAAATCTAAACGAAAGGGAATTGACTCGATAGAGCATCGCACTCTATGCCTACGTATTCTCAAGAGAGAAAGTCAGAGTCAACGTAGTTCGGGACTACAGGGAAAAAAATGGCTCGCCAAGACATCGCGTCTTGTGCCTACGTACTTCCACTGGACGGAAGATCAGAGCCTTGCGTAGTTCAGACTAACTACGGCTAAACAAACATTCTCACACAGCAGTGAGAAAAACAACTGGTTTCACAGGGTCGGGAACCTATGGTCAAAACTATGGCTGAGTCTCAAATGCACTCGAGCAAGAGAGAAAAAGGGTACTCAATTAGTCGTCAGCGGGAAAGTCTCGATCGCACAGCCGCGAGAGAACAAAAGTTAGTCGTTAGTGTGCTCGCTAGGATATCGCATCCTATGCCTACATATCTTCGTCTGGTACGAAGAATCAGAGCAGCTGTAGTTCGGCTACTATCGGACCACAGCTCAAATCTCGTTTTATTCATCTCTGAAAAATGATTACAATGGTTGCATACTGAAATAAATCTCCTAAGAAACGCTATCCTATTCTATCTTGAAAAATCGACTGAAAACAGCCCCCTAACAAATGGGCCTCTAATTCTATCCTAAAAGTCGAAAAATAATCTCTATGAAAGTACCTAAAAGAAAACGAACTCTAAAAATATTAAATCGACTTTTAATATTCTTCTTCTTTTTTCTCCTTTTCTTTTTACCATATTTTTTCATCTATTTTTTTTCTCACAATGTTTTCTCTTTGAATATTTTCTCCATTTTTCTCAAATATATTTTCTTTTCACTTTTTCTTTCTATTTTTCACCTTTTTCTTTATTCTCTTTTATTGTTTTTTCTATTTCTTTTTCAAATATATTTCTTCTTTTCATTTTTCTATTTTTTCTACTTTTTTTTTCAAAATATTTTCTTTTCACTTCTTTCTCTTCTTTTTTATAACAAGTAAAAAATAAAAATGAAAAAGGAAAATGAAGGGGCTGGGGGGTGTATGTAATACAGGGGGGTGACACAACAAATAAAAATAAAAAAAATTGCAGGGCCCAGCCCAATCTCAGCCTGAAACGCAGCAGGGGGTGCTGTGGTAATCTGGGTGTTGCTGGTAGCATTGGGGCCCAGGCCCAAAGCTTGCTCCAAAAACGAAGGGAGCGTGTGCCAAAAAAGTTGAAACTGGGCCTTGGCCCAATCTTCTTCCTCCTCTCCCCATTCTCAAGTTCTGCAGAAAACCCTAGACTATTCTCTCCGCCGCCGCAAGTCTCCGTTTCACTCTCAGCCTCTCCCTCTCCTCCGTCTTCTCTGTTTCAACTTCTTCGCCTCCCAATCCATCTCCTTCTTCCTGATCCTTAGCTCAACCTTTCTTTCTTTTCATTATGATTTTTGTTTCACAATCGCTCAACAAGAACAACAAACAGAACTGCGCACTATTCACGATCTAGAAACTTGACGAGTTCTGTTGAGTAAGTTGTTGGCATTATGAAGTTCTGATGGCGTTTACTGGAAAATCCAAACGATGAAGTTGATGTGATGATGAGCTTCGCTCTGAAGATTTCTGGAAAAATCTGGAGGTTTGTTGAAGTTGATGTATGAAGATCTGGTGATTGGGGATCGCGATGAAGATCTGGAAGAACATGAAGACGATGCTTCTAGACGTTCTTCTGGAGATGGAAGAAGAACAGATGATGGACGTTCTTGATAGGTTGTATATTTCTGGAAATCAGATATGGTTGATGATCGTTCATGGATGAACGCATTCGCAGTTGACATGATCTTCTGGAGATTTGTAACTAGATGAATGTTTCTGGATTTTGTTGAAGATTTCTGATGAGATTGATGGAGGTTTCTTGTGTTTTGGTTGTTTCCGGTGAGGCTTTGATGAAGATCTGGTAGCGGTTGGTGGTGGAGACGCGAGGAAGAAGATGAAGGGAGGAAGAAGATGAAGGGATTCTGGGATTGATGATCGCCGGTGAGTTGTGGTGGCCGCCGGCCATGCAGGCCGGCCGGCGGTAGCTTTCAGGCGAGGTTCTGTGGGTTTACACGTGGTGGCTGCTGGTGGAAGGGAGGCGTGCATGTGTGACACGCGTTCCTCGCGTGGCTGAGAGAGAGAGAGGGTGAAGTGTACGTGGCGCAGAATGGAAGTGAAAAGTGGGGCCTCCAATCCCACAACACGTGTCAGCTTGAGGTATTTAAAGCTGAGTATTTGCTGGCACTTTCTGGAATCTTCCAGAGAATTCTGGCTTGTGCTGGACGCTTGGTGGAAGCTGATGGACAACTCTGGACCCTTTTTGGACGAATTGGGCTGCAAAAAAAAATAACTGGGCCTTGGCTGAAAAAGCCCAACGAAAATGAATTAAAATCTGCACAAAAACTGAATTATGATTAACTCTAATTAATCCCTAATCAAACATTAAATCTAATTAACCCCTAATTAATAAAATCCTAATAAAAAAATCTCTAATAAATTCTAAAAAGACTATTATTTCTATAAATCTATAAAAGAAAATAGAAAAATGCAAAATCTATTTATCTAATATTCTGAAAAAAGAATTAAAACTATATTAAAACTATTTAAAAAAATCATATTAATATTCTAGAAAATCCTATATTATTCTAAAATGAAAAATGCTTTAAAATATTAAAATTTCTAAAAACTATATTATCTAAAAATATTAAAAATCTATTAAAACCTATTAAATCCTAAAATGAATTTAAAATCTATAAAATGCTAAGAATTGATTTAAAAAAGAATTAAAAATATCAAAAATTCTATTAAATTCTAAAAAATGATTTAAAAGCTATTTAAACCCTAAAAAATCCTATAAAATCCAGAAAAATCAAGATAATTCCCAGAGGGACAAAATGAGCACCGAACGACACAAAAATAATCGGTAAAAATAAACGGGCACCGAAATAACCCCAAAAATCAATTCTACTGATCAAAAACACCTGAAACATGAGACGGGAGCTGTGATCCCTGATAAAATCAATACAAATGAAAAATGCACTGTATGCGATATGCAGATGCGAATGCGATTATGCGTCGAAACATCGAGCCAAATGCGAGACCCGGTTGGTCAAATTTTGGGGTGCAACAGGAGGTTAGAAACTTCTTGACTGTGGTCAAGGTTTCAATGGGAGTAAACGTATCTTAAGGACACGCTTACGTGGAGTCTTGAAAATCCTATTTCTATGTTGAAAAGTTGAATTAAAATTAGGGTTGAAATTAGGGATTCCACGGCGGGAAACCCTAAAGCAGAGTACGGCGACTCTTTGACCTAAAGTTAGGGTAAAGGGTATTTTCGTCCACGGCGGGACACCTAGGCTATTAGGGTTTTGAAATGGTCAAAGGTTAGGGTTATTGACTCGGCGGTCAAACGGCTAGACCTAATTCTTCGAAAGGGATTCTAACGGCAAATCATGCAAGATATAGCAAATTATTATACGGCAGAAATAAAGTACGGAAAATAATGAAAGCGATAAAGAAAGCATCGCGACGATCACTCGCGTAAATTACAAATCCCCAAAAAATGCGAAATACAAAATAAATCGCGACCATGGCCTCATGTAAATTACATCCATGGGACAAAAACGAACAAATGAAATAATAATAAGCTGAAACAAACAAATTAAAGAGTGTTAGACGAAAAAGAAAAAGGACGGAAACGTTAGAAACTTCTTTTTTTATTTATTTAAAAGAGAATAATGGATTTCAAATTTTTACTAAAAACAAATGTGTTAATTTCATGGCTATTTTAAGATCTAAATTTAGAAGAGTTCATAACTTTTTGTGAAAAATAGAGTCTTAAATTTTATTATAAAAAAAAGAGTTTAAATTTTTATTATGAGAAAAAATAAAGCTTTTTTTATTATGAAAAACTGAGTTTTTATTTTGTTATGAGAAAAAAAATAAAGTTTTTTTTATATGAAAAACAGAGTTTTTATTTTAGATTTATTAAAGGAAAAAGATTAATTAAAGAAAATGTTATATTAATTATTACTATTATTAAATCATAAACTAATAAAATAATAAAATAATAACTAATTAATAAAAATAAAGAAAAAAAGAAAAGGAACATAATTGAAAGGGGAGGGGGAAACGAATCATTTGTTATTATATGGGGTTTTTCATCTTCTTTATTCTCTCTGTCCCACGCGGCGGCCATTAAAGCTCCAAAGAGCTTTTCGCTCCATTTTTCCAAAGCTTCTCTCATCTCTTTTGCGTTGCATGTGCGGTTCCTCTCCCGCTGAATGTGTTCCTGAAAAAAACCATGAAAACAAAACCATAAATCAATTTTGATAAATTTCTTACGGAATAACGACCGGATTCGAAGCTTCTATCGAACGATGGTGGTGAATCTTTGATCTTGATGATGAAGCCTTGAAGGTTTTTCAAAAATCTCCCCGCTTCTGATAAGTCGTGAGAACGGCCACCGTTTTTTTCCCTTTTGTCTCCTTCCCCCTTTTCTCAAATACAACTTATATTTATATAGGTAACAAATTAGGGTTAACTCTAACCTAATGTCCACTTTAAAGCCCAACTTAAATAATTAGTCAAAACTAAATAAAATTTAAACAAATTAAAATAAACTTAAAACTCTATTTATTTATACTAAACATTAAAAATATTATAAAAAGAATAAAATATTTTCTAATATTTTTAATTTTATGATATTTGGATGTTTTTATGAATAATATGGAAAAAAGTGAAAAAATAATATTTTTTATAAAATAATTTAAATAAAATACGAAAATAATAATTAAATAATAAAAAAACTATTTTTGTTTTTTTATTTATGAAAATAGAAAAGTTAGAATAAAAATAAAAGGAAAACAAAAAGTGAAGAAGGTAGGATTCGAACTCTCGACCTCTCACACTCACAACTCCTCACACACGGTCTCTTGCCAATTGTGCTATTTTATTCATTCGAAATAAAGCGGCACTAGAAACCATGTAAAGGTAGGATAAATTTGAGGTGCAACAGATGCCCCTATTTAAATAGCTTCACCGGATGATTTGAGCAGCGAAGACTCGAGAAATCGCGGTGAAAGGGATTTAAATACAGATAACCGAAAATTTGGCCCCTAGATGCAGTGATATGCAATGATATGGACAAAATAACACGAACTATAATGCTGACAATGCCATGAATCTAATATGATGTGTATGATGGAATGATGAATGCAAGGATGCTGACGACACGATGACATAGGGGACAGACGCGACGAGTAACTACACTGGGGAATACGACGCACTGGTGGAATAGTGCGACAATTGTCACTTTAGAACGAACGGTAATACAGGATCCCCATGGCGGCAGGATCAGGTAAACGACAAGTGCTGGAATTTCCGGTTCATTCCTTTAAATGAAGAGATCGAGCAGGATCTTCAGGAATCATCGGAAATTATACAAAGAGAAACAAACACCAGAGATACTCGGAAAAACCATCGAATAACCTCGGGGTCAAAGAAACAAATTTCAGGGACATCCAGAAGAACATCGAATAAACTCTAAAACATACCAGAGATACTCGAAAAAACATCGAATAAACCCTGGGTTATATCCAGAAACAAAAGGACGACATCTATAGGAGCATGAGATGAAGACAAGTTTCTGAAGGTAAATCCAAAATATTTAGGAAATCAATAAATGTACGTGGCAAGTTTTGAAGACCTATCTGAAAGAACATCAGATAAGCAACAAAGGGGTTCTAGAAGAACGTCAGAATAAAAACTCAGTCTGGAAAAACCTCAGAAAGAGAACAGATCCAGAAAACCATCGAATAAGATTCTGGAAAACCATCAGAATCACAGGGGTATCTGGAAAATCGTTAGATAGAGTTCTTGAAGAACATCAGAAAAAAGACTCGATCTGGAAAACCATCAGAAGGAGGAATTTATCCAGAAAACCATCGGAAAGATTCTGGAAAACCGTCAGAATCGTAAAGAAATATCTAGAAAACCATCAGATAAGAGATACTCAATCTGGAAAACCGTCAGAAAGAGAAACAGATCCGGAAAACCATCAGATAGATCCTGGAAAACCATCAGAATCGAAGGAAAATATCTGGAAAACCATCAAATAAAAGACACTCAATATGGAAAACCATCAGAAAGAGAAACATATCCGGAAAACCATCGGATAGATTCTAGAAAACCATCAGAATCAAGGGAAAATATCTGGAAAACCATCAGATACGTAACAACGAAGTTCTGGAAGAAAATCAGAACAACGAGATTCAATTTGGAAAACCATAAGAAAGAGACATTAAAATCAGGGTACCAGACATCCAATAATGGCTTTGAATGAAAGGTATAAACACAATATATGAGAATAGTATTGGACGTAAAAGGAACAAGCATATCCGGAAAACCATCAGATAAGAAAAACGTCATGTCTGGAAGAACATCAGATGGACACGACACAAAGTTGTTTGGTAGGTGCCAAGTAAGTTGGACTTCGACCACAAGGTAAGACCTGGATAAAACACGACCTCGGGAGAAATGCAAATGAGGACGAAACGCTCGTGCTATGCATAGGTATGATATGTATATGTATATGAATTATGTTATGAGATATGATCAAATGCGAATGCAAATGTCGACGACAAGGCTCTACTCTTCTGGTAAGATGACAAGACTGGAAAACGGATTCCTCAACCCGGAGATCACTGCCACTTGCTAAATTGTAATCAGGTTGATGGTCCTCGTAGGAAGGATGGAAAGCCGCTTGGAGATCTTTCAAGTAAACTGTCCCAGATTAAATTGTCCATTACAAATGAACTGATAATTGCTTCAGCTTGTCTGATTCTGAAACTGACTGTTTTATTGTACCCTCAGAAGGTTTGCCCCAGTCCGAGTCTTGGAAATCTCATGGATAAACTAGATCTGAGAAGACTTTGTCCCTGATAGGATCACTTGACCAAGTTTCTTGATTGTTTGAAAATTCCTTAGAGGAAAGCCAGTTTGCAAACAAAAATATTCATACAAACATGGTGATGCAAAGTTCATGCAACTTTTGAAATCAAAATTATTTTTGAAAGATGAAAAATAAATGAGTCATCGGTTAGAACGCGGCGGTCCAAGATGCTCAAAGTTTAATACAGGTACACGACCAAAATAAATGATTCACAAAGATCTTTAGGAGTCAGCTTACGCAACCTTGTTGTAGCATGCTTTCAAAATATCCTTGTTTCAATTAGGTCTTTTGAGGGTTGTAACGTGGCCTGGTTCACGGTTTATGAAACAAAGGATAAAGGCTCAAAATTTATTTGTTCCCACCCAATCTACGTGATAATCTTCAATCCTACGCTCAGTTAACTCATATTATGCATTCAGGTTCTTATAGGTTAGGAATTGTACTAATGGTAGCAGGGATGGTTCAAAAGTCAAGGGACCTACGAAAAGGCAACCACTGCTTCTTTACAACATATATTTCTTTTGACATTGAGGATTTTCAGGGTAAGGATTTAAAGATCTCCTCTTTTTATTATCCCTAACTTTTGCCTGAACTGTGTTTTTTTGTGTGAAGATTACAGTCAGCAGGATGCCCCAGTTTCGCCTAAGTCTCCTTCATAGGTTTTGACTTAGCGGGCTTTTTATATTTTATTTTGTTTTTTCGAAAGAAAGTGACTGCCTATCTTAAATGATTACGGTGAACCATCATTGGTGTTCTGGCTTTAAAAAAACATCTTTGACACTTGCTGTGTACGAAGGAAAATTGTGAGTGCGACCTTTATATGAAAGGCGTATTGTAGGAAAACACAACCAAGTTAACTGAGAGCTACCCATGCTCCAAGGTTAAAATTGCGGTTTTTTTTGTAAAGAAAGAAACTCCAACTTCTAAGCTCGAAGGGGGTGACAAGGGAATAACTTCCTTATTTCTCCAGTGTTTGGGGATCGAAACAATGCCTTGCATCGTCAACAAAGTTTGATTGAAAGCATACTGACAACAGTCATGGGTATAACGTTTTCGTCATCCTTCCTCAAATCTTTGCATACCAAAAATTCGGACAAAAGTAAATATTTGAAAGATAAAGCATAGAGATAAAAATAATAGATAAAATGAATTAAATCAAAAGTTGCAATGCTTAGTTCATTAATATAAAAGTACAAACATAGTTCGAAAGCAAACAACTAATAAAATAAGGAAAATACAAATAATGAGAAACAAAAGCCTAATGATTAAATTAGTGAGCCATCCTCTGGGGTCATCCCGAAGCTTCACTTTTGATCTGCTGGCAACGGATTTTTCTGGATATTTGGAGGATTATCTTCAAAATCAAGTATTTCATCCCTCATTAACTCACGCACTCTGGATTTCAGTGCAAAACAATGCTCCAAGTCGTGGCCTAAAGCACCCTCATGAAAAGCGCACTAGAAATCAGCTCTGAATCCAACTGGAAGAGGATTAGGAGGTGGTAAAGCCTTGGCAGTAATCAGCCCTCGTTGAACCAAGTACGGATATAACTCTGTGTAAGTCATGGGAATAGGATCAAATTGGTTCCTATTTCGAGATTGGTCTTGTATAATAACTAGATGTTGAGCGGTCTGAGCTGGATGTGGAGCAACAACAGGTTGAGATCCCTGGCGAGGCTTTCTTAATTCAGTCATGACAGCATTGGTCTGCTCATCCTTCCTCTTATGGAAATTCCCATAGGATTTCTTTGCACCATTAGAAGATTCGACAACTTTGGATACCTTCCCATTTTTCAAACCTTCTTCTAACCTTTGGCCAATAGTCACCAGATCTGTAAAGCTTGAAGAGACACTCCCAATCATCTTTTCCCAATAGAAAGGAGACAAAGTATCCATGAACATTCCTGTCAGTTCCTTCTCTGTTATAGGGGGTTCGACTTGGGAAGCTAACTCCCTCCAACGCTGAGCATACTCCTTGAACGACTCTTTTTCCTTCTGAGACATACTTTGAAGCTGACGGCGATCAGGAGCCATATCCAAATTGTATTTGTATTGCTTCATAAAAGCGTTGGCGAGATCTTGGAAGCAGTGGACACTGTTATGCTCTAAGTTCATATACCATTTAAGAGAAGCACCACTCAAACTATCCTGAAAGCAATGGATGAGCAACTTCTGATTGTTGGTGTAAGCTGCCATCTTTCGTAAGTACATGACTAGATGGGCTCTTGGACATGAATGACCTTGATACTTCACGAACTCAGGAGTCTTGAACTTGGCAGGCAAAACAAGACCAAAAACTAGGCACATATTATCGGCATCAACGTTGAAGAAATCAGCACCTTCGACAGCTTGGAGTCTCTTGTTTATGATCTGAAACTGTTCACGAGTGATCTCAGGCTCAACAAAATCTTCCTGGTCTCCCTTTTGCCCACCGGCAGCATTGTAATCATAAGGAGGATTCTCAAAGGGAGCTTGGACAGTCTGGTTAACCGTGTGGACCACAGGTTGGGCCTCGGTAAGGACAGGAGCTTGAAAAACCGGTCTGACAGTCTGACCAATCATAGCAGCAGATGCAATAGGTGGAGAGTAGTTATGAGGTAAACCAGACTCCGACCAAGTAGAGGGTGGCGCTGGAACAAGAGGTAGATCAACACTTGAAACTTCCTGAATGACAGTCCTCTGAGGTGGCTCTCCTCTGGCAATCAACACTTGAAGCATCTCGGTAAGCCTGGTCATGCCTGCTTTTAACTCATCAATCTCCATTCGGACCTCCGCATTATGTTCCTCTTGTTCTGACATTTTGCGTTTATAGTTAACTCTAGTCTGATATCTGTGTCGAGGAATCAGCTTGACGACTCAACGGAACACTAGAAGATAAAGACAACTGGACATGAGAAACCCGGGGAATGATGCCATGCAAGACATAATGCTAATGCAACGCAATAGTTTCAAGAACTTCAACGGTCGATTGCAAACATTTCTTTTTTAGGAAAGTTGGAAACGATTTTAAACTTTGAAATGTAGGACTTTTGAATTCGCAAAGGACTGTTGAATTCCTTGAAACTAGGAATGATGTTTTATGAATGCCATGCACAAATACACACAAACAACAAAGTCCTAGGTTAGAGGAACAATGAATGGAGTTAAGGTCTACCCTTCCCCAAAGGTATGTACTATGGGGAGTTGTACATGCAGAACAAGGTACTAAAGAGGTGCCCAAAGTCATCAGTCCATCTTTCGGATATTATCAATTTCCCAATTGACTTGGTGGTTAATAATATCCTCAAGAGAGCCTCTTTTGAGTGAAGTATCGCGTAGCAACTATTTTGGGATTACTCCCTCATAGTTCCCGCACTACGTCCTAGATAAGGCCAAAGTGGTGTTCAGGTACTACGGTCCCCAGTATCACATACTCTAATCGACAATAGTAAAAGTTTTCACGATTACTCGTTTAACCGAACCATTTTCGAAAGGGTCTCAACTGAGCGGTGATTCTCAAGTCACCTTGGTCGGGATTCCACTCCCTATAAGGCTCGTCGTATATATCACCTTCCTATAATAATGTCACCCAAGTCCGGGTGTAGGACTTATCTCACAACAAAGATACCCCAAGCAAGGTACAATATATACATATAATAAAATAAAATAGAAATATCATACAATAAACAAAATAGGGGCAACCCTTAAAAATTAGGAGGGTCCACAGTGAAGTTGTCATTTTCTGTTGCGGTTAGAATATGATATCAAATTATTAATTAATTTGAATCGCATCTTTAATTCACAACCGCTCTTTGATTTATCCGAAGGAAAGGTCAAAAGAGGAAAAACTAATTTTGCATCGTAAATACATGCGGGGAGAGATCTAGGTAAGAGGTTGGTTAAGTCTAGGGAAGGTACTAACACCCTAAACTTCTGTAGTACTCTACAGGAACCTTCTGTTTATTGTATGCTTTTTTATTTTATTTTATTATCTGCTTTAATATATATTGAGCTAAGGGATAGAGTGACCTAAAGACCTAAGGGTTAGTCCTAAGTTTACTCGGTAAGACGTCGCATCTTGTGCCTACATATCGTGACGGGAATGGAATCAGAGTAATTGTAGTTCCCCTCGAAAAGGAGGTTAGAAACTTCTTGACTGTGGTCAAGGTTTCAATGGGAGTAAACGTATCTTAAGGACACGCTTACGTGGAGTCTTGAAACTCCTATTTCTATGTTGAAAAGTTGAATTAAAATTAGGGATTCCACGACGGGAAACCCTAAAGCAGAGTACGACGACTCTTTGACCTAAAGCTAGGGTAAAGGGTATTTTCGTCCACGGCGGGACACCTAGGCTATTAGGGTTTTGAAATGGTCAAAGGTTAGGGTTATTGACTCGGCGGTCAAACGGCTAGACCTAATTCTTCAGGAGGGATTCTAACGGCAAATCATGCAAGATATAGCAAATTATTATATGGCAGAAATAAAGTACGGAAAATAATGAAAGCGATAAAGAAAGCATCGCGACGATCACTCGCGTAAATTACAAATCCTCAAAAAATGCGAAATAAAAAATAAATCGCGACCATGGTCTCGCGTAAATTAAATCCATGGGACAAAAACGAACAAATGAAATAATAATAAGCTGAAACAAATAAATTAAAGAGTGTTAGACGAAAAAGAAAAAGGACGGGAACATTAGGAACTTCTTATTTTTTTTATTTTTATTTAAAAGAGAATAATGGATTTCAAATTTTTACTTAAAAACAAATGTGTTAATTTCATGGCTATTTAATCAAAAACCTGCATATTCATTTCATTATCATTATCAATTAAAAACAAACAAGTTTTACAAATGATATTTGCACTTAAATAGAAAAGAAACTACAATGTAAAGAAATGACATGATAAAACAGATTGCCAGCTCGGGGAACCGGGCTTTTAAATCTTGACTTGTTGCTGAATCAACCATCTCCAGAATTGCTCGTCAAAGTTAGTCTGGTACTCTTCTGAACATCTACCCTCAGTAAATTCCTTCGTAACATTAACTGCTGAACCCACTTGACTGGAAGGAGGATTGCTGATCTGGATTCCCTGAGGTGTGACTGAGAACATGTTAGAGTTAAGCAGAGTCTGAATCTTGCTCCTCAGCACCTTACAATCTTCGGTTGAATGCCCCTGTCCCCCAGCATGGTACTCACAATGGGCGTTGACATCAAAACTGGGCGGATACGGCAGAATCTCTGGATTAATTTTCCTCGGCACTATCAATCCACCTTTGATTAGACTTGGCAGCATTTGACTGTATGACACTGGTAGCAGGGTGAAATGCCTTTGTGGCTTCCTTGGTATTTGTCGGGCGTGCTGCCGCAACTGATGCCGGTACGATCGTTGACTCTGGAGGGGAACAGATATCTGATGCACAGACCCAAGAGATTGTTGACTCTGAACATTTGAAACATCTGAAGACTAAGTCTGAGGTATCGAGAATTCCCTTTGTTCAGATACTTTCATCCTCAGGCTTGGTCTAGGAACATGCAACAGTTGTGGGCATGAAGATTCTGAGGTTATGGACTGCAAGATACATTTCTGACCCAATGCAGCTTCAGGGAAGAGAATAGGAACATCCACCTCTTTTATAGTAACCGGAATGGGACCACCTGGTATGCTTACGCCGCCCAGCGCGAATTCAACTGCCTTTGAATCGATTAAGTCCTGAGCTTGGTGCTTAAAAGCTCTGCAGTTCTCAATGTTATGCCCCGGTGCCCCAGAATGGAAATCACAGTGGGCACTTGTATCATAGCCTAGTGGTGGCTCCCCAGTCAATGAAGACAGAGTCCGAAGTTCAACCAATCGAAGTTGAAGCAAGAGCTGCAACAACTGAGCATAAGTCATGGGGACCTGATCAAAGATTCTGTCGGGCTGCTTCAGCCTCTGAGCATACCTCCTAGTCTTAAGATTGTCTCGGGAAACGAGAGGTAGCTGCTGACGGGAAAATCCTGGAACCTCAGGTTGTGCAAAAGATCTTTGAGGCACATCACGCTTTGGGAAAGATTCACAGACAATGGTGGAATAAGCGTCTCTACTGCAGCTTCAGGCGCCTGATCGCCTTCCTTTCTTAGCACATTTCTTATCACTTCTATGATCAGTCCCATCTGAGTCTTCAGTTGCTGAACTTCCTCCTTAAGCATCTTCTGATCCTGACATAGAGCTTGCATGTCCACCATGAATTGTCCCATCTGGCTTCGGACTTCCCTAAACTCCGCTTGCATCTGTTCCGTAGCCATCTTCTGTCTTCTCTACAAGTTGAAGTCTGAAATTCTGAAGAAAAACTGGATCAGGCTCACAAAACCCAGCCTCAAACACCTGTTATGCAAATGAAATACAAAATGCCATGTTCAAGTATTTCCAAGGAATCTGTCTGCGCTGATCCATGTTTTACACAGACGAATCACAAGAAAAAGATTTAACGCTCAACAGCGAGTTTCAAAGTTAGGATCCTTGGAAAGACAAGAACATGTATGTCAAAATGCAAACATGTTATGATGATGCAGATGCAAAGACATGGCATCAAGGCTGCTGTGTTGCTGACTGAGCTGAACCAGAGCTTTGCTTCGGCGAGAAAATACCAACACATATGAATACTGTTGCGGTTAGAATATGATATCAAATTATTAATAAATTTGAATCGCATCTTTAGTTCACAACCGCTCTTTGATTTATCCGAAGGAAAAGGTCAAAAGAGGAAAACCTAATTTTGCATCGTAAAGACAATGCGGGGAGAGATCTAGGTAAGGGGTTGGTTAAGTCTAGGGAAGGTACTAACACCCTAAACTTCTGTAGTACTCTACAGAAACCTTCTGTTTATTGTATGCTTTTTTTATTTTATTTTATTATCTGCTTTAATATATATTGAGCTAAGGGATAGAGTGACCTAAAGACCTAAGGGTTAGTCCTAAGTTTACTCGGCAAGACGTCGCATCTTGTGCCTACATATCTTAACGGGAATGGAATCAGAGTAATTATAGTTCCCCTCGAAAGGGAGGTTAGAAACTTCTTGACTGTGGTCAAGGTTTCAATGGGAGTAAACGTATCTTAAGGACACGCTTACGTGGAGTCTTGAAAATCCTATTTCTATGTTGAAAAGTTGAATTAAAATTAGGGTTGAAATTAGGGATTCCACGGCGGGAAACCCTAAAGCAGAGTACGGCGACTCTTTGACCTAAAGTTAGGGTAAAGGGTATTTTCGTCCACGGCGGGACACCTAGGCTATTAGGGTTTTGAAATGGTCAAAGGTTAGGGTTATTGACTCGGCGGTCAAACGGCTAGACCTAATTCTTCGAAAGGGATTCTAACGGCAAATCATGCAAGATATAGCAAATTATTATACGGCAGAAATAAAGTACGGAAAATAATGAAAGCGATAAAGAAAGCATCGCGACGATCACTCGCGTAAATTACAAATCCCCAAAAAATGCGAAATACAAAATAAATCGCGACCATGGCCTCATGTAAATTACATCCATGGGACAAAAACGAACAAATGAAATAATAATAAGCTGAAACAAACAAATTAAAGAGTGTTAGACGAAAAAGAAAAAGGACGGAAACGTTAGAAACTTCTTTTTTTTTTATTTAAAAGAGAATAATGGATTTCAAATTTTTACTAAAAACAAATGTGTTAATTTCATGGCTATTTTAAGATCTAAATTTAGAAGAGTTCATAACTTTTTGTGAAAAATAGAGTCTTAAATTTTATTATAAAAAAAAAGAGTTTAAAATTTTATTATGAGAAAAAATAAAGCTTTTTTTATTATGAAAAACTGAGTTTTTATTTTGTTATGAGAAAAAAAATAAAGTTTTTTTTTATATGAAAAACAGAGTTTTTATTTTAGATTTATTAAAGGAAAAAGATTAATTAAGGAAAATGTTATATTAATTATTACTATTATTAAATCATAAACTAATAAAATAATAAAATAATAACTAATTAATAAAAATAAAGAAAAAAAGAAAAGGAACATAATTGAAAGGGGAGGGGGAAACGAATCATTTGTTATTATAAGGGGTTTTTCATCTTTTTCATTCTCACTGTCCCACGCGACGACCATTAAATCTCCTAAGAGCTTTTCGCTCCATTTTTCCAAAGCTTCTCTCATCTATTTCGCGTTGCATGTGCGGTTCCTCTCCTGCTGAATGTGTCCCTGAAAAAAAACCATGAAAATAAAACCATAAATCAATTTTGATAAATTTCTTACGGAATAACGGTCGAATTCGAAGCTTCTATCGGACGATGGTGGTGAATCTTTGATCTTGATGATGAAGCCTTGAAGGTTTTTCAAAAATCTCCCCGCTTCTGATAAGTCGTGAGAACGGCCGCCGTTTTTTTCCCTTTTGTCTCCTTCCCCTTTTCTCAAATACAACTTATGTTTATATAGGTAACAAATTAGGGTTAACTCTAACCTAATGCCCACTTTAAAGCCTAACTTAAATAATTACTCAAAACTAAATAAAATTTAAACAAATTAAAATAAACTTAAAACTCTAATGAAAATAATAATTAAATAATAAAAAAACTATTTTTGTTTTTTATTTATTTATGAAAATAGAAAAGTTAGAATAAAAATAAAAGAAAAACAAAAAGTGAAGAAGGTGGGATTCGAACTCTCAACCTCTCACACTCACAACTCCTCACACACGGTCTCTTGTCAATTGTGCTATTTTATTCATTCGAAATAAAGTGGCACTAGAAACCATGTAAAGGTAGGACAAATTTGGGGTGCAACAAATACCAAAGTATAGGAGCCTCATAACATCAAAGATCAAAGGTCCGCACTGATGAGAAATCCGGGTAGGTTGGAGGTCAAGTTTCTTGTATAGCCCTTCCTACTCACAGGTATGAACCTATCACTGACAAGGTTCGGCATCCTACGCGTTCATCAGCGTCACCGACTTTCGAGAAACGATGAACGTTCACCATTTCTGGTTTGGCATCATAATCACCCGAAGAGGCCTCACTTAGCTGAATCACAAATGATTGGTTCCCAGAGTCGACAATCCTCAGATCCAAAATCCCCTCAAGCCCAAAGGGTTAGAAAGGAAATCATTAAAGAGAATCTCGTCTGAGCGCGAATTTCATGGGAACTAGTACATGCAAAGCATACAGGTTCACCACTACTTTCCACTTCTAATGTTATGTTTGTACTTAAGCTTGGGTTTTGGCTTATCTCTCAATGGAACATTCCCCTCAACAGTACAACAAAACTGATATATACAATGCTGGAAGTAAATGCGGGAAAATAAAGTACAACACATATACACACCCAAAAGATAAACAACCAAGCCCTAGGATTGACTCGCATAGGGGATGGGAAATGTCCCCAGCAGAGTCGCCAGCTGTCGTATCGTTGCAAAGAGAGGCCAACAAAGACAGAAGAGTCGCCACCGTCCGTTATTTATCCTAAAAGAGGGAAAGGAAACAATAAGATAAAACCTAACGAAAAGGGAAAAGACAGGTCATCGCAACCATATCTCGGGTTCGGGAGTCAGTTATGCAAGGGGAAGGTATTAGCACCCCTCACGTCCGTCGTACTCGACGGGATCCACGCTTGTTGTCTATCTAAAAGGGTGTTGAACTATCTATGCTAATGGCTCAGGGACAAAAGAAAAGAAAAGAGACTCGTTAGAGCATCACCGCTATATGCCTACGTACTCCCTCGTGCAATGGGAAAGTCAGAGCCAATGTAGTTTGGAAAACTACGGGTGAAGGTGGGGAAGGTTGCTCGCCAAGACATCACCGTCTTGTGCCTACGTATTCTCATATGGCATGAGAAATCAGAGCAAATGTAGTTTGGGCTAACAAGAACACTGATTGGTTCAAAATGTTTTACTCGAGTAAGGTTAAAACTTAGTTCTAGCAGTTAGGTGTATGCAGCTCGACCATTGGAGACTTAGGCGTTACCTGTTTACAGTAGAACCAAGAGTTAGCAAAACTCTCCTTATGAAAAAGGTTTTCCAAATTAAGATCCCGGAGGATAAAAAGATTTGAAGTTTGTTTTTGTGTTTTTTAGAGAAGAAGTGCATTGGTTATTGTTTGTAATTCATGTTGCACTAAAGACTATGACCTAGAAGCGAATGCATCACATATCGTCCAAAGGACATACGTTAAACACTCTAGATAATTGAGAGGAGGCCCCCAATCACCATTTCCCAAGTACTTAAGGCTCGTAGCGCACAACAATCCTTAACCTTTATTAAGTGTTTTGAAGATGTTTGAAGATGAGAAGAGAAAGACACTCTAAAGGGAGACTAAGACTCAACCTAATGTTCTCATACAAAGTGCACCTATGATTGGGATAAAAGGGAATGCTACCTAATGTTATCATGCATGGGTTCAAGCCTAAGGTCTATCATAATCAATCTTGAACAAGAAGGATTAGAGGTCCTAAGGGAACATGGCAAAGAAGAAAGAAGAAGAAAGCATAAGAAAAATGCAATATGCAAACATGTAATGCACAATTAGAATGAAAGTGAGGGAGGAACAAAGTGTGGGGTAAACACCACCACAAGTACATCTCAACCTCAAGCATGCAAATGAGATATGCAAGAACCAAAAGAAAATGCACACAAAAGCACATAAGCAAATGATCATCACTTTGAACCACATCCATAAGCATGCATTCAAGTGGAAATCAAACACACGTGTCGATGATATCATGATTAAACAATCAAGAGCAACGACATATATCCACAACATCTCACTCCTAATGCGTCATATGGATCCATGAATATTCGAAGTGAGTGAGCACCAAAACAAGCATGAAAAAAACAGCAAAACAGGCCTGCTGGCACAATGTTAATCGATTAACGCCAGGGGTTAATCGATGAACCATTGAAAAACGCCTGAAAATTTGAATATTTGTACTGGTTAATCGGTTAACACTGTGCCAGAAGCAGAAAAACAGCAACAGAACAACATTTTCAGCACATAAGCACTTATCCAATCATTCGGATGATCACATAATCAGTTAAGCATGAATTTAAACCAGTAATCAGTGATTCAATCAGCATGTAAACACATTAAACCAGCAAGATCACAGATCATATGAATCAAATTAACAAAATCAATCGAAAATGAAGATCCACATGGTAATTATGCAAATAAGCTCAAAAGCAAAATCAGATAAAGAATTCCAACCTACAAAGTGGAGAATTGCTTTGGTTAGTGTTGATTCGCTAGAAATAAGTAGATCGAAGCAAGAAACCCAAAGATTCTTCAAGATCCAAGTGTTTTCTTGTTGTAGGAGTGAAGATCCACCACAATTAAGCCAAAATAATCCAAATAAGCTCCTTCAAAGCAACTTCAAAATTCAGATCCAAACTTGCACGAAAATTGGATGAAGAAATTGATTCAATGAGGATGATGGACGAAGGTTTAGATCTTAGAAATCAATGATTCCAATGGAGAATCAATGAATTCAAACAAAGAAGAGCTTTGGTGAAGGTTTGGGAATGGAGAAGTTGAAAGCAAATTGAGAGAGTGAGAATGAATTCTGAAATGAAATGGAAATTATGAGATTAGATGTGTGAGGTTTGGAGCAAATCAATTAAATACTCCTTAGGCTTGGATCCAAATGAGGCTTGAAGTGTGGTTTGTGAAAGTTGCTTTAGAATGAGGAGTGGAAATTTGGAGGGAATTTGAAATTAACCAAAATTCAAAGTGATTCTAGATCCTTCCTCTGGTTTAAAAACAATTCACAGGTGATCCAAATTGGACCCCAAAGTGGCTTGGTTTGAAAATTCACGTGCAGGGGCAAAATTTGCACTAGTTAATCGGTTAACACCTTCAAAATTTGAATTTTGGCGCCTTTTGGAGGGAAATCTGCACATTTGCCCGTTTTCAACCATTTTAAGCCTTGTTCAGCCTCTGAAACTTGCTCTTGAATGCTATAACCCTGAGAATGCTCGATATAGCCTGAATGCTGCCTCCTGAGCTAAAATGTCCTACAAAACAAAATAAAATCGACCGCTGGGTAAAATAAGTGTCGGAGCCTCCGATGCTCGTTGTTCAACCTTTTGTGCTAAAAGAACTCTGAGCCACAGGAAAACCTTGATCCCCTGCCTCAAGAACAAATGCTATAATATGCAAAAATGAAATGAAACACAAGCCAAGTGAGAAAAGGTTGGGCAAATTTTGGTGTACAACAGCAGTGAGAATCGAATATCAAGCTGTTAATTAACTTGAATCACAAATCTTAATTCACCACCGATCTTTAATTTGTCCAGGGGAGGGGAAAAAGATCGAATAATCCATGAGTATGCAATGCAATGCAAAGCTAGCGAATCTAGGCCCAATGGTTAATTAGACTTAGAAAAGGTGTTAGCATCCTAAGCATCTGTAGTAGTCTATAGGAACCTCTTGTTTTATCCATGTTATTATTGTTTGATAAGGGTGAGAGGCTTAGGAGTTTATTTCTAAGTATGTTTGCCAAGAAATTCTATCTTGTGCATACGTATCCTGATTGGAATGGAATTAGAGCACTTTTACTTCCCCTAAAGGGATGAGAAACTCTTGACTGTGGTCAAGGTTCCAGGGGGAGATATTTGTTGATTAATTTTAGGAGAGAAGACAAGTCGACATCTTAAGGAGAATACTCGACTTAAACCACCACAAACATGTGGAAGACAGTCTTTGCTTCACATTGAGAACTCAAATATATAATCGACGAGTATGCCACATGCCTCTCTCAAACGGAAAATATTCTACATCTTTCTTGAATATGTTGTGGGGTAAAAGAATTACATATCGACTACATAGATGACTCGTATCTAATTCTCATGGGAGGAAAAATGATTTTAATTTTAACGACAAACTAGCTTAATTCTATGACCTAAGATTAAAATTAAAAGGGAGTCTATTCTAGAAGTTATCATGTAATTGATTGATCTTAAAGTCTACATGCTTACCCTAATCCAATTCATCAAGGACAAAATTGAATCGAGAATCTAAGGTACCTAGGAAACCAAAGCAGCTAATGGCGTGTCAATCTTGGATATCTATTTTATGCATTGATCATGATTCATCAAGAAAAATCTGAATTGTATTTAAGGAAACAATCCAAACCCTTCACACTCAAATTACCAAATTATCAATTCCACCAGATAAAACTTAATGAAAATTTAATGAGGGAGCTATCAATTTAGTGCAATTCGATTGAAGTCTAATTAAATATCAATCAACATTCTAAAAAATGAAAATAAATTTAAGTAAAATCTAATTAATTTAAAAAACAACAAAAAACTATTAATTAGAAATTAATTATAGTTTTACTTTTAAACAAAACATTAAGAAAGAAAGAAAAAGTTAAAAATAACTGGGCTTCAAAAATAATGTAAAATAATAAAAAAAATGGAATGGGTTGAACCATCACTAGGCCTACCCGAGTATCCACAATGATATCATATCATCAAAGAAACAAAACATTATCTTCATTATTGCGGTGAGAATCAGATATCAAGCTATTAATTAACTTGAATCACAAATCATTAAGTTCACCACCGAGCTTTGATTTATCCAAAGGAAAGGGTAAATATCGAAGAAAATCCTAAGTGCGCTATGTAACAACAAAGCTAAGAGATTATAAGGTTCGGGGGTTGGTTATACCTAGGGAAGGTGTTAGCATCCTAAGTATCTGTAGTACTCTACAGGAACCTCTTGTTAATATTTATGTTGTGTTAAAATTTGCTTGCTAAAGGAAAAGGTGCTAAGGTAAAGACCTAAGACATATACACTAAGTATGCTTGCCAAGACGTCACATCTCATGCCTACGTATCCTAACTAGGATGAAATCAGAGCAACTGTAGTTTACCTAAATAGGGATGAGGAACTCCTGACTGTGGTCAAGGTTCTAGAGGGGAGTAAGTATTCATAACCATGATACTTACACAGAGTTAACCAACTCTCTAAATCTAAGTTGAAAACTAACTAAAGAAAATGACTTTAACCAAAGTCAAAGGGGAAAGTGAGTACTCCTAACCTTGATACCCACATAGAGTTTACTAACTCTACACCTAATTCTAAGTTGCAAAACCAATTGGTTCTAACCAGACCAAAAGGAGGGAGATAAGTACTCATAACAATGGTACTTACACAGGGTTAACAAACCCTAAACTTGAAACTAGGTTAAGAAAACATTGGCTCTAGCAAGGCCAAAGGTGATGACTCTAACAAAGTCATAAGGGAAGTAGGAAAACTAGGCTATCTTAAAAGAAGAATGACATAGCAGTCAACAAATGTTCCCTTCCTTTGGAAATTGGAGAAAAACACCCACTTGTAGCAACAAGTAAAGACAAAGGAACTCAAAGGCAAATGATAACAATCAAATTCACAAATAACAACATAAGCATATCAATGCTAAAACAATATGAACAACTCATGATATAAACAAGTAACAAAAATCAAGCACCATGACATGTCAAAAGTTGGTAATAAACAAATAAAACACAAACATGCAAGAAACAAACCCTAACTTGACACACCAATCAAAAATAGGAAAATAGCCAAACCAAATCAAACTAGAGACTCAAACTTAAGTCCATACCCTCATGAATATGTATGCAAAATATCATCAAAAGATTGGTAGAAAAACTTATATCAAGAACAACTAACACGTTCACAACACCAAAATGATCTAGGCTTAACAAAACTCAATCAAAAGTTATCAAGACAAACACATCAAATCTCAACAAAAATACTTAAACATCCCATACTCATATACTAAAAGTTGGCAAAAAAATCAGCTCAAGAAAGCGTGTGGAAAGCATTCAAATTTAGAACCCTAATTTAAGGGTGTTTTGGTAAACATATTAAACCAAATAATTTAAATAAAATATAAAAATAAGTAATAAAAATTATGAAAAATCAAATAAGACAGTAATGTGTCAAAATATATATTTTTGTGAATTTTTGTGTGTATATAAAATGTTAAATAAAAACATAAACCTTAAATGATTAAAAGAAATAAAAGAAAATTAAAAAAAAGGGCAAAGGGGGTGCGTCCAACAACTATTCTTGAAGGTAAAGCCTTGATGGGCTTTGGTGGGGGTGCCAGAATTAAAAAAAAAAAGGCTAGGTCATAAGAGCCCAAGGCAGATGGGTGTATACGTGATTCAGCCAACATGGGTTGGCTTTGGGGAAGAAATCCAGACCGTCAGATCTATATCGAGTCTAAGGTTGACTTAATTAGAAGGATTAAAACAAAGGTGTACGATAGGATCCATGGGAATGACGTGCATGAAATAATTGAGACTTAATGAATCAACCGGATTCAACATGTCACCGTCTCATATGCCAGTTCAGGTAAAATGACATGCAACTAAGATGAGATAACACACTTGTTCCCCTTATGTCGTCTATATCTTTCTCTCTAAACAAGAAAATACCCTTTATCGGAAAATGAAAAAGGTTTCCAAAGTGGACGAAGTACGGCGGAAACCGCCGTCTTCTCCGGCGAGGTTCACTCCTCTCACCACAAAGCCAGAATAACCCCCCACTCTTTTTTTCTCCTGATCACAAATCCAGAATTGATTTCTTCTAAAACTCACTCAAAACCTCAAATCACCCTCATTCCCAATCTAAACCCTAAGTTAAGACAACACAGAAACTACACAAAACAAATCAGAAATGGGAACATACTTAAGCAAAACGATATGGAACTATACAAAACAACTTCAAAGCATCTTCTATCAGCAACAGACACAAATGAGGATGAGATTTGGAAGGATTCCTCTTGAAGACTACCTTCAGACAAGCCCTCGAGCGTAATTTCCAAGTAACACTGCTTAGACTCCCTTACTTCTCCGTGTATGAATCCTCCTTTTTAATTTTCTTCTTATTCTGAATGATATTTCTTTTCAAAGTTTTTCGTTCCTGTGTGATTGTTGAGTTAGAAAAATCGTCCTTTTCTTAGCGGGATCCTCCCCTCCTTTTATCTCAAAAAACTCCCCTTCTTCCAACAATCTTATCAAAACTGATTTTTGCTCTGACCCTTGTGTCTTCTTCCATTTCTTGTGTTAACATGCCAACTCTTACTTTTTATACCCTATTTTGTTGCTTCTGAATTTTCTGTCTATTTTCAAAATCGATGTTGGTACTTTTCTGAGTGAATTCCTAGGTTCTGAGACTTCCCTCTTTTGTTAATTTTGACCTTATGACTTGCTGCCAAATACTGTCTTCTTCTGACCTAAACTTTTCTATAGTTATTTTGAAAATTATGCTATTATGGGATGGTTGTCTTTTTCCAGATTTGGTTAATGTCTATGCTATTAACTCCTGTTACCATGAACCTTGCCCTTCTTGTGAATTCCGCAAATGGACATATGCCCTATGTTGTCTTTGTTATTCTGAACTTCCTATTGTATTTTCTGCACATTCTAAAATTGTGAGATTGTCTTGCTGTGGAATTGGTTTATGATGTTGGAAATTCACCTCACACCCTATGAAGAATTCTCTTCAATCTTGATCTCAAGATTGATGAGCAAACCCACATATGATAGTAATGGTAATAACAAGTAATTATCAAGAACAACAAAAGAAAAGAAGAACAAACAAGAAAGAGAAGAATGAGAGAAGAAATATTTGGAGAAAATTGTTACCCATAAACTGTGGGATTTCTGATTGCTTATAGAACTTTCACTTGCTAAAACTGCAACTGTGAAATCTGTTCAATGTTATGATTGAATACAAAGCAAGGCACCCTATTTATAGTTTTAGGTTTACAAAAGCCCAAAAACATAAAAGGCCCAAAATATTCAAATCAAATCTAATAATATCAAATCAAATCAAAACAATGAACTACATTTAACACACCATCTAATTCATTGTGTCTAAACTGTCTACATTCATCACGACTCTTAGTCTTCTGAAGGCTTCGACCTGCACTCCCTTCGTCATGATATCTGCAATCTGATTATCAGTTCTTCAGTGTTCCAACTTCATCTTCCCTTCTGCTACCTGCTCTCGAAGATAATGGAACCTCATTTTGATGTGCTTGCTTCGACCATGAGCTATTGGATTCTTCGCCAAGTTGATAGCTGACATGCTGTCTATCTTCATGGTAATTTCTCCATGATTCTTCCCTGTGATTTCTTCGACCAAGTTCACCATCCAAGTTGCTTGACATGCACAAAGAGAAGCAGCTATATATTCTGCTTCGCATGATGATAATGCCACTACTGGTTCCTTTCTCGAATTCCAAGCAACTGGTGCACCACCTAACATAAACACATACCCAGCTGTGGATTTTTGATCCTCAACATCACTACACCAACTGGAGTCTGTGTATCTCACTAGCATTCTTTTCCTTCATCAGCTGCTGGAAACAAAATACCATAGTCGAGAGTTCCTTTCAGATACCTCAGTATCCTCTTCGCCGCTGCTAGGTGTGATACCTTTGGCTTCTGCATGAATCTACTTATCATACCAACACTGTATGCTAAGTCAGGCCTTGTGTGACAAATGTATCTAAGTGACCCAATAAGTCTTTTGTATTGGGTTGGGTCGACATCATCTTCATCTGAATCCTTCGACAATTACAATGTGGGCTCAGCTGGAGTCGAAGTTTGGTTGCAATCTTGCATCTCAAATCTCTTGAGTATTTCGCCTGCATATCTTCTTTGATTCATCATCAAACCTCTACTTGTCTTGTAGAATTCGATGCCAAGGAAATATGAGAGATTTCCCAAGTCTGACATTTCAAACTCCTAACTCAGGTCATGTTTGAAATCTTCGATCTCCTTCTTGCAACTCCCTGTTATCAACAAATCATCAATATAGAGACATAGTATAAGCAATTCACCATTGCTTCTTCTTACATATACTCCATGCTCAGTTGTCCACTTCACAAATTCCTTCTCCCTTAAGAAGCTATCGATTTTCTTATTCCAAGCTCTTGGAGCTTGCTTAAGTCCATACAGGGCTTTATGAAGCCTATACACCTTTCTTTCTTCGCCTTGTTTCACAAACCCAGCTGGTTGTGCAACATAAACTTCTTTGTCTAAGGGGCCATTAAGGAATTCACACTTCACGTCCATCTGACATATGTGCCAGTTGTTCATATTTGCTAGACCAACAACCAACATGATTGTTTCGATTCTAGCAACAGGTGCGAATACTTCATTGGAGTCAATTCCTTCCTTCTGAAGAAATCCTTTCGCCACAAGTCTCGCCTTGTGTCGAGTTACTTCTCCTTTAGGATTTACCTTTACCTTGTAAACCCACTTCACATAAATTATCTTCTTGCCTTGCGACAATTCAACAAGTGACCAGGTATCATTGACTTAGATGGACTTCAACTCTTCAATCATTGCTTTCATCCACTTTGAATCTTTCAATGCCTCAGCTGCATTGACCGGTTCGACATCTGCATAGAAAGCATAATGTACCAACTCACCCTCTTCATCGACTACATCATCTAATGTAATTACACATTCTTGAAACCTTGCAGGCATGTGTCTTGTTCGTTGAGGTCTGCTTGAACCTGCTTCATCTGCAACTGGTTCCTGTCGAACTTCTATTTCGACTTCAGTGGCTGGTTCTTCACAAGAGATTATCACTGAATCCTTTTTGGCATTCTCAGTCCAATACCATTCTTTAAGCTCATCTATGATCACGTCCCTGCTGATCACTACCTGCTTATTCACTGGGTTGAACAGCTTGTAACCTCCTGTCGAATGATATCCTATCAAGATCATCTGATTCGACTTATCATCAAGCTTCCTTCTCAATTGATCTGGCACATGTCTATGTGCTATAGATCCAAACACCTTCAAGTGACTAAGACTAGGCTTGACACCAGACCAACATTCTTCTGGTGTGATTCCTTCAAGCTTCTTCGTCGGACATCTGTTCAATATATATGTTGTTGTCGAAACTGCTTCTCCCCATAATTCTTTAGGTATATGCTTTCCATTCAACATACTTCTCACCATATTCATGATGGTTCTGTTCTTGCGTTCTGCAATCCCATTTTGCTGTGGAGTGTAAGGTGGTACCACCTCATGCACAATCCCTTCTTTTACACATAGTGTATCGAACTCTTTTGACACATACTCTCCACCACCATTAGTCGTCATACTTTTCAGCTTTTGGCCACTCTGTCTTTCGACCATGGACTTGAATCTAGAAAATACCTCAATCACATCACTTTTCTTCTTGATGAGGTAAGTCCACAGCTTTCTACTGTAATCATCTATAAACGTGACAAAGTATCTATTGCCAGAATTCGAATCCACCTGGATTGGACCACATACATCAGAGTATATGACTTCAAGTATTGCCTTCGACTTCCTTCCTGCATCCTTGCTGAAGCTATTCTTGTGTTGTTTCGACTGAACACACTCCTCACAGACTTCCCTTGGAATGTCGATTTCTGGTAATCCTGAAACCATATTTCTTCTCTTCAGTTCTCTGATGTCATTAAAGTTGAGATGACCTAGTCGAAAATGCCATAACCACTCATATCTGCTGGCTGCATTTGCTAGACACTTGTGTTCCATCACATTGAGTCCAATCTTGAAGGTCATATTCTGAGACATTGGAGCCTTCAAGATTAATCTACCACCTACGTCGAGAACTCTCATCATCTTGTCTTCGACAACTACCTTGTAGTTCTTTTCGACAAGCTGCCCTATACTAAGCAAATTACTCTTCATGCCTAGTATGTACAACACATTGGAAATTGTTGACCTTTTGCCATCTTTCCTCATAATCAGAACATTACCAACACCTTCGGCTGCTAGAGTGTTGTCATTTGCAAACTTCACTGTGTTCTTCGACGAGGGCTTCATGTTGACAAACCAATCTTTCCTTCCAGTCATGTGTGATGAGCATCCTGAGTCCAAGTACCACTGATCTTGGAATCTTTCTTCATCTTTTGTTGTGACCATTAGCAACGTTTCTTCTTCCTCATGTTTCGCCAGCTTTGCATCAGTCTCTTGATTTCTCTTCCTTTCTGGACAATCACTAAAATAATGACCATACTTCTGGCAATTGAAACATTGAATGTGGCTTTTGTCTATCTTTCGACCACCACATCTTCCTTTACCTGCAACACCGCCTCTTTGGTTGCCTTGGTTCCAAGGTTTCTTTTGATTCGACTGGTTTCCTCCTTTGTTGCCATTCCTGTTACCTTTGCCTTTTCTTTCCTTTTCTGACTGTGCCTGCAAAGCTATATCTTTCGACTTTCCTGCAACTCTCTCAGCCATCCTCTGTTCATGAGACTCAAGAGTCCCTTGAAGCTCTTCCTTCATCAACACTGATAGATTTTTCGACTCTTCTATGGCAACTACCACGTGGTCGAATTTTGGAGCCAACGATCTCAAAATCTTTGAGACAACTACTTTCTTTGTCAGCGCTTCTCCACATACTTTGATTTGATTCACCAACTTTGTAACTCTGGTGAAGAAATCTGTAATGCTTTCGTTGTCTTCCATCTGAAGCAACTCATAGGTTCTCTTGTGAGTTTGTAACCTCACCTCTTTCACCTTCTCTGCGCCTCCAAACGGCTTTTCAAGAATCTCCCATGCTTATTTTGTTGAATTAACATCACTAACCTTTTCAAAGTTATCCGGATCAACACACTGATGAATTATAAAGAGTGCTTTATAATCCTTCTTCTTCAATTCTTTGTGCGCAGCCTTTTCCGCCTCCGTTGCGTTCTCCCCAAGCGATGTTACTCCGTCCTTCACAAGATCCCCAAGATCTTGATAACAGAAAATCACCTTAATCTGTGTCATACCCAAAATTTTGACCCTTTAGATTCTCATTATCATTTTAGGAGCATACTCATGAATTATCTAACCTTAACCCGGTACAAGTTTGTCTTTGTCAAGTTACAGATGAATCAGGGTTCTGTACAGTCAAATCAGAGCTTCAGGGTTTGTGTTCAATCAAAGTATTAGGCTAATTCAATCATGAAACAAGATTAAGGGTATCATATGATGTCAATTGAGAATCCAATTTGAGGTTGTTACCCCAGAATCAAGAACAGTGTATTTCAGGGCACCCAATTAGGGTTTTTGATTAGTAAAAGTCAACTATAGTTTGACTTTGAGGTTGGAAGGTGTTTTAATGGCGGGATTATGATCCATGAAGTTCATATAGCTTAATAAAGTTCATTCAAGAAGTTTCAAAGTCTCAGGAGGTCCAGAGTGTCAACAGACGACTCGGTAGTCACCGATCGATCGTACGGTTGACCAAAAAGTCAACTCTTTAAATTTAAGGAATTGGACTTCAAAGTGTGAATAAAAAATGTTCCTTATATCATATTGCACTTGCCTATCAATTTTCATGACCATTGGATCAAGGATGAAGGAGTAATCGAAAAATTGGGAAATTAGGATTTTGAAAGGGGCTAAACCATAACTCCTTAACCACACATCCAAATGAAGTGGTTCAAAGCTCATTTGAAATCTCTTGACAAATCCTACAAAAGTCCCTAAGTGGTCCATGATCAGAAAATGCATAGATTTGGAGTTATGATCAAATTCATTTTGAGAAGGGAAAAAGACTTGGAGAAATTTCACTTTTAAGTTCATTTTTTAGCAACTTTGAGGGACTTTTTGGCCAAGTTCCTTTGGGAAATTGAAACTCATGAAAACATGAATTTTTTAGAGCTATTTGAGGGATTTCTAAAAAGTACTAGCACATCTCAAAAGGATTTGTGAGCTGAAAGTTATGGTTATGGCAAGTTGGTGATTTCACACTTTAGTCCCACATTGTCCAAAGTTCAAAAATCATTCCTTTGATCAAACTGGCCAATCTCAGCCCTTGGATGATATTATTTATGATATGTAGAGATTATGAAGCATAGAAATGAGAAGATTATGCAGAAGAGGTGAATTCCCCAAGCTTGCAAGTTGCCTTGCAACTTGCATTTAAAAAATGATTAAACCAAGCAAGAGGTGTAAAGTGAAATCTGCCACAACCATCAAGCTATGCCCTCTAGCCTGCATTTAGCCCTTTCAAAATCATCATTTTGATTGACTATTGGGCTTACCTATCTACCAAGAAAACCCCTTTGTGGAGGTTTGATCCAAAAGTGTAAAACCTTTCTTTCATGTGAAGAAATCTCCAAATCTGCCCCCTCTCTTCATTTGCCTATAAAAGGGAGCCCTCACCACTTCATTTTCAACACAATATCCACTCTAGAAAACCATAGAAAACTCAGATCTTTGCTCTTGGCACATCTTACTCCAAAATCACCAAAATCACAAACTTGTCAAAAACCACCAAAAAACTGTCTTGGTACAAATGCTGCCAAAATCATTTCTCTACATTCAAACACCCCAAAAATCATCCACACAATCTATAAATATGATATAGAAGGTGTCCAAGACCTTAGACCACTCAAAAATCTCACCACTCCAAAAGTCAACTTCCACACCAAGTTACTTTGACCAAAAGCCACAAAATCAGCCAAAACTTGTTCTATGCATTTGCTTGGTGTTCTAATCACTCAAACACCTCTCATATATCATTTTTCAACTGTCTAAAGTGTTAAAGATCATTGGTGGAGTTTATTTCTCCAACTGTCTCAAAGTTTGCATTCTTGCTTCAAAAGGAAGAAAGCTTCAAGGCTAGTGTTATTTGGAAGTTTCTCTGGGTTTCTTGGTGTTCTAACCTACTCAACACAGTCCACTAGAGGTATGTAAACACTCCATTCTTGCTTTGCACCATAATTTCATATTTTAGCATTTGTTGGTTCATTATGTTGGAAATATGTTATGTCTTGTACCAAAATTCTGCCATGAACCCACCAGCTGTGATCTCAGGCCTAGAGGTGATTAAATTTGTGCTCAAATTCATCCAACATCATGTATTCAATATGTGTGTGAAGTTAACTTGATCACTAGTGCTTAAAATGTTGGATTGCATTTTTCATGTTTGCATAAAAAATGACCAATTTGCAACTCAAACCCTCATTTTTCATGACAACATTCTTTTAACTTCAAAATGTGTTTTATTACACTCAATATCATGAATGTATGGTGTATGTATGATTCATTTGACCTGAATGTGCACATAACTAGAATTGAGTATCATCATGCATCTTCACACATACACACTTGCAACTTGACAACCACTTTTCATTACAGACCATTTTGAACTACCCTTGATGTTTGAAATCATCTCTCAACATGCATGAAAGCTGTAGGCATGACTTGTTTGGTTAGAATATGCTTAGAACCTGATTTTGAACTTTTCATGCATTGCCTCAAAACACCATTTGGCAGCCTGTGTATCATTCTTTAGGCCAAGCTGTTTTGATTCATTTTTCTTGCTTAAACTCACTTGCCTACATGTATACAAGATGTATGAGTGATCCATTTGGTGTAAAAGTGCCTAGAATAGATTTTGAGCATCCTACTGCCTTGCAAGAACACCAAAATGCCCTTTTAGAAATCATATTTTGCTACAGCCTGTTTTGAGGTGATTCTTGAGCATGAACATATTTGTTTCTATATATGAAGTGTGTGTATATGATTAATTGAATGGAAATACAACTTTGACTAAACTTTTCATGTATACCTTAAACTGCCAACTTGTAGCAAGAACCTCATTTTTCATCACAGCTCATTTTGGAACCAATGTTGTGTCTAGAATCACTTAGTAACATGTTTTCAAGATGTGTATGTGATTAACTTGATAAAACTTTGAATTTAAGCTGAACTGACATCCCTCATGCATCAATACTTGCCAAACTTGCATTTAGAATACCATTCATCATAACAAGGTCTTTTCTAGCCTTTCTCTGTGTTTGAATTCATTTAAAAGTATGTATGTAATGTGTATGTATGCTTACCTTGATCAAAATACACCTAGAACCTGTTTTGAACCTTGTCATGCATACTTTTAAACCTCAAGATGCAGCCCACATGCCATTTTCAACTGTGACTTGTTTTGAAATCATTTGTATGTTTGAACATGATTGTCAATGTATATAAGAGGTGTACACATAGGTTAAATGATCAAAATGCACACCAAGATTGAAACTAAATTTCTCATGCTTTCCAAAAACACCAAGATGCAGTTGGTATACCAATTTTCATACCAGTCAATTTGAAACCACTTTCCTTGCTTGAACTTATTTGTTTACATGTATGTATGGTGTGTATAAGGTTGGTTCAATCAGAAAATGCTTAGAACCATGAATTAGGTTTTCTCATGCCTTGCCAAATAACCAAAGTGAATTTTGGAAGACATATCTTGCTACAGTCTGTCTTTAACTTCAAATTAAGTTTGAACATCCTTAGTAACCTATGCTTGATGTGTGTATGTGCTTGATTTGCCAAAACTATGCATGGAACCTGAACTGCATTTTTCATGTTGCATCAAAATTTCATTTTTTGCAACTTACATGTCATCTGTTATGCCAAGCTGTCTTGAGATTTTCTTCTGGCTTAAACTCATTCATTATCATTATTGTGGTGTGTGTGCCTAAATACATTTATTTAAAACTGACTGGTATAAGAGTTTCATGTCATAATGCATTTCCAAACTTCCAAAAGGCATGTACTATCGGGTTTTCAAATAGAGGAAGAATTTAAAAAAACCAATGCCACCATCATGTTCCTTGTGAAATTCTACACAATTTAGACCTAAATTTTGTCAAAAAACATTAAGATTTGAGAGAGTTGTGATGAAAATGCAAGTTGATGTTTTTGCTTCATGTTTCTTGCCCAGCCAGTTTTATAGGCATCCCTTATATTTTAATGGGGTGGCATTTACAAATGGATGTATAGCCACCCAAGTGGTAAGCAACTTGTCACTTAAGCGCCTTTGACCATGCAAGTGTGGGTTCGACTCTTGAGGAGGGCAACCCTTTTATTTATTTTTGTCATTTTTCATACCACTTTCAAAAAATTCATATCTCACTCATTTTTAATCATTTTTCACCCATTATTTTTGCATTTTGTTCATCTTGATGTCTAATTTCATTTCATATTTTCTATTTCCATATTTGCCTAATTTTTCATCTCTTTTGACTATGTGCAAGTTACGTACGTTCTGTGATCATTTTCGTGTATGCAGATGAATTTTTCTTTTTGATATACTTGTGATTGTTTGTGATATTTGTTTGCATTCATGTTATTAAATGTTAGCTAACATGTTAGGATTTCATATTTGGTTGTTACCATGTTCATTTTTACTTCATCTGCTAAATACACTGAAGCTTGATCTATTGTCACACTTCCTGCTTAATCAACTGCTTTGATTGTCATCAATGCATTTTCATTTTATCATTTCATAGGCTCACTTAATGGTTGTCACCATGAATTCATCTTTATTATGTTGTTATCTTGTTCAAAATTTTCTTTCCCCAAGAGAAGAAGCTTGTTAGCTCTCATCCCAGTTACCTCCCCTCTCTCCTTCCAAAGAAAAAGATCTTTCCATTAACTCTTATGTTATGGATAACTCATTCACCCATTCCCTTGACTTTGTTAAGTCACTTTAACCATAGCTTAGCAACCATTAGAATTTGCTTTAAGTCTAAGTAACCCACCTGTACTAGGAGTGTTCTTCAACTAGAACCCTAGGATAGAGTTTGTCAACCCTATGTAAGGATCATTGTCATGATTTCTTACTTCCCCTTTTGAGTGTTACAACTTAGAATAGGGAGTTTTGTCAAACTCCACACAAGAATTGTCATGTTTGTTCCCCCTTGAACCTTGATCATAATCAAGTGTTCTTCTTCCCTGGTGAGGTGAACTAAGATTGCTCTGATTCTATCCTAGTTAGGATACGTAGGCAGAAGACGCAATGTCTTTGCGAGCAAACTTAGAAAACTATCTAGGTCTTTACCTATCCCTTATCCTAATCCCAAACCTTAGCACATTTCACAAACTTAGCAAGCAATCAAATAAAAGGTTCCTGTAGAGTACTACAGATGCTTAGGGTGTTAACACCTTCCCTAGGTATAACCAACCCCCGATCCTCGAATCTCTTAAGCATTGTCGTTACATCGCGAAAAAGGTTTTTCTTTCTTTAGACCTTTCCTTTGGATAAATTAAAGTTCGGTTGTAAAAGAATTAAGATTCAAGTTAATTTAATAGCTTGATATCCAATTTTCACCGCAACAATCTGCTTGCACCAATTCTCATAATTGTCTTTCTTGAGAATTGGCAGGGTCGCCGGAAAGTTGCCGTTCAGATAGTTCATCGCCATCACTATCTTCCTTCCTTGAATCTCTCAACCGGAGCTCTAGATACCAGATGTTGGAAATTCACCTCACACCCTATGAAGAATTCCCTTTAATCTTGATCTCAAGATTGATGAACAAACCCACAATATGATAGTAATGGTAATAACAAGTAATTATCAAGAACAAAAGAAAAGAAGAACAAACAAGAAAGAGAAGAATGAGAGAAGAAATATTTGGAGAAAATTGTTACCCACAAACTGTGGGATTTCTGATTGCTTATAGAACTTTCACTTGCTAAAACTGCAACTGTGAAATCTGTTCAATGTTATGATTGAATACAAAGTAAGGCACCCTATTTATAGTTTTACGTTTACAAAAGCCCAAAAACATAAAAGACCCAAAATATTCAAATCAAATCTAATCATATCAAATCAAATCAAAACAATGAATTACATTTAACATATGAATGGTTTTTGAAAAATAATTGAACTGATACGATTTTGTTTTGGTATGATAGGATTCATGTGAATTGAAAATTGGTTTGAGTTGAAATGGCGATTTGAACTTGTTTTTTTTTGTTAAATGATTTATGGGAAATAGAAAGGATTGTGTTTGAATTGAAATTTGGTTTAAGTTTGATGGAAAATGGTCTAGGAAGAATTGCAATTAGCTTGAATGAATTTGTGAAATTGATTGAATTAGGGTTGTTTGAATTTGGTAAGACATGGATTTGAAGTATGTGGATTTTGTGTATGACATAATGAATGGTGTGAGTTGTATGTTGAATTTGGAATAAAATCAAATTTGTGACATGAATATGAAGTTTGAATTTTAGTTTTAAGAATTGTTTTGGAAAATGATTGAATTGTTTGTGATTGAAATGGTTAGATCTTGACATGAATTTGGAGGTTTTGGGTGGTGAGTTTGTCACGGCTCATGAATTGTGTGGGCCTTGAATTTAGTTTTGGTTGAATGATTTGCATTGGAATTAAATTAATTGAAGTGATTTTGATTATTTGGAAAATTGGTTCATGTCTCATGGAAGGAATTTGGATTTAGTCTTGAATATATTTTTGAAATTGAACATGAATTTGAATTTTTGATTGAACTTGAACTTGATAATTAAATGGCTTGCTTACTAACACATTTCCTATTTTATGTGAATTCATGGAGCGATGGAAAGGCTTGGAATGGCAAGACTTATTTGGATCTTTTGAGGAAAACTAATGGTTAGCAAAAAGGGTGATAAAGTTTTGGAATGAAACTTGATGAACTTGGCATGAAGCTCTTATTAGGATTTGTATCTAAATGAATTTGTACCCCAATTGAAGTCTTGAATTTGTATTTAAATGATCTTATTTTGATCCAATTTGAGTTTGTACAATTTGAGAATTTGTATCAATTGGATTTGCAAAATAGAAATGTACTTGAATCTTGAACTTTGGATTTATGAAGTGAATTGCACATTGAATCTGAAATGACCAAATGAATCCTAATGTGAACTTGAATTTGAAGTGAATTTGGAGCTTAAAATGAGACTCAAAACCTTGTCACGAAATTGGTGATTTTATCATGAAATTCTTATTTGGGATGGACTTGGATATGACAAATTAAAATTTGAATGGGATTTGAGATCTTGAAACATGGACTTAATGTAACACCCTTTTCTACTCCACAAATAAATGATATAATATTCACATATATCAGAGTAAAATGTTAAACATAAATAAAAATTACCTCAAAGGGCATACATTTCTCAATAAATCAAAAGTAGGTCTAGGCTCCGTAAGCAACGGCTTTTCCCAAAAGATATCAAAAATTGCAGTGAAACTCAAAAAGACATAATCCAAAGTTTTCCTTATACGGGAACATAATCAAAATAACCAAATCAAATAAATCATGATTTAACTCAAAGATCCCAACCCGATGTTACACTATCAGAGCAAGACCCTCTACGTTAACCAAAAGGCCGACAACTCAAAACTCCAAAAAATATCCTCGACGGCGTCCACGGCTAAACCTGGTCATCTGCATGTTACCCACGTGGAGGCAACATTCAAACAGGCAGGGTGAGTAAAATAATTCATAATAATAAATGTAGGAAATCAATATATAAAATGGCGTCATTTTCATATTCAACATCATCATATTCATCAATGGACATCAAAGGCCACAACATCATAAATTACTCAAGATCATCTCATAAATGCAAATGCAACAAGACTCAATGCATGTGGTACCAATCATTAAAACTCAATGGACACTGGGCCATCAACCCTCCATAGATCCCTATCAATGAGATTGATTCTACTCGAGAACCGGAACACATCAAAATACCTCACATCCACACAATGGGATTGAAGCCAAAGAAATCAAGGTCCTGAACCGAAGTCCGGATGCATATGAATGCATGATGCACACGTCAATAATCATCCTCATAATAACACCATAGGTGCATAATCATTCATCAAAATAATCATAAGAATCACGTCATCATAGAATCATCAAAACTCATGGAATCAACATCACAAATCATCATAGTTCCTCATGGGAATTCATCATGCAATCATGTATTAATCACATATAAATCACAGTTATACTCATGATAATTCATCATACATTCATTTAATCATATAGGAATCACAATTATACTTATGGTAATTCATCATATGTTCATTTAATCACATAGGAATCACAGTTACACTCATGGTAATTCACCCAGAAAATCATAGCATCAAAACATCAAGACATCACTGAATCATAACATAATTGACTTCTCAAACATATTAGATATAAAACTATTAGAAAACCAATTCTCTTATCTATACCATGTTATAGACCTGTTCATTAGCTTTCCAACACTTCGAACGGTTCGTCATTTGGATTAATGGTTAAAAAGTTATGATCGAAACTATTTCTAGCGTTTTTCTACCTATGAGTCAACTCAAAGGTCGATGCACGAAGCCATGAGTCGATGCACAGAGCTATGAGTTGACGCACAGAGCTATGATTCGACGCATACTGTTAAAATTTCCATAATTTTGCATTCGGGTGACCTCCGGTCGACCCAGGGGTTCTAGCGGTTGACTCACACTGTTCCGAACCCCAAAAATCACTTTTTTTAAGAGCACTTTCACCCCATATTATCACTCCAAAGTCTATACCACTAACCCCCATCACCCTAGACCCGATTTTATATCAAATAAACATCCTAAAACTCAATTAGGCTATGTTTGACTCATGGAATAACAACAATTCATCATAATTTCATTACAACTACATCACGGTCATTAGAGTTTCTCATTATCAAATTTCCCTATAGGGTTAGACAAATGTCAAATCAGAGCTTTGGCCATGAAGGCCTAATTTCCTTTAACCCAAATAAATCCATACGGTTAGAATCTCAATAATAGATTTAGGCCACGGAGCCCAAATTTCCTTTATCCCATAATCAGCCTCAAACCCTTTAAACCTTTAAATCAACCTTAAATACATTGAAATTATACATTGAAAATAATGAAGGCAATACTCCTCATACCTTAATTGCCGACTCTAAGCCTTTTCAAATCTTTCAGAAAACCTTTTGAAACTTTTGCCTCAAACCTCTTCCTTAGAGCTCTGGTATCTATTTCTTCTCTTTTCACGGTCTAACAAGAATGAATCCTAATTCCCTCATAAATTCCTTTTTGTTAAACCTAACCTTGGGCCTATAAATTGGACTTTTCCCATATTATCCTCACTAACTCCTCCTTAATTGTCCAATTTGCCCTTAGTTAACTTATATTTATTTAAATTAATAATAATACTAATATATTCATATTATATACTATTATTTAAATAAATAACCCAAAACTCCATAATTCCCAATATTCCACAACAACCACCGAAATTACCATAAACGCGAATATTCTTATTTAAATAAATTAAATAAATATTCCAATAAAATTTGGGGTGTTACACTTAACACTTTAGAGATTTGAGATTTGAACTTGAATAAAGAAAATAAAAAACAAAATGGATCTTGAATGAGATTTGAGATTTGATCCAATATGACATTTTCTTTTCACATCCCTTTTTAATGGGTAACAAACATTTCACCCTTGAGTCCAATCTTGACTTTTAAATCTTAGGAATTTAAAACATAATTCTTGTCCTTAAATTCACATTTGAACTTCCCAAGAATTTGCACAAGAAAAAAAGCTCACTCTTTGAACTTACAACCAAAGGCCTTATGCCCTTTGAACTTCCACTAAATCAAAAGACAAGCAAATATACTCCAATTATCCAACAACTTCATCTTGATCAAATAAATGATTTGAATTAGGCACAGGTGAAAATTCTTTGAATTTTATATTCTCTCTACCTACCAGGAGCAAACCAAAGTTGCTTTGGATTTCTTGATTCTTGTGTCTTGTAGTAATCTACACCTTACTTTCCTTAGGACTCCTTGTTGCTTTGATGAGGAGAAAACCCATTTTTGTCAATCCCTCTCCTTCCCTCATCCAAAAATGATGGTAATGAATCTGTTTGGTTATTGACCCATCCCAAAACCTTGATTGATCAAGTGCTCTTAAACTTCCTGACCGAAACCCTAATTTCCATAAAACAAAATTACAAAGCTTAGTGTCCTAGTTAATGATGCAAGGATGCTTGACTTATGATGCTCATGCAAATGTTGATAACATCTAAGGGGTAAAATTTGGGGTATGACATTCATCAATTCCCTTTTCCTCCATTCATTTCTCTTACACAAAAACTACCACATACGTCGATGTCAGCTCTGCAACTTTCCTTCTTCTCTCTCGCAGCTTCTCTCTGCTCGAAATCACCACAGGCATGAACAACCACCCTCTCAAATTACTTTGCCGTAATTACTTCTTCACCCTTTTCCCCTCGCGCTCACTCCGTTATCATCTCTCCTACCGCATCGTACCCTTTTGGCCGTCTCTCAATTTCAAACAAAATTTCACATGAAAATAGAACAACCACACAACTGTCATCAACAATTGCAAATCCACAAGGATCAAGCAAAGCATTACTTACGATAATGATTGCAATAGGAAGTAGGAAATTCAATTGTGGTATGCGGCTGATAAATTTAGCGTGTCGGAGCGGATTTGATTCAAATGTGGCACACTTTCCTCTTTGTTCGCAGGTTTGTAAATTTCTCTCTATTTCCTCGCCATTTCCACCATCTTTTGCTTCTGATTACATGAATGCTTGTGCTGTTGCAACGGCTATGCGTGATTTTCGTTCTCAGTTTTGCGTGTATGTGATTCTCCTGTTCGTATTATTCTGGTATACGTATGGTTTTTTGAATTTCGCTTGTTTCTAATGTTGTGTGTGTATGCCTTTTTTTGTTTTGTCCACTGGTGTGTATATACTTTGGTGTTGTTGGTGTATTCTGTTATGCCTTCCTTGTCTATGGTTGTGGATTTCTCTTCCTTTATAAGCTTTCGTGGAATTAAATTCTGAATGGATTGTGTGAATACCATCTTGATAAGCTTTATGTTTCAACTCAGACATGTTTCATTGTATCTTCAATCCTTTCCTTTTTCAGTTCATTATGTTTGACATCTGTTTTAGAAAGTATTTGAATTTGTCTGATTTGCTGCTGAAACTTACCGAGATTTTTGCGATTATTTCCCTCTTTGACCGAATTATATTTTGATTACTTTTGATGACGAATATGTTCCTTGTATTGACATGATTGATTTTGTGGAGATTGTCATGATGGAATTCCCATTTTGGTTGAAACCTGTTCAATTATGTTGGTTGTAATTTGGAGCTTGCAATTTGATTGTGTTGAACGCTGGCCATGGTTATCTTGTTATGAATGAGCTTTCCATGTTTTATGCAGGTATCCTTTGATTTTTTTTTGTGATCCAAACTTACCACTCTTATTTTGTTTTTTTTACAGTGTGCGGCGTTAAATAGGAATTTGGACCATGCACATCAGCAACTGTCATACCCCAAATTTGTCCTACGTGTATAACTTTCATTTTGTACATTCGTCCACTAATCATTATTCAAAAATCCAAAAAATATGTTGCTTCTGCTCATGGTCCAAACTCAGGATGTTGCAGCGTTGGGTTTAGTTTAATTAAGGTTCATCTGAGGCTTTTCAGTTTAAGTGTATAGGCTCAATGATGATTAAAGACCAGTTAGGTCTGACCTAAGCTTAGTCAGACAAGTTTAGTTTCAAAATCAAGGCTTGGGTCTAATTGATGTGGATTTGAGTTTCCATTTAGGGTTCTGTGACGATGCAGGTTGTCTGCATGGAGATTAAGTTGTCAGGTTATGTCAGGTTATGTCAGGTTGTAGTGCTTCATGGCTAAAGATCACCAAGGGCTAGTTCCTCTCCAATTAGGGTTTGACGCTATGCAGGCCATATCATAAGTGCTTTTCATTAGGTCAAGTCAAGCATACCATTTATCCAAGATTTATTTCAAGTTTGGTTTAATGTCAGTTAACTTCATGATTCATTGCAAGTTTGGTTCACTTCTTATCCATCAAGTTTGGTTTAATGTCAGTTAGCTTCATGATTCAATACGCATCACATAACCTGTAAAGCAGAGTCAACAAAATCGTGATGCAAATTTACACAACCACATCGAAGACACAAATCCTCATATCTCTTCTGCCAACAAAAGAAAATGAACCACAAAGTTTTGCCAAAAAATAAAAATTGTCATGTACTAGGTTTACAAAGGACCCCACCCCAAGCCAATGACACAAAAAATGGGAACTCGCAACGACCAAGAATAACAAACCCCACACAACAACCATCAAACAATCCTTTCCCCATTCTACCCTCCATAATCCATATTAAAGGGGACCTTCTGAATTTCATTAGAGAAAAAAGGAGGCCAAAGCAACGAATCTGAGAGGACCATTTTTTTCATCATAAAATTCTTTAACCGTGACTCAACCTTCTTCAAAATACTAACCACTACCCGCTCAAATCCCCAAACTTCCTCGCTAATTTCTTTCACCCCAAATTAGTAAAGCAATCACAACTCTTAAATCTTCTCCTTCGTTCCAAAAGCAGAACAGAAACGAGGGAGATTCCTCAAACCAAACCTAACCATTATATTCTTCAATCAAACCCATAAAATCAAATAAAAAGCAGAGAATAGAAGAGGAGAGGGATTAAAGCAATTCGAAATCGAAAGAAAGATGGAGTGGAATGAAAGCAAACCAAACCTGAATTGATTCAAATGCAAATTTGAACGAATCTGAACCGTGAGTGAAGCTTGAGCAAGGAAAGGGTGAAAGAGATGGTTATCACTTGATTAAGGTTGAAACAAATGGATTTCGTCCTTGCTTTGGTTTGGAGATATTGTGTTCACTATGTTTTTGGATGGTTCTCTATTTCCACTTTTGATTTTGGTTGCCTTATCTCTTTTTCTTAAAAAAATTGATGATGTTTATGGCTCTTTATCAAGCATGTTGTTGCCGTTGGAATACATATGCCCTGCTTTTGAGGTTGGTTTAGGAATGTGTAGTTTGGGACCGACGGCCCGTGTCCTTTTGTGTATTCCCCCTTTTTTTATTTATTCTAACCGTGTTATGGTTTGGAGAGGTGATGGGCTTAGCCCAAGTGATCCTTTCCCATATTCACACCCCCATGCTTTATTTCCCCCCTTTCTTTTATTTAATGTTGATAGATTTTTAGGGTTTTCTAACTTGAAGATTTATTTATTTTATTATTAGTCTTGTTAAATATTTTTACTAAATAATTTAATATTTGTTGTTAAATTACTATTGATTTTATCTAGTAAATTGCTTATTTTTTTCTCCATTTTAATTTCGTTTTAGTTTTATTCAACATTTTCGGTCGATGAAGAAATCAAAAATCACTACTAGTCAAATTATTGATAAATGGTGATTAATACGAGACCATTTTTTCCCCTTTCCATTTTCTTCTCCATCTTTTTCATCTCAATTTTATTTTCATATTTCGATCGATGAAGTCTTTGGATTTGTAAACGTCGATTTATCAAGGTTGATAACCTTCATTATGTCAAATCTGTGGAAAATGACCATTGGGGTAATTTTCTATACTCTGGGATCGTGATAGGCTACCTTCGATTAATCACACGAGTTTATGATTAAGACGAGACCCCCCTTTCTTTTGGTCTGTGCGACACGATTACATTGGAGAATGATCGTCAATATCATTTCTCTATCTTGTTTTTAGCATAGATATCAACTCGTGCAACCTTCTATAGTTCGACTTTCATCATAAATCGAGCTACGACGGTTTAGTGCCACATTCATCCCGATTTAATTCACAAATCAACTAACGACTAACTTTACTTTCTGCAAACATATTCTTGATTTACTTTCAACCAAATATACCCTTGATTTAAATTTAGTCATTATATCTCGATTATATTATCTTGTTCATTTTATTATGGATATTATCTTGATTATATTGCTATATATCTTGCCATATTATTCATAACTATTCATATTCATATTCATATTGTTCATCTTATTCACACATATCCAAAAACACATAATATTAATGAGGCAATAAAATCCTGAATTGGTGGACTGTTGGATCATTGGACTTTGTCAGAAACCCTTGCTTGGAGTTTTGTCCGACTTTTGCTCAAGGCTTAGTTTAGGACACCTTGCATACACACGACTTCCTCTTGGGTTACCTGACAATGAACCCTTTTATTTCGTGCAATCCCGTGTGGCTTAAATGTATCCCTCTCCCATTTTGATGTATGCATTCGTTTTGCTTTGGTTATGGTTTATCTTCTAGAAGTACCCTTAGGGACTAGCTTAGATTAAACTGTTTTCAAACTAATTCCAGATTCATCATAGAGCTATTTTTAAACACCTTCTGTAAGTCGAGTGCTTGTCCGCATTCGCCATCAACCTATCGCACACACTTTAACATTTCATCGTAGTTTCGATATTGGGGGCACCCTCAGGGACTAGTATCATTTCTCACAACCTAACCCTTGATTCGTCGTCAAGCCGGTTCCATCAAACCCTCGACTCGTCGTCGAGCTATTTTCAAACCTACTTCCATTCCACCATGATTTTGCATGCAAATATAAGTCAAACCCTTGATCCAACATCAAGTGGATTTTCTCAACAAACTATCAAACAACTAACAACTATCAAAACTCTTTCAAGGTGAAAAAAGAGGGATTGAGCCTTTGATCTCCCTTCAGTTGTTTGGACACGAGTTATCTTACTCGTGTGTAAGTAATTGACGTCTTTAAAACATTTTCAACTCAACAAACATTCAACCATCTTCCAACCACTCATCATTCAAAAACCATTCAAACACAACTTCTTTTCAAGATGAAAAAGAGAGAGAGAGAGAGAGAGAGTCACGCGTTTGACTCATTCTCCTGATTACTTAGGCCCGATGGACCTTTCTTAAGCTTCGAGTAATCATCATTCATACCTTACCTTCAACTCAATTCATCCCTTCACCTTTTCGTGGTCGCCTCCACGAACTATGGACGCTCTGATTCTTCATTCTCGTCTGAATGTAAGATATGTAGGCACAAGATTGAGATGATCTTGGCGAACTACCTTCCCCCCATCTTCCGTTTCTCCCATCCTTTCCCGTACTCGAACTACGAGAGCTCTGATTTCTCATACTCGTTTGAATGAGCATATGTAGGCACAAGGGCCCCAATCCTTGGCGAGCACCCTATCTTATAACCACCCATTTTCCCCTTAGCATCGTTATCCTTTTATCGTACCGTTTTGCATTTAGTATTGAGAAGAAAACAAGGAAGCTTAGATAACGTTCATCACAATTTGAATTAAGAGGTTCTCGTTGAGTACAATGGACGTGAGGGGTGCTAATATATTTCCCTTGCGTAACCGACTCCCAAACCTGGAACATCGTTGCAATGACCGCATTCATGTCCTTTTGTTTTAAAAGGTTTTCTCGATATTTTTTACTTCCCCTTTTTGGGATAAATAAAGTTCACTGGCGACTCTATCGAACCGCAATTCCGCGCCTTTAGCGCGAGGGTCGTACGTTCTCGATTTTTAATTTTTCGAGGTGCGACAGCTAGCGACTTTGTTGGGGATTTATTGCTCCATGCAAGAGAGAGTCGAGCCTATCTTAGTTTGAATTATGAGCTTGTTAGCTTCACTTATGTTGTTTTTCTTCTCGCTTATTTATTTGTTCTCCTATCCTTATCTTTGTTGCTTTTGATTATTGTGGCATTGTTGGGTTGCTCTACTATGGGTGCTTTGTGAGATGAATTTACACTCGAGTCCGAGTAAAACCCTAGGATTAGGATGATGGTTGTGTAGTGGAGGCTTGCGTGGTTTCTTCCATGTAAGACCAAAGCGAAAACCCCGCTTGGAGTAGATTCCCTTGGAGATGTTTTTGTCGTGTTAAATCTTTGCCATATCAATAATGTTTTCAAGCCTGAATCGTTGATCCCAAGAACCATTAACCTGTTTTATCCACGGTGGTTGGTAGTGTTAACTTCTTTTGGATTAATACGAATGCCATAATCAGATGAGATCCCTTGAACGTATTACTTTCTGACAGTAATACTTTTAACCTTGATCTATGACTCTGAGAACCTGTTCTAGAACCCTTGTGTCGATGGTTGTGTAGTTGATGCCTCCGAGGAGTCTTTCTCATGTGGAAGATACGAAAACCTCACCTAGAGGAGATCCTTTTAAGGATATTATTGTCGTGATAAGGCTTTGTCATGGCTATAATATCGCTGAAAGATATCCATGACTCTAGGCACTTACCCGTTTTAGAATCCTACCTGTGGGGTTTCTTTGAGCAGTGACTTTAGTTCTCGACCCATTTTTCTGGCCAACCTCAGAACTGTTTGAACTTGTGATCCTGTGATCCTGAATCTTGCATCTTACATTACATATCATTTTCATTGCATTGCATCTATTGTGCATCTTGCATTTTTATTCCTTCAACGGAATCTCATTTCTCCTTCCTTCGTTGCCAGTAAATCAAGTTGATTCATGGACATCAGTATGCAACTAGAGCCAATACAAGACGAATGATGGAGCATATTCAACAAGAATAAGTTGCCTTCAATGAAGAGTTGGATTCCCTCAAAGGCAAGATTAACCAGATTCTCGAAGCCATCACCATGGCCAGAAAGGAAGAAGAACTGCGAGAAGCTACTATTGTCAACAAAAATGGTCAAGTGCAAGGGTCCATCTCAAGGCTCTCAGTTCCTGTCCCCAACCTTTATGGGATGCCAATGAACTTTGCTACCGCAGCTAAAGGAACCACTTCTCAACCAATCCCGAATCCTGAAGTTACTGTTGGAGCCATCCCGCAAGCCCAACCTATTGTTTTTCAGATCCCCATTCCTCATGCTGAAGATAATCTGATGGATCAGTATGAAAATGTGCAAAACTATCATGCTGCTATCCCCATTTCTAGTTCTGTTGCTGCTCAGGATTCAAAAGCTATCAAAATATGTTGTGATCTAGCTGAAAAACTTCGAGTCATGGAGGGGCACAACTCAAACTCTCTCAGTGCTCTGGAATTGTGCTTGGTACCTGATGTCGTCATTCCTCCCAAGTTCAAAGCGCCCGAATTCTCAAAGTATAAAGGCCTCAGTTGCCCTAACATCCATCTGAAGATGTACTGTCGCAAGATGGCTGCCTATGTGTCGCTACTGCGAAAATCGGCGCCGGCTGAACAGAAGAGTTGCCACCGTGCGTTATTTATCCCATGGGAGGGAAAGGAAACGCCCAGAGTAAACCTACCGCAAAAACGGGAAAGGTATGGTCATCGCAACCAAAACCTGGATTCGGGAGTCGGTTACGCAAGGGGAAGGTATTAGCACCCCTCACGTCCGTCGTACTCGACGGGATCCACGCTTGTTTTCGGGTATGGATTGTTATTCTATCTACTCTAAAGGTCTGGGGTTGAAAGAAAAGAAAATGAAAATAAAATGACTCGGCAAAGTATCGCACTTTATGCCTACGTATTCCCGTCTGGAACGAGAAATCAGAGTCAACGTAGTTCGCCTACCTACGGGAAAGGAGGGGAAGGTTGCTCGCTAGGATATCGCATCCTATGCCTACGTACTTCCACACAGCATGGAAGATCAGAGCAAACGTAGTTCGGGCCACGTACGACACAAGTCTGTCTTGGTTGATTTTATTCCTTCTGAAAAAGGTTTTCTTGATTAACAGTCCCGACGGACAAAAATGACGTCTTGATGAGTTCACATTCTTTTACGGAAGAAGTGTCTTTTATTGTGTTTGAAATCTTTATGATGTTTTTCTGTTTGTTGTGAGGAAGAAGAGACAGAACTCTATCCTATGGTTGCGAAGGGAAACAAATTAACCTAATGTTATCATGCATGGGTTAAGACCTAGTGTCTATCATGCCCCTCTCTTGCACAAAGAGAAACAGAGATCCTAAGGGATAGGCAGAAACAGAAACAATATCAGATATATACAGTAAAACAGTAAAATGCATGAATGCAGCAATACAAGCGAGGCAAGGGAGTCCCACTCAACCTCGAACCTAGAAAACAATAGGCAAAAGTGAACAAACTTCACTTTCAACCCAACAGGGTAAACAGCAAACAATACAGTCCAGAAAACCAATCAATACATCAGCAATGAAATACAACAGCAAAAGAAACAACATCAGCAGCTCTGAATCAACATCTGGTTTCAAGTAATCTCCAATCAGCTACAGGCTTCAACAAGCATCAGTATCCATCTTCATGGCCTTCAGGAAAGGGCTTTGATCATCAGTCTTCTATCTGCAAGGGCTTTTCTTCAAATTCAAACCTCCAGGATGAGGGATCAGTCACAAGAGTGAATTGGGTGTTAAGCAATCAGTTGACTACCAAAGGTGGTGAACAGACTGCTTCTAACACAAAAGACATTTTCTCTCAAGAGTTCTATCCCTTAGACACTATCACCAAGCCTTCCAAAGGAAGGGGGTGAGTGTCTTAGAGAGACTCTGAATCACAGAGAAGAATGGATGCAGACAAAGCAATCCATGTTTGAGAAACAAGCTTTCTAATCTTGAGCTCTGCCTAGCTCCTAAACCCTAGTCTCCTCAGCATCTGCTAGCAAGAATCTCCTCTTCAACTCTGGAAGTTGATCTTCAATCTCTGGATCTCCAGTGGCTTCATCTTTACAAGTCTTCAGCTCTCCCAAGTCCCCAGACAATCCCAATACCCACACATACAAGCAATAATCCCCAGAGGGCACACCACACCAGTCAATCAGATATGTACAGTACAGTAATAGCAGTAGGGGAATCCTGACTTTTTCTAAGGGATCTAATAACTACCCATAGCCCCTATAGTCCCATAACTAAACTAGTCAAACCCTGAGTCCTAAGGGAAAAGAATCAAATCTCCTAAGTCATCACCTAAAACCCTAGTTTTGTTCATGTTGTTCACACCTAAGCTAAACACCTAGAATTAATTTCTAAAAATGGGAACTAAGTTGTATCTACAAGTTGAATGTCTAAACTAAACAACCTAAAAAGAATGGTCAAAAAATATTAAAGCAGCTAATAGAACAAAAATTAACAAAATCATGTATGAAATGAAACTATTTAAAATGCTATTTATTTGGAAAATATGGGAAAAATATCAAATTAAAAAATAAAATGCAATTTTTATTTTTTATAGTTTTCTAGACTCTTTTAAAGAAAATAATGCAAAAAGAATGAACAAAAATATGCAATTTCTAATTTGTTATGAATTTTCAAAAATGAAATGTTGAAGTTCAAGTATACTACTTAAAACCCTAATTAAACTATCCTAAGTTCAATTATCTACACTAATCAAATTTTATTCTAAAAAATCTAGTAATAAATCCAGAGAGTAATACAATTCATTATTTAACATCACCAAAAAGAATGAGCAAAAAATCTATTCCTAAAGTCATGAACAAAAATGTACAAGTTCAAGTGTAACATGAATTATGAAAAAGAATGCATTATTTTGTAAAATATGTGAAAAATGCTAAAAAAAAATATAAAATGCAATTTTTATATTTTTTTAATTTTCTAGACATGTTAAGGAAAATATTAAAAAAAGAATGAGTAAAAAACATGCATTATTTATTTAGTTATGATTTTTAGAAGATGAGTAAAATAAGATGCAATTTTAAAAATGAAAATAAAAGAATTAAAGAGAGGGGTGCAGATAGTATGCTGGGCCAGTTCACGCGCATTGGGCCCATCAAATTGGGGGGTGCGAATAGCTGTCTGAGCCCAATTCCCCCCAATAAATGAAACGGTGCGTTTCAGTTTTTAAAATTTCCCACCAAACTGAAATTTGATCGTGTCCGTTGGATGAATCCCCCAAGTCAAAGGTCAGACTTCAATCGTATGGCTCCTAACCCTTCTTCAACCTCCAGCCATCTAGGGTTTCAGAAACCCTTCCCATGCACGATACTTCCATCTCTTCGTGCTCTCTCCACACGCCATGAAAACACACGATATAAAAAGCAAAATTCATCCATTTCTTTCCCTCTACCAGTCTATACCCTTAGTTTACCTTAAAACTCAAACAATCAGCCAATTCGAAGAAGGTAACAGATGGAAACCACCATTGGTATATGATATCAAACCTCTCCAATTCTCCACGAAACTCATCCTAAACTGATCTACACTTCACCCTGATCATAGCATGCTACTCCACTAACAATCTCAGGCCTTATCTTAGCAATTACAAACCTCAACAGTTTTGATGCATCCTGCTCAAACTTCATGAAATCTCCTCAAATTCATCCAAAACAATCCTCTACCCTACCTTAACCGTTCTACACTATCAAAACCTATTAACCCTAACTTAAATAAGCAATTCGAATGAAAACTTACCTTATGCACAATGGAGGAAACAGCTACCAAAACCTCTTGATCTACAGCTTGAAGTGAGTGGAAAATGATCCAAGAACTCAATGGTAACTTCTGTATGCAACCGGTATGACTCCAAGGATGTGAATCTCTCAATTCCAAAGTTTATGCTTCTTGGATGATAATGATGAATGGCACAATCCCTTCCTCAATTTGACAAATGAAGGTGTGGATTCTGATCCTTGTGTGATGATGATGAAGATTCAATCAAGAATAGTGAAGATTGATGGAGATTATAGAGATTTTGGAAAGCTTATGCAAGTTGAAGAAAGTGTGGAAAAGTTGGGGTTTTGAACAAATGGGAGCACCAACCCTTGCATGAACCAATTTGTATGAATATATAGATGGGATTAGAACTTCCTAGAAACTTGGAGAAGTTTCCCTTGCACTTTTCCCTTTCAATTTGGTTTATGTAACTTTCCATTCAAGCAACCATGGATAACTCTCAAATTATGAACTAAGCTCAAAATTCCACTTTAGCCAATGTCTTTAAAATTCCCTTTCCATTCAAAATGACCTATAATTTTGCTTCATTTGGCCAAGATATGAAAAATCTCATTTTTAAGGCCATTTTTCTTCATTAAATTCAACAATTTTGAAACCTTATGCTATGAATCTTTCCAATCTCTCATGGTCACTTTTCTAGACTCAAAATGTCATTTGGAGCAAGTTTGATGTTGTAAGTTTTTCCATTTGAGGCCTCCTTGTATGAGTTTTGGGCATAGGCTTGAAATGACCTGTAATTCTCAAATGACCAAAATACCCTTTGCTTGCCAATACCATAAGTTGAGTTCCACACATCATATGAAGGAATAATATACCATTCTAGAAAGCTAAGACAATAAGGAACAATTCTTATGTTGACCAGAAATTCATTTGAAATCTCCTTGAGGGGTAAAAATTTCTTGGAAGTCAAGTCACTTTCACAGACAAAATTTCAGATACCTCAGATGACCTGTAACTTGCAAGGACCATAACTTGAGTTCTATAAATCTACTTGATGTCTTCCACCACTCAAATTAAAGGTATTGAGATCCTCTATAAGTTCCATGTTGGCTAAGAAGCCATTTGAAGCTTGAATTATGACTTAGTTTGCTTGGAAATTTGACCTAAACTAGGGGATTTTACATAGAAACCCTAATTTAGAAACTCCTCTTCTCCTTGATTTCTCTTGATCTCTTCTTAGCACAACAACATATCCTCATTCTCCATGTCAAATGATGAACCCCACACCTCTTCAATAGCCCTTAAATGCCTCTCCAACAATCCTTTGACCTAGGGTTGACCCAGGGTTGACCCAGATGAAACCCTAGTTGACTGTCTTCAACTGCAATTCTTGTGATCACATCAACAACTTGTTTTCTTCTCCAAATGACTTTCTAAGTCTCTCATGATGTCTAGATACTCTCCATGCCTTCCATTCACAGCTCACAACCCCCTTGTTGACCCTCATATACCCTCAGATAGGAGATAGACTCAAGGCTTAATCTGCTGAACTCCCTGCTTTCAACTTCTCTTCTGATGACTTGAATGAGATGGAATTAGGATAATAACCTCTTGATAGGCCTCTAGAGATGATAATAGTGATTGGACCCCTGTTGAATGACTTGCCATGCTATGCTATGCAGATGAGTAACCTATGTACATGACTCTATATGCAAATGCTAATGATATTGAAACATAAACCAAGTGAATAAGGTTGGGCAAATTTTAGGGTGCAACAGCTGCCCCTATTCAAGCGACTGGGACCCGATTGGGTGAAGAGCCCGGAGCCTTCAGACATTCGCGGTACGAGACGGTTGAATACCAGTGAAACCAGAAATTTGCCAACCGCAAAAATAAATTGCACCACTGCTTGGGGAACGACATTCATTAGCTGAATCTGATTGTTACAGTAACCCACTGATCTCGTGCGACCGTGCTAGGGATTCTTTTCATCATCCTGAAAAAGATTGGATCATCAGAAACTTCGTCCTTTGCTTGTCCACGTCAGGACTCTATCTGCTGTCAACTCGAAAAAACTTCAACAACCTGGCTGGGGATGGCTCGTCTGCCTTCTCGTCAGAAATAAATCGTCCACGTTAGGAATAAACTCTTCCACGTTAGGAATACCACCGTCCACGTTAGGAATAACATCGTCCACGTTAGGACTCACCTTTCCACGTAAGGAATCCATCTTCTTCTTCCACGTTAGGAATAACTTCTTTGACCTATCCGCGTCAGGACTAACTTTTCCGCGTAAGGAAACAACTTCTCTTTCCTCGTAAGGAATAACCTTCTCTTTCCACGTAAGGAATACTATCTTTCCGCGTAAGGAAACCTTTTCTCAAGCTTTCCGCGTCAGGACTAAACTCTTCCATGTAAGGAAACGACTTCTCTTTTCCTTCCACGTAAGGAACACGCTTTCTTTCCACGTTAGGAATATCTCTTTTCCACGTTAGGAATGCAATTTTGCTCGATGCGCCCATGTAAGGACTCCAATCTTCGTTCCACGTAAGGAATCGCAATCTTTCCACGTAAGGAAACCAACTCGTCTTTTCTGCGTCTGTCCACGTCTGGACTGAACTTGCTTTTCCACGTAAGGAGCTGAAGCTTCTCTTTCCCTGTAAGGAATGAACCTGTCCACGTCAGGACTCGCGTTTCGTCTTGATTTGTCCACGTCAGGACTCACCTCTTGACTTGCTGAGGAAATAAAACTTGTCCACGTCCGGACTTGCGCGCCTTCAACTTGCTTGGGAAATAAGACTTGTCCACGTCAGGACTCACACTTTGCCCACAACACAAAGAAGGATAAACTTGTCCACGTCAGGACTCTCGCATCTTGTCATCTCAAAGAACTATAAACGTCCACGTCGGGACACCCCTTTCACCATTACGAATAAAGCTATTTGCTGAGAATAAATGGTCCACGTCAGGACACCAACACGAAGAGTAACCCACTTTTGTCCACGTCAGGACTCCACACATATTGTCAACCGGAGGAAATGTCCACGTTAGGACTCCACGTTCCAACAATCTTCTCTAGCACAAAGAAAACCTGTCAATAAAATTGTCCCTGTTAGGACTCCTCCTTCCATTGGTCCGCAAATTTCTTACCACTGACGTTACAGCAACTTTGAGGCTGACTCTACTGGGGACATTTGGAAACCAATCTTCCGGACGCCTGTTCTGATACCCGGCGGTAGCCTCTGAACTTCTGGTTCATGAATCCTATGAATGCTGACGTAACAACAACTTTGAAGGAAACAGTCCGCTGGTCGGACTAGAGCAACTCCAACAAGAAATCCTGGCGGGGAAATAAGTAACTCTGCTTGGGGACAATGAGAACTTCATCTTGACAACTCTGTAGGGAGTAGTGCCAAAGCTGACACTTCGTGAAATATCTCACGTCGAAATCCTGAATATTTATTGATTCACCTGAGCAAGGGCTCTCTCTTCCTGCAAAAGAAACAATACTTGAAACAAACAGTTAACCAACCTGGTTTATGTTTCGAAAATGCGTATGTTTGACGGCGATGCAATGCTCCATTCGACATGGAAATGCTACACTTTTATTAGGTGGATGCAAGTACGACCCTATATGCCAATGCAACTGCAGACTCGAACTGCTGGGCACAGGAGCTGTTTCAGCAAAATAAATGCTGAAAGTAAATGCCAACTCCGCTGGGGATAGCCAGGTGCTACAGAATTATTCCGGCAAAATAAATGCTGGAAGAGTGAAGTCGACTCAGCTGGGAAATTGGGAACTTAACCAGGCACCTTGTTGAGGTAACACCCTGCTGGGGAATATAACTCTGCTGGAGAGTAATAGCTGCGCTTGGTATGATTAAACTCCTGCTGGAGAGTGACCGGATATCACTCGGTATTCTGACAAAATAAATGCCATGACCCACACCAACCCTGCCGGGGAGAGCCTTAATCTTTGAGTTCCACTAGGAGGAATACTTGCTGGGAAGAGAATTCCGCTGAGGATGGGATGATTCTCTTGGGGAAAATTAATGGACTCCACTGGGGAAGAGTAAATAACCCTGCGGGGAAAGGTAAACTGCCTGAATACAGCTCACAAATATTAATCTTCTATAGCCGAACCAACTCTGCCTGAGATACACTGTCTGAATGCAGCCTTTATAATCTTGGAATCGTCAATTCTGTTGAGGATAAACGACTTTGCTGGAGAATATCCTTTGGATAAGCTACGACTAGCTGGAGAATTCTATCCTTCTTCAGGAAGAACATGCATGACCTGCGTGAGGGTCGAGTTTTTTATTACTGCAGTCTCTTGATCATCTTCCTCGTACGGCTATGAAACCTGCAACAACACAAACAAGACAAGACAAATCTATGCAACCAAGTCGATTCAGGTTAGTGACGTTATTTTCAGTTAATTCAGAGCTTTAGCAACTGTTGGCAAGGGCCAGTGACGTTATGCACATGTTAGTTTCATCAAACTTAGGCGTTAATCATGCACAAAACCGTAAAGAACAGTGTCAAGTACTGAATAACGTATTTTATTGATTGGGCCCCTGAATGGGCGGAGTTTGTACACGGAATGTAACTCCTGAAAAGAGGAAGCTACGCAAAGCAAATATACAAGTATGCACAAGAAGCATAAATATATTGACAAATGAAATTTTGCACACATGTCGGCAACGGGATGCAGATGAACACCACGAACTGATCCTCCTATGACTCGTCCGACTCTAACGCTTTTCCCGGTATTCATACTTCTGAAAAGGTTGTACCAGATAACCGATCCTCCCCGTTATATTCTCCTGTATTGATGCTCAGTGCAATATCAAATTCGGACCGCAGTCATTTGCTTTTCGAATCCCTAACTTTTGCGTGAACCGCCCTTTACGGGTTTTCAATTCACCGGGATACCCTTTTTTTCCGAAGCCGCCCAGTGTAGGTTTTCAACTTCGCGGGTGTACATTTTTCAATTTTATCCCTAACTTTTGCCCGAACCTTTCATTCTGTTTTTGGTTCGCCAGGATGCCCCATTTTTGCCCGGACTCTCTTTTTTCTGTCCAGCGGGTCTATTTTAAGCAAAGTATTTTTTAACTGCGTCCGAATTCACAGGCGACGTAAAGTCTTCACCGTCCATGGTGGACAACAACAATGCTCCTCCTGAAAAGAATTTCCTGACAACGTATGGCCCTTCGTAGTTGGGGGTCCACTTGCCCCTGTGATCTGCTTGCGGCGGGAGAATCCTTTTCAGCACAAGGTCGCCCGTCTAAAAGCTTCGCGGATGTACCTTCTTATCATATGCTTTCTTCATTCGGCTCTGGTACAAACGACCGTATGCTAGAGAAGCTAGCCTCTTCTCGTCCATTAAGCTCAGTTGGTTTAATCTGTCTTTCACCCATTCTGCCTCGTCCAGCTGAACGTCTCGCAATACCCTCAGAGAAGGGATCTCCACTTCCAATGGTAGTACTGCTTCCATTCCGTACACTAATGAGAACGGGGTTGCCCCAGTTGATGTGTGTACCGTCGTACGATAACCGTGCAAAGCGAAAGGTAGCATCTCGTGCCAATCCTTATAGGTCACCACCATTTTCTGAACGATCTTCTTGATATTCTTATTGGCCGCCTCAACAGCGCCATTCATCTTGGGTCGGTAAGGGGAGGAGTTGTGATGTTCGATCTTGAAATTCTGACAGAGCTCCTTCATCATTTTGTTGTTCAGGTTCAAACCGTTGTCCGTGATTATCCGCTCTGGAATCCCATATCGGCAAATGATATCTCTCTTGATGAATCTGGCCACCACTTGCTTCGTTACATTTGCGTAGGACGCCGCTTCCACCCACTTGGTGAAATAATCGATTGCTACTAGGATGAACCGATGCCCGTTAGAAGCTGTCGGCTCGATCTTTCCAATCATATCGATTCCCCACATCGAGAAGGGCCATGGCGATGACATCACATTTAGAGGACTCGGAGGCACATGGATCTTATCGGCGTAGATCTGGCACTTGTGGCACTTTCTCGCAAACTTGAAACAATCAGTTTCCATAGTCAGCCAAAAATAACCTGCCCTCAGCAGCTTTCTTGTCATGGCATGCCCGCCAGCATGCGTACCAAAGGTACCCTCGTGTATTTCCTCCATGAGCAACTTTGCCTCTCTTTCGTCTACACAACGCAACAACACCAAATCGTGGTTTCTTCTGTATAAGACGCCATCCGGGTTCAAATAGAAATTGCCTGCTAATCTCCTGAGAGTCTTCTGATCTTGACTGGATGCCCCAGCCGGATACTCTTTATTCTTCAGGAAATTAAGGATATCGAAATACCATGGTTTGTCATCAGATGCTTCATCAATAGCAAATACATAAGCTGGCCTGTCAAGCCGAGAGATGACGATTCGGGGAGCCTCGTTCCAGAAGTTGACCTTGTACATGGAAGACAAAGTGGCCAGGGCGTCAGCCATTTGATTCTCTGCCCGCGGTACGTGATGCAATTCAACCTTGTCGAAGAAAGGCAACAATCTCCTTGCATAATTCATGTAATGTATTAAATTGGGCTGACGTGTCTCCCATTCTCCTTTGATCTGATTCACCACCAGAGCTGAGTCTCCGTATACGTCCAGATTCTTGATTCGTAAATCAATGGCTTCTTCAAGCCCCATAATACAAGCTTCGTATTCGGCTTCATTATTGGTAACTGCAAAGGTCAATCGGGCAGTAAACGGGATGTGCGACCCGTGTGGCGTAGTGATGATTGCCCCTATTCCGCTACCGTAGGTATTCACAGCTCCGTCAAAGATCATCTTCCATTTGGAACCCAACTCTGGTCCCTCGTCTGGCAACGGCTCTTCACAATCTTTCATCTTTAGGTACATGATATCCTCGTCAGGAAAATCAAACCTCATCGATTGGTATTCTTCAATAGGCTGCTCCGCCAGATACTCAGACAGCACACTCCCCTTTATAGCCTTTTGCGAGACGTATTGGATGTCATATTCAGTCAAGACCATCTGCCAACGGGCAATTCTTCCTGACAACGCTTGCTTTTCAAATACGTATTTGATAGGATCCATCTTCGAGATGAGCATGGTTGTATGATTCAGCATGTACTGCCTCAAACGCTTGGCGGCCCAGGCTAGCGCGCAACAAGTTTTCTCCAGCATTGAATACCGAGATTCACAGTCTGTAAATTTCTTACTCAAGTAATAGATTGCATGCTCTTTTCTCCCTGTCTCGTCGTGCTGACCGAGAACACAACCCATGCTTCCCTCAAGAACCGTCAAATACATGATTAAGGGTCTCCCTGCCACTGGGGGTATCAAAATAGGAGGCTCCTGCAAATACTGCTTTATTTTATCGAACGCCTTTTGACAATTTTCATTCCATGTTACAGCTTGATCTTTCTTCAACAACTTGAATAATGGTTCACACGTGGCAGTTAGGTGAGATATGAACCGAGCGATGTAGTTCAACCTCCCTAAAAACCCGCGTACCTCTTTCTCTGTTCTAGGCGTTGGCATTTCTTGGATCGCTTTTATTTTAGCAGGATCGACCTCTATTCCTCTTTCGCTTACGATAAACCCCAGCAGTTTACCCGATCTCACCCCGAAGGTGCATTTGTTAGGGTTCAGTCTCAGCCTGAACTTCCTAAGCCTCTTAAATAACTTCAACAGATTCACCAGATGCTCTTCCTCTGTCTGGGATTTGGCAATCATATCGTCCACATAAACTTCGATCTCTTTATGCATCATATCATGGAAAAGAGTCGTCATCGCACGCTGATATGTTGCCCCAGCATTCTTCAAACCAAAGGGCATCACTTTGTAGCAAAATGTTCCCCATGGCGTTATGAAAGTAGTCTTCTCCATATCCTCTGGCGCCATTTTAATCTGATTATAGCCTGAAAAGCCATCCATGAAGGAGAATACGGAGTATTGAGCAGTATTATCAACTAGCACGTCAATATGAGGAAGTGGAAAATCGTCTTTTTGGCTTGCTTTATTCAAATCTCTATAATCCACGCACATTCGAACCTTGCCATCTTTCTTTGGCACTGGTACGATGTTAGCAACCCATGAGGGATACTTTGTCACAGCCAGGAAACCAGCGTCCCACTGTTTTTGAACTTCCTCTTTGATCTTCACTGCCATATCTGGTCGAGTTCTGCGAAGCTTTTGTTTGACTGGTGGGCAATCTTCTTTCAGTGGCAGGCGGTGCACAACCATGTCTGTATCGAGCCTCGGCATGTCTTCATATGACCAAGCGAATACATCATTATACTCCCTGAGCATTTCAACCAGTCTTCGCTTGATATCACTCTGCAGTGCGGCTCCGATACGAATATTCTTCTCAACCCCTTCCGACCCCAAGTTGATAATTTCGATGACCTCGTCATGAGGCAGAATGGCTCTTTCCTCTTGCTTCACCAACCAAGACAGTTCTTCAGGAACGTCACTATCTTCGACAACCTCTTCTTCGGCATGAAATACCGGGTGCTCAAAGTCGAGACGAGTCATAGGTGGTTCAAGGATGTCATCTGAAAATGTTATCCTGCAAAAGGAATGGTTAAGTGCTTCAAAATGCGTATAAAGCGAACAACCACGTTGCCATTTTACTGAAAAAAATATAAAACAAGAAAGACAGGGATTACAATATTTGCACATGAAAAAACGCCATTTATTCAATGATTAACACGCAATGTTTATAACAACACAGCCCTAAGCAAATCATGATGCCCCGGGAAAGACATCAGATTATTCAACAATTAATAAAGCGAAGCATTACTGTTTAAAAGTCACAGGAACAAGCTCCTGAATAGACCAGTTGCACAGTCCTTGTCCTGGCGTGCTTGGCTGAATCCAGGCATCCATATCACAGTCGCTGTCTCCTTCGTCAAACTCCGAAGCAGCATTGACAGTTTCATGACACACTCCACTGGCAGAGATGGTGATTGGCCCTCTGAAACGGGGTGCCCCCACGGCAGGAGTTGACGACGACGGTTGGTATCCTAGCCCGAACCGGTCCATCTTCACAGGAATGTCCAGCACTTTGCCCCAGCCCTTTGCTTCTCCTGCCTTCACTAGAGCTTGAGCTTCTTTATACGACGAGACAGCTATATCCGACACTTTGCTCGGCCCGGGACCTTTGTCCTTGATACGCAACCCTTCAAATGCCTGGCAGGGTGTTTCGTGGATCTCTCCGTCGACCTCCACATATTTAAACGACGACAAATGGCTGACCAGGATGTCTTCTTCTCCGCATACAGTGACTACGCTGTCTCCGACCATGTATTTTAACTTCTGATGTAGGGTGGACGTGACTGCCCCAGCCCCATGGATCCAGGGTCTTCCAAGCAAGCAGTTGTACGCAGGCTGTATATCCATGATATAAAACTCAGTTGCAAACACCTCCGGCCCCACCTGTAGAGGCAACGTTATTGATTCGAAAACATTTCTTCGCGTACCATCAAACGCCCTAACCACCAAGTCACTGGGCGTGCACCGGATTCCGCTAACATCCAGCTTCATCATTGCCTTCTTAGGCAGCACATTCAGAGACGACCCAGTGTCAACCAATACGTGCGACATTACTGATCCTCTACACTCGACAGATACGTGCAGCGCCATATTATGATATCTTCCTTTCGGGGTCAAGTCAAAATCAGTAAAGCCCAAGCTGTGGCCTGCATTCACATGTGCCAACACTCCTTCCAGCTGATTCACGGAGACGTCTTGAGGTACAAAAGAAGTATCCAGGACTTTCAGCAAAGCATTTCTGTGAGCTTCCGAACACAACAGCAATGACAGGATAGATATTTTGGACGGCGTCTGCTGCAGATGCTCCACAATCTTATAATCACTTTTCCGAATCAAACGCATGAACTCTTCTACGTATTTCGACGCCGATTCTTTGTCACTTGCTTGCACTGGGACATTCTCAACTGCCTTCCCTTTTCCTTTCGCTAGTCTTTCGGCCTCCACTTCAGGGGATATAAAGATCCTACCACTTCTTGTCATACCTCCTGAACCAACAACATTTTCCACAGTCTCGGCTGGCTGCTTATTAACATCAATCTTTATCCCGTCACAATACACCTCCAACCCATATGACCATGGGACTGCTTTCGTGTTCTCGTACGGGATCGGCCCGACCTTAGTTATGGTGATCGGTGGTCGTTGAGCTGGTGCTGCAATAGTGATCGTCTTCCGAGGAATCGTTACCATGGCCACATCACTCCAATTATCTGTTACTGCCCCTGCAGGCTCTTCAGTTGCTGCCCGGTCAAACTGCAATATGCCTTCATCAATTAAAGCCTGAATGCCTTTCTTCAACTCATCACACCCCCCAGCTAGGGTCCAGTATTCCAAACAATATTCGTCACACCCCGGGTAAACACCCCCTTGTAACAGTCGGCTCTTTACCTCGCTCAGCGGCGTCTTTAAATCCTCGACATTCATAATCAGATTTAACCCTTCCTCAGTTAGAATGGCGTTTGCCCCGTGATTAGGCATGGGTTTCTGCACTATATTCGGACCTGCCGTTCCGAAATTGATAGTCTTATTGTCCAAAAGATCCTGCACAACATGCTTAAAAGCATGGCAACCCTCTATATCGTGGCCCGGGGCCCCATAATGAAACTCATAGTGCCTACTTGCATCGTAACCAAACGGGGGAGCTCCCGTTATCGGTGCCAGAGTTCTCTTCTCTACCAGGTTCAATCCCAACAATGTCTGCAATAAATCAGCATATGTTGAAGGAGGCTTCTCAAACACTCTTCTCGGTTTGCCACCCTGGAATCTTCGCTGAGCCTGCTGTGCCCCCTGCTGAGGCTGCTGCTGCATTGGCTGCTGCTGAGACGGTTGTTGTTGCTGAAGTGGTTGTTGCTGATACGGGATAGTAACACTTGCCACCTGCTGCGGCTGATGGTATTGGTTTCGTCCCCTGCCTCGGCCTCCAAATACTGCGCTTGCCTCGCCCTGACGGCGCCCACCAAAAGCCTTCCTATTACTGCCAGATGCAGCTGATTCCTCAACCTGGAATTTTCCTTGCTTAATGTTACGCTCGATCTTTTCTCCCATCAGAATTAGGTCTGAAAAACTGGCCAGAGACGTGTGAAACAGCATATCATGAAACAAGCCTGTGAATGTGCCGACAAACATGTCATTCATTTCCTTATCTTCTACAGGAGGACGGACCCTGGCAGCCATATCGCGCCACCTTTGCGCGTACTCCTTAAAGCTCTCTCCCTTCTTCTACGACAGTCCCGCCAATTGGACCCGATTGGGTGCCAAATCGCTGTTATACTTGTAGTGAGCTACAAACGCCTCCGCCAATTGCTTCCATGTCTTGATATTGGTTGGCTCCAACCCCATGTACCACTCTAGGGAAGGACCCGACAGACTATCTTGAAAGAAATGCATTAGCATTCTTTCATCAGTTGAGTATGCAGACATCTTTCTGTAATAAGCTCGTACATGCACTTTCGGACATGTGTCCCCTTTATACTTATCAAACGCAGGGGCTTTGAATTTGATTGGCACCCTCAAACCAGGTACCAAACTCATTGTTGCCATGTCCAAACCCACAACACTTTGGTTCAGGACTCCCCTCATCTGCTCTTCCAGCATTCTGATCTTCTGGGAGTCATCCATCGGCCCTTCGAATCCTCCGCCGGAGAAAGCGTCCTCCTGCTGATCTTCTTGCCACATACCATTTCCAGCCCCATACCCATCATATCCATTATTACGTCCAGCTCTGATCTGATTCATGCCCGGACCTCGGCCTCTGTTGTCGTACCCTTGAACTCCTCCAGCAGGACCAAAAGCCATAAATCTCGCGCCGTCTCCATTTCCGAGACCTCCGTAGCCCGGATTGGCCGCACCATAACCATCTTGCCCAAAGCCTTGAGCATTGAAACCATATTTCCCAGCGTTATCGAATCCCTGATCGTTGAATCCGAATCCAGCATTAACAAAGCCGTTGCCTCCCATATTATCTCCCAAGTTGATGTCACCAAGCCCAACGTTATGGACAACAGTCTCATTCCCGACTCCGACGTTACCATTCACAGCAGCGGTAGCGTTGTTGACATTAGCAGCAGGTATATTGACTACAGGTGGAGCCACTGGCGTGGGAGTGCCGTCTCCATGAACAGTATCGACCCGTACAGACTGATGATCCTCGTTACCGTGACCAGCATTTCGAGCCAACAGAGGCTGGACCATGGCTTGCAGATTTTCCTGACCCTTTGCAATAGCTTCCATGGTCTGCATGAAGAGAGCGAGCTTCTCGCGCACATCTTGCATCTCGTTCTGCATTTGATCCATGATTCTTCGACAGTTGGTGCGGGTAGAATAGCGGTGCGGGTGTTGATCTGCAATCCTGGAAAGTACCTGGTACAGAGCATGAAGTAAGACACTATTCAAAGATTACCTGTAATGCAATATGAATATGAATGCAATGCAATGTGTCTGTGCATTAGGGAAGCTCATTCCCCCAGTTCTAGTGTGAAGGTGACAGTGTAGTGACAGTGCTGACAATAGGAATATCGGAGCTGAATCATAGAAAGCCTCATATATTGCTAAGAAAACCAGAATACAATGTCGCTGAGAGTACAACAAGAAGGCATGACCTCAACCAACAATCCTGGTGATGGTCAGCACTATGCAAATAAAGCATACAAGCTACTACATGAAATGATCAAATCCTCCCAAAAGTCTGGTACTCTTCTATCAACTTCTTGGTATCTGGATGACTGGGTCGGTCAAGCAGCCCCTCAACAAGTTGGTTTCTCTTCTTAAGAACACGGCGCACGTCTTCAGCAGTTTCTTCCCATGTTGCTTCTCCGAAGCAATCTTCTAGTTTTCGCTTTTGAGACACAGCTTCATCTCTGCATTTGATTGCCTTGTTCAGTGCATGCTGGACACTATACCGGGTCATCACTTCTTCCTCACACTTCTTGATGCTAGACTTCAACTTCTCTTCGAGGTCGGAGATTTGCTGCTTCAGCTTATCCTCCCTTTTCTTATTGTTGGTGAGTGTAGCATTCCAAGTCTTATTGCAAGAAGAGATCTCTCGGTGGGCGATGTCAAGCACCTTCTTCTTGGATTCCAGCATGTCATGGGAGCTTCTGAACTCTTGCCCCAGACGTTCGCGCTTCTTCTTTTCCTCAGTCAACTCAGCCCCTAACCTGTTTAACAGCTCGATTTGTTGTTGGAAAGCATATACGGCCTTGTTTTTCTCACTGCGTACCTGAGCTAGCTCCTGCTATAACCCTTCGTTGATCTTCAACAAGGCTTCCTTTTCTCTCACAACCTGCTCGTAGGCTTCCCGAGAAACAGTAGTTGGCTCCTCTGCCAGAATAGGAACAATGACAGGTGCAGCTGGAAATGGCATCGATAACTGACTTGCTCTTTCCTGGATCCAAACCCTGTAAGGTGCATAGGCCTGGCAATCGTTCTTACCTAACAGTGGCTTCCCTTTGCGGTTAATACGTGTCCAGGCATGCTGCAGCTCAGCTAGCAATTCTCCCTTCAAATCACCTGTGAAGTACAGAGATTCCTGTACTTCCTCCTCCTGAGGTGGATTCTTCAGTGCATATCCGAACTGGCGAATGAATAGAGAAGGGTTGTAATTGATACACCCTTTTCTTCCTATCAACGGCACATTAGGGTACCCAGAACAGCTGAAGATGAGCTCAGATCCCAACAGGTCTCGATCAAACCACTCCATATCTTCCGACGATAGCCTCATCAGGCGCTCTGGCCAACCAACTGGGACTGTAGTCTCTGCAACAGATCTTCTCTTAGGAAGGTGACTCTCAAACCACATACTCAACAAGGGTACACAAAGATGAACATTCTTCCCTCTTCCCTTCTCATTCTTGTAATGCAGTGAGTGATAGAGATCTCCGAGTAAGGTAGGTACAGGATTACCAGCGGCAAACAAGTAGAAAGCATCGAAGTCCACAAAATCCGGTATATTGGGAAACAAGACTATGCCATAAATGCACAAGGCCAACACAGCATTGAAAGCAACCCAGCACCCGCTCTTGGCATACTCCTGGGCTTTACCAACTAAGAACTGAAGTGAGAAGCCTGGGACTCCACGGGAAACAGTAGTCAATAGTTCAGAAGCATCAATATGCAAAGCTTTTGCCAAGTCCTCCGGCTTGGGCTTGGCGCCAGAATGGATGAATGGAACCTGGTTCTGCACGGGCAGCTCAACATACTCAGCGTATTCCTCCAGGGTTGATCCCATAATAAAGTCAGAGAACGTAAAACACCTCAAAGCAGGGTCGTAGAATTGCATCAAAGCATACAGCCCGTCTAACTCTATCTTTGTAGGTTTGCACACCAATCTCAGTAGTCTACCATAGCTCATTCGGAAGCTCCTTCGGACATTCTCATCAGCCAGAGAGATCAACCCAAGTAAAGGAACAATATCAGGAGTAGGCAACTTGTAAGCAACTGTCCTCCTTAAGCTAGTCATGATCAAACACTCAGAAGTCTGGGCACTAGAACTAGGGAAATGCAAATGCACCTGCAGCACAGACACACGTTAGTGAAATGCAAATGGTAATGGATATGCAGTAATGCAATGCAAGTAACATGCAACAGGGACCAAAGCTGTAGCTGAATAGTCTGAACCCAATCCAGAAAGGTCTCAGATAGACCATCCAGAAGTCCTCCAAATCTGATCTCGGATAGACCTCAAACAAAGCTCCAATACTGGTCTCTGATAGACCCCATAATCATAACCTGAATGGTCTCTGGCAGACCTCAGATCATATCTCCCCCTGGTCTCTGACAGACCTCAGAACACATCTCCAAATAGTCTCTGACAGACCTCGGAACACACCAACTGGTCTCTGACAGAACTTAGAACATATCTCCACCTGGTCTCTGACAGACCTTAGAACCCTCCATAAATATCCAGGATCCTGATCAAGAAACAAACCGGTGGTCTGAAGGTCTAGTTACCTGCATAACCCTGAATCCTCTCACAGGTGGGTGGCCCTATAACTGGCACAAGGTACGGTATCCTATGCGGTCGTCGGCGTCACAGACTTTCAGGGTTGATGATACGATTCCCAGAAGGAGTGGCATCATCAATCCCTGAAGAGGCCTCACTTAGCCAACTTCCAAATGATCGGTCCCCAGAGTCGACAATCCAACTAACCAACAACCCACGCCAACCAAAGGAAGGGGCAGGAGGCCAACCAGAGGAACCTCGTCTGAGTGTAGATTTCATGGGACACCAAAGCAAGCAAAGCAAGCGGGCGCCCACTAATTTCTACTCTAATTCTAGGTGCACTCAAGCCCAGGTCCGGCTTATCTCTCAATATCAGAACACCCGTCATACCCCGGATATAGCAATAATAATCAATATATAAAGCTGAAAATACAAGGTTAGAAATATAAAATAACTCCATACAACATCCTCGACGGGAAAACAAGCGTTAGGATTGACTCTCTCAAAGGGACGTTGGATCCCAAATGCATAAGAACTATCGCAGTCCTTAGCAGCCAGGGGACGTTGGATCCCCAGCAGAGTCGCCAGCTGTCGCTACTGCGAAAATCGGCGCCGGCTGAACAGAAGAGTCGCCACCGTGCGTTATTTATCCCACGGGAGGGAAAGGAAACGCCCAGAGTAAACCTACCGCAAAAACGGGAAAGGTATGGTCATCGCAACCAAAACCTGGATTCGGGAGTCGGTTACGCAAGGGGAAGGTATTAGCACCCCTCACGTCCGTCGTACTCGACGGGATCCACGCTTGTTTTCGGGTATGGATTGTTATTCTATCTACTCTAAAGGTCTGGGGTTGAAAGAAAAGAAAATGAAAATAAAATGACTCGGCAAAGTATCGCACTTTATGCCTACGTATTCCCGTCTGGAACGAGAAATTAGAGTCAACGTAGTTCGCCTACCTACGGGAAAGGAGGGGAAGGTTGCTCGCTAGGATATCGCATCCTATGCCTACGTACTTCCACACAACATGGAAGATCAGAGCAAACGTAGTTCGGGCCACGTACGACACAAGTCTGTCTTGGTTGATTTTATTCCTTCTGAAAAAGGTTTTCTTGATTAACAGTCCCGGCGGACAAAAATGACGTCTTGATGAGTTCACATTCTTTTACGGAAGAAGTGTCTTTTATTGTGTTTGAAATCTTTATGGTGTTTTTCTGTTTGTTGTGAGGAAGAAGAGACAGAACTCTATCCTACGGTTGCAAAGGGAAACAAATTAACCTAATGTTATCATGCATGGGTTAAGACCTAGTGTCTATCATGCCCCTCTCTTGCACAGAGAGAAACAGAGATCCTAAGGGATAGGCAGAAACAGAAACAATATCAGATATATACAGTAAAACAGTAAAATGCATGAATGCAGCAATACAAGCGAGGCAAGGGAGTCCCACTCAACCTCGAACCTAGAAAACAATAGGCAAAAGTGAACAAACTTCACTTTCAACCCAACAGGGTAAACAGCAAACAATACAGTCCAGAAAACCAATCAATACATCAGCAATGAAATACAACAGCAAAAGAAACAACATCAGCAGCTCTGAATCAACATCTGGTTTCAAGTAATCTCCAATCAGCTACAGGCTTTAACAAGCATCAGTCTTCATCTTCATGGCCTTCAGGCAAGGGCTTTGATCATCAGTCTTCTATCTGCAAGGGTTTTTCTTCAAATTCAAACCTCCAGGATGAGGGATCAGTCACAAGAGTGAATTGGGTGTTAAGCAATCAGTTGACTACCAAAGGTGGTGAACAGACTGCTTCTAACACAAAAGACATTTTCTCTCAAGAGTTCTATCCCTTAGACACTATCACCAAGCCTTCCAAAGGAAGGGGGTGAGTGTCTTAGAGAGACTCTGAATCACAGAGAAGAATGGATGCAGACAAAGCAATCCATGTTTGAGAAACAAGCTTTCTAATCTTGAGCTCTGCCTAGCTCCTAAACCCTAGTCTCCTCAGCATCTGCTAGCAAGAATCTCCTCTTCAACTCTGGAAGTTGATCTTCAATCTCTGGATCTCCAGTGGCTTCATCTTTACAAGTCTTCAGCTCTCCCAAGTCCCCAGACAATCCCAATACCCACACATACAAGCAATAATCCCCAAAGGGCACACCACACCAGTCAATCAGATATGTACAGTACAGTAATAGCAGTAGGGGAATCCTGACTTTTTCTAAGGGATCTAATAACTACCCATAGCCCCTATAGTCCCATAACTAAACTAGTCAAACCCTGAGTCCTAAGGGAAAAGAATCAAATCTCCTAAGTCATCACCTAAAACCCTAGTTTTGTTCATGTTGTTCACACCTAAGCTAAACACCTAGAATTAATTTCTAAAAATGGGAACTAAGTTGTATCTACAAGTTGAATGTCTAAACTAAACAACCTAAAAAGAATGGTCAAAAAATATTAAAGCAGCTAATAGAACAAAAATTAACAAAATCATGTATGAAATGAAACTATTTAAAATGCTATTTATTTGGAAAATATGGGGAAAATATCAAATAAAAAAATAAAATGCAATTTTTATTTTTTATAGTTTTCTAGACTCTTTTAAAGAAAATAATGCAAAAAGAATGAACAAAAATATGCAATTTCTAATTTGTTATGAATTTTCAAAAATGAAATGTTGAAGTTCAAGTATACTACTTAAAACCCTAATTAAACTATCCTAAGTTCAATTATCTACACTAATCAAATTTTATTCTAAAAAATCTAGTAATAAATCCAGAGAGTAATACAATTCATTATTTAACATCACCAAAAAGAATGAGCAAAAAATCTATTCCTAAAGTCATGAACAAAAATGTACAAGTTCAAGTGTAACATGAATTATGAAAAAGAATGCATTATTTTGTAAAATATGTGAAAAATGCTAAAAAAAAATATAAAATGCAATTTTTATATTTTTTTAATTTTCTAGACATGTTAAGGAAAATATTAAAAAAAGAATGAGTAAAAAACATGCATTATTTATTTAGTTATGATTTTTAGAAGATGAGTAAAATAAGATGCAATTTTAAAAATGAAAATAAAAGAATTAAAGAGAGGGGTGCAGATAGTATGCTGGGCCAGTTCACGCGCATTGGGCCCATCAAATTGGGGGGTGCGAATAGCTGTCTGAGCCCAATTCCCCCCAATAAATGAAACGGTGCGTTTCAGTTTTTAAAATTTCCCACCAAACTGAAATTTGATCGTGTCCGTTGGATGAATCCCCCAAGTCAAAGGTCAGACTTCAATCGTATGGCTCCTAACCCTTCTTCAACCTCCAGCCATCTAGGGTTTCAGAAACCCTTCCCATGCACGATACTTCCATCTCTTCGTGCTCTCTCCACACGCCATGAAAACACACGATATAAAAAGCAAAATTCATCCATTTCTTTCCCTCTACCAGTCTATACCCTTAGTTTACCTTAAAACTCAAACAATCAGCCAATTCGAAGAAGGTAACAGATGGAAACCACCATTGGTATATGATATCAAACCTCTCCAATTCTCCACGAAACTCATCCTAAACTGATCTACACTTCACCCTGATCATAGCATGCTACTCCACTAACAATCTCAGGCCTTATCTTAGCAATTACAAACCTCAACAGTTTTGATGCATCCTGCTCAAACTTCATGAAATCTCCTCAAATTCATCCGAAACAATCCTCTACCCTACCTTAACCGTTCTACACTATCAAAACCTATTAACCCTAACTTAAATAAGCAATTCGAATGAAAACTTACCTTATGCACAATGGAGGAAACAGCTACCAAAACCTCTTGATCTACAGCTTGAAGTGAGTGGAAAATGATCCAAGAACTCAATGGTAACTTCTGTATGCAACCGGTATGACTCCAAGGATGTGAATCTCTCAATTCCAAAGTTTATGCTTCTTGGATGATAATGATGAATGGCACAATCCCTTCCTCAATTTGACAAATGAAGGTGTGGATTCTGATCCTTGTGTGATGATGATGAAGATTCAATCAAGAATAGTGAAGATTGATGGAGATTATAGAGATTTTGGAAAGTTTATGCAAGTTGAAGAAAGTGTGGAAAAGTTGGGGTTTTGAACAAATGGGAGCACCAACCCTTGCATGAACCAACTTGTATGAATATATAGATGGGATTAGAACTTCCTAGAAACTTGGAGAAGTTTCCCTTGCACTTTTCCCTTTCAATTTGGTTTATGTAACTTTCCATTCAAGCAACCATGGATAACTCTCAAATTATGAACTAAGCTCAAAATTCCACTTTATCCAATGTCTTTAAAATGCCCTTTCCATTCAAAATGACCTATAATTTTGCTTCATTTGGCCAAGATATGAAAAATCTCATTTTTAAGGCCATTTTTCTTCATTAAATTCAACAATTTTGAAACCTTATGCTATGAATCTTTCCAATCTCTCATGGTCACTTTTCTAGACTCAAAATGTCATTTGGAGCAAGTTTGATGTTGTAAGTTTTTCCATTTGAGGCCTCCTTGTATGAGTTTTGGGCATAGGCTTGAAATGACCTGTAATTCTCAAATGACCAAAATACCCTTTGCTTGCCAATACCATAAGTTGAGTTCCACACATCATATGAAGGCATACTATACCATTATAGAAAGCTAAGACAATAAGGAACAATTCTTATGTTGACCAGAAATTCATTTGAAATCTCCTTGAGGGGTAAAAATTGCTTGGAAGTCAAGTCACTTTCACAGACAAAATTTCAGATACCTCAGATGACCTGTAACTTGCAAGGACCATAACTTGAGTTCTATAAATCTCCTTGATGTCTTCCACCACTCAAATTAAAGGTCTTGAGATCCTATACAAGTTCCATGTTGGCCAAGAAGCCATTTGAAGCTTGCATTTTGACTTATTTTGCTTGGAAATTTGACCTAAACTAGGGGATTTTACATAGAAACCCTAATTTAGAAACTCCTCTTCTCCTTGATTTCTCTTGATCTCTTCTTAGCACAACAACATATCCTCATTCTCCATGTCAAATGATGAACCCCACACCTCTTCAATAGCCCTTAAATGCCTCTCCAACAATCCTTTGACCTAGGGTTGACCCAGGGTTGACCCAGATGAAACCCTAGTTGACTGTCTTCAACTGCAATTCTTGTGATCACATCAACAACTTGTTTTCTTCTCCAAATGACTTTCTAAGTCTCTCATGATGTCTAGATACTCTCCATGCCTTCCATTCACAGCTCACAACCCCCTTGTTGACCCTCATATACCCTCAGATAGGAGATAGACTCAAGGCTTGATCTGCTGAACTCCCTGCTTTCAACTTCTCTTCTGATGACTTGAATGAGATGGAATTAGGATAATAACCTCTTGATAGGCCTCTAGAGATGATAATAGTGATTGGACCCCTGTTGAATGACTTGCCATGCTATGCTATGCAGATGAGTAACCTATGTACATGACTCTATATGCAAATGCTAATGATATTGAAACATAAACCAAGTGAATAAGGTTGGGAAAATTTTAGGGTGCAACACTATGCTAGAGATGAAAAGCTCGTGATTCATTTCTTCCAAGATAGCTTGTCTAGGGCATCACTCGAATGGTATATGTAGCTGGAACGTAGCAGTGTGCGCACTTGGGCTGAGCTAGCAGGTGCATTTGTCAAGCAGTACAAATACAACACCGACCTCGCTCCTAACCGTACTCAACTTTAGAGTATGGCTCAAAAGGATAGTGAATCCTTCAAGGAGTAAGCACAATGATGGAGAGAGCTAGCTACAAGGGTGCATCCACCTTTGGTCGATTGTGAGCTTATTGACATTTTCATGGGTACCTTGCAAGGCCAATACTACAAAAAGCTAATTAGAAGTAATTTTGTTGGATTCTCTGACTTAGTGATTGTTGGTGAGAGAATTGAAGAAGGTATGAAAAGTGGAAAATTCCAAGGAGGTTCTATCAGCCAGGCTGGTGCCAAGAAACCTTTCAGCGGATACAAAAATAAAGAGGGCGAAGCAAATGTCGTCTCTGTGCAGAAAGGGAAAGCTCTCAACAAGCTCCTGCTCCTATGCCTTACCAAATCCCTTACTATCAGTATCCGTATGTTGTTGCTGCACAATACGCTCCAATGCCTTATCAGCCATCTGTTTGAGCTATTCAAGCTCAAATGCCTCAATAACAGGCTCCTCAATAACAATCCTACAATAAGCAAGGGTATTAGTACCCTCCTCAGCATCAACAACTACAAGCTTCTCAACAACAACAAACTGCTCGCCAACAATGTCAACCTAATCAGCAGAGGATGTGGAAGCTCGATAGAGTCTTTGATCTTCTACCAATGCCATATGCTAGTATTTTTGCTCAGTTGCTGGAGAAAAAAGCCATCATTCCGAGAGATTTAGCTCCCCCAACTGTCATTCCTGCTTACTATAATGCAAACGCCCATTGTGAGTTTCATAAGGGCGCTCTAGGCCATACAATAGGGAACTGCAGGTCTTTCAAGCACAAGGTTCAAGACATGATTGACATGAATGCTATCAACTTCAACGGGAAGACTCCAAATGTCATCAAAAATCCAATGTCATCGTCAAGCTAGTGCCAACATCAATCAAGTCAAATCAAGTCAAGTCAAGTTCAGCTTCCTAAAAAAGGAAGTCATGTTTCCATTTAATCTTTTGCGTTCTTGTATTTTGCCTTTGTTTGTTTAAGTACTGTATGCTTTGGACATTGCTATTCGTATTTGGTTTTCATTAATGTATTGTTTATGCATGTTTTGAATTAGTTATGTCATATTCACTCATTATTTTCACTTATCACAAACCACCGACACATATTTTGTCCACTTCACTCTTTATCAATTGTTGTTTAGCATGATCGGAGGGAGGATGATAAAAACGAAATATCTATAATTGCAAACTGTATGCTTTCAGACTGAATCTTGTCGATGATGTACAAGCATTGTTTCAATCCCCAAACATTGGAAATATAAGTAGATAATCCATATTTAACCACTTCAAGCCTAGAAGTAGTAGTTTCCTTCGGATATTCAAACCTTCACACTCAGCCTGGGGCAGGGTAGTGTTCAATTAATCCAATTACACACTCGAATCAATGAAGCAAAAATTCAAAAGACATGACAGTTGTTCTTCAATGACCCATAATTTGGCAGTCACAAACCTCCAAATAAGAAGGAAAAAAAATCAGAAGCCCGCTAAGTCAAGCACCTCAAAGGGGACTTAGCCAAAAATCAAGGCAATTCTGATAGATCTGACAAGCGAAATCAGTCCATGCAAAAGTTAGGGATAAAAAACAAAAACAAAAGAGGCTCCTGAAACCCTCAACAAAAACAAAATAAAATTCAGTGAACACCATATCAAATTAAGGGTCACTGACATCTAAAACAAAATAAGGTGATTGCCATCTCAAGAAAACCTTGAATCATCAAGCTTACACCGTCAGCCCTTTTGAAAGACAAGTATGTGCAGAATTAGCTGAACGTATGACTGGAGATCATCATGAAGAAGGGGTGGGTACAAATCATACCTTGAGCCTAATATCCTTTATTTCATAACCGTGAACCAGACCATTTTACAACCCTCGAAAGACCTAATTAAGGCGAGTTTTATTCTGAAAGTATACTATTGCAAGGTTGTGTAAGATGACTCCTTGCATATATGCTAATCATTAACATTGATGTCATTATTCTTGCTATATCTTTCGCACCCAAAAATTAGCACAACGTCTAGATTAATGGTCCATTTGTCTCACACTATCACGACACTTAATAAACGACACTTTTCAAAACTTGCACGAGCCTTGCATTAAGATTACCATTTGTGAATGTTCAATTTTAACTGCAAATCAGTGTTAGACATCAAAGACACTACAACAAGGGGCAATCAAAGGGGAACTTGAAATTTCAGTGGCTGACACAAAACAAGGCTACCAACAAGCTGAGGCAAATCATTCAACAGCTCGATCAGGGGTAAGTCATCTCAAAGCATCAAAGTTCAACTTCAACGTCAGAACCGGTTAATTAGGGGCAGACCATTACCATGTCCAGACTGAGGCAAGACCATATCATCCTGACAATACGCAGAGTTGTGATCTTCTCTGAAGCAAGTTCACAACAAATCACCAAGAGATCAGGCTTAGGGCATCAAGAGCATCCCTTCTTGCTTCAATCATGGTGTCTTCAATGAACTACGTATCGAGGAAATCCATCTGTCCCACCACCCAAAGTCCAATCCGCATTGGCAACTACTAAAAGTCCACCATGCTGACATCCTCATCCATGCATATTTAATCACCCGTCTGCAATCATACACATCATATGCATCACATTCGTTATCATAAGCATCGTTTTGCATCATATGCATACTAAAACCTATCATACTCCCCCAGCACTTGCATCTCCGCGCGTTAGCATTTGCATTTGCATTTCCATTTGATATGGAACATCATTATCATCAAGCATTCACACATATGCAAGTCAAGGTCCAGGATCAATCTTGAGATTTCCAAGACCGTATTCAGCCTAATCAGGGGCATTTTCTTCAAGATCGTGGGCGTTCCCCGCGAAGTTGTTCAACCTTTTATTGATCAAGTCAAAGACTTCGAAGCAAGATTCACCCCAGCCAGGGGCATGATATTCAAGATCGTGGGCTTCCCCACAAAGTTGTATCAACCTTTTGTTGGTCAAATCAAAAGAGCTTCAAAGCAACATTCAGCCCCGCCAGGGGAATATTCTGGAAATCCATGGGCTTTATTGACTAGGACATGAGTTCAAAGCAAACTCAGCCTAGTCAGGGGCATCTCCTTCAAGCTCATGGGCGTTCCTCATAAAGATAATTCCAACCTTTTATTGTCGAAGATGTAATCTCCAAGCAAGTCAGTGCGCGTTCCTCATTGAACTGTGTTCTCAACCTTTTGCTGTTGAAGTTGGCGTCCCCAGTTCAACCAGTGGCTTTTCTCCAATTCAGTGGGCGTTCCCCGGTGATTTCTTCAAATCCAACCTTCCTCTTGGGTGTTACCCAGTGAGTTATTCCATTTCAACCTTTTGTTGACAAGGATGGTGTACCTTAGTGACTTTTTTGCTTTAACCTTTTGTTGATATCCTCCAATAAGCCTCACTCATCATGTCTCCAACAAACTTGGCTTTTTGTCAGTTGCCTTACTATCATTCTTTTGGTGATAGCCAAAACCTCGTCGGTTCAACCTAGCCTGCATCCTTTTGGGTGTTGGTCGCCTTCAAATTTGGGAAGTTCCTATCATCCTTTTGGTGTTAGTAACTTCTGCGTGTGTTTGCTCCATCATACTTTTGGTGATGAGTCTGTCATCCTTTTGGTGCCAGATTGTGCGAGGGACCTCTGCATCCTTTTTGTGTCGGGGTTGTGTGTGCGAGTTAGCTCTATCATACTTTTGGTGATGGGTCTGTCATCCTTTTGGTGCTAGATTGTGCGAGTGTTCCCTACATCCTTTTGGTGTCAGGGTTGTGTGTGTGAGTTTGCTCTATCATTCTTTTGGTGATAGGTCTGTCATCCTTTTGGTTCCAGATTGTGCGAGTGTTCCCTATATCGTTTTGGTGTCAGAGTTGTGTGTGTGAGTTCGCTCTATCATCCTTTTAGTGACGGGTCTGTCATCCTTTTGGTGTCAGATTGTGCGAGTGTTCCCTACATCATTTTAGTGTCAGGGCTGTGTGTGTGTGTGTGTCGCTCCATCATCCTTTTGGTGACGGGTTTGTCATCCTTTTGGTGTCAGATTGTGCGAGTGTTTCCCTATATCCTTTTGGTGTCAGGGTTGTGTGTGTGTCGCTCCATCATCCTTTCGGTGATGGGTTTGTCATCCTTTTGGTTCCAGGTTGTACGAGTGTCCTCCAATATCCTTTTGGTAATGAACCTCTACTTTCTTTTGGTGTGGAATTGTTTGAGTTATCATCCTTTTAGTGATAACGACCTTTTTAATTTATTCAGTGTCTACTCGAGGGTTTACATTGATTTGGTATTCCACTTTCCAAACACTTTCTTTCTTTTCAGACAAATTCAAGGTTTTCTTCATATCTAATTGTCTTCTACCTTGAAATAATAAATTCCGTAGTAGTTCATCTTACTCGGTTTAAGCCAATTAGATAGGGGCATCTATCATACCCCAAATTTGTCTTACGTGTATAACTTTCATTTTGTACATTCGTACACTAATCATTATTCAAAAATCCAAAAAATATGTTGCTTATGGTCATGGTCCAAACTCAGGATGTTGCAGGGTTGGGTTTAGCTTAGTTGAGGTTCATCTGAGGCTTATCAATTTGAGTGTATGGTGTTGTACCCCAAAATTTGCCCAACCTTTTTCTTTACTTGGTTTATGTTTCATTTCATCCTTTAGCATTTGCATTTGCATAACATTGTCTTTTGCAGGGGATCAAAGGAGGTGTGCCATTCAAGAGAAAGTTATCAAGGGTTTCAAGCTCAACCAGGAGTGCTTATCTAATGCTTACAATTATCAAGAAATGGTCAAAGCTCTCTGAGAGAGCAGATTGACAAGTGTTGCTTACCTTCTATCTTGGAGGGCAATTGAGGATCATCAGGGGTTAACAAGGCCATGGTTATGGATAAGGGGTGTTTGGGAAGCTATTTGAGTGCTTTTGAAGTCATTGTGGAGTTTGTCTATGCATTCATTTCACTTGCAAGATGTTGCAGTCAAAAGGTTGTGCACCTAGGGTTTCATCTGCTTAGTTCAAGGTCCACTATGGACTTGAAGGAGTTTGATATTTGGTTCTAAGTCACTGGGTTCATGGGAAGTCATGTTGAGACATCTAGGATGTCATCTCAAGTTCAAATCAAGGAGAATCAAGAGTCTAAGAAGTTACTGAATTAGGGTTTCAGAGAGTTTTAGTGTAAAATCCCCTTCTTTAGTGCCTAACTTCAAGGACCATTTACCTCAAGATACAAGTTCAATCTCATTTTATTACAAACATGAGACTTGTAGGACATGTTCTAAGATTTCTTTTTAGTACTAGAACTAATCCATTGGGTTTGTGGAACTCAAGTTATGATGCCATCAAGTTATAGGTCTCAGATGAACATATTTTTCAGTCAACAAAAGTCAACTCACTTCCAAGGCACTTTTGACCTAGAATCATGTTTCTCCCCAACTTTTGATGAACATGAAAGTTATTCCTCATGATCTTATCTTTTCAAAAAGTCCTATAAGTCCTTGATATTTTGTGGAACTCAAGTTATGGAGCTTACAAGGCAAGGGTATTTTGGGAAACTTTGATTATAAGCCATTTGAATTATGGGTCATTTACATGCACTTAAGTACTTCAAATGAAACTTCAACCAACATGAAAGTTGTTCCAAATGACCTCATTTACACTCTAGAACTCAAGTTCAGTGTGGTTTATGCTTGGTTATGGACATTGGGTGAGAAATTTCAAGTGAAAATGGACTTTTGAAGGTGATTTGAATTGGACTCATTATAGGTCTTTTTCATGCCTCCTTTTGATCCAATTTTGTTCACAATGCACTCATGAATAAAATGCATAATTTGAATTTGGTGTTCGAAGGAAAAAAACACGTGGAAATGCAAGTTACTTCAAAAATAAGTTTCACATTCAAACTTCACAATTGGACCATTTACAAAGCCCAAATCAATTCTAGTGTGAAATTCAACTTCCCAGCTGAAGATCCAAGGGGTTTGCGTGTGTGTAGCCAGCCATGTTCACGTGTGCATGGAAAAACTTCATTATTGGGAATTTTTCAAATTCAGCCAAATGAGGCTTCATGGGCCTTCAATTCCTTTCCATATCCAACATATAAAAGCTCACATTTCATTTTGAGAGCTCAGAATTGCGTTTTGGAGCTAGAAGCGACATCTTCCATTTTCAAACTCTCCAAGGAAATTCAAAATTGTGAATCAGATTTCAGAGCATTTCAAGGCCAATTGAAGTGAGATTCTTATTCCTTGAGCTAATTAGAGTGGATTTGCATGTTTGCAAGAAAAGAATCAAGTTGTTGAAGCACCAACGGAGTGTCTCCGTTATGTAACTTTCTTCTTCCAATTTCTCTCATGTTAGGCACTGAATTAAGATCATGTTAGCTGCATCTGAAGCCCTACTCCGTGTAGGCAACGTTTGATGGTTTAATTTTCATGTTTGATGAAGATCTCAGATGTGCATCTTGATTTTGTTTCGTTTGATTCTCTTTGTTCATGCTTGTTTAAGATAAATGAACTGTGGATTTGAGATCTACATCACTTCACCTTCATTTTGATATAAAATTTTCCAGGTTTAGTGAAGGTTGAGGTCATCTGATCTCCGGCCAACTCGCCGGAGAAGACGATCAGAGCTAGGGCTCCGACGTCTGGTTTTAAACCTCAGATCTGAGGTGGACTCCCTTGGACCTTTTGACCAGATGCGTGGCTTTCCATGATTCGCTTGACTCATACGTGTGGATATTGACTTCCACGTTGTTGCACCCTAAAATTTGCTCAACCTTATTCACTTGGTTTATGTTTCAATGTCATTAGCATTTGCATATAGAGTCATGGGCATAGTCTAATCATCTGCATAGCATAAGCATAGCAAGTCATTCAACAGGGGACCAATCATTATTCTCATCTCTATAAGCCTATCAAGAGGTTATTATCCCAATTCAATCTCATTCAAGTCATCAGGAAAGAATTTGAAAGCAAAGAGTTCAGCAGATCAAGCCTTGAGTCCATCTCCTAGCTGAGGGTGTCTGAGGGTCAGCAAGAGTGTTGTGAGCTGTGAGTTGAAGGCATGGAGAGTATCTAGACATTATGAAAGACTTAGAAAGTCATTTAAAGAAGGAGACAAGTCATTGATGAGAGCACAAGAGCTATAGCTGAAGGCAGTCAACTAGGGTTTCATCTGGGTCAACCCTAGGTCAACCCTAGGTCAATTGACTGATTTAAGGGGCATTCAAGTCTAGTGGAGAGATGTGGGGTTCATCATTGGACATATAAAGAAGGATATGGAGATATTCCAAGAAGAATTCAAGAGAAATCAAGGAGAAGAGGAGCTTCTAAATTAGGGTTTCTGTGTAAAATCCCCTAGTTTAGGTCAAATTTCCAAGCAAGATAAGTCAAAATGCTAGTTTCAAATGGATCCTTGGCCAACATGAAACTTGTAGAGGATCTCAAGACCTTTAATTTGAGTGGTGGAAGACATCAAGGAGATTTATAGAACTCAAGTTATGGTCCTTGCAAGTTACAGGTCATCTGAGGTATCTGAAATTTTGTCTGTGAAAGTGACTTGACTTCCAAGCTAGTTTTACCCCTCAAGGAGATTTCAAATGAATTTCTGGTAAACATAGGAATTGTTCCTCATTGTCTTAGCTTTCTAGAATGGTATAGCATGCCCTCATATGATGTGTGGAACTCAACTTATGGTCTTGGCAAGCAAAGGGTATTTTGGTCATTTGTGAATTACAGGACATTTTAACCTATGTCCAAAACTCATACAAGGAGGCCTCAAATGGAAAAACTTACAACATCAAAATTGCTCCAAATGACATTTTGAGTCTAGAAAGAAGGTCACAAATTGTTGGAAAAGCTCATAACATGAAGTTGCATGATTGGTCAAATTTGAACTAAAATGGCTTATAACTTAAATAAAGTCAAGGTGAAAAATGGTTTGAGAGATTTATAAGTCCAAATGGAGACTTCACATATATGATTTTGGGTCCAAAAGACATTCCAAAGGCAATGGTTCAAGTACATTTTTGAGCTTAGTGGAAAAAATCAAAGTTATTTATGGTTACTTGCATTTGAAGAAACATAACCAATTTGGAATGCAAGGGAAGTTGCAAGATGGTTCTAGAAAGTTCATTTGAGCACTATATATTCATGAAATCAGAATTGAGCAAGGGTTGGATTCATTTTTCACCAAAAATTTCCCAAAGTTCTCTCATTCTCCAAGTTGCAAATTCACTTCAATCTCACAAATTCAGCATCAATTCTCATCAACATTGATCCTCCTACATTTCACCATCATCATGGATCAGAATTGAATCAAAGATTTGGTGGATATTGATCAATTTCGTGCACTTTCATCAACAACATTCAAATTGCAATTTCCATTGGAACTCAAGATCCAAGGCCAAATTCATCAAGGTGTTGCATACAGAATCAAATATAGCAAGAGTAGATCCAGATTGAAGCATCAAGGCTCTCAGATCCACGAGTTCAACATCCATTTCCAAGCTTTTGCAGCAGGTGCATTTTCTCTCCCATGGCTTGATATAGATAGATTTACATGGTTTTATTAGTTTAGATGTGATTTAGGTTGTTAGTAGAACGATTAGGATGAGTTTGGTGCTGTTTAGTGATAATTGTTAGCAGGTGCTTGAAACTGTTAGGACTTAGAACTCTTAGGATAGGCCATTATAACCTTAGCTTGTTAGTTTAGAATAATCACCATTAAGTATAGAAGAGATTAGTATAGGTTTGGTTAAGAATCTTGATGATGCATACCAGAGTATTTTCGTGGAGTCAAGACTTGTCTCGATCGGTTTGAATGATTCATTGGGATTTAGAATGAACTATGATCATAGGCGTATAGAGGGAGAAATTTGGAGTGATTTTCATGTTTGGATCGTGATGTTTCATGGATTGTGGAAGGAGAACCGAGAGCTTGAACATGATACGTGCATGGCTTCCATGGAGTGTGTAAACCCTAGCTTTCATGGCAAGAGGTGGAAGACATAATCCTGACCGTCCATTGCTTGTTGGACCTTTGACCCAAGAGCCAATCGTGTGGCTGGCATTTAATTCTGAGATTTGGAGGGAGAGATGTAGGTGCCCTAAACGCACCGTTTCATTTAATGAAACGGGCGGGCCTAAGTGTTTTAGTGATATCCCCACCCCCCAGTATTGAGCCCAGCGAGATCTGAACGTGAAAACCCTGCTATTCTCACCCCTGCTTCCTCTTTTTTTTTTCATTTTTTTTCATTAATTCTGATTTGTTCTGGGCCTAATTCAAACTTGCTACGCGCACCCCACCATTGCTGGCCCATCCTGATTACAATTGAGCGTATCTGCTATTAGTACCCCCCCTCTCATTTTAATTGATTTAGTTTTTTAATTCACTTTAATTTTTACCAACTTTAAAAAATCATATAAAATAGGAAATTAACTCTTTTTTAGTGGTTGTTTTTTCTATATTTTCTTGGTTCTGTGTAGAAAATTGTCATTAAATAAAATTGCATTTTTATTTTTATTTGATATTTTTCCCATATTTTCTAAATAAATGACATTTTGAATAGCTTCATTTCATGCATGATTTTGTTAATTTTTGTTCTATTAGATGCTTTCATATTTTTTGTTCATTCTTTTTAGGTTGTTTAGATGAGATATTGAACTTGTAGAAACAATTTAGTTCCCATTTTTAGAAATTAATTTTAGGTGCTTAATGTAGGCTTGAACAACATGGACAAACTAGGGTTTTAGGTGATGACTTAGGAGAATCAATTCATTTCCCTTAGGACTTAGGGTTTAACTAGATTAGTTATGGGACTATAGGGGCTATGGGTAGTTATTAGATCCCTTAGAGAAAAGTCAGGACTCCCCTACTGCTATTAATACTCTGTGTATGTCTGATTGACTGGTGTGGTGTGCCCTCTGGGGATTATTGCTTGCTTGCTTGGGTATTGGGATTGTCTGGGAGCTTGGGAGAGCTGAAGACTTGAGGAGATGAAGCCATTGGAGATCCAGAGATTGAAGCTCAACTTTCAGAGTTGGAGAGGAGATTCTTGCTAGCAGATGCTGAGGAGACTAGGGTTTAGGAGCTAGGCAGAGCTCTAGGTTAGAAAGTTTGTTTCTCAAACATGGATTGCCTTGTCTGCATCCATTCTTCTCTGTGATTCAGAGTCTCTCTAAGACACTCACCCACTTCCTTTGGAAGGCTTGGTGATAGTGTCTATGAGATAGAACTCTTGAGAGAAAATGTCTCTTGTGTTAGAAGCAGTCTGTTCACCACCCTTGGTAGTCAACTGATTGCTTAACACCCATTCACTCTTGTGACTAATCCCTCATCCTGGAGGTTTGAGCTTGAAGAAAAGCCATTGCAGATAGAAGACTGATGATCAAAGCCCTTGCCTAAAGGCCATGAAGATGGAGATTGATGCTTGTTGAAGCCTGTAGCTGATTGGAGATTACTTGAAGCCAGATGTTGATTCAGAGCTGCTGATGCTGTTTCTTTTGCTGTTGTATTTTATTGCTGATGTATTGATTGGTTTTCTGGACTGTATTGTTTGCTGTCTACCCTGCTGGGTTGAAAGTGAAGTCGGTTCACTTTCGCCTATTGTTTTCTAGGTTCGAGGTTGAGTGGGACTCCCTTGCCTCGCTTGTACTGTTGCATCCATGCATTTTACTGCTTTATTATATCTGTTATTGTTTCTGTTTCTGCCTATCCCGTAGGATCTCTGTTTCTCTCTGTGCAAGAGAGGAGCATGATAGACACTAGGTCTTAACCCATGCATGATAACATTAGGATAGTTTGATTCCCTTCGCAACCGTAGGTTAGAGTTCTGTCTCTTCTTTCTCGAAACAAACAGAAAAACACATAAAGATTTCAAACACAATAAAAGACACTTCTTCCGTAAAAGAATGTGAACTCATCAAGACGTCATTTTTTGTCCTCTTGGACTGTTAATTAGAAAAACCTTTTTCAGAAGGAATAAAATTAACCAAGACAAGCTTGTGTCTTCCGTGGCCCGAACTACGTTTGCTCTGATCTTTCATGCTGTATGAAAGTACGTAGGCATAGGATGCGATATCCTAGCGAGCAACCTTCCCCTCCTTTCCCGTAGGTAGGCGAACTACGTTGACTCTGATTTCTCGTTCCAGACGGGAATACGTAGGCATAAAGTGCGACACTTTGCCGAGTCATTTTTATTTTCATTTTATTTTCTTTTTCACCCTTGACCTATAGTTTAGATAGAATAACAATCCATACCCGAAAACAAGCGTGGATCCCATCGAGTACGATGGACGTGAGGGGTGCTAATACCTTCCCCTTGCGTAACCGACTCCCGAACCTCGGTTTTGGTTGCGATGACCATACCTTTCCCGTGTTGTGAGAGGTTTACTCTGAGCGTTTCCTTTCCCTCCCGTGGGATAAATAACGCACGGTGGCGACTCTTCTGTTCAGCCGGCGCCGATTTTCGCAGTAGCGACAGCTGGCGACTCTGCTGGGGATCCAACGTCCCCTGGCTGCTAAGAACTGCGATAGTTCTTATGCATTTGGGATCCAACGTCCCTTGAGAGAGTCAATCCTAACGCTTGTTTTCCCGTCGAGGATTTTGTATGGAGTTATTTTATATTTCTAACCTTGTATTTTCAGCTTTATATATTGATTATTGTTGCTGTATCTGGGGTATGACGGGTGTTCTGATATTGAGAGATAAGCCGGACCTGGGCTTGAGTGCACCTAGAATTAGAGTAGAAATTAGTGGGTGCCCGCTTGCTTTGCTTGCTTTGGTGTCCCATGAAATCTACACCCAGACGAGGTTCCTCTGGTTGGCCTCCTGCCCCTTCCTTTGGTTGGCGTGGGTTGCTGGTTAGTTGGATTGTCGACTCTGGGGACCGATCATTTGGAAGTTGGCTAAGTGAGGCCTCTTCAGGAATTGATGATGCCACTCCTTCTGGGAATCGTATCATCAACCCTGAAAGTCTGTGACGCCGACGACCGCATAGGATGCCGTACCTTGTGCCAGTTATAGGGCCACCCACCTGTGAGGGGATTCAGGGTTATGCAGGTAACTAGACCTTCAGACCACCGGTTTGTCTCTTGATCAGGATCCTGGATATTTATGGAGGGTTCTAAGGTCTGTCAGAGACCAGGTAGAGATGTGTTCTAAGGTCTGTCAGAGACCAGTTGGTGTGTTCCGAGGTCTGTCAGAGACTATTTGGAGATGTGTTCTGAGGTCTGTCAGAGACCAGTGGGGGATATGATTTGAGGTCTGCCAGAAACCATTCAGGTTGTGATTATGGGGTCTATCAGAGACCAGTATTGGAGCTTTGTTTGAGGTATATCTGAGACCAGGGCTTGAGGACTTCTGGATGGTCTATCTGAGACCTTTCTTGATTGGGTTCAGGCTATTCAGCTACAGCTTTGGTCCCTGTTGCATGTTACTTGCATTGCATCCCTGCATATCCATTACCATTTGCATTTCACTAACGTGTGTCTGTGCTGCAGGTGCATTTGCATTTCCCTAGTTCTAGTGCCCAGACTTCTGAGTGTTTGATCATGACTAGCTTAAGGAGAACGGTTGCTTACAAATTGCCTACGCCTGATATTGTTCCTCTACTTGGGTTGATCTCTCTTGCTGATGAGGGTGTTCGTAGGAGCTTCCGGATGAGCTATGGTAGACTACTGAGATTGGTGTGCAAACCTACAGAGGTAGAGTTAGATGGGCTGTATGCTCTGATGCAATTCTACGACCCTGCTTTGAGATGCTTTACGTTCTCTGACTTTATTATGGGACCAACCCTGGAGGAATACGCTGAGTATGTCGAGCTGCCCGTGCAGAACCAGGTTCCATTCATTCATTATGACGCCAAGCCCAAGCCGGAGGACTTGGCAAAAGCTTTGCATATTGATGCTTCTGAACTGGTGACTACTGTTTCCCGTGGAGTTCCAGGCTTCTCATTTCAGTTCTTAATTGGTAAAGCCCAGGAGTACGCCAAGAGCGGGTGCTGGGTTGCTTTCAATGCTATGTTGGCTTTGTGCATTTATGGCATAGTTTTGTTTCCCAATATACCGGATTTTGTGGACTTCGACGCCTTCTACTTGTTTGCCGCTGGTAATCCTGTACCTACCTTACTCGGAGATCTCTACCACTCACTGCATTACAAGAATGAGAAGGGAAGAGGGAAGAATGTTCATCTGTGTGTACCCTTGTTGAGTATGTGGTTTGAGAGTCACCTTCCTAAGAGAGGATCTGTTGCAGAGACTACAGTCCCAGTTGGTTGGCCAGAGCGCCTGATGAGGCTATCGTCGGAAGATATGAAGTGGTTTGATCGAGACCTGTTGGGATCTGAGCTCATCTTCAGTTGTTCTGGGTACCCTAATGTGCCGTTGATAGGAAGAAAAGGGTGTATCAATTACAACCCTTCTCTATTCATTCGCCAGTTCGGATATGCACTGAAGAATCCACCTCAGGAGGAAGAAGTACAGGAATCTCTGTACTTCACAGGGGATTTGAAAGGGGAGTTACTAGCCAAGCTGCAACATGCCTGGACGCGTATTAACCGCAAAGGGAAACCACTGTTAGGTAAGAACGATTGCCAGGCCTATGCACCTTACAGGGTTTGGATCCAGGAAAGAGCAAGTCAGTTGAAGATGCCATTTCCAGACGCACCAATCCTCGTTCTTATTCCGGCAGAAGAGCCAACTACTGTTTCTAGGGAAGTCTACGAGCAAGTTGTGAAGGAAAAGGAAGCCTTAATGAAGATCAACGAAGGGTTAGAGCAAGAGCTAGCTCAAGTACGCAGTGAGAAAAACAAGGCCGTATATGCTTTCCAACAACAGATCGAGCTGTTAAACAGGTTAGGGGCTGAGTTGACCGAGGAAAAGAAGAAGCGCGAACGTCTGGGGCAAGAGTTCAGAAGCTCCCATGACATGCTTGAATCCAAGAAGAAAGCGCTTGACATCGCTCATCGAGAAATCTCCTCTTGCAACAAGACTTGGAATGCTACACTCACCAACAATAAGAAGAGGGAAGATAAGTTGAGGCAGCAAATCTCCGACCTCGAAGAGAAGCTGAAGTCTAGCATCAAGGAGTGTGAGGAGGAAGTGATGACCCGGTATAGTGTCCAGAATGCACTGAACAAGGCAATCAAATGCAGAGATGAAGTTGTGTCCCAAAAGAGAAAACTATAAGATTGCTTCGGAGAAGCGACATGGGAAGAAACTGCTGGAGACGTGTGTCGTGTTCTTAAGAGAAGAAACCAGCTGGTTGAAGGACTGCTCACCCGACCAGGTCACCCAGAGACCAAGAAGTTGATAGAAGAGTACCGGGCTTTTGAGAGCATTTGATTATTTCCCGTATTCGCTTGTATGCTTTATTTGCATAGTGCTGACCATCACCAGGATTGTTGGTTGAGGTCATGCCTTCTTTGTACTCTCAGTGATATTGTACCCTGGGCTTATTGATTCTCCCTGCAATATATGAGGCTTTCTATGATTTAGCTCCGATATTCCTATTGTCAACACTATCACTGCACCGGCACCTTCACACTAGAACTGGGGGAATGAACTTCCCTAATGCACAGACACATTGCATTGCATTCATATTGCATTACAGGTAATCTTTGAATAGTGTCTTATTTCCCGCTTTTAACAGGTATTTTCAGGATTGCAGATCAGCGCCCGCACAGATATTCCACTCGCACCAATTGTCGAAGAATCATGGATCAAATGCAGAATGAGATGCAAGATGTGCGCGAGAAGCTAGCTCTCTTTATGCAGACCATGGAAGCTATAGCAAAAGGGCAGGAGAATTTGCAGGCCATGGTCCAGCCTCTGTTGGCCCGAAACGCTGGTCATGGTAATGAAGATCATCAGTCTGTACGGGTCGATACTGTTCATGGAGACGGCACTCCCACGCCAGTGGCTCCGCCTGTAGTCAATACACCTGCTGCTAATATCAACAACGCTACCGCTGCTGTGAATGGTAACGTCGGAGTGGGGAATGAGACCGCTGTCCATAATGTTGGGCTGGGTGATGTCAATTTGGGAGATAATCTAGGGGGCAATGGCTTTGTCAATACTGGATTCGGATTCAACGATCAGGGATTCGATAACACTGGGAAGTATGGCTTTAATGCTCAAGGCTTTGGGCAAGATGGTTATGGTATGGTCAATCAGGGTTACGGAGGCTTTGGGAACGGGAACGGTACTGGATTTATGGCTTTTGGTCCTGCTGGAGGTGTCCAAGGGTACGGCAACAGAGGCCGAGGTCCGGGGATAAACCAGATCAGAGCTGGACGTAATAATGGATATGATGGGTACGGAGCTGGAAACGGTATGTGGCAAGAAGATCAGCAGGAGGACGCCTTCTCCGGAGGAGGTTTTGAAGGGCCGATGGATGATTCCCAAAAGATTAGAATGCTGGAAGAGCAGATGAAGGGAGTCTTAAATCAAAGTGCTGTGGGATTGGACATGGCAACCATGGGTCTGGTACCTGGTTTGAGGGTGCCAATTAAATTCAAAGCTCCTGCGTTCGATAAGTATAAAGGAGACACATGTCCGAAAGTGCATGTACGAGCTTATTACAGAAAGATGTCTGCATACTCAACTGATGAAAGAATGCTAATGCATTTCTTTCAGGATAGTCTGTCGGGCCCTTCCCTAGAGTGGTACATGGGGTTGGAGCCAACTGATATCAAGACATGGAAGCAATTAGCAGAGGCATTTGTAGCCCATTACAAGTATAACAGCGACTTGGCGCCCAATCGGGTCCAATTGGCGGGACTGTCGCAGAAGAAGGGGGAGAGCTTTAAAGAGTACGCGCAAAGGTGGCGCGATATGGCTGCCAGGGTCCGTCCTCCGGTGGAAGATAAGGAAATGAATGACATGTTTGTCGGCACATTCACAGGGCTGTTTCATGATATGCTGTTTCATACGTCTCTGGCCAGTTTTTCAGACCTGATTCTAATGGGAGAAAAGATTGAACGTAACATTAAGCAAGGAAAGTTCCAAGTCGAGGAATCAACTGCATCTGGCAATAATAGGAAAGCTTATGGTGGGCGCCGTCAGGGCGAAGCCAGCGCAGTATTTGGAGGCCGAGGCCGAGGCCGAGGCAGGGGGCGAGGTCAATATCGTCAGCCGCAGCAGGTGGCGAGTGTTACTATTCCCTATCAGCAACAACCACTCCAGCAACAACAACCGGTTCAGCAACAGCCAATGCCACAGCAGCAGCAGCCTCAGCAGGGGGCACAGCAGGCTCAACGAAGATTCCAGGGTAGTAAACCGAGAAGAGTGTTTGAGAAGCCTCCCTCAACATATGCCGATTTGTTGCAGACATTGTTGGGATTGAATCTGGTAGAGAAAAGAACTCTGGCACCAATAACGGGAGCTCCCCCGTTTGGTTATGATGCAAGCAGGCACTGTGAGTTTCATTCTGGGGCCCCGGGTCACGATATAGAAGGTTGCCATGCTTTTAAGCACGTTGTGCAGGATCTTTTAGACAACAAGACTATCAATTTCGGAACGGCAGGTCCGAATATAGTCCAGAAACCCATGCCTAATCATGGGGCAAACGCCGTTCTGACTGAGGAGGGCCTGAATCTGATTATGAATGTCGACGATTTAAAGACGCCGCTAGGCGAGATAAAGAGCCGACTGTTACAAGGAGGTGTCTACCCAGGATGTAACGAGTATTGCTTAGACTGTTGGACCCTAGCTGGGGGGTGTGAGGATTTGAAGAAAGGCATTCAGGCTTTAATTGATGAGGGCATATTGCAGTTTGATCGAGCGGCAACTGACGAGCCTGCAGGGGCAGTAGTGGGTAATCAGAGTGATGTGGCCACGGTAACGATTCCTCGGAAGACGATCACTATTGCAGCACCAGCTCAGCGACCACCGATCATCATAACTAAGGCCGGGCCAATCCCGTACGAGAACACGAAAGCAGTCCCATGGTCATATGGGTTAGAGGTGTATTGTGATGGGATAAAGATTGATGTTAATAAACAGCCAGTGGAGATTGTGGATAATGTTGTTGGGTCAGGAGGCATGACGAGGAGTGGCAGGATCTTTATATCTCCTGAAGTGGAGGCTGAAAGACTAGCGAAAGGAAAAGGGAAAGTGGATGAAAATGTTCCGGTGCAAGCAAGTGAAAAAGAAGCAGCATCGAAGGATGTAGAAGAGTTCATGCGCTTGATTCGAAAAAGTGATTATAAGATTGTGGAGCATCTGCAGCAGACACCGTCCAAGATATCTATTCTGTCATTGCTGTTGTGTTCGGAAGCCCACAGAAATGCGTTGCTGAAAGTCCTGGATACTTCTTTTGTACCCCAGGACGTCTCCGTAAATCAGCTAGAAGGAGTATTGGCACATGTGAATGCAGGCCACAGTTTGGGCTTTACCGATTTTGACTTGACTCCGAAAGGGAGGGATCATAATATGGCATTACATGTATCTGTTGAGTGTAGAGGATCAGTAATGTCGCACGTATTGGTTGACACCGAATCATCTTTGAATGTGTTTCCCAAGAAGGCGATGATGAATCTGGATGTTCGAGGGATTTTGTGCACACCCAGTGATTTGGTAGTCAGAGCATTTGACGGCACGCGGAGAACAGTCTTCGGATCAATCACTTTGCCTCTGCAAGTGGGGCCGGAAGTGTTTGCGACGGAGTTTTATATCATGGATATACAGCCTGCGTACAGCTGCTTGCTTGGAAGACCCTGGATTCATGGAGCAGGGGCAGTCACGTCCACCCTACATCAGAAGTTAAAATATATGGTCGGAGACAGCGTAGTCACCGTGTGCAGAGAAGAAGACATCCTGGTCAGCCATCTATCGTCGTTTAAATATGTGGAAGTCGACGGGGAGATCCACGAGACACCATGCCAGGCATTCGAAGGTTTGCGCATCAAGGACAAAGGTCCCGGGCCGAGCAAAGTACCAGAAATAGCCGTCTCATCGTATAAGGAAGCTCAAGCTCTAGTGGAAGCAGGAGAAACCAAGGGCTGGGGCAAAGTGCTGGACATTCCTGTGAAGATGGACCGGTTCGGACTGGGGTACCAACCGTCGTCATCAACTCCTTCCGTGGGGGCCCCCCGTTTCAGAAAGCCAATTACCATCTCTGCCAGTGGAGTATGTCATGAAACTGTCAATGCTGCTTCGGAGTCTGATGAAGGAGACAACGACTGTGATATGGATGCCTGGATTCAGCCAAGCACGCCAGGACAAGGACTGTGCAACTGGTCTATTCAGGAGCTTGTTCCTGTGACTTTTAAACATTAATGCTTTGCTTTACTAATTGTTGAATAATCTGATGTCTTGCCCGGGGCATCAGGATTTGCTTAGGGCTGTGTTGTTATAAACATTGCGTGTTAATCATTAAATAAATGGCGTTTTTTCATGTGCAAATACTGTAATCTCTGTCCTTCTTGTTTTATATTTTTCAATAAAATGGCAACGGGGTTATTCGTTTTATACGCATTTTGAAGCACTTAACCATTCCTTTTGCAGGATAACATTTTCAGATGACATCCTTGAACCACCTATGACTCGTCCCGACTTTGAGCACCCAGTGTTTCAGGCTGAAGAAGAGGTTGTCGAAGATAGCGACGTTCCTGAAGAACTGTCTTGGTTAGTAAAGCAAGAGGATAGAGCCATTCTGCCTCACGACGAGGTCATCGAAATTATCGATTTGGGGTCGGAAGGGGTTGAGAAAAACATTCGTATCGGAGCCGCGCTGCAGGATGATATCAGGCGGAGACTGGTTGAAATGCTCCAAGAGTATAGTGATGTATTCGCTTGGTCGTATGAGGATATGCCAGGGCTCGATACGGATATGGTCGTGCATCGTCTGCCATTGAAAGAAGATTGCCCGCCGGTCAAACAAAAGCTTCGCAGAACGCGACCAGATATGGCAATGAAGATCAAAGAGGAGGTGCAGAAACAGTGGGACGCTGGTTTCCTGGCTGTGACGAAGTATCCTTCATGGGTTGCCAACATCGTACCAGTGCCAAAGAAAGATGGCAAGGTTCGAATGTGCGTGGATTATAGAGATTTGAACAAAGCAAGCCCAAAAGACGATTTTCCACTTCCTCACATTGACGTATTAGTTGATAATACTGCTCAATACTCCGTATTCTCCTTCATGGATGGCTTTTCAGGCTATAATCAAATTAAAATGGCGCCAGAGGATATGGAGAAGACTACTTTTATAACACCTTGGGGAACATTTTGCTACAAAGTGATGCCCTTTGGTTTGAAAAATGCTGGGGCAACATATCAGCGTGCGATGACGACTCTTTTCCATGACATGATGCATAAAGAGATCGAAGTTTATGTTGACGATATGATTGCCAAATCCCAGACGGAGGAAGAGCATCTGGTGAATCTGCTGAAGTTGTTTAAAAGACTTAGGAAGTTCAGGCTGAGGCTGAACCCTAACAAATGCACCTTCGGGGTGAGATCGGGTAAACTGCTGGGGTTTATCGTAAGCGAAAGAGGAATAGAGGTCGATCCTGCTAAAATAAAAGCGATTCAAGAAATGCCGACGCCTAAAATAGAGAAAGAGGTGCGCGGGTTTTTAGGGAGGTTGAACTACATCGCTCGGTTCATATCTCACCTAACTGCTACGTGTGAACCATTATTCAAGTTGCTAAAGAAAGATCAAGCTGTAACGTGGAACGAAAATTGTCAAAAGGCGTTCGATAAAATAAAGCAGTATTTGCAGGAGCCTCCTATTTTGATACCCCCAGTGGCAGGGAGACCCTTGATAATGTATTTGACGGTTCTTGAGGGAAGCATGGGTTGTGTTCTCGGTCAACACGACGAGACAGGAAGAAAAGAGCATGCGATCTATTACCTGAGTAAGAAATTTACAGACTGTGAATCTCGATACTCAATGCTGGAGAAAACTTGTTGCGCGCTAGCCTGGGCCGCCAAGCGTTTGAGGCAGTACATGCTGAATCATACAACCATGCTCATCTCGAAGATGGATCCTATCAAATATATATTTGAAAAGCAGGCGTTGTCAGGTAGAATTGCCCGTTGGCAGATGGTCTTGACTGAATATGATATCCAATACGTCTCGCAAAAGGCTATAAAGGGGAGTGTGCTGTCTGAGTATCTGGCGGAGCAGCCTATTGAAGAGTACCAATCGATGAGGTTTGATTTTCCTGACGAGGATATCATGTACCTAAAGATGAAAGATTGTGAAGAGCCGTTGCCAGACGAGGGACCAGAGTTGGGTTCCAAATGGAAGATGATTTTTGACGGAGCTGTGAATGCTTACGGTAGTGGAATAGGGGCAATCATCACCACGCCACACGGGTCGCACATCCCGTTTACTGCCCGATTGACCTTTGCCGTTACCAACAATGAGGCCGAATACGAAGCTTGTATAATGGGGCTTGAAGAAGCCATTGATTTGCGAATCAAACATCTAGATGTATACGGAGACTCAGCTCTGGTAGTGAATCAGATAAAAGGGGAATGGGAGACACGGCAGCCTAATTTGATACATTACATGAATTATGCAAGGAGATTGTTGCCTTTCTTCGACAAGGTTGAATTGCATCACGTACCGCGGGCAGAAAATCAAATGGCTGACGCTCTCGCCACTTTGTCTTCCATGTACAAGGTCAACTTCTGGAACGAAGCTCCCCAAATCACTATCTCTCGGTTGGACAGGCCAGCTTATGTATTTGCTATTGATGAAGCATCTGATGACAAACCGTGGTATTTCGATATCCTTAATTTCCTGAAGAACAAAGAGTATCCGGCTGGGGCATCCAGTCAAGATCAGAAGACTCTCAGGAGATTAGCGGGTAATTTCTACTTGAATCCGGATGGCGTCTTGTACAGAAGAAACCACGATTTGGTGTTGTTGCGTTGTGTAGACGAGAAAGAGGCAAAGCTTCTCATGGAGGAAATTCACGAAGGTACCTTCGGTACGCATGTTGGTGGGCATGCTATGACGAGAAAGCTGCTGAGGGCAGGTTACTTTTGGCTGACGATGGAAACTGATTGTTTCAAGTTTGCGAGAAAGTGCCATAAGTGCCAAATCTATGCCGACAGGATACACGTGCCTCCGAGTCCTCTAAATGTGATGTCATCTCCATGGCCATTCTCGATGTGGGGAATCGATATGATTGGAAAGATCGAGCCGACGGCTTCTAATGGGCACCGGTTCATCCTGGTAGCAATCGATTATTTCACCAAGTGGGTGGAAGCGGCGTCTTACGCGAATGTAACGAAGCAAGTGGTGGCCAGATTCATCAAGAGAGATATCATTTGCCGATATGGGATTCCCGAGCGGATAATCACGGATAATGGTTCAAATCTGAACAACAAAATGATGAAGGAGCTCTGTCAGAATTTCAAGATCGAACATCACAACTCCTCTCCTTACCGACCCAAGATGAATGGCGCTGTTGAGGCGGCCAATAAGAATATCAAGAAAATTGTTCAGAAAATGGTGGTAACCTATAAGGATTGGCATGAGATGCTACCTTTTGCTTTGCACGGTTATCGTACGACGGTACGCACATCAACCGGGGCAACTCCGTTCTCGTTGGTATACGGAATGGAAGCGGTATTACCATTGGAAGTTGAGATCCCTTCTCTGAGGGTATTGCGGGACGTTCAGCTAGACGAGGCAGAATGGGTAACGAATAGATTGAACCAACTGAGCTTGATGGATGAGAAGAGGCTAGCTTCTCTAGCATACGGTCGTTTGTACCAGAGCCGAATGAAGAAAGCGTACGACAAGAAGATACATCCGCGAAGCTTTCAGACGGGCGACCTTGTGCTGAAAAGGATTCTCCCGCCGCAAGCAGATCACAGGGGCAAGTGGACCCCCAACTACGAAGGGCCATACGTTGTCAGAAAAGTCTTTTCAGGAGGAGCTTTATTGTTGTCCACCATGGACGGTGAAGACTTCACGTCACCTGTGAATTCGGACGCCGTTAAAAAATACTTCGCTTAAAATAGACCCGCTGGACAGAAAAAGAGAGTCCAGGCAAAAATGGGGCATCCTAGCGAACCAAAAACAGAATGAAAGGTTCGGGCAAAAATTAGGGATAAAATTGAAAAATGTACACCCGCGAAGTTGAAAACCTACACTGGGCGGCTTCGGCAAAAAAGGGTATCCCGGTGAACTGAAAACCCGTAAAGGGCGGTTCACGCAAAAGTTAGGGATTTGAAAAGCAAATGACTGCGGTCCGAATTCAATGAGTATCAATGCGGGAGAATATGTTTAAGGAGCCAGTTATCGGATACAATCTCTTCAGAAGTGGGGATACCGGGAAAGCATTAGAGTCGGATGAGTCATAGGAGGATCATTTCGTGGTGTTCATCTGCATCCCGTTGCCGACATATGTACAAATTTAAGTTGTCAATATTTATGCTTCTTGCGCATACTTGTATACTTGTATATTTGCTTTGTGTAGCTTCCTCATTTCAGGAGTTACATCCGGTGTACAAAACTCCGCCCATTCAGGGGCCCGATCAATAAAACACGTTATTCAGTATTTGACACTGTTCTTTACTGTTTTGTGCATGATTAACGCCTAAGTTTGACGAAACTAGCATGAGTATAACATCACTGGCCTTTGCCAACAATTGTTAAAGCTTTGAATTAACTGAGTGTAACGTCACTAACCTGAATTGATTTGATTGCATAGGCTTGTCGTGTCTTGTTTGTGTTGTTGCAGGTTTCATAACCATACGAGGAAGATGATCAAAAGATTGCGATAACGAAAGACCTAGTCCCCACGCAGGTCATGCATGTTCTTCCTGAAGAAGGATAGAATTCCCCAGCTAGCCGTAGCTTACCCAAAGGGAGCAGAAAAGTTATTTGTCCTCAATAGAGTTTGGCGATTCCAAGATCGTACGGCTGTATTCAGACAGGTTCATCTTTCCCCGCAGGGTCATGCACTCTCCCCCAGCGGAGTCAGTGGATTTTCCCCGAGAGAATCATCCTATCCCCAGCGGAGTTCTCTGTTCAGCAAGTGTTCTATCCTCCCCGCGGAACTCGAAGATCAAGACTCTCCAAAGCAGAGGTGATGGCGGGTCCTGTCATTTATTTTGTCAAAGATACTGTGTAATATCAGTTCACGTTCCAGCAGAAAGTCCGATCGTACTATGTACATCTGCTATTCCCCAGCAAAGTTATATTCCCCAGCAGGGGTTACCTCAATAGGGTGTTTGGTTTGAGTTCCCAATTTCCCAGCAGGGTTGACTTCACCCTTCCAGCATTTATTTTGCTGGAATAATTCTGTAGCATCTGGCTATCCCCGGCGGAGTCGGCATTATCTTCAGCGTTTATTTTGCTGAAGCAATTTCTGTACTCTAGCAGTTCAGGTGGAGAGAACTCTTGCTCAAATGAACTACCAAATGTTCAAGATCTCAGCATGAGACATCCAATGATAATGTCAGTTTCGGCAGTATTCCCCACAGAGTTACCAGGATAAGTTTCTCTTTATTCCCAGGCAGAATTAGTTGTCATCAGGAGTTCCATGAATCAGAATTTCAGAGGCCACCGCCGGTTATTAGAGCAGGCGTCCGATAGTTTGGTTTCCAGACATCCCCAGTAGAGTCCGCCTCAAAGTCGCTGTCACGTTGGTGCTAAGAAGTTTGTGGGTGAGGATCATTGGAGAACTAAGTCCTGACGCGGACAATTTATTCCTATATTGACGGGATTTCTTCAGAAGTGGGCGTCCTAACGTGGATAGGTTTATTTCCCCGGATTGGTGAGGTGTGTTAGTCCTAACGTGGGCAGATTCGGGTTCTCAAAATTAGTGGAATGGGAGGTCATGACGTTGACGAAAGTGATTACTCTTTGTGTTGGTGCCCTGACGTGAACAGATCAGACAAGGGTGTGAGTCCTTACGTGGACAAGTCTTATTTCCTCAGCAGGTCGAAGACGCCTGAGTCCTAACATGGACAAATCAAGACGAGATCAGTGTCATGACGTGGACAAATCAAAGAAATTATTATTCCTAACGTGGAGAAGTGGGTCCTAACGTGGACGATGTAGTCCTTACGCGGACATATCAAGGTGGATTCCTTACGTGGAAAGAGATGATTCCTTACGTGGACAGATTAAGAGGTGATTCCTAACGTGGAAAGAGTGGAGTCCTTACGTGGACAGATTAAGATGGCATTCCTTACGTGGAAAAATGTAGTCCTGACGCGGACAAATCGGAAGGAATTGGTTGCCTTATGTGGAAAAGTTATGTTTCCTTGCGTGGAAAACGGATAGCATTCCTTATGTGGAAAGAGGCTTGTATTCCTGACATGGAAAGAAAGAGATTATTCCTGACGTGGAAGAGTTTAGTCCTGACGCGGACAGATCAAAGAAGATATTCCTAACGTGGAAGAAGAAGATTTATTCCTTACGTGGAAAAATTGGGGTCCTTACGTGGATAGATTCGAGAAAAGTTGATTCCTGACGTGGAAGAATGATGTACTCCTTACGTGGAAAGTTGAGTCCTGACGTGGACAGGTTCAGAACCAAAGTTGAATTCCTTACGTGGAAAGATTGGAGTCCTGACGCGGACATGTCAAGTGGTATTGGAGTCCTTACGTGGACAGATTGATATAGTTCTCCTTATGTGGAAAGAAGATTGCTTCCTGACGTGAAAAGATGAAAGGGTTAGTCCTGACGTGGATAGATACAGAAGAAATGATTCCTAACGTGGACAGGTGTTACTCCTAACGTGGAAGAGTTTTATTCCTAACGTGGACGATTCAGTTTATGGAAATACAGACGAATTATCCCCAGCGGAGTTGCCGAGATTTTTCTGGGTTAACAGCAAGTGGAGTCCTAACGTGGACAGGTTTTAGTTGAGATTTCTTCGTATTGATGATAGACAGAGTCCTAACGTAGACAAGCAAGCAATCTGTTATGACAGAATCCTCTTCAGAACGATGAAGACAATCCCCAGCACGGTCGCACGAGATCAGTGGGTTGCCGTAACAGTTAAATTCAGCTGATGAATGTCGTTCCCCAAGCAGTGGCGCAGTTTATTTCTGCGGTTGGCAAATTTCTGGGTTCCTAGTATTCAACCGTCTCGTACCGCGAATGTCTGAAGGCTCCAGGCCCTTCACCCAACCGGGTACCAGTCGCTTGAATAGGGGCAGCTGTTGCACCCTAAAATTTGCTCAACCTTATTCACTTGGTTTATGTTTCAATGTCATTAGCATTTGCATATAGAGTCATGGGCATAGTCTAATCATCTGCATAGCATAAGCATAGCAAGTCATTCAACAGGGGACCAATCATTATTCTCATCTCTAGAAGCTTATCAAGAGGTTATTATCCCAATTCAATCTCATTCAAGTCATCAGGAAAGAATTTGAAAGCAAAGAGTTCAGCAGATCAAGCCTTGAGTCCATCTCCTAGCTGAGGGTGTCTGAGGGTCAGCAAGAGGGTTGTGAGCTGTGAGTTGAAGGCATGGAGAGTATCTAGACATTATGAAAGACTTAGAAAGTCATTTAAAGAAGGATACAAGTCATTGATGAGAGCACAAGAGCTATAGCTGAAGGCAGTCAACTAGGGTTTCATCTGGGTCAACCCTAGGTCAACCCTAGGTCAATTGACTGATTTAAGGGGCATTCAAGTCTAGTGGAGAGATGTGGGGTTCATCATTGGACATATAAAGAAGGATATGGAGATATGCCAAGAAGAATTCAAGAGAAATCAAGGAGAAGAGGAGCTTCTAAATTAGGGTTTCTGTGTAAAATCCCCTAGTTTAGGTCAAATTTCCAAGCAAGATAAGTCAAAATGCTAGTTTCAAATGGATCCTTGGCCAACATGAAACTTGTAGAGGATCTCAAGACCTTTAATTTGAGTGGTGGAAGACATCAAGGAGATTTATAGAACTCAAGTTATGGTCCTTGCAAGTTACAGGTCATCTGAGGTATCTGAAATTTTGTCTGTGAAAGTGACTTGACTTCCAAGCTAGTTTTACCCCTCAAGGAGATTTCAAATGAATTTCTGGTCAACATAGGAATTGTTCCTAATTGTCTTAGCTTTCTAGAATGGTATAGCATGCCCTCATATGATGTGTGGAACTCAACTTATGGTCTTGGCAAGCAAAGGGTATTTTGGTCATTTGTGAATTACAGGTCATTTTAACCTATGTCCAAAACTCATACAAGGAGGCCTCAAATGGAAAAACTTACAACATCAAACTTGCTCCAAATGACATTTTGAGTCTAGAAAGAAGGTCACAAATTGTTGGAAAAGCTCATAACATGAAGTTGCATGATTGGTCAAATTTGAACTAAAATGGCTTATAACTTAAATAAAGTCAAGGTGAAAAATGGTTTGAGAGATTTATAAGTCCAAATGGAGACTTCCCATATATGATTTTGGGTCCAAAAGACATTCCAAAGGCAATGGTTCAAGTACATTTTTGAGCTTAGTGGAAAAAATCAAAGTTATTTATGGTTACTTGCATTTGAAGAAACATAACCAATTTGGAATGCAAGGGAAGTTGCAAGATGGTTCTAGAAAGTTCATTTGAGCACTATATATTCATGAAATCAGAATTGAGCAAGGGTTGGATTCATTTTTCACCAAAAATTTCCCAAAGTTCTCTCATTCTCCAAGTTGCAAATTCACTTCAATCTCACAAATTCAGCATCAATTCTCATCAACATTGATCCTCCTACATTTCACCATCATCATGGATCAGAATTGAATCAAAGATTTGGTGGATATTGATCAATTTCGTGCACTTTCATCAACAACATTCAAATTGCAATTTCCATTGGAACTCAAGATCCAAGGCCAAATTCATCAAGGTGTTGCATACAGAATCAAATATAGCAAGAGTAGATCCAGATTGAAGCATCAAGGCTCTCAGATCCACGAGTTCAACATCCATTTCCAAGCTTTTGCAGCAGGTGCATTTTCTCTCCCATGGCTTGATATAGATAGATTTACATGGTTTTATTAGTTTAGATGTGATTTAGGTTGTTAGTAGAACGATTAGGATGAGTTTGGTGCTGTTTAGTGATAATTGTTAGCAGGTGCTTGAAACTGTTAGGACTTAGAACTCTTAGGATAGGCCATTATAACCTTAGCTTGTTAGTTTAGAATAATCACCATTAAGTATAGAAGAGATTAGTATAGGTTTGGTTAAGAATCTTGATGATGCATACCAGAGTATTTTCGTGGAGTCAAGACTTGTCTCGATCGGTTTGAATGATTCATTGGGATTTAGAATGAACTATGATCATAGGCGTATAGAGGGAGAAATTTGGAGTGATTTTCATGTTTGGATCGTGATGTTTCATGGATTGTGGAAGGAGAACCGAGAGCTTGAACATGATACGTGCATGGCTTCCATGGAGTGTGTAAACCCTAGCTTTCATGGCAAGAGGTGGAAGACATAATCCTGACCGTCCATTACTTGTTGGACCTTTGACCCAAGAGCCAATCGTGTGGCTGGCATTTAATTCTGAGATTTGGAGGGAGAGATGTAGGTGCCCTAAACGCACCGTTTCATTTAATGAAACGGGCGGGCCTAAGTGTTTTAGTGATATCCCCACCCCCCAGTATTGAGCCCAGCGAGATCTGAACGTGAAAACCCTGCTATTCTCACCCCTGCTTCCTCTTTTTTTTTTCTTTTTTATTTTCATTAATTCTGATTTGTTCTGGGCCTAATTCAAACTTGCTACGCGCACCCCACCATTGCTGGCCCATCCTGATTACAATTGAGCGTATCTGCTATTAGTACCCCCCCCTCTCATTTTAATTGATTTAGTTTTTTAATTCACTTTAATTTTTACCAACTTTAAAAAATCATATAAAATAGGAAATTAACTCTTTTTTAGTGGTTGTTTTTTCTATATTTTCTTGGTTCTGTGTAGAAAATTGTCATTAAATAAAATTGCATTTTTATTTTTATTTGATATTTTTCCCATATTTTCTAAATAAATGACATTTTGAATAGCTTCATTTCATGCATGATTTTGTTAATTTTTGTTCTATTAGATGCTTTCATATTTTTTGTTCATTCTTTTTAGGTTGTTTAGATGAGATATTGAACTTGTAGAAACAATTTAGTTCCCATTTTTAGAAATTAATTTTAGGTGCTTAATGTAGGCTTGAACAACATGGACAAACTAGGGTTTTAGGTGATGACTTAGGAGAATCAATTCATTTCCCTTAGGACTTAGGGTTTAACTAGATTAGTTATGGGACTATAGGGGCTATGGGTAGTTATTAGATCCCTTAGAGAAAAGTCAGGACTCCCCTACTGCTATTAATACTCTGTGTATGTCTGATTGACTGGTGTGGTGTGCCCTCTGGGGATTATTGCTTGCTTGCTTGGGTATTGGGATTGTCTGGGAGCTTGGGAGAGCTGAAGACTTGAGGAGATGAAGCCATTGGAGATCCAGAGATTGAAGCTCAACTTTCAGAGTTGGAGAGGAGATTCTTGCTAGCAGATGCTGAGGAGACTAGGGTTTAGGAGCTAGGCAGAGCTCTAGGTTAGAAAGTTTGTTTCTCAAACATGGGTTGCCTTGTCTGCATCCATTCTTCTCTGTGATTCAGAGTCTCTCTAAGACACTCACCCCCTTCCTTTGGAAGGCTTGGTGATAGTGTCTATGAGATAGAACTCTTGAGAGAAAATGTCTCTTGTGTTAGAAGCAGTCTGTTCACCACCCTTGGTAGTCAACTGATTGCTTAACACCCATTCACTCTTGTGACTAATCCCTCATCCTGGAGGTTTGAGCTTGAAGAAAAGCCATTGCAGATAGAAGACTGATGATCAAAGCCCTTGCCTAAAGGCCATGAAGATGGAGATTGATGCTTGTTGAAGCCTGTAGCTGATTGGAGATTACTTGAAGCCAGATGTTGATTCAGAGCTGCTGATGCTGTTTCTTTTGCTGTTGTATTTTATTGCTGATGTATTGATTGGTTTTCTGGACTGTATTGTTTGCTGTCTACCCTGCTGGGTTGAAAGTGAAGTCAGTTCACTTTCGCCTATTGTTTTCTAGGTTCGAGGTTGAGTGGGACTCCCTTGCCTCGCTTGTACTGTTGCATCCATGCATTTTACTGCTTTATTATATCTGTTATTGTTTCTGTTTCTGCCTATCCCGTAGGATCTCTGTTTCTCTCTGTGCAAGAGAGGAGCATGATAGACACTAGGTCTTAACCCATGCATGATAACATTAGGATAGTTTGATTCCCTTCGCAACCGTAGGTTAGAGTTCTGTCTCTTCTTTCTCGAAACAAACAGAAAAACACATAAAGATTTCAAACACAATAAAAGACACTTCTTCCGTAAAAGAATGTGAACTCATCAAGACGTCATTTTTTGTCCTCTTGGACTGTTAATTAGAAAAACCTTTTTCAGAAGGAATAAAATTAACCAAGACAAGCTTGTGTCTTCCGTGGCCCGAACTACGTTTGCTCTGATCTTTCATGCTGTATGAAAGTACGTAGGCATAGGATGCGATATCCTAGCGAGCAACCTTCCCCTCCTTTCCCGTAGGTAGGCGAACTACGTTGACTCTGATTTCTCGTTCCAGACGGGAATACGTAGGCATAAAGTGCGACACTTTGCCGAGTCATTTTTATTTTCATTTTATTTTCTTTTTCACCCTTGACCTATAGTTTAGATAGAATAACAATCCATACCCGAAAACAAGCGTGGATCCCATCGAGTACGATGGACGTGAGGGGTGCTAATACCTTCCCCTTGCGTAACCGACTCCCGAACCCCGGTTTTGGTTGCGATGACCATACCTTTCCCGTGTTGTGCGAGGTTTACTCTGAGCGTTTCCTTTCCCTCCCGTGGGATAAATAACGCACGGTGGCGACTCTTCTGTTCAGCCGGCGCCGATTTTCGCAGTAGCGACACACGTGAATAAATGAAACGCAGCGCTTTGGTTTCAACTGGGTGGATTGGGCTTTTTGTGCTATATGCACCCCCTTGTGATCAGCTCAATGATTTCCAACATGAATCTTTGCTATTTGCACTGTTTGCATTTTAATTGTTTTTTATTTTCTTTATTTTATTTCTGTTTTGGTTTAATTTTGTTTAAAATACTTCCAATCATGTTAAAATTCAACCAAAAATATTTTCTAACACTTTATTGTGTTATTTAATTTTCCATAATTTTTAATTTCATTTTCCATTTGTTTTTCAATTTAATTTGAATTTAATGATTGGAAGTGTTTCTATGTTTGTTTCCATTTGTTTTTGCTCATTTCTTGGACCATTTGAAACCAATAATGAGTAAGGCTTCCTCTTCAATTTGATGATGAATTGAGGTGCCCTAGAGGCTGGTTTTGGTCAAGGTTTAACCTATTTTTGTTTGACTTTGGTGTGCATTTGGTTGACCCTCGATAACCCTCTTTCAAAGTGGAGAACCCTAATGGATCAATTCTTTTAGTGATGCTTTGATTGGATTTTGGTTTTGGTGCTTTGGCCTCTGGTTTCCAACATCTTTGAGGGCTTTGTGCATTTTATTTGGATTTTATTGAACCATTTCATTATTTTTGGTGTACCTTGCAAGTCAAGTCACCCTAATGATGGTTCACATATGCTAGTTGACCTAGTTCTTGTGGGAAATGACCCTTGTGGATCCCATATGCTTCCAACACCTCTTGATTCAAATTCCTAACATGTTGAAGTGGCTGGTTGCAAGTTTATAGGTCATACACTTGGTTGGTTAATGTTACAAGTTGCATTTGTTTAAGGCTTTCCATTTGCTTTTGAATGTTGAAAGTGTTTAGAACCTAGTTTCTTTACCATGCCTCATCTTGCAACTTGCTTTGCTTTGCTTTCTTCTATGGTTTTTTCACCTTCTCCTTTTGTTCTCACTTCTTCCCCTAGGGCTTTGAGTCCCATTTAGGATGATTTGGTACTCCTTTGGTGGTACTTGGAGTTTGTCTTGAATGGTGATTCACTTTGAGAACTTTTGTGCTTTCTTTGTGCATGATCATTTTGATGTTTATGGTTGAGGTTTCTCATTGTGTTGCTTGCTTCCCAAGCCCATTCTCCCATCTTCATCTTGATCATGTCTTCTCCTTTTGCCTTCTTGCATTGCCTTTGGGCATGGTGATTGATGTACAAGTGGTTGTAGGAATTTTATTTCTCCCATTTCATCTTACTTTTGGATTGAACTTGTTTAAGTTCTCTTGTTTGCATCTCTCGTTTGTTTGGCATATTTTTGTTTGATTGAAGAGGTTGAGATGTGCTTGTGGTGATTGTTACCCCACACTTTGTTCCTCCCTTTTCTTCTTTGTGTTGCATTACATGTTTGCATCCTTTTCTTTTTTCACTTATGTTTTCTTCTTCTTTTGTCTTCCTTTGCCATGTTCCCTCAAGGCTCTTGTCCCAATTAAATTGGGGTGAGATAGAAACTATATGGTGATCCAAGCATGATAACATTAGGATAGTCTTTCCCCTCTTAGTCTCAATCTTAGGAGCACATTGCATGATAACATTAGGGTTGAGTTAGTTTCCCTTTAGTTGTGTCTTCTCTCTTCTCATCTTCAAACTTCTTCAAGACATGTAATAAAGGATAATAAGTGTTGTACGCTACGAGCCTTAAGCATTTGGGAAATGATGATTGGGGGGCCTCCTCTCAATTGTATATAGTGTTTAGCATATGCCCTTTAGGCGATATGCGACGCATTCACTCCTAAGTAATAGTCTTTAGTGAAACATGAATTAAAAACACAATTCAATTCACTTCTTCTTCATAAAAGACTCAAAAACAAACATCAAACTTTTTTTATCCTTCAGGATTAATTGAAAACTATTTCCAAAGAGAGTGTTGTTAACTCTTGGTTCTACCGCAAATAGGCAATGCCTAAGTCTCCAATGGTCGAGCAGCAATACACCTAACTGCTAGAACGAAGGTTTAACCCTACTCGGTTAAAATACTTGAACCAACATGTGGTCGTGTTAGCCCGAACTACGTTTGCTCTGATTTCTCGTACCAGACGAGGATACGTAGGCACAAGACGACGATGTCTTAGCGAGCAACCTTCCCCATCTTCGCCCGTAGTTTTCTGAACTACGTTGAATATGACTTTCCCATTGCACGAGGGAATACGTAGGCATAGAGCGGCGATGCTCTATCGAGTCTCTTTTCTTTTCTTTTGTCCTGTGAGCCTGTAGCCTAGATAAATTAACACCCTTTAGATAGATAACAAGCGTGGATCCTGTTGAGTATAACGGACGTGAGGGGTGCTAATACCTTCCCCTTGCGTAACCGACTCCCGAACCTAAGATTTGGTTGCGATGACCTGTCTTTTCCCTTTTTCGTAGGTTTTCTCTGATCGTTTCCTTTCCCTCTCTTTGGTATAAATAACGAACAGTGGAGACTCTTATGTCCTTACGGGCCTCTCTTCGTAGCGATGCGACAACTGACGACTCTGCTGGGGAATTTTCCCATCTCCTATGCTAGTCAATCCCAGTTTTTGTTTGTTTATCTCTGGGTGTGTATATATGTATTGTACTTTATCTGCATTTGCATTTTACTCTCCAGCATTGTATATTATCATTGTTGTTGTGCTGTTGGGGGGAATGTTCCATTGTGAGATAAGCCAAAACCCAGGCTTGAGTATAACCATAGCATTAGAAGCGAAAAGTAGTGGTGAACTTGTATGTTTGGCATGCACTAGTTCCCACGAAATTCGCGCTCAGACGAGATTCCTTTTGATGACTACCTTTCCAGTCTGTTTCAGACAGTTGAGAGGATGTTAGATCTGAGGGTTGTCAACTCTGGGGACCGACCATTTGGGAGTCAACTAAGTGAGGCTGCTTCGTTAGACTATGATGCCAAACTAGAAATGGTGAACGTATCATTGTTTCTCGAAAGTCTGTGACGCTGATGACCGCATAGGATGCCAGACCTTATTAGTGATAGGTTCATACCTGTGAGTGGGGAGGGTTATGCAGGAAACTTTGACCTTCAACCTACCCGGTTTTCTTGTCAGTATAAACTTGTGTTCTTGATATAGTGGGTCCTTATGACAGTGCTATGTTCTTGCCAAAGAGAAGCGCTGGTTCTTCTCAGTTAACAGCACATCAACTTTGATCCCCTGTTGCATTCGCATTTTCATTTGCATATTAATATTGACATGTATTTATGTTGCAGGTGTACATTTTTCTCTCGATTCTAGTGAGTTATTCCACTTCTGACATGGAGCCTAGCTTGAAGAAGACTGTTGTGTATAAGTTCCCTACTCCTGACATAAGATCTCTGCTCAATTTGATTTTTGTTTCCGATCGTACTGTAATGGAAGACTTTAAGAAGTCATATGGGAAGCTTTTGGGATGTGCCTGCAAGGCCTCAGTGTATGAGTTGGGAGGTCTCCACACCTTACTCCAGTTCTATGATCCACAGTTACGATGTTTCACTTTTCCGGGTTATGTGTTACTGCCTACTTTGGAGGAGTTCTCTATGCTGCTTGGAGTTCATATCTTGGACCAGATGCCTTTTTATCATACTGACGCTGAGCCTGATTTAACTAAGCTTGCTAAGGCCCTTCATTTGGATGCTTCTGAGCTAAAAGGGAAGTTGGTTAAGAGAAATGGAATGTCTGGATTTCCATTGTCTTTCTTGGTTGGTAAGGCTCAACAGTTTGCAAAGGATGGTTGTTGGGTTGTCTTTAACGCCATATTGGCTCTGTGCATATATGGTATAATGTTGTTTTCGAATATTCCAGATTTTATGGATTTGGATGCTTTCCACATCTTTGCTTCGGGAAATCCTGTGCCTACACTTCTAGGGGATATATATCATTCTGTGCATTACAAGAATGAGAATCGGAGAGGGAAGAATGTGTCTTGTTGTGTACCTCTTTTGTAAAGATGGTTTGTGAGTCACCTTCCCAAGTCCGGTCCTTTTGTTGATACTGCAGGTACCTCAGAGTGGTCAGAGATATTGATGGGCTTGACTTCTGAGAACATCATATGGTTTGACAAAGATCAGTTAGGTACATAGATTATCTATAGTTGTGGTGGTTTTCCTAACATCCCGTTGATTGGAAGGAAATGAGGCATTAACTACAACCCATCCCTTGCAGTAAGGCAACTTGGGTATGCTCTGAGGGAACCTCCTAAGAAAGAGGAGATACAAGAATCTTTGTATTTCACTGGTTTGCTCGAGAATGAGACCCTGATCAGAGTTGAGAAAGCTTAGAACAAGGTTCACCGTAGAGGGAAAGTTTCTTTGGGGAAAAGTAACAGTAGAGCTTATGATCCTTATGTGACTTGGATTCAGGAGAGAGTTGAGAGATTCTTGATGCCTTTTCCACCTTGTGAGCCTTTATACCCTTTGATGATTGAGGAGCCAACTACTGTTGATATTCAGAGATATAATCAGTTATGGTCTGAGAAGGAGAAGTTGTGTAAGGCAAACGAGGAATTGGAGAAAGAGATTATTCAGCTCTGAAGCGAGAGGAATAAAGCTACTTATTCATCTAAGAAGTAAACTGAGTTGGTGAATAAGCTAGGTACAAAGTTAACCAAAGAGATACGCGCCCGAGAGCGTTTGGGTTTAGACTTGAAGAGTGTCAGTGATGCTCTTAGTTCCAAGAAAAAGAAGCTGGACAAAGCATATCTAGAGATTTCCAAGTTTAATGCACAATGGAATGCCATATTAACCAATAACAAAAAGCGGGAAGATGGGCTCAAACAACAGATTGCTAAGTTGAAAGCTCAACTCCAAGTGAAGGATGAGAAAATTGTAGCTGAATCCTCACTCCGACGAGACAGTGATTGCAAATTGAATGAAGCGCTTGCAACGTTGGATGATTACAAGTCTATAGCTGATGTGAAGAGGTGTAAGCTTGAGGAGGCTTTTGGTGAAGGCGTCTGGGAGGATTATGCTCATGGCTTGCAGACCACTATTAGCCGGAGAGAGTTGCTCATCCAAGGGTTGCTTGTCAGGCCAGACCATCCAGAGACGAAGGAGCTGTTAGAGGATTTCCAGTCTCATTGTTGTACTTGATTGTATTTCTTTTTAGTCTGTTGTTATGATGTATATATTGACCATCACCAGATCTGTTGGCTGAGGTCATTTTGATTCCATTATATTACTGTATCTGAATCTTGGCTCTCATTTTATTTATGAGGAGTTTGCTAATTGCTTATCTGTTAGCTCTCCATCATCGTGTTGTTGTTGAGGAACTAGAATCAAGGGGGAAATTTCCCTAACGCATATATACATGTCTGCATACTGCATCATTTTGCATCGCAGGTGCTCCGGAACCGTTAACCTCATCTCTATGGTTTGTTATTTTGTTTAAGGATTAACAACCAGACGATTCATCGTTACGCCACTCGGGAAATCAACGCAAGATTATGGAGCAGATGCAAGCTGAGATGCAAGAACTCCGTGACAGGATGACCCGGTTCATGAATTTGATGCAGGGTGTTGCAAATGGCCAAGAGCAGCTGAGGACTTTGGTGCAACCATTAATTGCTAGGGTTGATGGGAATGGTGTGCTTCACGGGGGAACTGCTGCTAATCCTCATTGTAATGATGGTGGTACACCACATGCTAATATTGTTCCTCCAGTTGTTATCCCTCCAGGCGGAGGTAATGTAGGTGGAATCCCTATACCTGAGATGGCATATGCTGTGTATGGCAACAATATTCCTCAGCGGGATGAGGATCAGTAAGAAGATGTGTTCTCCATGAGGGATGTTGGTACGGGACTGCCGTCTGAGGTAGATAAGAGGTTTAAGCTGATCGAAGAGAAGATACGAAGCTATGAAAATCAAAACTCTATGGGATTTGATATGGACAATCTGGGGCTGATCCTAGATTTGAAGGTACCTTTGAAGTTAAAAGTTCCTGATCTCGACAAATACAAAGGGACTACTTGTCCTAGGGTTCATCTTCGTTCCTACTATCGCAAGATGTCCGCCTATTCTGACGATGAAAAGTTGCTTATACACTTTTTCCAGGATAGCCTTTCTAGTCCGTCTCTTGAATGGTACATGAGCTTAAAACCGGTCAACATCCGAAGCTGGAGGGATTTGGCTGAGGCATTTGTTAAGCATTACCAATACAACAGTGACTTGTCACCGAACAGGGTCCAATTGCAGAATTTATCTCAGAAGAATAATGAATGCTTTAAGGAATACGCCCAGAGATGGCGTGAATTGGCAGCCAGAGTGCAACCTCCCATGGTGGAGCGGGAGCTGATAGATATGTCTGTTGCCACGCTACCCGGGGTGTACTATGAGAAGCTAATTGGCAACATGTCGGGAAGTTTTTCTGATCTAATCATTACGGATGAAAGGGTTGAGAACGAAATTAAGCTGGGTAAAATTTAAGCCGGTGAAGGATCCTCAGCTGGAGGAGGAAGAAAAACCTTTGGAAATAAGAAGATGGAGGGAGAAGCTAATGCAGTAGCAAGTTCCTGGGGAAGAAACAAAAATCAGTGTCAACAATACCGTCAACAGCAACCTCAGGTTGCAAGTATTACCATACCTGCGGTACCACAACCACAACAACAACAGAATCAACAGAATTATGCTCCTCGCAGATTTCAGGATCGGGGCAGGGCAGTAAATAGGCAGTTTGATGCGCCACCGATGCCATACTCGCAGTTGCTTCAACACTTGTTGCAATTACAGTTAATACAGAAGAGAACTCTAGTTTCTTTGACAGGTGCACCACCTCCTAGTTACGATGCTAATGCACGGTGGGAATTTCATTCTGGTGCCCTGGGTCACAACATCGATAACTATAAAGCGTTCAAGCATAAGGTTCAAGACCTTATAGACAACAAAGCCATTAACTTTTCTGACGACGCACCCAATGTCGTGCAGAATCCCATGCCCAATCATGGGGTAGCTGGGGTTAGTGCCATTGTTGAAGATGAGAGTTTGAATCTGGTAGTTAATGTTGAGGAGTTGAAGACTCCATTGAGCTTTGTAAAGGACAAACTATTGAGTGGAGGGGTATTTCCTGGGTGTGATAAAGCTCGTGCTGAGTGTTTGGTCCACCCTGAGGGGTGTGAGAAGTTGAAGAATCATATTCAGAAGTTGATGAATGAGTGTATTTTACAATTTGACAGAGTCTCTGAGGAGAAGAAAGAGGAGAAAATAGTGGATGAAGAAAGGAATGAAATTGCGATAATTTCAATTACGTACAAGACTATCACTACTTATGCGCCGCCTAGGCCGCCAACCATCATTATCACCAAAGTTGGCCCTATACCATATGAGAGTACTAAGGCTATTCCTTGGAATTACGCAGCCGAATTCTACTATAATGGATAGAAGCAAGAACTGAAAAGTTCACCGTTGGATTCTGTGGACAACTTAGTAGGTGCTGGTGGGATTACCCGGAGTGGAAGAGTGTTTTTGCCTCCTAAGGTGAATGCCGAGAAATCTGACAAGGGTAAAGGTAAAGCAGTGGTTGAGGAGACTTCTCAAGCTGGTGAGAAAGAGTCCTTGTTGAAGGAGGCGGAAGAGTTCATGCGCTTGATTCGGAAGAGTGACTACAAGATTGTAGATCACTTACAGTAAACTCCGTCAAAGATCTCCATTATGTCATTGTTGTTGTGTTCTGAAGCACACAAAAATGCTCTTTTAAGAATCCTGAATACAACTTACGTGCCAGAGGAGATATCTGTGAACCAGCTCGAAAGAGTAATGGCACATGTTAATGTTGGTAACAGGCTGGGCTTTACTGATTTGGATCTAACACTCAAGGGACATAATCATAACCTGGCACTGCATATCTCTATTGAATGCAGATGGTCTGTAATGTGCACATGTTGGTTGATACCGGGTCATCTTTGAATGTACTTCCCAAGAAAGCGCTGATGAAGTTGGATACCCGAGGTATAATGTGTACTCCAAGTGACTTGGTGGTACGAGCGTTTGACGGGACTCGAAGGTCCGTGTTCGGGGAGTTGACTTTTCCAATGCAGGTTGGTCCGGAGGTGTTTGATGCTGTGTTTTATATCATGGATATTCAGCTAGCTTATAGTTATCTGCTGGGGCGTCCTGGATACATTCAGTAGGCGCTGTAACATCTACGCTGCACCAAAAGTTGAAATACATGGTGGGTGGCAGTGTTGTTACTGTTTGTGGAGAAGAAGATATTATGATAAGTCATTTGTCTTCATTCAAATATGTCGAGGTTGACGGTAAGATCCATGAGACTTTATGTCAGGCTTTCGAGACTGTACAGATCAAGGATAAAGCACCAGTGGTGGCCAAGGCGCCGGAAGTTGCCATGTCATCTTTCAAAGAAGCACATGCTATGGTGAAGGCTGGGGTATCACAAGGTTGGGGACAAGTGTTGAACATCCCCAACAAGCAAGACAAATTCGTACTGAGGTATAACCCATCTTCTTCCTCATAGAGCACGTCGCGCTATAAGGGACCCGTCCAGTTCACCAGCGGTGGGGTGATCTTTGAGCAGATTAATGTTGTATCAGATGAAGACGGTGACAACGATTGCAACATGGATACATGGATCCAGCCATGTACTCCTGGTCAGAGCCTAAACAACTAGATCGTCGAAGAAGTCATCCAAGTGAGGAAAGAAGAGTAATGATTTGTTTTCCTGATTATCTGTAGCCCTATGTTCTACCCGGAGCATAGCGGTCTTTGACTTTAGGGCCTAATTGTTTATGTTTGAACAATCATTTTATCAATCAATCAAAGGGCGTTTTTCTGCATTCAAATATTGTGATATCTGTTTTTCCTGTTTTTATTTTTAACAATAAAATGGCAATGTGGTTTTTGCTTGTTTGCATATCATTTTAAGTATTAAATCATCATCATTACAGGTTTCACATTGCAAATGACACCGCTCAAGAATCGTCTATGACTCGCTTTGACTTTGATAATCCGATATTTCAAGCCGAAGAAGAGATTGATGAAGATAAAGACCTACCAGAAGAGCTAGCCAGGCTTTTGAAGCGAGATGAGAAAATCATTCTGCCTCATCAGGAGGAAATTGAGGTCGTCAACTTGGGTACCGAGGAAGTCAGAAGAGATGTCAGGATAGGGGCTGCGTTGCAGAGTGATGTCAAGCAAAGATTGGTTGAAATGCTACAAGAGTATAGTGACATCTTTGCTTGGTCATACGAAGATATGCCCAGTCTTGACACAAATATTGTGGTTCATCGCTTGCCTTTGCATGAAGAGTGTTCGCCTGTTAAGCAGAAGCTCAGAAGGACTAGACCAGATATGGCTGTGAAAATCAAAGAAGAAGTCCAGAAGTAGTTGGACGCAGGATTTCTCGCCGTAACGACTTACCCTTCGTGGGTCGCTAACATCGTATTTGTACCAAAGAAGGATGGTAAGGTGAAGATGAGTGTTGATTATAGAGACTTGAATAAAGCGAGCCTGAAAGATGATTTCCTGCTCCCCTATATTGATGTATTGGTTGATAATATTGTGCAGTATTCCGTGTTTTCCTTCATGGACGGTTTTTGAGGATATAATCAGATTAAAATGGCATCGGAGGATATGGAGAAAATAACTTTCATTACACCGTGGGAGACTTTCTGTTATAAGGTAATGCCTTTTAGGTTGAAAAACGCAGGGGCAACCTATCAGCGGGCAATGGTCACTTTGTTTCATGATATGATTCATCATGAGATTGAAGTATATGTTGATGACATGATAGAAAAGTCGCAAGCGGAGGAGGAACATCTGGTGAATCTTCTGAAGTTGTTCGAAAGGCTAAGGAAATTCAGATTGAGGTTGAATCCAAACAAGTGCACTTTTGGTGTATGGTCGGGAAAGTTGTTGGGGTTCATTGTCAATGAAAAAGGAATCGAGGTCGATCCTGCAAAGATAAAAGCAATTTAAGATATGCCAGCGCCGAAAACAGAGAAAGAGGTTCGTGGTTTCTTGGGTAGATTGAACTACATTGCTAGGTTTATATCTCATCTCACAACCACGTGTGAACCCATGTTCAAATTGTTAAAGAAAGATCAGGTGGTTGTCTGGAACGAAAACTGCCAAAGGGAATTTGATAAAATAAAAGAATATTTGCAGGAGCCTCCGATACTGATACCTCCAGTAGCTGGAAGACCATTGATAATGTATCTAACGGTTCTTGAGAACAATATGGGTTGTGTTCTCGGTCAGCATGACGAGACTGGAAGGAAAGAGCATGCCATATACTATTTGAGTAACGAGGTTGAGCCGTATGTTGAAATGCACAAGGATGAACTCCGAGGTTTAAATCCGAATAGAAATGAAAATTAGATAGTACGAGTGCACAATCAATGTTTTATACCATGGTTCAAGGATCATATTTATTCAAATTTTTATTCAGATCCCACTTCAATAACAGAAAAGTTGAGATGTTTAGCATATGGCCCAAGTTTGCATGTATTTTCTTATAGCGCATATGCAATTAATGGATACACATTTTATATCAAAGAACAAGATGATAAAAGTACTATGAAAATTAGTGGTGTTGCTGTGGTAGCTGAAGCAATGCACATTTCAAGTATGAAGGACTTAAACCCGAAATATGAAAATCTGTCATATTTTGGGGTTATCGAGCGCATTTGAGTGTTTGATTATGAGAAGTTTTAGATTACTATATTTGGTTGCAAGTGGGTTGAAAATAATAGTGGCATGCGAATGGATAAGTCAAATTTTTTGCAAGTGGGTCTTAATAGGGTGGGGTACAAAAATGAGCCTTTTATTCTAGCCACGCAAGCTAAAAAAGTGTTCTATGTCACTGATCTAACAAGTACAAAATGGTCTATAGTGCTTTTATTTAACAAAGTAATTGATGATAACATTGGAGATCAATGTGATATTGATGTTGAGAATGAATCGTATATTATAAATTATCAAGATGAGAATACTAGAGTGAATGAATCATATATTAGAAATAATCATAATGAGGGAATTTGGATCAATCCATCCGTCTGTGTTGTTAAGAGACAAGTAAACCATATTCCAACCAAGAAAAGAAAGAGAGTTACTGAAAAAGGTACTAGTAAAAATGATATATTATGTCATTCAATTAATTTTTATATATTTTTCATTCAATAAAATTATATATTTGTCATTTTATATATTCAATAGGTTATGGATTATGGATGTTGATATTTGTCATTTCATATTTATATTTTTCTTTATTACAGATTAAATGGCTAACAACGAGGAAAATGCACATGATACTTCTAAAAATGATGGAAATGAATCAGTACATGATGTTGAAGGAGATATTAAACGAGGAATAACGATTATGAAGGGAATAATTCGTGCAAAAGATAAAGGTATAAAATATGATGTACATTGGAATGAAACGAGCCAATTAGTTGAGTCTAACGGTACAATGTTGACAAGTTACACTGGGGCACTTGTTTGTTCGCAAATTCCAATCACTTGTAATAATTGGAGAACTCCATCATTGAAACCCGCTAAAGAAAAAAATATGGAGTGAGATACAGGTATCATATGCAATGTTATTTGTTTTTTTTGACGATTATGTCTTTAAATTACTTATACTAACACACTCTATGCATGTTAATTTGTTCGCAGAGGTCTTTTAACATTGGTGACGAGCGGAAAAAATATTGTCTTCAATTGGCTGGAAAAAGACTCAGAGGGTTTTGAGCATTTTTAACGAACAAGTTTCTTAAGGATTCTAATGGAAATTTTGTTGAATTAGAACATCCAAAGAAGTATGCAGATTTGATTTCACCTGAAGAACGGGAAACTTTTGTTGCCAAACGAAGAACCCAAGAATTCCATGTAATTTTTACTTATCATGAACGTATAATATATATTCTTGTTACACATGTGTTATGATATAACTTAAAATTGTTTATCCAGGCTATGAGTGACATAAATTGCCAACGAGCATCAAAACCCACGTATCCATACAAAAAAGGGCATTTGGGATATGCACGCTTACAACAAAGAATAGTAAGTATATATAAATGCTTTACAATGATATAGTTAAAAGAGGAGAAAAGTGCACATATCTTCTGGAACATGTACGTTATAATTAATCTTATTACTTGTCTTACTGTGTAGTTAGAAGAGGAGAAAAGTGAATAAACATCTCTTCCAGAACATGTTTTGTGGAAGGCTGCTCGTGTGGGTAAGGATAGAGTTGTTCAGGAAGATGTTCAACAAGTTTTTGAGCAATGTGTAAGTATAATATTATTCTTTTAATAAAATCAAAAGTTCATTAACATATAATATTTATGATTTTTAATCCTCACTAATATTTTTCTATATGCATATGAATTTCAAGAGAATCTATCTCAATCCTTAACTCCAACTGAAGACCATGATTGTAGGAGCGTACTAAGTCGCGTATTAAATGTTCCTGAGTATTCTGGTCGTATGAGGGGTAAGGGATTTGGGGTCACTCCAACAACATTGTATAAGCATCCAAAGAGTAAAAGTCTTATCAATAAACAAGTGATAGAATCGTTGGAAGAATTAAAAGCTCAAATTCGTGAATTGCAAAAGGATAAAGAAAGATATATATCAGAAAGGCGCGGTTAAGAATTTAAGGATACTAGTGACAAAGATAGTATCAATTGTAATTTTCAACAGAAACTTCCCGAGGTAATTATATATATTACCTTAAAATTAATTTATCACAATTTTTTTAATTTCCATATTTACACTTAATCATATTTATTATTGGTTTAGGGCATTTCACCTTGTCAACTCTATTTATTGTCACCGACTTATCGCATGGTTGACAAGGGAAAAGTGCATAACACTTTCAGAGACTTACTTCACCATAAACCGCTCCTGCTGGATTTTTGAAAGTATCAATTGATATTGCTTTAGAGGGGGTGTGTTATTACCTATACCAAATGATGTTTCAGATGGAACATTGGTGGGAGACGAAATAGGATCGTATATTGCATGGCCGTCAAACCTCATTTTCATAGATGATGAGGTATTTATGAACCTTTTAGTATTCAAATATTTTACGAGCCATGCATGTAAGTTATTCTTACATTTATGTACATTTTATTCACATGGTAATCTTAGACTCCTACAAAATCCAAAACAAAAGATAAGGAGACTGTGCGGCAAACCGGGCCAGCTGCATCAAAAAAACAGGTACATTGATATATATGCATATAAAGTGTCAATTATATTATATCCTCTGAGTTCAAAAGATTCATAATCTTATATATTAATTACCTAACTTATATGATTTTTAGATTCATGCTCAAGAGTTGCAACAAGTCAACAAGAATATCATGCTTGAATTTAGCAATGTGTCCACACAAAAAAGGATCTTGTGAAGACCAAGCCTAAAAAATCATATGTTCCTCGATTTAGGTTGTGCCTTGAAACATATGTAGGAACGACATATGTGATGGAAGGTGATATTCGTGAAATACCTATGGAGGAAGGTATTTTCGGGTTTGCTTTTACCGAAACAATTGTTAAAGAGGATTTGGATTAGATTTTTCAACATTCTGAATTAAGCATCTGTGTTATGAATTCATACATCAGGTACTCCGATCAGTTTTATTTAAATAATTGAACAATTTATTTACTCATTTCAATGAATATTCTAATGTTGATTATTTTTTTTGTTTAAGGTTATTGTATGACAAATTGATGCTCCCTCGTCAATTGACAGAAAGATTCTCATTCTTATCTTCCAGCTGTATCAACGCACTGTTAACTGAACAAAGTCCAAATGCAGTCTAAAATCATTTAGTCGATGCATTTATGACCAACAGAGATACATAAAAGTTGTATTTTTTTCCATATAATACTGGTCATATGTTAGCATTTATTCTAATTTCATTTATTATAATTATTCGTTTTTTGTCGTTGTATAGAAAATTTCCATCTAAACATTTGTATTATTTTGCAGTGGACACTGGTTGTTGGTTGTGATTAATCTGATAAAAGAAATAGTATATTATCTGGATTCGTTAGATGATGATCAAACCAAATACCCAGATATGAAGAAGATGGTTGATACATAAGTGATGAGATTGTTCTGAATATTCGTATGTATATTTATTTATTATATGAGATTGTTCTAAATATTCGTTTATATTATGTTAGATCTATACAAATATTCCAATCACAGAGAAAAGCTCGAGTACTAAAGAGTAAAGAAAACAACATTACATGAACCAGAGTGCAGGTATATTTTCACAATTTTGATTATAATAGTTATGCTACTTGATAATACAAGTTAAACTATATATCATGATATATATATATATATATATATATATATATATATATATATATATATATATATATATATATATATATATATATATATATATATATATATATATATATATATATATATATATATATATATATATATATATATATATATATATATATATATATATATATATATATATATATATATATATATATATATATATATATATATATATATATATATATATATATATTCATTTTTTTCTATGTGTAGTGTCCTCGTCAACGTAATAGTATAAATTGCAGTTATTTTGTATTGAGGTTTATGAAAGAAACTCTTCATTTAGGTCAAATAGAGATTCCAAACACGGTATGGATTTATAAGTTAGATTTATGGTTCCTCTTCATTTGGGTCAAATAAAGGTATATAAAGGCTATATGGTTTATGGTTCCATTTTATAAGAATAAAATAAGATTTATGCCAACGCTTTTAACAAAAAACGCTTAAAAAAATGCATAATAGACAACGCTTATAATAAAAAAAACGCTTACTAAAAAAGTGGTTTTTAAAAAAGTGATTTTTAAAAAAGTGATTTTTAAAAAAGTGATTTTGAAAACATTCAATAACGTGAAGAAAAGAAAGCGCTTTCTAAGAAAAGCGCTGCCAAAAGTGGACCTAAGGCAACGGTTTTACAGAAAGTGCTGCCTAAAACCTCAACAAAATATACATTAGAAAGCGCTGTCAAAAGGGGGTAAAAAGAGAGCGCTTTTTATGAAAAAGTGTTGCTAAAAGTCTGAAGAACTGACCGGCAAAATAGCTAGTGTACTATTTTTACCGATGTAATAATAGGGGTAAATTCCCCGAATATCGATCTCGCAGACTGCGTATGAACACAAGTTCTATAATAATGCAATTGAACAAAAAGTCAAAGGGGTTTTAGTTTGTTTCTTTAGAATTATAAAGGCTAGAAGGCAACAGAAGTCAAATAAAGGTTTTAAACAGTTATGAGAAGCATGCTAGGGTAGGGTGTATGAAAAGCCTTGTAATAACCTTAATCCTTAGTTTTCAGAAATCACTACTCAATTCAACCGTTACTGGTTTTAAAGACTAGTTGACTCTAATTCCTTAGCAGAAAACCCTTTGGTATTCTCCTTATGCCCCAATTCCTTGGCGGTATAGGAATAATACCAAGCGATATATTTTATCTAAAACATTATGGTTACTATAGGGTATTCCCATTCCAAGCAATATCTACTATAGTATTATCGTATAAACGCGTTAACGGTCATTTCAGGGAAAAGCCATAAGAAAAGCCATAAGAAAAATATACAATAACAACGATGATTAGAAAGCTGTGAAATCCATTATTCAAAGTAAACAAGGTTATTACAGAGTCAATTCAGGGACACCCCCTAACATTGGGGGGTTTAGCTACTCATAATAATAAAGATAAAATCAACAATAAGACTAAACATTACAAGATAATTGGTTGCCTTGATCTTCAATCGCTTCCGCTCATGAGGACCTTCAGTTTCCCAAATCCTTGATCGCTCCAATCTTTCTCGTGAAATTATTTTCTGTCCAAAAGATGTCCCTTCTCAATTCACGATGTGTCTGATATATCAAAATTCAATTTACAATGCGAGATGCCTTAACTGCCCTCCGAGATTGCACAGTCAGCATAAAACACAAAATAAAAACATTTTACTTTCAGTAGCCCTGACACGGGCCGTGTCATGGGACACAGGCACCCGTGTCAGGCTGCTGGTTCTTGGGTTTGGCTATTCAACTTCTTGTCCTTCTGAGCCCTTCCTGACACGGGCCATGTCAGGCTCCTGGTCCACCTCAAAACTCTTCTGAATTCTTGCCATTTCCCCGGTTTTCGCTCTGATTCTCCTTTATTGTTTACATGAACCTAGAAACAGTAAAAATACCAAATCGATGCGTAAATGGTAATAAAAACAAATAAAATGCGATAAGACATAATAATTGATTAACTGAAACAAACGGTACAATAACATGCAAAAACCCCTGATCAAACTCCCCCAAACTTAAACCATTGCTTGTCCTCAAGCAAAAAGCTTGGATAAAAACTTTCAAATCAGACATCACATCAAGTGAAGGGCTCAGGACGTAAAGCGTGCCGATACTCATACGCGAGTCTTAGTTCTGATCGGCTCAAACCAGCGCTCTCGGTACTCATCTGTTAACAAAGGAATTCCTTAAACACACACCGCAGTAAAATCACGGACCTAAATCCCCCTTTCGACCACCTCTCCAATATGCTTTGGGCTTAAGTTTTTTCTTCGATTTTCTACCCCTTTCATTAGGATAATATGATTAAGGCATGTACAATTTGTCTCGAGACTTTTTCCGTGGCACCTTTATTCTTTTTTTTTCTCGCTCACAGGCGTTTATAAGTCCACTTTGGGACGACTATAGAGATTCAACCGCCATTAGGCTAAATAACAGGGTGAGGGTTACCCAACTTAGAAGGACAGGTTGTCTTTACCGTCATTATTCAACTCTTTTTTTTGGTGCCACAAGTCATTCTCATACTCATTCTTTTAATCATGCCGGACTATCACAATGAATTAATCGAGGAATACTTCTCAAATCCAAGTACTATGGCACAAATCTACACGCTGGACTCGTTTCCTTACTCTGGGGAACCTAGGGTGTTCAATTTATACCTTAATTTCCAAACTTTCCGAAGTTTCTTAGTTCAAACACCTCTTCCCTTGAACTCTAAATACTTTCTTGACTATCTTACAACATACCAATCACAAGACATTTTTTTTACGGTCTTCGTAGGGGCGAATTCGGCGTGATTTCTACCGAACTTAAAATAAAAAGGTGTTTAAATTGACAATAAAAATAGTAAAACCTCCCCCAAAATTGAACTAAACATTGTCTCAATGTACAAGAACAAGAGAAGAAGAGGTGAACTCACAGAGGGGTCGACATGTAATGCAGCACCTCTTTGCTGCTTCCACGTTTTCCCTTGCAAACTCTCTTTTATTCCTGCAAAAACAATAACCACAAAAAGGAAAACATGAATTCTTAAAATGCGTGGGTTGCCTCCCACGCAGCGCTTCGTTTAACATCGCATGGCTCGACGGCCGACTCCCCATTGTCATGGGGGGGGGGGGGGGGGTACTTTAGCCTTCAAACTTTATTGCTTGACTTCTTCACCATAAAATTTTTGTTAGGTTCAGAGATATGTGCAACTTGAAGTGGTTTTGATCGTTATCCCTTCTTAGTTGCGTTGATCTTCCCAATTGAAAGTTTAACATCTTTCTCCTTACCTTCCTTCTTAACCTCCATAGCCTTTAAAGTGATTTTATCATCAAAAGATTTCAAGGTGAGCGTACCTGTCTCCATATCAATACTACTCCGACTTGTAAGCAAGAACGGTTGGCCAAGTATGATCAAGTCTCTTCATCTTCTAGAATATCCATGATTTGAAAGTCAACTGGGAAGGTGAATTTATCGATTGTCACCAGTACATCCTCTGCTAGCCCATATGCCATCTTAGTTGTGTGGTCAGCAAACTTCAAGCTTGTTCCTGTATCGCTCACTTTTCCAATGTCCAGCTTTTTGAAAATGGATAACAGCATGAGACTCACACTAGCACCTGAATCAATTAGGACTTTCTTAAAAGTTCGATCTTTTATAGTACAAGGGATTACAACTGGTCCAGGGTCCTTCCTCTTGATGGGGATTCTCTTTTCTTGTGATATTTCCTTACATTGCTCAATTGTGGTCTTCAGTTCTTCACCCATTGATCTCTTTTTACCTATAACCTCTTTCATGAATTTCTTGTACAACGACATTTGCTCGAGTGCTTCAAAGAATGACATGTTGATTTCCAATTTGTTGAACATTGCACTGAATCTTCCAAAGTCTTTCTCTTTCTCATCCTTCTTTGTAACTCTTTGAGGAAATGGTAGTTTGATTTTCGGTTTAACCTCCTCTTTCTTTTTCTCCCCAGTTGGTTTTTTAGATAGTACAGCTTCTTCTGGTTGTTTCACTTTTCTCTTACCTCAAGTTCCACCTCTATGCATTCATCCTCATCTGTTTCCTCTTCTTCTATCATTTTCTGATTTCTTTTGTGACAACATTAATACTCTCTTGATTTTTTGGATTCCATACTGTCGCACTCGGGAGGGTTCCTTGAGTGTGTGTTGAGAGGTGTTGGGCTATCTGCCCCATTTGCGCCTCAAGATTTTTGATGGAAGTTGTGTTATTCCTTTGAACATTATGGGTCTCTTCTTGGAATTGCATACTTTGAGCTGCCATTCTTTCAATAGCTATCTCCTATTCTGCTTTTTGAGGAGCCTGTTGATATTGAGGTTGGTATGGTGGCTGCTGATATTGTTGCTGATTTTTCCAACCTGGATTATATGTATGGGAATATGGATTGTTATGCCTCAACATATTAATTTTTTCAACCTGCTCTTGAGTTGCCACATAATGCATGGTAAAGTGTGGTCCACTACATATCTCACAACTCACAGCTTGGATAGGTTGAACCTGAGCTACAGTTTCAGTACCCATATTCATTCCCTTAAGCCTCCTTTCCACTTCAGCTTTGATTTGCTCTTCCATGTTCACAACTTGATCCGCTAGCTTCAAATCAATCTTACCTTCTGGTTGGGTCACAGTGCGATCATACAACTCAAGATGCTCATTGGAGGAAATTGCTTCTATGATCCTCTTTATACCAGTGGCTGTTGAGAAATTAGTTGAGCCACCGGCAGCAGTGTCTATCAGCTGTTTTGTCTTGAGTCATAATCCATTCACAAAGTTCTGCATCTGCTCAGTGGCATCCATGTTATGAGTAGGACACGCCATCAGTCACCTTTTAAACCTCTTATATGCATCTCCTAGAGATTCCCCTTCTTTTTGTTTGAAATTGACAATGTCGTATCTTTTTCGAATAAACACCGAAGCAGGGAAATACTCGTTAAGGAATGCAGTTTCCATCTCTCGCCATGTGGTGATACTCCCAGCTGGAAGTGAATAAAACCATTCTTCTGCATCATCAGTCAGTGTGAACGGAAACATAACAAGTCTCTTGGCCTCTTCGGAATGGCCTTCTATCTTCAAAGATATGGTAGTCGTTAGGAATCTCTGTAAATGCTTGTTTGCATCTTCGTTGATTCTTCCAGAGAAAGGTTTGCTTTCCAACTAGCGAATGGTGGAAGGATGTAGCTGAAAATATGCCACATTCACCAGTTTATTTACGATGGTCATCCAGTTTAGTTGAGCATTAGCCCCTCCATAGTCTCCAAGAAGTCTCTCCGCTGGTAGGAGATCCGCCATAGCTTCAGTATCTCTTTCTGATTCTGAACCTGAATCTGAATGAACAGAAACTCTTTCTTCTTCTGAAGCTAATAGTCTAGCTTGCATATGTCTTTCGTGCATAGTCCTTTCAATTTTTGTGTCCAAAGAAAAATTATCTGAGGGGTCTCCTTGCATGAAAATGTTAGACGCAGATTAGTAGTAATAAAATAAAAATAAAAACTGAAATACAATTTTGGTCGCAGAGTAACAAAATTTCAATTGAATTATACTCGAACTTATATTCTGGAAGTCCCTGACAACGGCGCCAAAAACTTGACCGACAAAATAGCAAGTGTACTATTTTTACTGATGTAGTGATAGGGGTAAATTCCCCGAATATCGATCTCGCGGGCTGCGTATGAACACAAGTTCTATAATAATGCAGTTGAACAAAAATTCAAAGGGGTTTTGGTTTATTTCTTTAGAATTATAAAGGCCAGAAGGCAAGAACAGTCAAATAAAGGTTTTAAACAGTCATGAGAAGCATGCTAGGGTAGGGTGTATGAAAAGCCTTGTAATAACCTTAATCCTTAATTTTCAGAAATCACTGCTCAATTCAAGTGTTACCGGTTTTAAAGACTAGTTGACTCTAATTCCTTAGCAGAAAACCCTTTGATATTCTCCCTATGCCCCAATTCCTTGGCGGTGTAGGAACAATACCAAGTGATATATTTTATCTAAAATATTACGGTTACTATAGGGTATTCCCATTCCCAGGCAATATCTACTATAGTATTATTGTATAAACGCGTTAATGGTCGTTTTTCCAAACCTAAGGTTAACCGTAAATTAGATTCTTATTTTTCAAATAAGAAAAGCCATAAGAAAAATATACAATAACAACGATAATTAGAAAGCAGTGAAATCCATTATTCAAAGTAAACAAGGTTATTACAGAGTCAATTCAGGGACACCCCCTAGCATTGGGGGGTTTAGCTACTCATAATAATAAAGATAAAATCAACAATAAGACTAAATATTACAAGATAATTGGTTGTCTTGATCTTCAAACGCTTTCACTCATGAGGACCTTCAGTTTCCCAAATCCTTGATCGCTCCAATCTTTCTCGTGAAATTATTTTCTATCCAAAAGATGTCCCTTCTCAATTCACGATGTGTCTGATATATCAAAATTCAATTTACAATACGAGATGCCTAAACTGCCCTCCGAGATTGCACAGTCAGCATAAAAAACAAAATAAAAATTTTTTACTTTCAGTAGCCCTGACACAGGCCGTGTCATGGGACACGGGCACCCGTGTCAGGCTGCTGACTCGTGGATTACAATCTTCATCATCAAGGGCCCTGACACATGCCGTGTCATGGGACACAGGCACCCGTGTCAGGCTGCTGGTTCTTGGGTTTGGCTATTCAACTTCTTGTCCTTCTGAGCCCTTCCTGACACGGGCGGTCGTGTTAGGCTCCTGGTCCACCTCAAAAACTCTTCCGAATTCTTGCCATTTCCCTGTTTTTCGCTATGATTCTCCTTTATTGTTTACCTGAACCTAAAAACAGTAAAAATACCAAATCGACATGTAAAAGGTAATAAAAACAAATAAAATGCGATAAGATATAACAATTGATTAACTAAAACAAACGGTACAATAACGTACAAAAACCCCTGATCAAGAACTAATACATTAGAAAACACTTTCAAAATCGCTGCCTAAAGGGGGGGAAAGAGATCGCTTTTCATGAAAAAGCGTTGCTAAAAATTTGAAGAAACAATACATTAGAAAGCGCTGACTAAAGGGGGGAAAAGAGAGCGCTTTTCATGAAAAAATGTTGCCTAAAGGTGACATTAGAAAGCGCTTTTATAAAGAAGCGCTGCCTAAAGGGGACCTTCAGCAGCACTTTTATCTTAAAAAAAGCGCTGCCTTTACCTACAGCAGCGCCACTTGAGGCAGCGCTTTTAAGCGCCACTAAAGGCCAAAAAAAACATTGCTAAAGGTCTTTTATGGCATAGTAAAAATGTACTTACATGGACCAAACTTGCAGAGTAGACACGTCAGGCCAATGAAAATCCACCAATAACTCTATAATACACTTAGCTGACATATAAAAATTAATGATACTCGCACAATGACTTAATTTTATTTCCAAGTGCGTGTCACCCATTTTCAAAACCATGAGTAACAATCTCTGAACATCGTCTTCCACTTCTTTTGTGCTTCCTTTTGCAGCTGAACAACTTCCTTTTCCGCTTCCATTGACAACTTTCATTTGTTCAATGCATTTTTTATTTTCTTTGCTTTGCGAGAGACCCATAGACCTAAGTGTCTCCATAAAAGATTATTGCAACACCTTACGCTCTTCAACCAACTTTTGCTCAAAATCAGCACTAAGTTTTGCTTCCAATTCCAAAGAAAATTGTGCTAGTTGTTCTTGTACATCTATATGTTGTCGTTGACATGAAGACGACCTTCCAAAGAAAGTGCTAATTTTATGGTGTTTTCCATCACCACGAACACAACCGCCATGCTCAGATGTTCCAATGGTTGCTGTTAAGATATTGTTACGTCCATCCGGAACAAAGGCACCCTTTTCAGCTTCCTCAACTAGAGAATCCTACAAAATTCAAAAACAAAAACTAATTTAAATAGTTTTTATCAATCACAACTATAATGATACTTGAAGTATTTTCTAAATTTTACTTACAATTTTCTCAACAACAACTTGTGTAGACTTTGATGTGTATTCTCCCCCTTTCTTTTGTCGTGCTCTCTTCCGTACTTCATGGCGTGACAGTGGAGATGGACTACCATTATCATCTAATGTGGAATCATCTCTCGATGATCTCCTTTCATTTTTCATTTTCTCCTCAAGCAAGCAATACCCTACACGAGATAATACGTGTGGGTGTACATTGCTAGCCACACTTTCCATACCCTTTTGACTTTTTTCCTATTATAAACTCAAAAAGTTATTAATCACTAAACATAATAAAAAAATTATGCACAAAAAAAAATATAATTCCCTAACCTTAAATTCAGGGGTATCTTGAGACTTCAAAACCTCTTTCCATGTTTCTTCTTTAATATAATTGTACTTGACATGTGCAGTAGTGCGGACTTCTTTGGGATTTCTAATATGTTCTTTTGTGAGTTGTGTCTTAAAACTTCTCAATTTTTCTCCCGCATATTTAATCCATTCATCCTTCAATGGATCCTTCTTTGGATCATCACAATTTGGAATAGTGAAATGAGCCTACACATATACATAAAGAGTTTGTTGTTAGCATATGGTATATGTTGTTAGTATGTGATTATAAAATATAATAAAGTGTTGAATTTAAAATACCTTAACATCAACCCAAATAGAATCTTTTATGTCTTTATGTATGTCTTTCCACTCATCTATCAAAATACTACATCTCTTCCGAGCAAGAGATGTTACATAACTCCTAAAAGTTGAAGCATTTTTACCAACACCAATACATTCATAGGTTCTTGGATCAAACTCGACCTTGATCTTTTCACCCGTTTGATGAACTTTTTCAATTTGTGCCATCATAGTGGGACCTCTAACTCTTCTTTTACTAGGGTTACTAGATGAAGAAGAGTTGTCGGTTGAATCAGCCATGTACCTGTTTACACAAAATAAAAATAATTAGAAATCAAATCAAGCATAAATAAAAAAGGAATTAGAAATCAAAGTAATGTCGAATTAACTTATAAAAAAACCTTACTACTTCACCCATATCCATTCTCCGTGATCTATGTGAATAGCATGCACATCATCCTCTTCAATAAAGATAGACACATTTGTTGAGAAATGAGGAGTTTCAAAAATATCAAGGTTCGCATCTTGATTTTCATCACTACCATGCACCTTTCCTTGTATAACCACTGACCATCTTTTATTAGAAGGGTCTATGACATAAAACACTTATTTTGCTTGAGATGCCATGATGAAAGGTTTGTCCGCATAAGCTAACTTGCTAAGATCAACCAGTGTAAATCCAAATTCATTGATTCTTATACCATTGTTGATATCAATCCATTTTCATTTAAATACACGAACTTTAAACACAACATAATCAACTTCCCAAATCTCTTCGATCACCCCAAAGTAGGGTACAAATTCCATAACCGAGTTTTTATCTTTAGAACTAGAGAAGTGCATGGACTCGGTCACAATCATAACCCCACTATTTTGCATGGTACTACAATCATCCTTTGACTTTGTATAAAAGGAAGTTTTATTAATATCATATCCACTCCAAGTTATTATGTTACATTTAGGCTCATAGGACAACCACTTAATTATATTAGAAGCACTGTCATCATTAGCAATTTTTTCTTTAAACCACTCAGAGAAAATCTTATTATGATCTTTTAACAACCCCCTTTCATTCATCTTGGGGTACTTTTTCTTTATGATGCTTTTGTGAGCAGATAAGTAAGGTTGGACTTCATCAGTGTTATTAAATATATACAAATGCGCTTGTACAACCACCTCAATACTTAAGCTCTTTACCTTTAAACCTTGTGTACCTACACCCTCACATCTTCCATCATGACGAGACTTGGGAACCCCTTCTGACAAATAGTTTGAACAAAACTCAATTTCTTATTTTGCAATGCACCTCTCAATAATCGATGCTTCCGGACTGTGTGGGTTTTTTGTATACCCTTTTAGGATCTTCATGTATCACTCTGTTGGATATATCCACCGTAAATAAATTGGACCATATAATCTAATCTCCCTTACTAGATGAACAATCAAGTGAACCATAATGTCAAAAAATGAAGGAGGAAAATACATCTCTAATTGGCATAAGATAACTGCAACCTCATTTTCCAAATCGTCTAACTTTAATGGATCAATGGCTTTACAAAAAATTGCATTGAAAAATAAGCACAACCTAGTTATAGTCTTCCTAACATTGTTAGGAAATATCCAAATAGCCACTGGTAGTAGCTGTTGCATTAAGACATGACAGTCATGAGATTTTAAGCCATGCGGCACTTTAATACTTTGTAAACACTCACAAAAACTTTTTTTCTCCTTTTTAGACAAAGTGTAGCAGGCAGGAGGCAAATATATCTTGTTGCCTATATGTTGTGGAGTTAACTCTTCTCGTATACCCATCAAACCCAAATCCAGATGAGCATTATAACCATCTTTTGTCTTTCCTTGAAAGTTGAGAAGTGTTCAGATTAAACTATCACATACATTTTTTCCACGTACATCACTTCAATACAATGTCTTACGTCAAGACTAGAACAATATGGAAGATCAAAGAAAATCGACCTCTTTTTCCATATATTTTTCACAGTAGATTGCTTTTGGTACTTTCCAAGAACAACATTAATTCCCTTTTGTCGTTGATAAACTTCCTCTCTAGTTAAGGGCTTTGGAGCAACACCATGCTCTTGTTTCCCATTGAAAGCTTTCCGCAATCTACGATATGGATGATAACGATTTAGAAATTTTTGATGTCCTAGATAACAAAATCTTCTTTCCTTTTTCAAGTTGATGGTAACATGTGTCTTTTTCATATAAAGGACACACTTTATGACCTTTAACTTTATACCCAGACAAATTGCCATATGCTAGAAAATCGTTGATGGTGCAAAACAACATGGCACGCATATTGAAATGTTCACCAGAATACGCATAAAAAGCATCCACCCCTACCTCCCACAACACTATTAAATCATCAACCAATGGACTTAGATAAACGTCTCTGTCATTTCCTGGTTGTTTTGGGCCCGAAATCATCATCGATAACATAATATATTTACGCTTCATGCACAACCTAGGAGATAGGTTGTAAAATCATCAGGAGAACAAACCAAGAAGTATGGCTAGTACTTAGATTACCAAACATATTCATTCCATCAGTAGAAAGTCCAAGTCTAAGGTTTCTCGACTCTTTTTCAAAATTTGGAAACAAAGAATCTATTTTCTTCCATTGCAAAGAATCAACTACATGGCGAATTTGTCCATCACATTTTCTTTCTTCAGCATGTCGTATAAGATTCTTTGCGTCATTTACATTAGTGAATAATCTCTTGAACCTTGAAATTATTGGTAGGTATCATACTACTTTCGCGGGAGGACCCTTTTTGACCACCTCATCATCACTAGAATTACCATCTTTCTTTTTCTAGCGTGACGCCTTGTATTTCGGACAATGATTATAATTTACATACTCTTATCTGTATAATATGCAATCATTAGGGCATGCATGTATCTTTTCATACTCCAAACACATCAGACACAATAATTTTTTCGCCTCGTAATAACGATTTGGAATTACGTTACCTTTTGGAAGGAAGCATTTGTGTCAACAATTTAAGCAATTCGGTAAAACTTTTGTCAGTTCATCCATTATTTGCCTTCAAATCAAACAATTTTAACACGGCTGATAAACATGTAAAATTTATGCATCCCGGGTACAAAGGTTTATCCTTGTCATTGCATAAAATATCATACGCATCTGCCCTCTTAAACAAATCTTGTCCAATATCACACATCATGTCTTCTAGACGATCATCCATTTCTACACTAACATTATCTCTTTGAGACACATTTGACTTTGCTACTACTTCACCGTGCCATAGCCATTGTGTATAACTTTAAGAAATCCCTTCACAAATTAGATGATCCATAATTTCTTTCTTATTAAGTTTTGGTTCTTGATTTGCACAACGAACACATGGACAGAGAAAAAGCACATGGTGACCTTTTTTAGCATTACTTTTAGGAGGAAGAAGGTTTTTTTTAGCATTACTTTCAACAAACTGTAGAAATTTCATCACTCCATGTTCGTACTCAGCACTTAATTGATTGGCTCTCATCCAACTACGATCCATGTCTATGTTCCGAAATTAACACATACAAAGTTAAATCATTGTGACGCCTACAATAGTCCCTCTTTTGAACACATTAGAGAGAACAAAAGTCTCTACGTAGAAACACGTGACATTAAATTAAATCATAAAAAATATTCCTAACAAAATGGTATTATCATAAAAATTCTATTACTCAATTTAAACCCAAATAGAACCAAATTGACATCAAAATTATTTGACATTTTTATCTTCAAGACTCACCCAAAATTCATTCAATTTCATCTTCCAAAAGGACTAAAGAGTAAGGAAATATTAGTAGTAAGGAAATATTATGAACAAGCAATTTGAATCAAACTCTTTAATATTTTTTCAACTTCCAATGTGTCAGAAATAAATATTATGAATAAGCAATTTGAATCAAACTCTTTAAGGAAATATTAACTCTAACTCTACATCCATATTAGAGTTTATATTTTAACTCTAACTCTACACCCAATTTCCTTCAAGAAATATTATAATGGGATTCAAATGCATAATATATATATAGATAACATGCATATACGTAGTCAACATTGAACAAAGTGACCGGAAACCAACTTGATGGAATTAGAGATTCCTGCGAGCTTTTCGACGTGGCGTCCAATGAACCTTAAGGTAATTGCAACTTTTGTGGATAAAAGGTATAAATGTTGCAGAAATCCAATTTTAAAGTAACTATAAACTCAATTTCCTTCAAGAAATATAATGGGATTCAAAGTTCGGGAGAGAAGGAAAAGCTAAATTTCCACAAAGTTGGTCATTTTACTTTTCAAAGTTTAAACTCTAACCTTTTCAAGAAATATAATGGGATTCAAAGAATTTATGAAAGGAAGATCTAACCTTTTAGGAGCTCGCGGAGAATGGCGGAGGGAGTTTCGATGGCGACAAAAAATGGCGGGGGGAGTTTCGATGGAGACGGAAAATGGTGGAGGGAGATCCGACGGCGACGGCAAATGGCGGAGGGAGATCCGACGGTGACGGTTGATGGCGACGGTGGAAGAAGAAGTTGGCTTCGCAGGTGACGGTTGACGGCGACAATTTAAGGGTTTGGGAGAAAAAATGGTTGATGATACGTTTGAAGGAATGAAGCGAAGAATAAAGTTGTGTTTTTGGGTTTTTAAGAATGTTATGTTTTCGGGTAGGGTTTGAGATTTTAAGGAAGACTTTACATCGGTTGGCAAGTGGGCCGATGTAAAATTCTTTCACATAAAACTTTTTACATGGTTCATGTTAATGGCCCGATGTGAAATCCATTAAAGGCCTGACACTTTTTACATCGGTTGCAATTAAATGACTGATGTAAAATCCTTCACAAGACCTTTTACATCGGTTGTATTGAATGGACCGATGTGAAATGTTTAATCCATATTTTTTTTATTGAGAACTTTTTATATCGGTTGGGACGAATGACCCAATGTAAAATCCTTTATAACAAATCTTCACATTATTTACAAAACTGTCACCTTGTTTTTTCTCATCAGTGAACTTTTCACATCGGTTGCAAATACAAGACCGACGTGAAATCCTTTATAACAAAATTTCTTATTATTTACGAAACTGACACCGCGTTATTTTTCACATCAGTGAAAATATATTTCTGATGTAAAATCTTTAAATCAAATATCTTTCACATCATATTGTTAATAAATTTTATGTAAAATTCTTTGACAAATATTTTTCACATCATATATCTTAAAATTTGATGTAAAATTATTTAACCAAATATCTTATTTTTAGTAGTATCGAAAGATTTATTATAGACAATACACTGCAAAATAGATGAAATGAATGGCCATGACCAAGTGATCCTAAGCTCAATTTGATCTAGATTTAAAAATGCCAAAGATACAAATGTAAAATAAATTAAAAGACCAAAAATAAAAGTGGAACAATATTAGAATATGACGTTACTTCCTTAAAATTTTGGATAACATGTGAGTTTTGCTTTAGACACTTAAAAACCAAAACAGAAAGTTGTTGTAGGTCCAAAACTATCTTCCCAAAATTATATTTCTTTCCTAATTTCAAACCCAACTCTTTTTTTATTGAAGAAACTATATAATATATTCCTGCCTGCGCCATTGAAGATGGACCAATAATTTCTCATAATCAGGAAGATTTTCTTTAATTAGAGGAACTTGCTTAAAGTTTTGAATCCATGAATGCAAGTAAGGAAATTTCTTTTCCTCAATTAATTTGATCCCAACAATTTCCTCTAACCCTTCTAACCAATGACTAAGGCATCCATATACAATGTCTACCATTCCAATATTGTTGCCACCAAAAAACTTCTTGTCCCCTAAACCTTGCTCTTCCATTATTGTGATAGTTCCTTGTGCTTTTTCTATTGCCTCAACTCTTTCCTTTTCGTCTTTAGGAGGTCGCATAAACAAACGAGTTAGAGAAGCAATCTACAAAATAAACCAAACAAACATCAATCATACTTTAGTTTAGTTATATATTCGATTAAAATATCCAATCATCAGTTCAAAGTCATAAGGTGTTGGAGGTACAATGCACCTGCAACTTTCAGGTCCGTATTGATCAAAATTAAAGTACATAAAAAGGGATAAAAAAAGTTCTAATGAAATTACCGAATCTTCTCCAAATTTAATCCAGAATCGAGCTAAGGCTCTTTCATGACAATCTTTGGGAAGCAATGGATTCTCCGGCCAAGTTTCTTCAATGTATTCGAGAATAACAAGTGACTCTACAATGACTTTTCCTTGGTGAATAAGAACAGGCACTTTCTTGTAAATAGGATTGGATTGAAGGAGTAACTGGCTTTTGGTATGTCTATCCTGTTCTATATATTCATATGTTATGCCTTTGAACTTTAGAGCCCATATCACTCTATGAACAAAAGGACTAGACCAAAATCCTAGTAGTTTCACGTCTACCATAGTTTAACTTGTGCATGTATTGAGTAGAGGTACAAAATGGAATTTTATACTTGTGTGTAATGTCTAACGGTGATTCCAAAGCTACCCAATTTTCAATCCAATGGATTGAAATTTGAACCTTTTGTTTTTGTCCTATTCTATCATATAGTATCACAAAACTTGCATCACGTTGCTTCCTTGATTTTTCCTTTTCACATATAGTTAGTTGGCCGCCTAGAAGATGCGCCCATTGTCAAATTCCTTTTCTCTTTCTCATTTGTCTTATTGAATTTATCTTCATCCATACGATTGTAGTGACCTTAGGAGTATTTCTGAACTTAGGCACAATTTAGAGATTGAGTGGAGTCTTTCTTTATGCGCTTTCATGTCAGACATAATCTTTGGAAAGCTCTGAACTGAGTTGGATTGAGGTTAAAATATATATTATGGTTGTATATAAAGTGGTCATTTTCTCGTTGAAATTTATTGAATTTCTTGTAAGTCCATATATTATGTAAGAATTGTTAAATTAATTTGAGAAAAATAATGGCTTAGCCATTTAATATAGCTATTGGAAGTAAATGGAAATCTTTCGCAACAAGCTTGACGAAGATTTATATGTTTTAAGAAATAAAACAAGATTTATTGTGAAATTGTACAATCAATGGGAATGTATAAATTTCGATGAAACATATTCTCTTGTAGCTATTAAGAACCATAAGGATGTTTTTAGCCTTCTCATGTATTTTTAATTTTAAACTCTTTTAAATTGATGTAAAAAGCGTTTTTGAGAACCATTATACCTAAGAGGGAGTGTATGTTTATCAACGTGTATGTTTATCAATCTTTCGAGTTTTTAAATTATTTTTTTCTTGATCATGTCTTCAAGTAGATAAAAGGTTATTTATGGTTAGAAACAAAGCCCATCGAGTATGGTAGAAATGTTTGACCAGTTTATGCTTGAAAACAATTTTCAAAGAGGGGAGGTTGATACAACTCTCTTTATTAAGAAAATTAATCATGACATTTTACTTATGCAAATTAATGTTGATGATATCATATTTAGTGTTATTAAAAAAAATTTATGCAAGGGATTTTCTGGTGTGATGTATAATGAGTTTGAAATGTCTGTGATGGGAGAGTTGCAGTACTTTCTTGGATTACAAATTCATTAATCAAAGGAAGAACCTTCATCAATTAAGCAAAATACTTTAAAGAAATACTTAAGAGATTCGACATGGATAAAGCAGTAAAAATCTGGCTTTAGAAACTTTTTCAATTAGGCAAACCTTCATCAATTAGGCTTTAGAAACTTTTTCTGGTTTTTCGAGATTCTTGAAATTTTACTTGGTTATGATCTTGATGATGAAAGCAGTAAAAATCAGAAAGAAAATGGACACAGAGATTTATAGTGGTTCCCTTCACAATCTGAAGGTACTCCACTCCCCTTTTCCACATGAAAGAGAGTTTTCACTATGGTTTTAGAATGTACAACCTATCACACCATCAACCGATGAGGCCTACTATCGAACAACTATGTCAACAACTTAGTGTACAAGAACAATCCTCTTGCAAGCACTAACCCTTGTGTCCAACAATCCTGGATCACAAGTCACAATAGAAATAATTCTTGTAATTTTGTAATTTGAGAGTGATAATAATAATACCAATACAATGATTGATCTTCTCCTTTTGATCAAAATTCACTTTTCAATATCAATACAAGTGTTCAAAAAATTCTGGATATGAAATGATATGAACAGTATGAACACTTTTTCAATTTGAAATTTTCAGAATTTATATGAGTCAAAACACCATTTCAAAAAGGTATAATTGAGTAAGAATCAGATAATGAAAAGGTATAATATTCAAACAAGATTTGAGTTTAAAAAGAAATAATTTTTCAAAATTGGTTCAGTGTTAATCGGTTAACCATATAGGTTAATCGGTTAACACTTGAACGTTAACCCTGAGAATTTAAAATTTGAGGTCGTTAACCGATTAACCCATACGGTTAATCGGTTAACACTGTTAAAACTAAGAAAAAATACTTGAGTTAAAAGTGTTATACCAATTCCAAATGATTTTAAAATCATGCATATGCAAAATGTTGATATGATAAATTATTTGAACACTTGTATATCAATTAAAGGAGTGAATATTGATATACCAAAGCTTTGAGTCCAAATCTTGAAAGTTGTATGATCATTTTCACATGAAGCTTGATTTGCATGACAACATTCCATTGATGATATGCTTGCACCTCTTGCTTTTTGAGAAGAGTTCAGAATAGAGAAGTTTTTGGTTTTATCTTCAGTGTATATACCCCCACGGGTATATAGTGCAAGCATCCTCTTAGTACATATACCATCACGGGTATATAGTGTAAAAATCTTAATCAATTTGAAAGCTTGACTTTTTGCAAACATGGAATGAACTTAAATCTTGTTGACATCATCAAAACTTTGAGATTGAAGTATGCTTCTACATTCTCCCCCTTTTTTATGATGACAATCAAATAAGTCTGTGCGATATCTTTGACGATGTTTCGTTCCGATCTAGGTTTGCTTCTCCCTCTATGTCCAGCAACTCCCCCTATCTAAACAGAGGCAAAAATTCTGCACAGAGAGATATTAGAGAAACCAAGCTCTTCTCCCCCTTTGTCATTAGCAAAAAGGAAGGAGCTTTCAAATCATAATAAGAGATATCGGCATATATGAAAGCCTTCATTCAAGTAATAAGTAATCAAACAAGGCATACTAAAAGAAACGCAGCAATTGAAAAAATGCAGGAAATATTGTTTGAGTACATAACAAAATAAATGAAACTAAAAACTTAAAAGCTTAAACAGAATGCAATCAGGTTGAAAACATATATTATGCATACATAAACCAGAGAAAATATCAGATATCACCTTCATTGAGAATCCTAAGTTCTCGTCGAATTTTGAAGAACAGTTCTTTCACCAATGGTTTGGTGAAGATGTCGGCGAGTTGATTATGTGTATCGACGAAAGTAACATCTACATATCCATTAAGTACGTGATCTCGAAGGAAGTGATGCTGGATATCTATATGCTTTGTCCTTGAATGCATGACCGGGTTCTTTGTAATATTGATGGCACTTGTATTATCACATCGAAGAGGAATGCAACCGAGATCTACACCGAAATCGAGGAGTTGTTGCTTGAGCCACATAATTTGTGCACATCAACTTCTTGCTGCAATATATTCTGCTTCGGCTGTACTGAGTGCCACACATGCTTGCTTCTTACAGGCCCATGACACTAGTGCATTCCCGAGAATGTGACACGTACCACTCGTGCTTTTTCTATCGGTCTTACATCCTGCATAATCAGCATCAGAATAACCAATTAAAGAACAAGTACTACCTTTTGGATACCATAATCTGATGTTCGTTGTCCCTTTGAGATACTTTATGATTCTCTTCACGGCAGTGAGATGTGATTCCTTCGGACTTGCTTGAAAGCGTGCACACAAACAAACGTTAAACATAATGTCAGGACGACTTGCCGTCAAATATAATAATGAACCGATCATACCTCAATATTTTGTAATATCAATTGGAGTACCGGATTCATCTTGATCAACGTACGTTCCGGATCCCATAGGAGTGGACATCACCTTGCAACTATCCATATCGAATTTCTTCAACAATTCCTTGCAATACTTGGATTGGTTGAGGAAGATGCCATCCTTTGTTTGCTTGATTTGTAGTCCAAGAAAATAGTTCAATTTTCCCATCATGGACATCTTGAATTCTCCTTGCATCATAAGTGAAAATTCTTCGCAAAGTTCTTTGTTTGTTGATCCGAAGATGATGTCGTCGACATAGATTTGAACCAATAAGGTGTTACCCTTGATCTTCTTTATGAACAGCGTCTTGTCAATCTTTCCTTTTGTAAATCCCTTTTCACATAAGAAATTGCTAAGGCGGTCATACCATGCTCTTGGTGCTTGTTTCAGTCCGTAGTGTGCCTTTTTCAGTTTGTAAACATACGGGGGATTCTTGAAGTCTTCAAAACCCGAAGGTTGTTTTACGTAGACTTCTTCATTGTTGTATCCATTCAGAAAAGCGCTTTTGACATCCATCTGGAACAACTGAAAATTCATAGAACAAACATAAGCAAGTAATAATCTAATTGCTTCTAAACGTGCTATCGGAGCGAACGTTTCATCAAAATCAATTCCTTCCTCCTGGTTGTAGCCTTGTGCGACCAATCTTGCTTTGTTACGAACTATGATCCCATTCTCGTCAAGTTTGTTCTTAAACACCCATCTCGTTCCTATGATGTGCTTGTTGTCCGGTCTTGGTACGAGACTCCAAACTTGATTCCTTTCGAATTGGTTGAGTTCTTCTTGCATCGCTACCATCCATTGGTCATCGCCTAAGGCTTCATCAATCTTGGTTGGTTCAATTTGAGACACAAAAGCCATGTTGAGACAAACATCCTTAAGATTTAGTCGAGTTGCAACGCCTTGGCTAATATCACCAATAACTTTATCTATCGGGTGATCTCTGTGTTCTCCATTCCTTCGGAAGATCTTGATGTTCTTCAATGATTTGAGTGACATCTTCTTGTGGTATTGCTTGATTCTTTGAAGTATCTTCTTGTTGTTGTGAAGAACCTACTATATCATCATCATCAACCACAATAATATTATCCTCTTTCGAGGGTTTAGTCTCATCAAAAGAAACATGAATGGATTCTTCAATAGTAAGAGTTCTTTTATTAAAAATTCTAAACGCTCTACTAGAAAGAGAGTAACCAAGAAATATACCTTCGTCGGACTTCTCATCAAACATACCGAGATTGTCCTTATTGTTGTTGAGAACAAAACATTTGCATCTGAATATGTGGAAAAATGCTATGTTTGGTTTCCTACCCTTGAACAACTCATACGGAGTCTTCTTGAGAATTGGTCGAATATTGACACGGTTGCTTACGAAACACGTCGTGCTAACCGCCTCCGCCCAAAAATACTTAGGAAGATTTGATTCGCTAAGCATCGTTCTAGCAAGCTCCACTAGTGACCTATTCTTCTATTCTACGACACCGTTCTGTTGAGGAGTCCTTGGTGTGGAAAAATTATGAGAAATTCCATGCTCTTCGCAAAAATCTTCAAAATTTGAATTTTGGAATTCTCCACCATGGTCGCTTCTTATGGAGGCTATGGTGAGTGACTTCTCGTTTTGAATTTGCTTCGCATACTTCTTGAATGCTTTGAAAGCATCATTTTTCTGCACTAAAAACAATGTCCATGTGTATCGAGAGAAATCATCAACAATAACTAAAGCATAAAGGCTACCTCCGAAGCTTTTCGTTCTCGATGTACCAAAAAGATCCATATGCAACAATTGAAGTGGTCTTGGTGTAGAAACCACTTGCTTGGATTTGAAAGTTGTCTTGGTCTATTTCCCATTTTGACATGCGTCACATAACTTATCCTTGATGAATTTTATCTTCGGAAGACCAACAACTAGATCATGCTTTATCAACTTGTTTAAATGCTCCATGTGAATGTGAGCAAATCTTTTATGCCATAGCCACGCCTCATTGTTGTTCGCCATAAGACATTTTACCTTCAAGGATGAGTCATCAAAAGAGATCATAAAAATATTATTAAATCTTTTACCTTTTAGCAAGATGTCATGGGTGACTTCATGTTCTATCAAACATTCATCCTTTGTGAAGTTGATTCGAAACCCTTTGTCACACAATTGACTTATGCTAAGTAGGTTATGTTTAAGGTCTTCCACATAAAGAACGTTTTCGATGATTGTACATGGAGGTGCACCAACGGTTCCAACTCCAAGAATTTTTCCTTTATTATCATCACCGTAAGTAACATATCCTTTGGCCTTTAATGATAGACTTGAAAATTTGTTTATATCTCCCGTCATATGCTTAGAACAACCGCAATCAAGATACCATTGATTAGAAGTTGTCTTTAAGCATACCTACTGTACTACCCCAAATTTTACCCTTACATTTAGTCAGTCATTTCGCATAGCATTTCATTTTTGAATACATTAATCACTAACCAGTCATGGAGCATAATTTGTTTGCAGGGATTATTCCAGGGGCGTTTTGGTCATTTTGTGTTGGTTCTAATAAAGAAGGGTCTTGTGGCTTTGAGGCATTTGAGCCATCATATCTGAGGGGTTTGGTTGATTATTACCGCGGCATCGATCTGGCTTGCGGTATCGAAAATTTGTCAGAAATATCATTGAACTCGGGGCCATTCATTGTTTGGTTTTGAAGTATTTTGAGCAGTTATTTTGGATTAAAGGTAAAGCGGATAATATTTCGAGAAAGCGGAAATTTAGTGAGTTTGTCCGGATGTAATTGATAAATGGTCAAAGGGTAAACAAATAAGTGATTTCACCCATATTGGTGTCCAAAAAATGAATTTGAAATATTTCGTGAATATCATTCATAAACACTCATAATCCTACAATTAAGAGGTAAGTTTGAATATTCTTGAATTTCTATTCACAAGTATACATAACTTGCAACTCAAAGATGAATTTAAGTGTTGTTGAGTTATTATTCATTGGATATTTTAAATTTACAAATGATGAGTAAATATAAATATTTTTGAATTTCATTTCATGAGTATTTATAATTTACAATTTGAGACGGATAAAAGTGAGTATCTATTCTAAAAAAGGTCCTAAGATCCCTGAGCTTCAAAGTGGTCTTCGTGTTTTTCCCTTTGAATTCTTCATACATCTCAATTACCTGAAAGAAAAGAGAAACAAACAGAAGCAAGAAAGGGTTAGAAGTTATTTTTGACACTCTCAGAACATCGTCATCATCGAGTGTCGGGAGTGGCACAACCGAAGCTGCGTCCTACCCCCGTTACCGATCCGCGCCATTGGCGTCAGATCAGGTAATCCCTGTTTTTATCGTACGGGACAACCGAGAGAGAAAGAGATTGAAGAAACGGGACTGATTCGTTTTTTGCCGTAATTGGATTCGTTTCAAAATCAAGTAAATCCCATTTGGTTCTCAAAACCGATACCGAGGTAAACACTAGCCAACTCAGGTTCAAACCCGGATGCCGACGGGTCTGAACCATTTTCCGTCACCTGAAGTACATGAGTCAGATGGTATCAGCTCACAACAGAATCCATAAGTTGCACAAAAACATGAGCAGATAATTCAATTCAAAATGCAGTTCAGAAGGCAATCAGCTCAGACCCGAAGGTTATCATCGCTAAAGCAACACAATCAAAACCAAATGGCAGCAGTATTTCTCGACGGTTCAGACTAATAGTCATCATCACCGTGTAACCTTCTCGGCGGCGTTGATCTATACGAAGTATTAGTTCTGAAAGAAGAAGAAGAAAATTGTAGAATTCAGAGACTACTCGAGTTAGGGACTGCCCACGAGGCTGAGTTCAGACAAGACGGCATCAAGTCCGACATCACGGAGAGCCAAACTGCATCAAACTGCATCAAACACTGCATCAAAAAGTTCAGAAGCATCAATTAAAGTCAAGTTTCAATTTGATATCACAGCCGAAATACCTCAGAAGGTAGCCCGTTCGCAAGTCCAAACCAGTTCGAATTGCAAGTCACAAAAAACGTGAATGTAAGTCATAAGAATAAACCATATCAAGAAACAAATCTGAGTCCACGTTAACACTAGAAAAATCAACAATCAAAAGGACCGTTTTCGCAACCAGGCAGAGTAAAATAGAATCAATAAGTCATACCTGCGACCAAATGCGCAAGGCACATGGGAGAGTCAAAGGGCTCAGTTCATACATCATAGCCCCAGACTCACGTCCATCTATCAGGGGCAACTCAAAAAGATTAATGGCATAAGCTCATGTTTAGGATCCATCGATTCAGTCCCAGCATCACAGTGAAATTCGGAGAAGAGTCAGGGGCGTATCGAGTTTGGATAACACATCCGCACCAAGACCAGAAATCCAAGTCAATACAGGAGTTACATCAGAAAAATCCATATCTGATAAACAACCCAATCGACAAAGGAAGTGGATATCAGAATGAGACCATTTCGGTCAAAACCACATCTACAAGAGAGTCCAAAGGCATCAAAGGGTGTATCTGAACCAATTGGCTCAGAACCTAAGGTCATCATCGCCAAATGACCTTCACTCGGCCATCTCGACTTAATCGAAGCATCAGCATCAGTCCCCTGGAAAAAGGAAGAGGAAAAGTTAATTCGAAATGGAAAATCCAAAAGCCGTGAAGACTAAAACGGAAGTCATCTTCAGAATCAAATCGAAATCCAATCTGTTATAGTGCATCAAGGTAAACCCCAATCAAATCCTAAAAAGGAAACAAGATCCAATCAGTATCAGAAAAGAAAAGATCCAATCAGTTTATCAGAAAAAATATTCAAGCAAAAGTGAACCCGAAAAGGCAAGTTCCAATCACATTCAACAAGATCAAATCATATCAGAAGAGAAAAAGAAATCAAATCTCAAAACGCGGATCTGAAATCGCAAAGCCCAAAAAAAAAAGAAATTATAAAAGGAACAATCTCACCATGTTGAAAGGCTAACGAGCTAACGGCGAAAACCCTAGAGGAAGAGGGACGAACAAAATCGCGAACAAAACCCTAGCGAACAGCCGAGAGAGAAAGAGGAGAAGGGTTTCGTCAAAGGTAAGCATCAGAACGCGAACGAGAGCGAAATCGGCCACAAACTGTTCCAAGTCGGAACTGTGAAGCCTCAGGGAACTCATCATCGGCTATTGACTTCGATCAAGCATCACCTCAAACGAAACCCATCGGATCGCGAAACCTTTCGAAGGAATCCACCGGCGCCGCTCAAAATCGACGGGAAAATTCCTCCACCATCACCATCGCCTCATTATTTCTGCAAACACCGAAAGCCACCCACGAGATAAAACGTAAGTAAAAGTAACACTATATCATCGTTGTTTAACGGATTTCGTGTTGATTTCAGGAGGAGACATCGAGGGAGAAACAAGGAACGACATAGCAAAGTGAGAAGAAGCCGCGTCGTTCGCGAATGGGAGTTGGAAACCCTAGCAATGTGTTTCTCCCTGTTTTGTGTGGACCGTGTGGGTCGGGACTGGGGTTTGATCACTCAGCCCAACCCGGTTCTTTTTTGTTTGTTTTTTTGTTTTGTTTGCTTTTTATTCTGTTTGTGTTATTTTAATTAATTTAGCCTTTACGTAAATAATTTAAGTAGTCTACTAGGTTTTATTCAAGTCAACGTCCTAAAACTTTTCTAAAGTGATGTTTTCTTCAAAAGCAAAATTTATATTAACCCAAACTTTTTCTTAAATAATAACTAAAGTATTTTTAAAATAATAACTAAAACATTTTTTTAAATAGTGTTGCACCCCAAAATTTGACCAACATTTATTTACCCATCAAGTGTTTGAAAGTTGATGCCTTCATCAGAAAGTTCAAGAGATCCTCAGAGAATTGGTTGAAACCAAGGTTGTGTGCTTCATAGCTTGAGAGTTGTGGGAGCTCCTCAGATGATTCTGAGACTTTGAGAATGAACTTTATGCTTTGAGAAAGCCTATGAGATGTCTTGATAGCCATCATGAAGCCCAGAGAAGTCATTGTGCAAGAATTCAGAAGATTCAACCATGAATGGTAGAATTAGGGTTTTGACTGGGTCAACCCTAGATCAGCTGAAGATTCAGGGAAGGTTGAGACCTAATCCAAAGGCCATGTGATCATGGAATGATGTATGGGGATGTTATAAAGATGATTCCTAGACCAAATCATCATGATTGAGGAGTTTGAGAAGTTTTGAGTTAGGGTTTCTGAGGATTGTCAGTGAAAAAACCCTAGTTTGATCCCTATTTTCCAGGCTGTTTTAGCTCAAGATGTGATTGATATCTCATCTCCCCCACAACATGAATGTTGTATAGCTTGTTCTCAGCTTTAATTTGAGTGGTAGAAGTCCTTGATAGGAGTTGCAGAGCTCAAGTTATGGTTTTGACAAATTACAGGTCAGCTGAGGTGTGTGAATCTGGGTCCTTGAAAGTCACCCAACTTGCAGACAACTTTTGCCCTAGTAGGATGGTTCCTATGATTTCTTGGTCAACATGAATGTTGAAGAGCATCTTCTTAGATTTCTAGATAGTACTAGAAGTCCTTGATAGGATTTGTAGAACTCAACTTATGGTTTGAACAAGACAGGGGTATTTTGGTCATTTGGCAGTTATAGGTCATTTTAAGCAAAGGCCATATCTCCTATTTCCAAGCCTCAAATGGAAAAACTCAAAAAATGAAAGTTGTTCAAAATGGCATTTTAAGCCTATAAAAGAGGTCATGAGTTGTTGGAAAAGCTCATAGCATGGAATGACAAAGTTTGGTAAATTTGAACTAAAAAAGGGCTTATAAGTTAATTCAAGTCAAGTTGAAATTTGGTTTGGGAGATCTATGAATCCAAAATAGGTCATCCAATATACCATTTTGAATGAAAATAACATTCTAAAAACTTTGGTTTAAACAGAATTTTGATTTGAGGCTCAAAAATGAAGGTTGCTTTGAAAAATTGTAACTTGTATCTTAAGGCATCCTTGGAAGGTTCTACACAAGGCAAGTTTGGCCTGATTTTTGCACATATGATCTCAATATCTCTTGTAATGAGATTTTGACACAATTTTACAAGGCCTAACTCATGAGATATGGTATGTTCAACTTGTCACCAAAGGAGAAAATCCAAGCTTTTCTAGTGGATTCTAGATGATTCTGGAAGCTTCCATGGATTGCTATAAAAAGAGTACCTCACAATGAGGAAAAGGTTGGTCAAGGTTGGAGAATTCAGTGGAGAAAGGGAGAGAAAAAGTGAGGTGTTCAAAGCTTTCTTCAAAGTCAGGCAAGACTCGAATCTTCCATTACAAGCTTTCAACTTCAAGAATCTTGCAAACAGAAACTTCTACACCATTAGAGGGTTCCTTGGAAGCCATTGCAAGCTCTGAATTCATCTCTAGCATCACTCACCATCATCACTTGGCAGGTTGGTGTGCTTCCCCATATCTCATTAGTTATGCGTTTTCCATAAGGTTTCTAGGTGTAGAATGAATAGGCTAGGTCAAGAGATCATGTGCTGAGAATTAGAGAGCTCTGTGTAAGGATCCATGGCAGACCCTAGTTTCTTTCACTTTCAAGAATGGATCGTGTGTTGAGCATTAACTGATATGTTATGGTTTAGATTGATGAGGGTAACCTAAGGAACAAGTTTAGATCATTGGATTTGAGTTTGGTTAAGGTTGATAGCAGAGAACCATGGTGGAACCCTAACATTCGTGCATTCTGTTAGAACAATACAAGAGGTTTCAGGGAAGATCATGGGTATCATCATGTTCTTGGTGATTAATAGAACATTTTTGCCGTTGGAAGTTTGTGATTTCATTGAGTAATGAGGGAGCACGAGCTTGAAGAAGAAGCGTGCATGGAATCTGTTGGACTGAAACCCTAGCATGCATTTGGGGACGATGAACTCCCACCGTTGGATCGCCCCAGAGTCTTGACCATTTCATCTAATCCCACGGCCACGATTCAAACGAGAAAACGGAGGGAAGACTTAAGCCAAAACGATGCGTTTAATTAAGTGAGGAGTTCTGGGCTTCAGCAGACCAATGCTATTGGCACCCCACCCATTGGCCCAATTCAATTTTTTAACTAAAAAACACTGCTATTTGCACCGTGTCCATATTTATTTTCTGATTGATTTTTCAATTGATTTTCTGAGCGCAGGTGGGCCTATCCCAATTTAATATTTTCACCCCAGGTTCTCAGCCCATCATGAATTATAACTGGGCGTGTTTACTTTTGATACCCCCCATCCCTTTTAATTCAATTCTTTTTATTTTCTCATTTTAATATTTTCTTGCATATTCAAAAATTCATAGAAAATTGGAAAATTAATATTTTTCACTTCTTGTTTTTTTCACATATTCATGATTTTGTCTAGAAAAATGTAAATAAATAAAATTCCATTTTATTTTCCTTTTAATATTTTTTAGCATATTAATCTTGCAAATAGTATTTTTAATTGATTTAGTTGATACTTGATTTTGTACAATTTCTTTTAGGACTTTCCCTTAGGATTTTTGAGCCATTCTTTTTGGCATAGTTAGATATTGAACCCTAGTTCACATAGGATTTAATTTGCAATTTGTAGATTAAAATTTGTTATAGTTTGCTTGTTTGACATTTAGGTGCTCAAATTAGGGTTTTAGGTTGTATAAGTAGATTCAACAATTTTGTTTTGGGGTTTATAGGCCATATTAGTGTATGGGGAATATATGGGTTAAGGGTAAGTATGTATAGAATCCCCTAGAATTTTACTAGAATATTATATAGTATTTTAGCATTTTTAATTGATTTTTGAATGTATGGTTAGTATGTGTGTTGCTTAAAGGCATAGTTTGTATTGTTTTGTTTTCTTTTCTTCTCCTCTGAGTGTGTGAGCTTTGAAGATTGAGTTTAAGACCTTGTGGATCATCATTGAAGCTTTTAAGACCTTGCAGAGGAGCTTAGCTTAGCTTTTGTTTGTTTTGTTTATAGGATCATAAGTGCATAGGTAGAGCCTTAGATAGAATGATTCCATTCAATAAACAAGGAGTATCTTGTTCACCTCCTTCCTTCTCTGTGACATAAAGTCCCTTAAGGGTATTCACCTCTCTCCTTTGGAGGGATTAGTGACTTTGCCCTCTGAGGTAGAACTTTGAGAGAGCCTTTCTTTTTGATGTTAAGTCCTCAATGGCATCCTTTGGAAGTCAGTGAGCACTGTAACATCCTCACCTCATCTTGTTGACTGAATCTTGTTTGCTGGAGCATTTGAGCCATTGAAGATAGAAGCTGAAGCTTTGAAGAGGATGACTCCTTGAAGATTGCTGAAGTCTGAAGACTTTGTGAAGATTAAGTTGGTACTTGAAGATCCCTGAAGATAGTGAAGCCTGAAGGTGGAGCTGATCAAAGAAGCTGAAGCTTAAGGGAGAAGATGAGTTGATACTCATGTTGTAGGGTTGATACCTGGAAAGCAAGTGATCTCTGAAGTCTGAAGACTGAATTGCTGCTGGAGGAGCTGAAGCTTTCTTCTGTTTTTCTTTTCTGTATTGTGTGTTTTGTCTGATTTGTTTGTTGCATTAGGTTAAGTCCATCTAGAATAAGTTCAGTCTAAGAGCATGATTGCATTAGAGGTTGAGTTGCACCCTCTGCTTGTATTGTTATTGCGTGGCTTTGCTTGCGGGTATTCGGTAGAGCCCAGCTCCCTTGCCCATGTGTTTATTTTGCCTGATGGCATTTCATTTCTTTTATCTGTATGATTGCAGTTTATTGTCTATTGCTTGATAGCATGTTGTTTATTTTTCAGTATGATTACTGTTATTTCATGACTGGCTTGAGGTCGAGACGAGCTTGTGGAGGCTGAAGCCCCACACACATTTCCTCCCTCACTTGCATTGCATGCATTTTACTGTTAAGCTGATGCTTTGTCTGTTTTGGTGTATCATTGACATGATCCCTTAGGACTCTCATTTCCTTTGATAAGGATGTGATGATAGAATTTTAGGTTGAAACCTATGCATGACAACATCTAGGAGTTCCCTGTTCAACCTCGACCATAGGATGAATCCATGGCATGACAACAGTAGGACTTGATAGTCTCCCTCCTAGTTGGGCCTGTTCTCTTCTCATCTCAAAACAGTTTAAGATACAGTAATCATGAACGGTTTCTTTCGTACGTTACGAGCCTTAAGCTATCTGAGAAAGGATTAGGGGAGAGTTTCTTTTCCATAGTCTGGATGTTTAGTATGGTACCCTTTGGGTGACATGCGACGCATTCACTCTCAGGTCATAGTCTCTAGTGCGGTTGAAATCGCAAACAGAATAAAAAACACTTCTTTCGTAAACAGGAAATAAACTGTAGTTTCCCGAACTACGTGAGCTCTGATCTCTCATGCCTGTTGAGAGTACGTAGGCACAAGATGGAGAAGTCTTGGCGAGCTACCTTCCCCCATAACCCTTCGTAGGCCGAACTACGTTGACTCTGATTTCTCATTCTCTGATGAGAATACGTAGGCATAAAGTGCGACGCTTTGCCGAGTCATTTTTCTTTTCTTTTTCAGCCAGCCTTGATAGGTAGATAGAGTAAAACCAACCCGTCCAAGCAAACAAACAAGCGAGGATCCCGTCGAGTACGACGGACGTGAGAGGTGCTAATACCTTCCCCTTGCGTAACCGACTCCCGAACCCAGACAATGGTTGCGATGACCTTGTCTTACCCTTATTCGTCAGGTTTTTCCGATCGTTTCCTTTCCCGCTCTGAGGGATAAATAACGAAAGGTGGCGACTCTTCTGTCATGCCGACACCTTATTTTCGCGCAAGCGACAGCTGGCGACTCTGCTGGGGACTTGATAGTTTCCTAGGGATCCAACGTCCCGAAAGCGAGTCAGTTTTGGGATCCAACGTCCCTTAAGAGAGTCAATCCTACCGCTTGTGCGTTTGCTTGTTGGGTTGCGTTTATTTATCGCATTTTTTACTTCTCGCACTTTATTTCCCGCATTTTATTTTCAGTATAATTATTTGTGCTGTTGTGGGATGTGAGTTCTGATGAGTGAGAAGTCAGACCCAGGCTTGAGTGCACTATAGACTTAGAGTGGAAATTAGTGGGCGCGTGCTTGTTTTGCAGGCACTAGTGTCTCATGAAATCCACGCTCAGACAAGGTTCATCCGGTTGGCTTCACTTTCAACCCTTTGGGTTGAGACGGTTGCTGGTTTGGTGGATTGTCGACTCTAGGGACCGATCATTTGTGATTCAGCTAAGTGAGGCCTCTTCAAGACTTGATGATGCCACTCCTTCTGGGAATCGTATCATCAGTTTTGAAAGTCTGTGACGCTGATGAACGCATAGGATGCCATACCTTGAGTCAGTCTAGGTCCATACCTGTGAGCGGGACTGGGTTTATTGCAGGAAACTTAGACCTTCAGACTACCTGGTTTTCTTGATAGTGAATCAGTTATGTTGGTACCAGGGTTTCTCGGTTGCAGACTCGTCCGTTCTCGATAGAGCAGGTTTGATCAGAGGATCTTATCATCGGGTTTATGTCTGTTCTTGATAGAGCAGGCTTTGATCAGTGTATTATCATCAGTGGTTTGTTCTGGATGGAGCAGATTTTGAGTGAGGTCTGAAGATCTCATCAGCAGCTGTGTGTTTGTTCTTGATAGGGCAGATTTTGAGTGGGGTCTGAAGATCTCATCAGCAGCTGTGTGTTTGTTCTTGATAGGGCAGATTTTTGATCTGGGGTCTGAAGACTTCATCAACAGATGTTCCTTGATCTTGCACCCGGGGTCCTTATTATCAGACACTTATTCTTGTCAGAGCAGAATTTTGATCTCGGTCCTATCAGATGGTTATTCTCAGCAGATCAGATTAGTGGCCTTACACCGGGGTTTTCTTCTCATCAGTGATTGTTGATATCGAATCTCCACAGCAGCTATCTGGATATATTATTGCATGCCTGCATCTTGCATTAGTTTGCATATCCATTTGCATTCCATTAACGTGTGTCTGTGTTGCAGGTACCGTTTCCCCGATCCAGGATTTCCCGCCTCCTACTGTTATTATGGCCTCCCTCAGGAAGACTGTTGCGTACAAGTTCCCGACCCCCGATGTGTCGAAGCTGACTGGTTTGATAGCCCTGGCAGGGGATTCTGTGAAGGATAGGTTCAGGAAGTCTTATGGCAGGTTGCTTAGTCTGGTTTGCAAACCTTCTACGTCCGAGTTGAATGGGTTACATGCTCTTCTGCAGTTTTATGACCCTCCCTTGAGGTGTTTCACTTTTCGTGACTTCATTCTCGCGCCGACATTGGAAGAGTATGCTGATATGCTGGGTGTGCCTATCAAAGGGCAGATGCCTTTTGTCCATATGGATGCTGAGCCTGATCTGGCTGATTTAGCTTCCTCACTCCATTTGAGCGCTTCTGAGTTAGTGGTGACGAGCTGGAACAAGGTCCCAGGGTTCTCTCTGCAGTTTCTGATAGCTAAGGCTCAGCAGTGTGCTAAGGACAAATGTTGGGACGCATTCAACGCCATCCTTGCTTTATGCATATATGGCATTATCCTGTTCCCCAGCATGCCTGATTTCGTGGACTTTGATGCATTCCACATATTCGCCTCAGGGAATCCAGTCCCTACTCTGATCGGAGACGTCTATCATTCAGTGTATTACAAGAATGAGAACCGGAGAGGGAAGAATGTCTCATGCTGCGTACCGTTGCTGTACAAGTGGTTTGATAGTCATTTGCCCAAGAGGGGTTCTTTCGTCTTGTCTGCAGCCACCGCTGAGTGGCCTGAGCGTCTGATGAGTTTGTCGGCAGAAGATATTGATTGGTTCGTTGACAGAGACAGGTTAGGCATCGAGGTGATCTTCAGTTGTAGTGGGTTTCCTAATGTACCTCTGATAGGTAGGAAGGGTTGCATCAACTACAATCCATCATTGCTAATTCGTCAGTTCGCATATGCTCTGAGGACTCCACCGAAGGTGGAAGAGGTACAGGAATCTCTGTACCACACAGGTACTCTATAGGGGGATTTGTTGTCCAAGCTTCAGCATGCGTGGAACAGTATTAGCAAGAGGGGAAAGCCTTTGTTGGGAAAGAGCAACAGCCAAGCCTACCCTCCTTATTCATATTGGATCAGAGCCAGAGCCAGCGCTATAGGGATGTCATTCCCTCACGTCAGACCAGAGAGTCCTCCACCAGCCAAAGAGCCTACCACTGTGTCCATTCATCAACACAATCAGGTACTAGCTGAGCGGGATGAACTGAAGAGGGCGAATGCAGAATTAGAGAAGGAGTTAGCTCAGCTTCGAAGTGAACGGAATGAAGCCGTGCATGCTCTCAAAAAGCAAACAGAGTCGGTGAACCAACTGGGTGCAGACTTGACAAAACAGATTGCTGATCGGGAACGCTTAGGTCAAGACTTCAGGGCTGCTAATGATGTACTAGCTACGAAGAAGCAGCATCTGGAGGAGGCATATCGGAGGATATCTAAGTTCGACCAGCATTGGGAGACTTCCATGGCCACCAGGAAGGAGCGAGAGGACAAGCTGATGCTGCATATTTCTAAGTTGGAAGCCGAAGTAAAGGACAGTGAGCGGAGGTTTGATGAAGAGACCGCCCGCAGGTACGCCGCCGAAAGCCGTCTCAACAAAGCTCTTGCTAACCTGAAGGAGCATAAGCTGATGTTTGAGTCTAAGAAGCGGAAGCTGGAGGATTGCTTTGGCGAAGGAGCTTGGGAGAGTTCAGTTCAGGGGCTCCAGCATACCATCAGGCAGAGGGAACTACTCGTCGAGGGGTTGCTCACTTTGCCAGATCATCCAGAGACGAAGGAGTTATTAGCAGAGTATCGCGCCCGTGGCCGTACTTGACTAGTTGTATTCCTGTTGTTTTGATCTTTGATGTATGCTGACCATCACCAGACTTGTTGGCTGAGGTCATGCTGTTGATCTGTTTGTACTCGCTGATACTGTGTACTGCCTTGACAGGCCTTTCCATATATATATGAGATTGATGTTTCCATGATTGGGCTCGGATTTCTTCTTCCTCTTATTATTATCAGCACTGGCACTAAGGCACTAGGATCGGGGGAAAATCTGTCACGCACACAGACACACGCATGCATCTGCATGAAGCATATTTGCATGGTGTATATCTTATGGCTTTTCCTAACCTTTATTGTTGACAGGTTTTTCAGGTTCCGAGCTGTCTCCGGTCTCCAGGATTGATCAAAGGCTCATCCACCGCTACTCAACTCGCGCTAATCAGACAAGGATCATGGACCAGGTGCAGTCAGATGTTCAAGAGCTCCGTGAACGGATGGATCGTTTCATGGAACTGATGCAGGTGGTCGCTAATGGTCAGGACCAGCTTCGTACTTTGGTTCAACCTCTAATCTCCAGGGTTGACAGTAATGGCATACTTCATGGAGGGGCTGTGCCTACTCCTCCTCCAGTGGACGCTCCACAGAACGTTGTTCCTGTTGCCGGGGGCAACGACAGTGCTAACGGCAATCTGATGACTAATATCGGGCTCAACGCGGCAGGCGTCGGCAATGGTAGTCTGGGAGCCAATGTTAACATAGGGCCGGTCAACGGCAATGCTGGGGCAAGAAATCTGTTGGTACCTCAACCGTGGCTGGAGGACCATCAGGATGACGTATTCTCTCAAAGAGGTGTGGAAGCAGAGTTTAATGCTGAAGCTCGACTCAGGTTCAAAGCGCTGGAAGACAAGATGAGAGACATTGAAAATCAGAACACATTGGGCGTTGACATGTCCAAGCTCGGGTTGATTGCTGACTTTAAGGTACCTCACAAGTTCAAGGTGCCCGTCTTTGAGAAGTATAAGGGTACTACTTGCCCCCGCGTCCACCTCCGATCTTATTATAGAAAGATGTCAGCCTACTCTGACGATGAGAAGTTGCTGATGCACTTCTTCCAGGATAGTCTTTCTGGTTCATCACTCGAATGGTATATGGGTTTGGAGCCTGCTACTGTGCGCACCTGGAAAGACCTCGCTGAAGCGTTCGTCCTCCACTATCAATACAATAGTGATTTGGCTCCCAACCGAGTTCAGCTTCAGAATCTCTCATAGCGGAACAATGAAAGCTTTAAAGAGTACGCCCAGCGGTGGCGTGAATTGGCTGCTCGGGTTCAACCGCCGATGGTTGAGCGTGAGCTAGTGCAAATGTTCGTGGCTACCCTTCCTGGAATCTACTATGAAAAGCTGGTTAGTGGCATGTCTGGAACATTCTCGGCTCTCATCACTATGGGCGAGCATGTTGAGAACGGTATAAAGATTGGAAAAATTCAAGGCGAATCATCCTCAGCTGGAGGAGGTAGTAAGAAACCTTACGCTGGCAAGCGTCGAGAGGGAGATGCAAGTGCTGTCACTAATACTTGGAGAAAGGGCAAGGGCCCTCAGCCTCAGATTGCTAGCATAAATATCCCAGCTGCTCCACCGCAGCAGCAGCAGCCGCAGCAGCAGCAGCCTCAGCAGCAGAATCAGCAGGGGTATAGAAGATATCAGAATCGGGCTCCTCTGACAAATCGTCATTTTGAAACTCCACCTATGTCGTATGCACAGCTCTTGCAAATGTTGCTTCAACTTTAGTTAGTTCAAAAGAGGACAATGGCTCCCTTAACAGGGGCACCACCACCGGGGTATGACGCCAATGCTACTTGTGATTTCCATACTGGGGCACCAGGCCATACGATTGAGAATTGCAAAGCTTTTAAGCACAAAGTGCAGGACTTGGTGGACGCCAAGGTCATCAACTTTTCTGATAGCGTGCCCAACGTTACCAAGAACCCTATGCCTCATCATAAGGGAGGCGGAGTGAATGCCGTTATCACTGAGGAGAGTGCGGACTTGCTGACTGATGTCAAAGATTTGAAGACGCCGCTTAGTTTTGTCAAGGCTAAGTTGCTGAAGAAGGGCTTTTTTCCTGGATGCGGAGAGTTATGTATGGCTTGTGCTACACTTCCTGATGGGTGTGAGCAGCTGGCAGAAGGTATCCAAAGTCTGATGTCTGAGGGTATTTTGCAGTTCAGCCGGAGCGTTGAAAGTGCATCAGGGGAGGTCGTGCTGAAGCAGGCAGATGAAGTTGCTACCATCACTATTCCTCGTCACCCTATTACTATTTCTGCGCCCCGTCCGCCTACTATTACTATCACCAGGGCCGGGCCAATCCCATTCGAAAGCACTAACGCCGTTTCATCGCATTACGGCGCCGAAGTCTATTGCAATAGTCAGAAGTTAGAGCTTGAGCCGTACGGATCGATTGTGCAGAATCTGGCCGGAGTCAGTGGCATTACTCGAAGCGGTAGAGTGTTCGCGCCAGCAGAGGTTGCAGCAGAGAAAGTGGTCCGAGCTGACGCTGTGGATAACGGTAAAGGCAAAGTTGTCGAAGAGGTCCCTTCTGGGGCAGAGAAGGATTTGCTAGTTAAAGATGTTGAAGAGTTCATGCGACTAATCAAGAAGAGCGACTACAAGATTGTAGATCATCTTCATCAGACTCCGTCAAAGATCTCTATTCTTAACTTGTTGCTGTGTTTTGAGGCGCACCGTAACGCATTACTGAAGGTATTGAACGCTGCATATGTGCCGCAGGAGATATCAGTAAATCAGCTAGAGGAGGTGGTAGCCCATGTTAATGCTGGTAATGGGCTGGGATTTACAGATCTGGAGCTGACTCCTAAAGGAAGAGACCACAACAGCGCCTTGCACGTCTCGATAGAGTGCAGAGGCACTATCATGTCGCATGTTCTGGTGGATACGGGTTCGTCGCTTAATGTGCTTCCGAAGAAGGCATTGATGAAATTGGATACCCGTGGATTGCTTTGCACGCCCAGTGATCTGGTAGTGAAAGCCTTTGACGGAACCAAGCGCCACGTCTTCGGAGAGTTGACCCTGCCGATTCAAGTTGGTCCGGAGACGTTCAATACGGTTTTCTATATCATGGATATCATGCCTGCCTACAGTTGCCTCTTAGGTCGGCCATGGATCCATGTCGCTGGTGCCGTGACGTCCACGTTGCACCAGAAGCTCAAATATGCCGTCGGGGGCAGCATAGTAACCGTCTGTGGTGAGGAGGACATTATGGTGAGCCACTTGTCGTCCTTTAAATATGTTGAAATGGATGGCGAAATCCATGAAACTCTCTGCCAAGCATTTGAAACCGTCAAGGTGAAAGAGGTAGCTCCCGTCATCGTAGAGAAGCAAGAGATGAATCTCTCCTCGTTTAAAGAAGCTCGGGCCGTTGTCGAAGCCGGTTCCACCCCAGGCTGGGGGCATGTTTTGGATATACCAATCAAGCAGGATAAGTTTGGATTGGGATATTCTCCTGAAGCTGAAGCTTCATCTTCTTCTTCTAGCAGTTCGTCTCGTGGGAAGGGGCCGATCCTATTCACCAAGGGAGGAGTAATTTTCAAAAGCATCAACGCAGCGTCTGAGGACAGCGGGGATAGCGATTGTGATCTTGACGCCTGGATTCAACCAAGCAAGCCGGGCGAGCGCCTCAACAATTGGACCATCAAGGAGATTATCAAGCTGACAAGTGAAGAGTAATGATTTGCTTTTTACAATCGTTGTACAACCCTATGTCCTGCCCGGGGCATAGTGGTTTTATTGTCAGGGCCTTGTTGGATTATGTACATGCATTTTGTTAACAAATAAAAGGCGTTTTCTTCGTACTCAAATATTGTGTTCTCTGTTATTCTTGTTTTATGTTTATTTCGAAAAATAGCAAAATGGCAACGGGGTTTGTGCTGACCTGCATATTCTTGCTTTAAACTTAACCTTTGTTATTGCAGGATCCACATAACAGATGACATCGACTCTGGACCCTCTACGGCTCACTACGACTTTGATTGCCCGATCTACCAAGCCGAGGATGAGATTGATGAAGACGAAGACCTTCCAGAAGAGTTGGCCCGCTTGTTGAGGCAAGAGGAGAAGGTTATTCTGCCTCACGAGGAGGATATTGAGATCATAAATCTGGGTTCTGAAGAGCTCGTCAGAAATGTCAGAGTAGGGGCTGCGCTGCAGGTTGATGTCAAGCATAGACTGGTCGAGATGCTTCGAGAGTATAGTGACGTCTTTGCTTGGTCATACGAAGATATGCCCGGACTTGACACTGACATCGTGGTTCATCGCTTGCCGTTGCGAGAAGATTGCCCTCCAGTCAAGCAGAAGCTCAGGAGGACGAGACCAGATATGGCTGTAAAAATCAAAGAAGAAGTCCAGAAGCAGTTGGACGCAGGATTTCTAGCCGTTACCACTTACCCTCCGTGGGTCGCCAACATAGTGCCTGTACCGAAGAAGGACGGTAAGGTACGCATGTGCGTCGATTATCGGGATTTGAACAGGGCGAGCCCTAAGGATGATTTCCCGTTGCCTCATATCGATGTGTTGGTCGACAACACAGCCCAGTTTTCCGTGTTTTCATTCATGGATGGCTTCTCCGGTTACAATCAGATTAAGATGGCACCGGAAGACATGGAGAAAACGACGTTCATCACCCCCTGGGGAACATTTTCCTATAAGGTAATGCCCTTCGGTCTGAAGAACGCAGGGGCCACTTACCAACGAGCAATGGTCACTTTGTTTCATGATATGATTCATCATGAGATCGAGGTCTATGTTGATGACATGATTGCGAAGTCCCAAATGGAGGAAGAGCATCTGGTCAACTTATTGAAGCTTTTTGAGAGGCTTAGGAAATTCAGGCTGAGGCTGAATCCTAACAAGTGCACTTTCGGAGTGCGGTCCGGAAAGTTATTGGGGTTTATCGTTAGTGAACGAGGGATTGAAGTTGATCCTGCGAAAATAAAAGCTATCCAAGAAATGCCAACGCCGAAAACAGAAAAAGAAGTTCGTGGTTTCCTGGGCCGAATAAACTACATTGCAAGGTTTATCTCTCAGCTCACGGCCACTTGCGAACCGATGTTCAAGCTTTTAAAGAAAGATCAGGCGATTACTTGGAATGAGGATTGCCAGAAGGCATTCGACAAAATAAAGCAGTATCTTCAAGAACCTCCAATCTTGATACCCCCAGTGGCTAGACGGCCATTAATCATGTACCTGACGGTTCTGGAGAATAGTATGGGGTGTGTTCTCGGTCAGCATGACGAGACGGGCAGAAAGGAGCATGCCATTTATTATTTGAGTAAAAAGTTCACTGAGTGTGAATCTCGATACTCGATGTTGGAGAAGACGTGTTGTGCATTAGCTTGGGCTGCCAAACGTCTACGACAATATATGCTCAATCACACCACTATGCTAATTTCGAAGATGGATCCGATCAAGTACGTCTTCGAGAAGCAGGCTCTTTCGGGCAGGATTGCCAGATGGAAAATGGTGTTAACGGAATATGATATTCAGTATGTCTCCCAGAAAGCCATCAAGGGAAGCGTATTGTCTGATTACCTTGCCGAACAGCCAATCGAAGACTACCAGCCGATGAAGTTCGAATTCCCTGACGAGGATATTATGTTTCTCAAAGCGAAGGATTGCGATGAGCCATTGCCCGATGAAGGACCAGATAGGAAGTCTCAGTGGAAGTTGATATTCGACGGAGCGGTTAATTCCTATGGAAGTGGTATCGGGGCTATCATCACGACTCCTCACGGATCCCACATCCCGTTTACTGCGAGACTGACGTTTCCGGTTACCAACAATGAAGCAGAGTATGAAGCATGTATTATGGGTCTAGAAGAGGCAATTGATTTGAGAATCAAGAATCTAGACGTATATGGTGACTCAGCGCTTGTAATCAATCAGATTAAAGGGGAGTGGGAAACTCGTCAAGCGAATTTAGTGTCGTACATGAATTATGCCAGAAGGCTGCTTCCTTTCTTCGATCGAGTGGAACTTCATCATGTACCCAGGGCTGAAAATCAGATGGCTGATGCCTTAGCCACGTTGGCTTCAATGTATAAGGTCAATTTTTGGAATGAGGCTCCAAGAATTGTGCTTTCGCGTCTTGACAGACCGACATTTGTCTTTGCAATCGAGGATGCCAATGACGGCAAGCCATGGTTCCACGACATCCAGAACTTCCTTATGACTAAGGAGTATCCTGCGGGTGCGTCTACCCAGGATAAGAAGACTCTGAAGAGCCCTCCGGAAACTTTTATCTCAATCCTGACGGAGTGTTGTATAAGAGAAACCACGATCTTGTGCTACTCAGATGTGTAGATGAGAAAGAGGCAAGTATGCTCATGGAAGAAGTCCATGAGGGCACATTTGGTACGCACGCCGGCGGGCATGCCATGACGAGAAAAATCCTGAGAGCAGGGTATTACTGGCTGACGATGGAGTCGGATTGCTTCAGATTCGCGAAGAAATGTCACAAATGCCAGATTTATGCGGATAAAGTTCATGTGCCGCCGTGCCCATTGAATGTCATGTCCTCCCCTTGGCCGTTCTCCATGTGGGGCATCGACATGATAGGCAAGATCGAGCCCACTGCATCCAATGGTCATCGTTTCATTCTGGTAGCTATCGACTACTTCACCAAATGGGTGGAGGCAGCCTCGTACGCTAATGTGACCAAGCAGGTGGTAGCTAAATTCATAAAGAGGGACATCATCTGTCGCTATGGAATTCCCGAGCGGATCATTACTGATAATGGTTCGAATTTGAATAACAAGATGATGAAGGAGCTGTGCCAGAGCTTCAAGATTGAACACCACAACTCGTCTCCTTACCGGCCGAAGATGAATGGCGCTGTTGAAGCGGCCAACAAGAACATCAAGAAGATTGTTCAGAAGATGGTTGTGACGTACAAAGATTGGCACGAGATGTTGCCGTTCTCCTTGCACGGTTATCGTACGACGGTGCGTACGTCGACCGGGGCAACTCCTTTCTCCTTGGTGTACGGTATGGAAGTTGTCCTACCGTTAGAAGTGGATATTCCTTCTTTGCGAGTTTTGGTTGATGTGAAACTCGACGAGGCAGAATGGATTACGAATCGTTTGAACCAACTCAGCCTGATGGACGAGAAGAGGTTAGCATCAATTGCATTTGGCCGCCTGTACCAAAGCCGAATGAAGAAAGCTTATGATAAGAAGGTGCGTCCTAGAAGCTTTTAGACGGGTGATCTCGTCCTGAAGAAAATTCTTCCGCCACACTCTGATCACCGGGGCAAGTGGACTCCGAATTACGAGGGGCCGTATGTCGTCAGCAAGGTCTTCTCAGGAGGAGCTTTGTTGTTATCCACGATGGATGGTGAAGATTTTGCATCCCCGGTGAACGCGGACGCAGTTAAAAAATACTTTGCTTGAAAGAGACCCGCTGGACAAAAAAGGAAAGAGTCCAGGCAAAAAAGGGGCATCCCGGCGAACCAAAAACAGAATAAAAGGTTCAGGCAAAAATTAGGGATATATTGAAAAAATGTACACCCGCGAAGTCGAAAACCTACACTGGGCGGCTTCGGCAAAAAAGGGTATCCCGGTGAACTGAAAACCCGTAAAGGGCGGTTCACGCAAAAGTTAGGGATTTGAATAAGCAAATGACTGCGTTCCGCGTGTGGACTTTCATTGTTTAGTGGTTTGGAGGACCTGAGGGCCGTTTATCTGAATCAATCTCTTCCGAAGCTGAAGCATCGGAGAAGTATCGAAGTCGAGTGGGTCTTAGAGGGATCAACTCATGGTGTTCGTCTACGCCTCGTTGCCGACATTTGTACATACTGATGTATAGTTATGTTTTATTTTTGCGCGGCTTCCTCATTCCAGGGGCTTGCCTCTGTTGTAAAACATATTTGCCCATTCAGGGGTCCATCATCAATAAAATGTACATTATTCAGCAATTCTGTTTGCCTGTTTAGCATTTATCTGTTTTGTTTGCGAATGAAAACGCCGATGTTTTTTTGATAAAATGCGCATACATAAACTTGCGGGCCTAGGCCCATTGATTGTTGAAACGATTAGTTACTTGAACATTGTCACGAGTTAATGACCTTGATAGGCCCCTTTGAGGAGGGTATCTTGTCTGTTTGTTTGTGTTGTTGCAGGTATAGCGCCTTCCAGAAGATGTGCCGTGCGCATCCCCGAAGCAGGGCAAGTCCTCCTTCTCCAGCAGTGTTCAGTGGTCTCTCCACCGCAGCATCTGAACGCAGCATAGTGAGCATTGATATGTCTTCCCCAGGTAGAGATGATTTTCTTCCCCAAGCAGACACATCCTGAAGGAACGTCATTTTCTCAGCTGAGTCGCTCGCCGGAGCTCGTATTCTCCCCCAGCACCGGGTCACAAGTGCAGGTTTCATAGAAATGTTCGGGTGTCGAAGCTCGTGTTTTCCCCAGTAAAGTCGCCGGAGCAGGTGTCTCCCCCAGCACCGGGTCACAAGTGCAGGATTCGCAAGAAGCTATTCGTATACCGAAGTATGCAGTAACTGATGGTGCCAGACTGAAGTCTCCCGCGGAATTGAAATTCCTCACCAGAGCCGTGCTCTCTCCTGAAGTTGGATGATTCCCTCTTCCCCAGTAGAGTGTTGGAACAGCTGATGTTGTATTCCTCTGCAGAGTTGTACTTTCCCCCGAAGTCGGATGATTCCTTCTTCCCCAGCGAAATTGAAATTCCTCATCAGAGTTGTACTCTCTAGTGAAGTAGAATGATTTCTCTCCCCGGCTGAGTCCGCAGAAAAGCAGAATCCTTGGAAGCAGTTGAGACCATGGGTGGACTTTCCCTAGCAGAGCGTTGAACAGCTGATGTTGTATTTCCCCAGAGTCTTATTCTCTCCGACGAAGCAGAATGATTTCTCTTTCCCCAGCCGAGTTTGCAGATTCCCAAGAGAGCCGAATCCTTGGAAGTTGACTAGACCATGTTTAGTTGTTTCCCCCAGTGGAGTGTTGAGCAGCTGAAGTTGTTTCCCCACAGAGTGGTTATCCCCAGAAAAGTAGCCATGGCGGCCACGCAGTTTATTCGTGCGATTGGTATCGCTTTCCTTCAGCAGGTCCAGGTTCTCGTAGAGCTTCGTTCCTCTGCAGTAATCAACTGAAGTTGTTTCCCTGCAGCAGTCAACCAAAGATCAATTCCCCAGAGGGAGCCCGATTGATATTGGCGTGTCCACGTTCGTCTCAGCAGGATGATTACTCTACCTGAGTTGTTCTTTCTCCTTGACAGGAGGATTTCCCCCTCGGCATTTATGTTGCTGACGGGATCGCATCATTGTGTATGGTTGCATAGCATTTAGCATAAACGCATAGCATTTCCACCGTGTGGGGCACGGCGCCGAAGCATATGCATCATAAGCATGATCTAGGTTATTATCATTCTTGTTTTACAGGTGTTCCACCAAAAGACCAGTTGCTCAGGATGATTCCTGACATTCTCCCCAACGAGGTCGCTTTCTTGAGATGACTCTTGAAGACCCCGGTGTAATTCCCACAGTCGCTCGCTCAAGATGATTTTTGAGATCCCCAGCGAAGTCTGCAGTTCAAAACGACCCTTGAATTCCTCAGCAGGGCCGTTTGCTTAAGATGATTCTTAAGACCTCAACGCAGGTTCCCGAATGGTTTGCTTAGGATGATTCTTGAGCTCCCCAATAGTGTCCCCAGCAAGAGTTGCCCAGGAAGATTCCTGGAATACCCAGCAGAATGAAGTCTCCAGAAAGGTTATCAGTTCAGGATGATTCTTGAAGGTGCCCGACGGATTTGTGTGTTCAAGACGATTCTTGAAGCCCTTAGCAGCACGATATGATTGCTCCAACAGTGATGTCTAATCTGAAGATTGACTTTGTAAACGCCTGAAGGCGGTATCAGAAGGTTCCTGTGAGTTCAGATTTCCTTGTTGATGAATCAACGTGTGGCTGAAGACAAGGTTCCAAATTTTGTATTCAAGATGATCCGTGTTGGCCTGAAGGCCAAGTCAGTTGTCCTGAGGTGATGATTGATCGCGATCAAGTGAATAGTGTTTCTTCTGACTGAAGTCGAAGATGTTTCTCCAGCTGAAGCAGAGTTTTGCCTGAAGGCAAAGTGTTTGAATCCCCGTAGAGTCATGAATGGCTCAGGATACCATTTCTCTGACTGAAGTCATAGATTTCCCAAGCTGAAGCGAAGGTGCCTGAAGGCAAGGTTATCCCCAGGGTCATGAATGACCTAGGATTCATTTTTCGGACTGAAGGCCGAAGTATATCCCTGACTGAAGTCACGGATGCTCTATAGCAGAGGTGGAGTTGCCTGAAGGCAGATCCATGTATCCTTGAAGGCCAAGGACCATTTCTTTAGACTGAAGTCGAAGATACCTCCTGCAGAGTTGCCGACGGGCAAAGTTTACATCCCTGAAGGTCAAGGATGTTTATCTTCAGAAGTACTTGAAGATCTTTTCTAGCTGAAGCTGGAATCGCCGACGGCCAGGGTTTCATCTATCTTCAGAAGAACTTGAAGATTCTCCAGCGGATCTGGAGTGGCTAGGGGCCAGGGTTTCATTCATATTCAGAAGTACTTGAAGATATTTTCTAGCTGAAGCTGGAAGTGGCCAGGGGCCAGGGTTTCATATAGTTCTGATGTTGAAGTTCTACAGTGGGATCATTGTGCAGTAGTATTCCGATGTTCGTTATGCTTCTGAGGGTGAACCCCAGATCAAAGCGTGCTCGGTTAAAGTCTCTCCTTCCCAGCGGAGTAGTTTCAAATACGCAAGTGTACCTTTTGTTCCATTTACCAGGGGTGAACCCCAGGTCAGATTATGATTGGTTCGACGGCGAGGTTGGATGTGTGCAACGGCGAGGTTGAATGTTTGTTTGACGGAGAGGTCAGATTAGGTTTGTTCGGCGGCGAGGTTGAATGTTTGTTTCGACGGCGAGGTCAGACTCTTTAAATCCCCAGCAGAGATGATATTTGTACGACGGCGACGTCGAGTGTCTCTCAGAGCGATGTTTATTTCCGACGGCGATGTCAGATTCAGTTTTCCAGGGGCGATGTTGGGCATGTCAAGTTGATCCAGTCTTCTGACAGCGCTGTTAGGTGATGCAGATCCTTTAGTTCTCCAGCGGCAACGCGGGGTATTTTGTCAGATGTAGTTCTCCAGTGGCGATGCGGGGTATTTTGGTTGATCGACGGCGATGTCAGACTCAGTTTTCCAGCGGCGATGTTGGGTATGTCGGTTAATTCAGTTCTCTAGCGGTGATGTTGGATGTTTCGTTCTCCAGCGGCGATGTTGGGTATTTTGATAATTCAGGTTCTCTAGTCTTCCAGCGGTGATGTTGGATGTATTGTTTGTTCCCGACGGCGATGTCAGATCAGTATTTCTCCAGATAGTTGTCGTGCAACTATTATTCCAGTGTTCGACGAGTTGAGCAGTTGGCCAATTTTCGGGTCTACCGGTATTCAACCGTCTCGCACCTTGACTGGTTGAGAGTCGTTCGCTCCTCACCCAGTCAGGTTCAAGCCGTTTGAATAGGGGCAGCTGTTGCACCCCAAAATTTGACCAACATTTATTTACCCATCAAGTGTTTGAAAGTTGATGCCTTCATCAGAAAGTTCAAGAGATCCTCAGAGAATTGGTTGAAACCAAGGTTGTGTGCTTCATAGCTTGAGAGTTGTGGGAGCTCCTCAGATGATTCTGAGACTTTGAGAATGAACTTGATGCTTTGAGAAAGCCTATGAGATGTCTTGATAGCCATCATGAAGCCCAGAGAAGTCATTGTGCAAGAATTCAGAAGATTCAACCATGAATGGTAGAATTAGGGTTTTGACTGGGTCAACCCTAGATCAGCTGAAGATTCAGGGAAGGTTGAGACCTAATCCAAAGGCCATGTGATCATGGAATGATGTATGGGGATGTTATAAAGATGATTCCTAGACCAACTCATCATGATTGAGGAGTTTGAGAAGTTTTGAGTTAGGGTTTCTGAGGATTGTCAGTGAAAAAACCCTAGTTTGATCCCTATTTTCCAGGCTGTTTTAGCTCAAGATGTGATTGATATCTCATCTCCCCCACAACATGAATGTTGTATAGCTTGTTCTCAGCTTTAATTTGAGTGGTAGAAGTCCTTGATAGGAGTTGCAGAGCTCAAGTTATGGTTTTGACAAATTACAGGTCAGCTGAGGTGTGTGAATCTGGGTCCTTGAAAGTCACCCAACTTGCAGACAACTTTTTCCCTAGTAGGATGGTTCCTATGATTTCTTGGTCAACATGAATGTTGAATATCATCTTCTTAGCTTTCTAGATAGTACTAGAAGTCCTTTATAGGATTTGTAGAACTCAACTTATGGTTTGAACAAGACAGGCGTATTTTGGTCATTTGGCAGTTATAGGTCATTTTAAGCAAAGGCCATATCTCCTATTTCCAAGCCTCAAATGGAAAAACTCAAAACATGAAAGTTGTTCAAAATGGCATTTTAAGCCTATAAAAGAGGTCATGAGTTGTTGGAAAAGCTCATAGCATGGAATGACAAAGTTTGGTAAATTTGAACTAAAAAAGGGCTTATAAGTTAATTCAAGTCAAGTTGAAATTTGGTTTGGGAGATCTATGAATCCAAAATAGGTCACCCAATATACCATTTTGAATGCAAATAACATTCTAAAAACTTTGGTTTAAACAGAATTTTGATTTGAGGCTCAAAAATGAAGGTTGCTTTGAAAAATTGTAACTTGTATCTTAAGGCATCCTTGGAAGGTTCTACACAAGGCAAGTTTGGCCTGATTTTTGCACATATGATCTCAATATCTCTTGTAATGAGATTTTGACACAATTTTACAAGGCCTAACTCATGAGATATGGTATGTTCAACTTGTCACCAAAGGAGAAAATCCAAGCTTTTCTAGTGGATTCTAGATGATTCTGGAAGCTTCCATGGATTGCTATAAAAAGAGTACCTCACAATGAGGAAAAGGTTGGTCAAGGTTGGAGAATTCAGTGGAGAAAGGGAGAGAAAGAGTGAGGTGTTCAAAGCTTTCTTCAAAGTCAGGCAAGACTCGAATCTTCCATTACAAGCTTTCAACTTCAAGAATCTTGCAAACAGAAACTTCTACACCATTAGAGGGTTCCTTGGAAGCCATTGCAAGCTCTGAATTCATCTCTAGCATCACTCACCATCATCACTTGGCAGGTTGGTGTGCTTCCCCATATCTCATTAGTTATGCGCTTTCCATAAGGTTTCTAGGTGTAGAATGAATAGGCTAGGTCAAGAGATCATGTGCTGAGAATTAGAGAGTTCTGTGTAAGGATCCATGGCAGACCCTAGTTTCTTTCACTTTCAAGAATGGATCGTGTGTTGAGCATTAACTGATATGTTATGGTTTATATTTATGAGGGTAACCTAAGGAACAAGTTTAGATCATTGAATTTGAGTTTGGTTAAGGTTGATAGCAGAGAACCATGGTGGAACCCTAACATTCGTGCATTCTGTTAGAACAATACAAGAGGTTTCAGGGAAGATCATGGGTATCATCATGTTCTTGGTGATTAATAGAACATTTTTTCCGTTGGAAGTTTGTGATTTCATTGAGTAGAGGGAGCACGAGCTTGAAGAAGAAGCGTGCATGGAATCTGTTGGACTGAAACCCTAGCATGCATTTGGGGACGATGAACTCCCACCGTTGGATCGCCCCAGAGTCTTGACCATTTCATCTAATCCCACGGCCACGATTCAAACGAGAAAACGGAGGGAAGACTTAAGCCAAAACGATGCGTTTAATTAAGTGAGGAGTTCTGGGCTTCAGCAGACCAATGCTATTGGCACCCCACCCATTGGCCCAATTCAATTTTTTAACTAAAAAACACTGCTATTTGTACCGTGTCCATATTTATTTTCTGATTGATTTTTCAATTGATTTTCTGAGCGCAGGTGGGCCTATCCCAATTTAATATTTTCACCCCAGGTTCTCAGCCCATCATGAATTATAACTGGGCGTGTTTACTTTTGATACCCCCCATCCCTTTTAATTCAATTCTTTTTATTTTCTCATTTTAATATTTTCTTGCATATTCAAAAATTCATAGAAAATTGGAAAATTAATATTTTTCACTTCTTGTTTTTTTCACATATTCATGATTTTGTCTAGAAAAATGTAAATAAATAAAATTCCATTTTATTTTCCTTTTAATATTTTTTAGCATATTAATCTTGCAAATAGTATTTTTAATTGATTTAGTTGATACTTGATTTTGTACAATTTCTTTTAGGACTTTCCCTTAGGATTTTTGAGCCATTCTTTTTGGCATAGTTATATATTGAAACCTAGTTCACATAGGATTTAAATTGCAATTTGTAGATTAAAATTTGATATAGTTTGCTTGTTTGACATTTAGGTGCTCAAATTAGGGTTTTAGGTTGTATAAGTAGATTCAACAATTTTGTTTTGGGGTTTATAGGCCATATTAGTGTATGGGGAATATATGGGTTAAGGGTAAGTATGTATAGAATCCCCTAGAATTTTACTAGAATATTATATAGTATTTTAGCATTTTTAATTGATTTTTGAATGTATGGTTAGTATGTGTGTTGCTTAAAGGCATAGTTTGTATTGTTTTGTTTTCTTTTCTTCTCCTCTGAGTGTGTGAGCTTTGAAGATTGAGTTTAAGACCTTGTGGATCATCATTGAAGCTTTTAAGACCTTGCAGAGGAGCTTAGCTTAGCTTTTGTTTGTTTTGTTTATAGGATCATAAGTGCATAGGTAGAGCCTTAGATAGAATGATTCCATTCAATAAACAAGGAGTATCTTGTTCACCTCCTTCCTTCTCTATGACATAAAGTCCCTTAAGGGTATTCACCTCTCTCCTTTGGAGGGATTAGTGACTTTGCCCTCTGAGGTAGAACTTTGAGAGAGCCTTTCTTTTTGATGTTAAGTCCTCAATGGCATCCTTTGGAAGTCAGTGAGCACTATAACATCCTCACCTCATCTTGTTGACTGAATCTTGTTTGCTGGAGCATTTGAGCCATTGAAGATAGAAGCTGAAGCTTTGAAGAGGATGACTCCTTGAAGATTGCTGAAGTCTGAAGACTTTGTGAAGATCAAGTTGGTACTTGAAGATCCCTGAAGATAGTGAAGCCTGAAGGTGGAGCTGATCAAAGAAGCTGAAGCTTAAGGGAGAAGATGAGTTGATACTCATGTTGTAGGGTTGATACCTGGAAAGCAAGTGATCTCTGAAGTCTGAAGACTGAATTGCTGCTGGAGGAGCTGAAGCTTTCTTCTGTTTTTCTTTTCTGTATTGTGTGTTTTGTCTGATTTGTTTGTTGCATTAGGTTAAGTCCATCTAGAATAAGTTCAGTCTAAGAGCATGATTGCATTAGAGGTTGAGTTGCTCCCTCTGCTTGTATTGTTATTGCGTGGCTTTGCTTGCGGGTATTCGGTAGAGCCCAGCTCCCTTGCCCATGTGTTTATTTTGCCTGATGGCATTTCATTTCTTTTATCTGTATGATTGCAGTTTATTGTCTATTGCTTGATAGCATGTTGTTTATTTTTCAGTATGATTACTGTTATTTCATGACTGGCTTGAGGTCGAGACGAGCTTGTGGAGGCTGAAGCCCCACACACATTTCCTCCCTCACTTGCATTGCATGCATTTTACTGTTAAGCTGATGCTTTGTCTGTTTTGGTGTATCATTGACATGATCCCTTAGGACTCTCATTTCCTTTGATAAGGATGTGATGATAGAGTTTTAGGTTGAAACCTATGCATGACAACATCTAGGAGTTCCCTGTTCAACCTCGACCATAGGATGAATCCATGGCATGACAACAGTAGGACTTGATAGTCTCCCTCCTAGTTGGGCCTGTTCTCTTCTCATCTCAAAACAGTTTAAGATACAGTAATCATGAACGGTTTCTTTCGTACGTTACGAGCCTTAAGCTATCTCAGAAAGGATTGGGGGAGAGTTTCTTTTCCATAGTCTGGATGTTTAGTATGGTACCCTTTGGGTGACATGCGACGCATTCACTCTCAGGTCATAGTCTCTAGTGCGGTTGAAATCGCAAACACAATAAAAAACACTTCTTTCGTAAACAGGAAATAAACTGTAGTTTCCCGAACTACGTGAGCTCTGATCTCTCATGCCTGTTGAGAGTACGTAGGCACAAGATGGAGAAGTCTTGGCGAGCTACCTTCCCCCATAACCCTTCGTAGGCCGAACTACGTTGACTCTGATTTCTCATTCTCTGATGAGAATACGTAGGCATAAAGTGCGACGCTTTGCCGAGTCATTTTTCTTTTCTTTTTCAGCCAGCCTTGATAGGTAGATAGAGTAAAACCAACCCGTCCAAGCAAACAAACAAGCGAGGATCCCGTCGAGTACGACGGACGTGAGAGGTGCTAATACCTTCCCCTTGCGTAACCGACTCCCGAACCCAGACAATGGTTGCGATGACCTTGTCTTACCCTTATTCGTCAGGTTTTTCCGATCGTTTCCTTTCCCGCTCTGAGGGATAAATAACGAAAGGTGGCGACTCTTCTGTCATGCCGTCACCTTATTTTCGCGCAAGCGACAAATAGTAACCAAAGCCATTTTTTAAAATAAACCTGAAAAGTAAAACTTTTTTTTTAATAATTAAATTAAAACTATTTTTGAAAATTAAACTTAATCTTTTTTATGTTTAAACATCTTTTCTAACTTAAATCAAAACTTTTTCTTTAAAAACAACAAAAATCTCCAATATTGCACTTTTGCCTCATGACCCGTCCAATTACCGTCTGACTTTGCCTACTAACGGATGTTCATCTTTTGCAGCTCATGTTTACTACTATTGCGTTGTGTTTTTAAGTTTCATTATTGTTGTAACTGCTTCTCATCTGTAACTCCGCGAATCCTAACAATCGCGCTTTAGTTTCTGTCTTTAAGTTTCTGCTTGTATGGCTTACTGTCTGCATTTTATTTCTGTTTGCATGATTCAAATTTCTCACACTTTCACCAATTATTCTGTCACATTACGCACATCCGAAGGAATTAGGTCTAGCCGTTTGACCGCCGTGTCAATAATCCTCAACTTCAACCCTTACACCTTTTCAACCCTAAATTTTCATACATGTCTCGCTGTGGACAAAATTACAATTTTACCCCTAGCATTAGGTCAAAGAGCCGCTGTGCTCATTTTAGGGTTTCCCGCCGCAGAATCCCTAACCTAATTTAACCCTAATTACAACTTAACATTTCAACGTAGAAATTTGGAGTTCCTACACTCCGCGTAAGCGTGTCCTTAAGATGCGTTTATTCCCCTTGAGGCCTTGACCACAGTCAAGAAGTCTCTAACCTCCCTTTTGAGGGGAACTACGATTACTCTGATTCCACTCCCGTAAGGATACGTAGGCACAAGATGCGATGTCTTGCCGAGTAAACTTAGAATTAACCCCTTAGGTCTTCTTTCTCACTTGTAATCCCTTTGTACATATACCTTAAGCAAATAAATAAAGCAAATAGTAAACATCTGAACAAAAGGTTCTTGTAGAGTACTACAGAAGTTTAGGGTGCTAATACCTTCCCTAAATTTAACCAACCCCCGAACCCTAGATCTTCCCCCGCATTGTGTTTACGATGCAAAAATAGGTTTTCCCTCTTTTGACCTTTTCCTTCGGATAAATCAAAGAGCGGTTGTGAATTGAATTGCGATTCAAACTCATTAATAGTTTGTGATCCTATTTCCACCGCAACAGAAAATGGCGACTTCACTGGGGACGTCTTAACTTTTGAGGGTTATCCCTAATTTGTTCATATTTATTACTATTTGTTTTACTATCCATTTGCATGTATATATTTGTGCTCTGATTTGGGACTGTTCCTCGTGTTGTGAGATAAGTCCTACGCCCGGACTAGTGACATTATTATAGGATGGGGATATATTCGATGAGGCTTATAGGGAGTTGAATCCCGACCAAGCTGAATTCGAGAATCACCGCTCAGTTGAGACCTTTTCGAAAATGGTTCGGTTGAACGAGTAATCGTGAAAACTTTTTCCATGGTCGATTGGAGTCTGTGATATTGGGAACCGTAGTACCTTAACACCACCTTGGCCTTATTTAGGACGTAGTGCGGGAACTGTGTGGGAGTATTCCTACAATGGTTGCTACGCGATACTACACTCAAAAGAGGTTCTCTTGAGAATATTGTTAACCCCCGAGTCAGTCGGAAGGTTGATAATATCCGAAAGATGGGCTGATGACTTTGGGCACCTTTTAGAACCTTGTTCTGCAGGTACAACTAACCTATAGTATACTCCTTTTGGGATGGGTAGACCTTAACTCCGCTCACGTACCTTTAACCTAGGACTTTGTGTGTTTTCATGCATTGCACCCATAAAGCATCCCATTGCATTGTATTTCATGGAATTCAAACATCATTTATGGATATCGCGGGATACCATAAATAAAAAAAATAAAAAGGAAAAAACAAGAAAAAGATTTCCTTGGTACCCCACAACATTCGTAAATGTTTGAATTCCGTGAAATCTTCATTTGCATTCGTATTATAGCATCATATGTTTCTTGCATTGCATGTGTCTTCCGTTTTCTCATGTTCGGTTCTCTCACCTTCCAGTTTTGTCACCCTAAGTTCTCTGCATCAATACGACCCTTCATAAGGATGGAAGATCAAAACCAAGAGATCAACCGTGTCAGCCATGAACTCGAAGATCTTCGAGGAAGTGTAGGGCAGATTTTGGAGATGTTACGAGCTCTTAGTGTGAAGGTGGATGCTCAGTCTACTGTTGTTTCTGAGACTAATACCGTTATGGAACCTCAACCAGTTGTTACTGTCGAGAATGTACCTCCTCACGGTCTTCAATCCGGTCTGGTGCCTCCTATTGCTCAACCAGTTCGACGAGCTACCTCTCCAAAGTGCAAAACTCCTAATTCCGACCATGGTAAAGGACCTGCGCGTTCGAGGAATCGCAAAATGGCTACTCCTCAACCTTGGCAACATCAGCAGAGTTATGTGCAAGGTTATTCGTTTCCATATGTCCAACAACCCTATGTAGCTACTGTTGCACCTCCTTTCGATCAGTAGTTTGCTACATACCAGCCTGTGCAGTCAGCTCCGGTGTATCAAGCATCGATTTATCAACAACCTTCCGGTTATCCGCCCATGCAAGTTCCTGTCAACAGTCAACGAGTGCCCAACGCTCCTGTTCACCAACAATCACGGGATCAGGTTCCTTATCTCCGTAAGAGTCAGTATAAGCCTTGTCCTCCAATTCCGATGACTTTCACTGAGTTATACTCCCATTTGGTACAACAAGGTCTGATTACCACCCGTGCTTTGGGTCTTCCGCCTAATCCGTTACCTGCAGGTTACAACGCTGCCGCTCATTGTTTATTTCATGAGGGTGCGCCCGGCCATGATCTAGAGAATTGCTACGCTCTTAAGAAAGTTGTCAGAAATTTGCTAGAAACGAAGAAGTTGTCTTTTAGCGATGCTCAGCCGAAGATCGAGGCTCCTCTCGGGGTTCCCCGCTTGTCAAGCTTAAATTCTGCAAAGCATGTGGTTACCTCAACAAATCAGTCGATAGCTCGCTTCATTTCAGTAACCCTCAAGATGATATGACCGGGATCAACAAAGAATCTGGGAAAGTTATTTTGAAGCAACGACTGAAAACTGTCGAAGATGTGACCAGCGTAACTGGGGCAAGCCACGACGACTCGCAGTGATCGTAAACTAGACGTCCTTTCCACTGAGGCTCCGCCAAAGGAAACTGTTACTCTTGAATGCAAGATTTCATAAACATTCAGAAGGATTTTTCCGACAGTTCAATTGTTTATTTATATGTATTTCTCTTTGATTAAGCGTATTTAGCATGCACGAACTTGTTTATCTTTGATTAATTAATGCAACGCATATGTTTGTCTTGAATAAATCCATTCGTTTCACTCATTCAAAAACGTTTTCATAAATCATAATGCCAACTTTACCCGATCTCTTGTTCTAATAGAGAATTGGGAGGAGGATGACGAACCTAAAACGTCAGATTTCTTGTCGTATGCTTTCAATTAAAACCTGCTGATGATGTAAGGCATTGTTTCAAATCCCAAACACTGGATATATAAGGATGTTAATCCCTAGTCAACCTATTTGAGCCTTGAAGTAGGAGTTTTTTTTAAGAACCTTCATCCTAACCTAGGGCAGGGTAGGTTTCAGTTAAACCAATCGAGCGCTCAGACTCTCAAAAAGGAAGAGCAAACCTTCGAGAATTTATCCTTAGCAAGTCCAATACAATGACTATCCCTCGGTTACCTAAAGAATGGGGCAGTCACGAGCCTTTCAAAAGATTTACACGACTTGTGCATAAAAGAATAGTCAAAAAAATAAAAATAATAATAAGAGCCCGCTAAGTCAAAACCTATGAAGGAGACTTAGGCAAAACTGGGGCATCCCGCTGGACTCCAAAGTCAGATCAAAAGACGTTGTCCAGGCAAAAGTTAGGGAATAAGAACAACAAAGAATAAAATCGTGTGACCAATTGCCATTAGAAATAGGTGAGTGACTGCCATGTCCAAAGCCTTGATAAGTTCTCGACCATAGCAAATCCGCTTGAGATATGAGCGTTCGTATCCGATTAACTGAATTAGGATTGGAGAACATCACGAAGAATGGGAGGGTACAAATATAACTTTGAGCCTATATCCTTTGTTTCTTAAACCGTGAGCCGAGCCACGATACAACCTTTAAAAGACCTAATTGAAGTAGGACTTCGGTTGAAGGCATACTCGACAAGATCATGTTTTACTGACTCCTACGAGCTATGCTCAAAAATTCATGTTGGCATTATAATTTAAACTTATATCCTAACCAGTGATTTCGGTCACAAGTTATTGCGATATCTTTTTCAAAACAAAAATTCAAGACAAATATATGTGTACATTGACAAGCTCAGGATAGGCATTTCAGGCATGACGACTTTGCTTGATATCTTAGAGATTTACATATGGACATAATCCGTGGAACTTGAAGATCCTGCTAAACAGGGGCAGGCAGTTTCCCAGTTCGCTTACTGACGCGAGTCTGACGTTCTTAAGAGCTATTTCTTAAAGATTTCGTCGTGACACGATTACTTTGTGCCAGTTACGTCGAGACCTGACAAATCTCTCAAAGAGTTTGAAGACAGTGGGGCAACCAGACTCCGTGTTCTCTATAAAATCCTCTTGAGACGATCATACCTCACAACGTGAGTATCCTGGGGCACCGTGTTTCTAAAAAAGGGAACCAAATGACGACTACTATAAGGTCCTTCAAGATCAAAACCATGGGGTTTCACAACTTTTCTTCGTGCACCCGAGGGATTTTACTCACAGCGGCCTTCATTCCCCAGTAAATCTCAGTGTTGCAACAGGCTCCTAAACTATTGCCTCATCACAGTCCCCAGCGAGACTATAAGCTGACAACTTTTTCTGGGGTAACTCGAAAGTGTCCCTCAGGTTTTCTTCTCCCCATGCGAAGACGTGATACTGTGCACCCAAACGAATTACTTTCTCCCCAGAAGAAGTTAGAATTTTGAAACCAGATTTGTTTCTACCATTGATCTTTCTTACCCATGATTGACGTCTTGCATATTTCATAAGCATCACATGCCTATTTCATACACATACTCATTACATACTCATTTCATAACATCCTGCATATTTAACTACATACACATTAACATATGCAGTAACATATGCGTTAGCATTCACAGGTTCATTGTGTCTCTCCATCGTTGGGTGTTACCACCGAGTAACTGGGTTTGTCCATTCTCTCCAAATAGATTGTCAGCCCTAAGCATAAAATACATATGTGTTTCCAAGTTTCCCTACAGAGCTCGATCCTCGTGGCTGACGGTTACTTCAGCCATCTTTCTTCGCCAGGATAAGATATTTACCCTTCGAGATCATTCCCTCGATGGAGTCTTGATTACCAGTCTTCTTTCTAGCTTGATCCTAGATTGAATCTCAGTCTTGTCGGTCGTCGAGCCCAACCAGACGTGCATTTATTTTGCACCGTTTAAAATTTGTCACCATACCTTGGCAGAAGCGCGACTGTTCTCGCCTGAGAAGCTTATCACTGTACCCGGATGTGCATTTATTTTGCACTATCTTTCAAGAAGACCAATCACAATCCTTTGCAGATACACGCCAGTTCACGCCTGGAAAATCTATCAGTACATCTTATAGCATCGGTATGCGACTGTTCTCGCCTGAGAAGCCTATCAGTACAACACTTTACAATCCTACATCCTACAACATCGGTATGCAACTGTTCTCGCCTGAGAAGCCTATCGATATAACAATCCTACATCTTTCAGCATCGGTATGCGACATTTCTCGCCTGAGAAGCCTATCGATATAACAACCTTACACAACAAGATACACACCTGGTCTCACCTGAGAAGCTTATCATCGATCAGCACCTGTTCTCACCTGAGAAGCTTATCATCGGTCAGCACCCGTTCTCACCTGAGAAGCTTATCATCGATCAACACCAGTTCTCGCCAGAGAAGCTTATCATCATCTGTTATCACCTCTACAAGCAGTTCTTACATGAGAAGCTTATTATTGCCACTCTTGCAAAATAAGCGACATTTCTCGCAGAGAAGCTGATCCTATCTTCGTTATGACTCGCAGCAAATGGCCATCTCCATCGAGCAGTTGGGCTTCCATTTTCCTTGTCGTCTTGAAGTATGGGGAGGTTTGAACCGAATCATATTCAGGAGAGCACAGATCTTGAAGTATGAAGAAGTTCATTTACCCTTTAGTAAAAGAAGGAGCGGAGTCATATTCAGGAGAGCACAGATCTTGAAGTATGAAGAAGTTCATTTACCCTTTAGTAAAAGAAGGAGCGGAGTCATATTCAGGAGAGCACGATCTTGAAGTATGAAGAAGTTCATTTACCCTTTAGTAAAAGAAGGAGCGGAATCATATTCAGGAGAGCACGATCTTGAAGTATGAAGAAGTTCATTTACCCTTTAGTAAAAGAAGGAGCGGAATCATATTCAGGAGAGCATGATCTTGAAGTATGAAGAAGTTCATTTACCCTTTAGTAAAAGAAGGAGCGGAGTCATAGTCAGGAGAGCACGATTTTGAAGTATGAAGAAGTTCATTTACCCTTTAGTAAAAGAAGGAGCGGAATCATATTCAGGAGAGCACGATCTTGAAGTATGAAGAAGTTCATTTACCCTTTAGTAAAAGAAGTAGCGGAGTCATAGTCAGGAGAGCACGATCTTGAAGTATGAAGAAGTTCATTTACCCTTTAGTAAAAGAAGGAGCCGAGTCATATTCAGGAGAGCACGATCTTGAAGTATGAGGAAGTTCAGTTTATCCTTTAGTAAAAGAAGAATCAGAATCGTATTCCAGGCGCCGACCTTAAATATGAGAAGATTTATATATCAAATAAGCAGCAGCCTCTTTATTTGAGTGCTTATCCATTTTGCCATGTAAGTCCCTTCCAACGATAAATGACAGTTCTCCCTCGAGAAGCTTATCAGGGCAGTTCTCATCAAAGTCCATTTATTTTGGCATACAGTCGGTCTTTACCCTGTATATTTGATATGGATTTCCGAAAAGTCCATTTGATCCCATCACGAAGGATAGTTTATAGAAGCTTGGATGTTATTCTTTGCTCAATGCTTCAGCATTCTGTGATCGATCTTGCAATCGTGTAGATCCAATTTTATTATTAGACATTCCCAAGTGGAGGTCATCTAATAGGTGCCATCTCCATTTAAGGATCTTATCATCAAAGCCCATTTATTTTGGCATACAGCCGGTCTTTACCCTGTATATTTGATACGGATTTCCGAAAAGTCCGTCTGATCCTATCACGAAGGATAGTTTATAGAAGCTTGGATGTTATTCTTTGCTCAATGCTCCAGCATTCTGTGATCGATCTTGCAATCGTGTAGATCCAGTTTTATTATTAGACATTCCCAAGTGGAGGTCATCTAATAGGTGCCATCTCCATTTAAGGATCTTATTCTTAAAGTCCATTTATTTTGGCATACAGCCGGTTTTTACCCTGTATATTTGCTACGGATTCCCGAAAAGTCCGTTTGATCCTGTCACGAGGGATAGGTTACAGAAGCTTGGATGTTATTCTTTGCTCAATGCTCCATGCATTCTGTGATCGATCTTGCAATCGTACGTGATCCAGTTTTATTTTTAGATTCCCTAGTGGAGGCCGTTTCATAGGTGCCATCTCCATTTGAGAATCTCGCCCCCGTTCTAAAAATGACAATTGGTTATGTTCGCACCAGTTGACCATCATTTTAGAATTCCCCGGTGTTGTACTGTGTCCCAGCGCGTCGTTTTCCCCAGTGTGTTCTTCTCGTAACATCTGTCCTTGCGTCGTCATATTCGTCAACATTTTCGCATTCATCATTCCAGCATACACATCATATCATATTCATGGCATCGTCTGCATTAGTCGGTTCTCGTTTTGTCTATAGCATTGCATATCGCCGCATATAAGGGCAAAATTTTCGGTTATCTATATTTAAATCCCTCCACCATGATTCCTCGAGTCTCCGTCACTCAAATCATCCGGTGTAGCTATTTAAATAGGGGCAACTGTAATACCCCAAATTTTACCCTTACATTTAGTCAGTCATTTCGTATAGCATTTCATTTTTGAATACATTAATCACTAACCAGTCATGGAGCATAATTTGTTTGCAGGGATTATTCCAGGGGCGTTTTGGTCATTTTGTGTTGGTTCTAATAAAGAAGGGTCTTGTGGCTTTGAGGCATTTGAGCCATCATATCTGAGGGGTTTGGTTGATTATTACCGCGGCATCGATCTGGCTTGCGGCATCGAAAATTTGTCAGAAATATCATTGAACTCGGGGCCATTCATTGTTTGGTTTTGAAGTATTTTGAGCAGTTATTTTGGATTAAAGGTAAAGCGGATAATATTTCGAGAAAGCGGAAATTTAGTGAGTTTGTCCGGATGTAATTGATAAATGGTCAAAGGGTAAACAAATAAGGGATTTCACCCATATTGGTGTCCAAAAAATGAATTTGAAATATTTCGTGAATATCATTCATAAACACTCATAATCCTACAATTAAGAGGTAAGTTTGAATATTCTTGAATTTCTATTCACAAGTATACATAACTTGCAACTCAAAGATGAATTTAAGTGTTGTTGAGTTATTATTCATTGGATATTTTAAATTTACAAATGATGAGTAAATATAAATATTTTTGAATTTCATTTCATGAGTATTTATAATTTACAATTTGAGACGGATAAAAGTGAGTATCTATTCTAAAAAAGGTCCTAAGATCCCTGAGCTTCAAAGTGGTCTTCGTGTTTTTCCCTTTGAATTCTTCATACATCTCAATTACCTGAAAGAAAAGAGAAACAAACAGAAGCAAGAAAGGGTTAGAAGTTATTTTTGACACTCTCAGAACATCGTCATCATCGAGTGCCGGGAGTGGCACAACCGAAGCTGCGTCCTACCCCCGTTACCGATCCGCGCCATTGGCGTCAGATCAGGTAATCCCTGTTCTTATCGTACGGGACAACCGAGAGAGAAAGAGATTGAAGAAACGGGACTGATTCGTTTTTTGCCGTAATTGGATTCGTTTCAAAATCAAGTAAATCCCATTTGGTTCTCAAAACCGATACCGAGGTAAACACTAGCCAACTCAGGTTCAAACCCGGATGCCGACGGGTCTGAACCATTTTCCGTCACCTGAAGTACATGAGTCAGATGGTATCAGCTCACAACAGAATCCATAAGTTGCACAAAAACATGAGCAGATAATTCAATTCAAAATGCAGTTCAGAAGGCAATCAGCTCAGACCCGAAGGTTATCATCGCTAAAGCAACACAATCAAAACCAAATGGCAGCAGTATTTCTCGACGGTTCAGACTAATAATCATCATCACCGTGTAACCTTCTCGGCGGCGTTGATCTATACGAAGTATTAGTTCTGAAAGAAGAAGAAGAAAATTGTAAAATTCAGAGACTACTCGAGTTAGGGACTGCCCACGAGGCTGAGTTCAGACAAGACGGCATCAAGTCCGACATCACGGAGAGCCAAACTGCATCAAACTGCATCAAACACTGCATCAAAAAGTTCAGAAGCATCAATTAAAGTCAAGTTTCAATTTGATATCACAGCCGAAATACCTCAGAAGGTAGCCCGTTCGCAAGTCCAAACCAGTTCGAATTGCAAGTCACAAAAAACGTGAATGTAAGTCATAAGAATAAACCATATCAAGAAACAAATCTGAGTCCACGTTAACACTGGAAAAATCAACAATCAAAAGGACCGTTTTCGCAACCAGGCAGAGTAAAATAGAATCAATAAGTCATACCTGCGACCAAATGCGCAAGGCACATGGGAGAGTCAAAGGGCTCAGTTCATACATCATAGCCCCAGACTCACGTCCATCTATCAGGGGCAACTCAAAAAGATTAATGGCATAAGCTCATGTTTAGGATCCATCGATTCAGTCCCAGCATCACAGTGAAATTCGGAGAAGAGTCAGGGGCGTATCGAGTTTGGATAACACATCCGCACCAAGACCAGAAATCCAAGTCAATACAGGAGTTACATCAGAAAAATCCATATCTGATAAACAACCCAATCGACAAAGGAAGTGGATATCAGAATGAGACCATTTCGGTCAAAACCACATCTACAAGAGAGTCCAAAGGCATCAAAGGGTGTATCTGAACCAATTGGCTCAGAACCTAAGGTCATCATCGCCAAATGACCTTCACTCGGCCATCTCGACTTAATCGAAGCATCAGCATCAGTCCCCTGGAAAAAGGAAGAGGAAAAGTTAATTCGAAATGGAAAATCCAAAAGCCGTGAAGACTAAAACGGAAGTCATCTTCAGAATCAAATCGAAATCCAATCCGTTATAGTGCATCAAGGTAAACCCCAATCAAATCCTAAAAAGGAAACAAGATCCAATCAGTATCAGAAAAGAAAAGATCCAATCAGTTTATCAGAAAAAATATTCAAGCAAAAGTGAACCCGAAAAGGCAAGTTCCAATCACATTCAACAAGATCAAATCATATCAGAAGAGAAAAAGAAATCAAATCTCAAAACGCGGATCTGAAATCGCAAAGCCCAAAAAAAAAAGAAATTATAAAAGGAACAATCTCACCATGTTGAAAGGCTAACGAGCTAACGGAGAAAACCCTAGAGGAAGAGGGACGAACAAAATCGCGAACAAAACCCTAGCGAACAGCCGAGAGAGAAAGAGGAGAAGGGTTTCGTCAAAGGTAAGCATCAGAACACGAACGAGAGCGAAATCGGCCACAAACTGTTCCAAGTCGGAACTGTGAAGCCTCAGGGAACTCATCATCGGCTATTGACTTCGATCAAGCATCACCTCAAACGAAACCCATCGGATCGCGAAACCTTTCGAAGGAATCCACCGGCGCCGCTCAAAATCGACGGGCAAATTCCTCCACCATCACCATCGCCTCATTATTTCTGCAAACACCGAAAGCCACCCACGAGATAAAACGTAAGTAAAAGTAACACTATATCATCGTTGTTTAACGGATTTCGTGTTGATTTCAGGAGGAGACATCGAGGGAGAAACAAGGAACGACATAGCAAAGTGAGAAGAAGCCGCGTCGTTCGCGAATGGGAGTTGGAAACCCTAGCAATGTGTTTCTCCCTGTTTTGTGTGGACCGTGTGGGTCGGGACTGGGGTTTGATCACTCAGCCCAACCCGGTTCTTTTTTGTTTGTTTTTTTGTTTTGTTTGCTTTTTATTCTGTTTGTGTTCTTTTAATTAATTTAGCCTTTACGTAAATAATTTAAGTAGTCTACTAGGTTTTATTCAAGTCAACGTCCTAAAACTTTTCTAAAGTGATGTTTTCTTCAAAAGCAAAATTTATATTAACCCAAACTTTTTCTTAAATAATAACTAAAGTATTTTTAAAATAATAACTAAAACATTTTTTTAAATAGTAACCAAAGCCATTTTTTAAAATAAACCTTAAAAGTAAAACTTTTTTTTTAATAATTAAATTAAAACTATTTTTGAAAATTAAACTTAATCTTTTTTATGTTTAAACATCTTTTCTAACTTAAATCAAAACTTTTTCTTTAAAAACAACAAAAATCTCCAATATTGCACTTTTGCCTCATGACCCGTCCAATTACCGTCTGACTTTGCCTACTAACGGATGTTCATCTTTTGCAGCTCATGTTTACTACTATTGCGTTGTGTTTTTAAGTTTCATTATTATTGTAACTGCTTCTCATCTGTAACTCCGCAAATCCTAACAATCGCGCTTTAGTTTCTGTCTTTAAGTTTCTGTTTGTATGGCTTACTGTCTGCATTTTATTTCTGTTTGCATGATTCAAATTTCTCACACTTTCACCAATTATTCTGTCACATTACGCACATCCGAAGGAATTAGGTCTAGCCGTTTGACCGCCGTGTCAATAATCCTCAACTTCAACCCTTACACCTTTTCAACCCTAAATTTTCATACATGTCTCGCTGTGGACAAAATTACAATTTTACCCCTAGCATTAGGTCAAAGAGCCGCCGTGCTCATTTTAGGGTTTCCCGCCGCAGAATCCCTAACCTAATTTAACCCTAATTACAACTTAACATTTCAACGTAGAAATTTGGAGTTCCTACACTCCGCGTAAGCGTGTCCTTAAGATGCGTTTATTCCCCTTGAGGCCTTGACCACAGTCAAGAAGTCTCTAACCTCCCTTTTGAGGGGAACTACGATTACTCTGATTCCACTCCCGTAAGGATACGTAGGCACAAGATGCGATGTCTTGCCGAGTAAACTTAGAATTAACCCCTTAGGTCTTCTTTCTCACTTGTAATCCCTTTGTACATATACCTTAAGCAAATAAATAAAGCAAATAGTAAACATCTGAACAAAAGGTTCCTGTAGAGTACTACAGAAGTTTAGGGTGCTAATACCTTCCCTAAATTTAACCAACCCCCGAACCCTAGATCTTCCCCCGCATTGTGTTTACGATGCAAAAATAGGTTTTCCCTCTTTTGACCTTTTCCTTCGGATAAATCAAAGAGCGGTTGTGAATTGAATTGCGATTCAAACTCATTAATAGTTTGTGATCCTATTTCCACCGCAACACCTACAATACAAAATCAAGTATTGTTAGGTACCCAAATTGCTTTGGGTCCTTGATAGTTAGTACTCTTTTCAACCCACACATAATGCCCTTTAGCAACACCAATGTTGCGTACATAGCAAGCATTAGGTGTATGGCCTTTGATTCCACAATAAAAACTAGTAGGTTGAAAATGTCTTCTATATCTAGGGACATGATTCTTTTTCTTCACAATTATTTTCTTTTTATGACTTTGATGCATCGTTTTAGAATTGTTTGCCTTTTCTTTAACAACTTGTTCACTTGCTTTCACAAAAATGGTTTCATTTGTACTTGGTTTGGAAAAATTAGAATATCCTAATCCACTTTTATCATTAGAATATCTTTAGTGCCTAAGAATTTCCTCCAAGCCAATTTGACCTTTTTCATATCTTTCTAAAACTCTTTTAAGTTGAACAATTTGAAAAGATAAGGATTCATAATTTTTGCATACAAGACTTTGTTTTTCATCCACCAATTTTTGTTTTTCATTTTCAATATTTTTTATAAAAGCAGTATTTTGTTCTTCTAAAAATGAAATTGTTTTCTTTTGGGATGAGATGCTTTTATACAAAGTCTTGCATTCTTTTAGAAGTTCATTTATGACTTCTTGTGCATCATTATCATAAATAGAAAAATCGTTACTAACCACATCAATTTCTTTATCGGAGTGATGTTATACCATAAAAGCCACATTTTCACATTCATCGCTTTCCGATTCCGATGATGAACTTATCTCATTATCGTCCCAAGCGACATAAGCCTTTTTGTTTTTGAAATCCTTCTTGCCTTTGAATCCTCCTTTCTTTGCAAGTTTCGGGCAATCCGGCTTTATGTGACCTTGCTTCCCACATTCGTAACATGTGACTTCTTGATTCGATATGGATGTATCCTTTTTCCTGAAATGTCTATTCTTTTTAGGAAAAGAGAAATTTTTATTATTATTAAAAAACTTACCAAGCTTCTTTACAAGAAGCATGAAATTT